>OZ037997.1:14327047-14504547 GCA_964035705.1 Porites rus | reverse complement strand
TCTTAAGAAAAATATCTAAGTTTAAAAAGAGTAAAGATAATGTTACACGGGACGATTCGCAACACAGCGTTGCAACATTGTTGCGACTTTGTTCCGCATGGTTGCAACACTGTACCAACCTTGCAACGCTGTGTTGCACTAAAAATCGTCGTTTTCTCGTGGAACATCGCCTTTATCGAGATTCGTCTCGGTATGTTCACGGTGTCGATAAAACGTGTGAAATTAGGCAATAGGGAGCTTAAGCAACTACGACGCCGACCACAACGACAACTTCAAAAAACAATTGATTTTATCAGCAAAACAACAGTTCTGCACGTGCATCACGCATTTTAGTACATTTCTTTGACGTCCACTGCTCGACTACGACGCGAAACCTCCAAATGCGACGTTTTATGGCCGAGGACGAGGAAATACGACGACGAATTCTCCTTTCTCTTTTTGAACCTGGATAATATACTTAAGAATTCAACTCATGCAGGAAAGGTCGCCTGCATTTGACATAATGAGCTGGTGAAAAAAAGACGCGATTAAGTTTGAAACAAAGCAAATTCATTTTTTAAGCGACGTTTTTACTGCCGTCGTCGTCGTCGCCGTCGCTTAAACTCCCTGATTTACGTCGAAGTCGTACAGTGACGGCCAAGAAAGGTACAAAAAAGCGTGATGCACGTGCAGAGTTGCTGTTTTGCCAACCAATTACTTTTTGACGTTCTCGTTGCCGTCGCCGAAGTGTCCTCTTAAACTCCCTTGTTTCTCTTTACGCGAGACGGAGTGATCCTTTAAGACAGACACCTAGGTTACACTTTCACTCGTAACTCCTAACAGCGGCCAATGTTCAAATTGTACCAAAAACGTAATTTTTTTTTTTTAATCTTATGTACAAGCGTTCAGCCAAAGAGGTTGGAGCTGAGGTTTCATTTAAATGGTGACACCTTAGGATTTTGTCCATGTATTTAAAAGTTAGAATGCAAGGTCATCTCCCTTAACTTGGCGCTAAAGTGAACATGTCAGTAAATGTCGAGTGATTTATCACATTGACTAAAATCCAGACCTCTAACACTACTTTTCCCATGATGAAACGTATTTTTGTAAATAAAGTGGTCATCATGTCCTCGGAGTTACACCTATTTTAACGGATTTCGTTTTGTTGATGTAACCATAGATTCTGCAGAAATTGTTTTACCTGAGAAACCCTTTTAAAGGATTGGTTGCAAACGTCCATTGTTTTATTCAGAGCCTTGTACAAAAAGAAGCGAGTCTTAAATTGCTGAAGTTAATAATGCCATTTGGTATGTGGCATCTGCTCGGAAGAGAGGTCACCAATGGTGCCTAACCCTGACGCCAAACAATACTAAAACAATATTGGAAGAATGAACCAATTAGGAGAGACTTTACGAGCGGCTCCTACACTGCCCATGCCAATGCTTTTTTCATTGTTTAAGTGCATTTATTTGCTGTAGCCTTTTTGCTGGCACTCCTTTCAAATCATCACGGGCAAGTTCCTACCACGCATACGTTAAAAAAGCGGAGACATGATGGAGCCATGTGGGAGACCAAACCAAAGTTCAAAGATTCTGAAATCCGGTCGCAGCCCCAACTCTGGCCTCTTGGACACCGCGATAACATGGACAGCAGCAAAATCCCAGGCAAAAATATATTACAAGACCCAGTTGTTGGAAAGCACATTAGCGCTAACCCATGGATAAATTTTAACCCAGGCCCCAGTTCTTTGAGGGCCGATTAGCGCTAATCCAGACCCGCCTTTCTCCTTTTTTTGTTTAAAAGAATTTTCTTGGATAATTTTCCCTTTACTTTTAGAGCATCCAATCATCAATTCCGGCATATTTCGCACTAACCCTGGGTTATCTTAACCCTGCCTTAAACAACTCGGCCAGACATTTGTCTGAAATAACCTTCCGCCATAACGGACTCTCCCTACTCGAGGTCCCTACAGTACGCAAGCGTGACCGGAAACAGCCGCCCTCTCATCGCTCCCCGCCACTAAGAACGTTCTGCAAGCGATCGTGCCCATAAAGAAACGTCCTCAGCGGCAGGGTGCTGAGAGGCTGCTGAAAACAAGACGCACTGACTTCACAGCAGCGCTAACTTTTTCCGGCTCAGTTTCCCCTACCGGATTCCGGATGCCATACCTCACCACCCCTCTGCTGTGCATAAGACCTGTACACTTTGTCAGTGACAACAAGACACAGGTAAGATGAGACACAGGTAAGATGAGGAAAGGGCTCGGGAGTTTTTTTGGGAAAAAAAAAGGCCTTAAGACCTTACGTAATAAGTACGCTCACAAAATGAAGTAAACGTTTTCTGTGCGTCAGCTTTGGAACAGAAGTTCTTTTGCTCGCGCGCGGTAAATGCCTATTATGACGCCATTTTAAAGAACAGAGTTGGATCTTTCAGTATGCAGATCTTTCGTTGAATGCTACGTACAGATCAGCAATGAAGGCCGGTCCAGTTATAGGGCCCTTCGTTTTTTCCTTTTATATGTTACAAAGCGTTTTTCAGTATTTTAAAGGAAAATGTAGTGGAAAAAGGTAAGAAGGTATCTTCTCGCTTTTCTTTTGAAGACAAAGAATCCTTTTTTCGCGATTAGAGTTAAAAGCAGTTTCAAGGCCAACTGAGACGAGGCGCCTGTTGATCAGTTTCAATAAAAGGATAATGTACCGAGGACAAGCTACTAAAACATTTAAACAGAAGAAGGAGAACTATTCCTGAAGCAGTATTTAGAAACTTGTATTTTGGGTCAAAAAGATCGTGCAACTTTCGGTAATTTTTTACTTTTTGGTATTTACTGTAAGTTGTCGGTTTTCGAAAACAAAAAAAATCGTCCATGGTAACCGTTTGTAATAATCTTGGTGCTGACCTAAAGGAACGCAGTGTTTGTGAGAGCCTGCCTTCACTTTGGTCAGCAGCTGAGACGCAGACTCGTTCCCAGTCGTCGGAAGATCGCGCTCCGTTCCAAGGCTCCTCGTTTTATTTGGATAGCGCGAACTGACCTGGTGACGAGGCTAGCTGGGGCTTGAAACGGGAGTGCGCGCGCGTGCTGCCTCACGCAAGCAAATAACTGATAACCGAATTAAATTTTCCAGGGTTTTTACTTTGTCAGTGAGATTACAAGACATTTCTAGTGCATCAAAGTTTGAATTCGTAACTATTTTAAATGAAGTGTGACCTGTGGCTAATCGTCTTGTGTCTATTTTTATTATCAGAGAGGTTGCAACGGGTGAAACTGAAATTCAAGAATTAACGGAAAAAGCGCCAGTGAAAATAGAACAGGAAAGTCAAAAAGTAAGCTTTTGTTTACTGCATGGAATGAACAACCCACTTTAAGTTATTCTTGCAAACAAGTGTTTGGGCCATTCATTAAATCCTTTATTGGATTATTGACTGTGTGTCGCCTTGTCCGCGGAAATGAGGCTTAGAAATATTGATTTTTCTTTAATATTTATGAGGTTTTTAGAACTTGACGGTCCACGTTAACAAATAAAACGGAAAAAAGTAAATAAAATTATTTTGAAAGCAGTCAATATCAGTTATAAATCTATTCTATCCCATTTTGAAGTTTCATTTACAAAACTACCGTCACTTTCAAGTTATATATAGTAAAACGCCAAGTCGGCTCGTGTTCAATACTTATTTCATAGTCTTATTCATAACTTATTTCATTCATCTTGATTGACTAGTGCCCCGTTAAACGTAGAAGATCAGAAGAGCAGTTAGACAACATTAAGACAAAGAAACAAAGAAAGTCGATCTCGCTGTATAAACTTAAAGCCATCAAGATGATTGGTGAGGGAGCGTTTGGGAAGGTGAGAGACTGTCATAAGAATCAAACAATAATCACAAACAATTCGTAATATTAATTTTCACAAAATTTAGAGCAATTTTCGGCGGATCACCGCGCTACAGTGGCGAGTATCTCGTGGTCAAAACCTAGCGATTTATCAATTATTTGATTAATTACTTAAATAAGTCATTATCTATTTATTAATTTTAAACTCTTTTAAAGAAGTTGAAAGGCTTTGTTTACTTTCGTTTTTGCTAAGTGTACGCTCTTTTAATTACCAAATAAGCGATCAAAGATGAATATGATATACACACTGTGTAATTCCTTATTTCTCCAACAAGTGGATAATATCTGGGGCTATTTTTCTAGTAAGAAAGTAACTTGAAGTTCTTTGGAAACGCACTGGGTTTGAACTTAAAAAGACCGGTAATACCGCGCCTATCAACCGCTACATCTGAAAGTTTGTTCAATTCCAAAATATCTGTCAATCTTTTTATAGGTTCGTCTTTGTGAGAACCGTCGCACCAAGAGGCAATACGCGGTAAAGCAGATAATTGAACCTGACCCAAGCAGTGTGGAAGAGAAAGTATTGAGCCTAGCCTCGTCCAGTCCTTTCATAACAAGACTTTGTGAAGAGGTTGAGAACCCGGTATGATACTTTTAAAAATTGCACAAACATTTTTTCTCCTTCTACCCCCGGTATAAACTCCCACTTCCGCCCGTCCGCTCATGTGGAAAAACTGGCCGGCCAATTATATTTAAAGCATACCGACATCTTGACGAACTTGCAGGAAAACAGGGGACTACAAACCCTCCGAAAGATTATGAATTATACCTGTGCTATAAGGCTTGAGTGAGGCGTTTGTGGCCGAGCGTTTAACACCTCAAACTCTGGATCCGAAGGTCCGGGGTTGAATCGCCAGTCGCGTTGTTTCCCAAGACAAGAAACTTAACCCCATTTTGTTTCTTTTCACCCAGGTGTATAAGTGGGTACCGGCGACATACTGCTGGGGGGTAACCCTGCGATGGACTAGCATCCCATCTAGGGGGGAGTAGCAATACTCCTAGGCTTGCTTCATGCTACGGAAACCGGTATAAGCTCCGACCGTGTGGGTCTTTGGCTCGTGTGCGCCTTTACTTTTTACCTTTAACGGCTCCACTAGACGTTTCTCTCTGTGCCTCATTATCTTTCTCAATTTTGTTCACTATAACCCAAAAAGAAAATAGTATGTTATGGGTCAACTAATAGATTCTTTGCATTTTCATATTATAGTACCCTGGCCATTTCATTATACTAGAGTTCGTTGAAGGAGGTGACCTTTTCACTGAATTGGATGAGAATGGATGGCTCAGCGAAAATCGAACTAGGTAATCATACTTTCATATCAAAGTTTTCGAGCAACTGTTAAGAAAACAGTCTATAACAAACGTCACAATGAAAGAAAACACGACAGAATTTAACACATTTGGTCAAGTTTTGCTTTTAAACCGAATACCTAATAACGCTTCAGTAAGACACGTTCCATTAGTACTGGGTCGAAATGATCGTAAATTACTCTTGACCTACTCATCTTAACTTTTAACAATGACTGGTTCTATCAATTGAGTTCTACTCAATACATGTAACCTTAAAGTTGAACTGAGGATGCAAAAACCAGTAAACAAAATAATTCTGTCAAAATAAGCGATCGAAACTTCACCTCACATACGTGGACGTATACAAAAAATGTACCACCTATGGACCAAGCCGATGGACCGTTTCGTGAACCCGGTCCATGGACTATCCCTGTGGACCACGCCTAATTTTCGAACATGAATTTGACCAGAGGTCTAAGCAAATTTTTGGAACCTTGAATGGACGAAAATGTGGTCAGTTTTTATTATCAGTGGTACGGGCTCCTTATATATTACACTTGTTTATTTTTTTCTAATTC
Source organism: Porites rus (assembly GCA_964035705.1). Lineage (NCBI taxonomy): Eukaryota > Metazoa > Cnidaria > Anthozoa > Scleractinia > Poritidae > Porites > Porites rus. The sequence goes on along the minus strand of OZ037997.1, from coordinate 14,498,814 downwards.
CATACTATTTGAATATAATAGGGTCGTTTTAGTCTGGCGAAGGAGTCAACATATTTTAGAGGAACAGAAGTAGGGAGGAAGTAGTATCCTACTTAGTTTTTTTTTTGTGTTCCCTTTGTTTGCCGGAAAATCGGCTGTGTTTGAGACTAAGAAAGAAATCGTAAGACGTAGTGTATTACTTAAAACATCCTATTGCTCGTCTTTTTGTTTTAGGTTTTACACTGCTGAGATCATCGCTGGATTACAATTTTTACACCAAAAAGGTGTCATTCACAGGTGAGTAGAAAAATGAGAAGTAGCTGAAATTCACATTTGGTGGGTGATTTCGATCGCTTGCGTGTTAATATGGCAAAGATAAAAAAAAAATGAATTGATACCGTCAAACCTTTATTTTGCGGCCTTCTGAGCGGCCAACAGTTACGTACATCGGACCGGGCAAAAATTGTCAGCCTTAAATCACATGACTGTAAAAAGTAGGTAATCGTTTGCTAGATCATTGTCTATCATGACAGGACTCAGCGCTCTGTAAGGTCCTGGGATGGGTGAAGTAAGTTAACTTTATCATTATGCGGCTATTTATCCCTTTCCCTGGAAGATTATGTCGCACCACTTTTGGCTCGGTTTACTTAAAAATCAATGTCTTTAATATTTGTGTAAATTTTTATTTATCGTATGACAGAGACTTGAAACCTGAAAACATTTTGCTGACCAAAAATGGGCACATCAAAATCAGTGATTTCGGATTGTCCGCTATCATCGACCCAGTTAAACAGGAAAAGATTAACAACGCAGAAATTATCGGGACACCTCGTTACATGGCTCCTGAGGTAAACCATGGAACTGTAGCGTTAGTTAAGGGGGACGAGTATGGTTAAAAGTATTATTTAGGGGGGAAGATGTTTAAAATATTGGGAAAATGGGAAAATATTGGATTTGGGGGTTGTTAAAAATTAAAATATGAAGTGAATAATTAACAGACAATTACCAGAGTCCACCGCCATAACAAGGTGCCTCTGATCCCATTAGCAGACTAACCCATTCTACCCTAATCAACATCATTTTTCCAAAAAGCAACCATAATGCCCCCTTAAGCCCTGTGAACCAAGTGTCTAAATCAGTTTCTTGTGTATCTGCTTGGTCAATATCTATTTTATCCCAGATCTAGGCAGTCTAGGACCCATTTCAGAACCATCATTCAAAATATACGTTGGAAAATTTGATAGGGTTGAAACAAGGACAGCCGAATTATATCCTGTTAGGGTAGTTTCTGTTTTTTACTTGCTGAATCAGTGCTGATAATTAACGCCAAAACAAATCTTTCTACGGGCTATTAAATATGGTGTTTTCTTGTACGAGATATATACGGTTACAGCTCAAATTTGGTTTCGGGTTAATTTTGATCCCGGGGGAGGGGGGCGAGGGTACTCCTGGAAATTCTTGGTGGGGTTGTGCCGCCCTGATCTCCAAATCCTGACCCGATTTCAGAGTAAAAAGTGTTATTTTCCACACCTGTTTTCAGACCAGACCTCTAAAATCCATACTCGTTTTCAGACCTGGCATTTGGGCGGAAATTATGTTATAATAACTTAGATTGGAGCCCAAACAAACAAATTCTTCATTCATTTCGAATTCGCATATTTCTCTTTCTTTCTTACTCATTGCATTTGGAATTGAAATGATAAATACGTTCATACGCCGCTGCAGTTTCCTCGAAAACCACACTCGATTCCAGACCAAAACGGCGCAAAAACCTTACCCGATGGGGCGGCACATACCCATATGGCTTAAGGGACAATCCCCCCCGGGATTTTGATTTGACCTATAAGCTTGGTTAAATCTCAATTTCCTTTGTATCCCGCCCTAATTCAATGAATAATTAGGGCTACGAAACAAAGGAAATAGGGATCCAACCTACGTTGAATAATTTTAACCTGAATATAATTTTGACCTGTAACATATATACTAATGTTACCTACACTGGAAGAAGGAAGAACTGCATGTTCAGTTTCCACAAAGCTAACAATACATGACATGATCTACTCATTAAAAAATTACAAACCTCATAGTAAGATCTTTTGCTTAGGAGAAGCTCGGCTTGTTTTCATGGAATAACATCTTATCGTGCTGATGTTAGCTTATTGCAAGGTGTTATTTGTTGCAGATTATTTTACAGGACCCGTACGACGCATGTGTGGATTGGTGGGCTCTTGGAGTCATGGTGTTTACGATGCTCACTGGAATGGTTTGTATTTCAAATGTTGTTTCAGGTATTTTGTTCTTAACACGAAAAAGGTGAAACTGAACATAGACGATGATGATGGTAACCTACTTAGTTGACAATGTTATCCTTTGTGTTTACCTTTTAGATGCCGTTTGATGCTGAATCGGAGGATGAGTTATTTGATTTGATCGTATATCACTACCCACAGAAACCGGACAAAAAAACAATGTCTGAGCTGTCCATTGACGCCACTGAATTGTTCCTACACGTAAGTGTCAAATACATAAATCATACTTGAAAGGTTATACTCCCTTAATTTTTTACATGTACCAAAATTATTTATTGCTAGTCGATGACAATAGAGGGAACACTTTAGTGAAAAAATCCAAAGATTGTCTCCCTTCCCCTGGGGTAACTGCTCTCCATAACTGACTATATTATGGGGAGGCTCCGTCAGAAAGGGTTACCGTTTTTAGGATTCAGGTATATTGAAGGGTAGAGAAATCTTTTTTATGTTCGAATGAGTGAAGAACAAATATGACTAGAGTAAAACTAGGTCAACGTTGACTTCTGTCACGAAGTAGCATAAAAACATAGCATTTCAATAAGCAAAGATGTCTGAGTTGAGAGTAAATACCGATATTACAAGACATATCACATTTTTCGGATGTTTTCAGTTACTAGAGAAATATCCGCAAGACCGTCTCGGGTATAAAGGAGGCGATTACCCCTGCATCAGAGATCATGCTTTCTTTCACGGCTTTGCCTGGAACAGACTGGAGGCATTGGAACTCGACCGCCCACCTTAAAAAATAAGGTTTGTTTCCTTAAAATCCTTAAACAGAATGTTTAAAAAAGCTCGGTTTTACCTGCGCTTTTTCCTTCCGATCCCCGACAATGCAGGGTGTGGTCATTGATTTGTCTCAAAAACTCGTCGTCACTAGGTGTTAAGCTCTTGATTTCACAATTCCTCCTACATACATTAGAAACACTTTTTAGGCTATCCAGGGTACTTTTGGATCTCTAGAAATGCATTCAAAGCGGCTCTATCAAATTTGCATCTCTTTGGTCATCCTAGGGGAAAATGAATCTTTTTCGAAATTACAAGGCCTTCGGATTTAGTAAGCCAAAAATCTTAGATAAAAGTTAACGTATTACGAAAGTGATAATTTTTCTGATTCCTTTCTTCACAGTTTACGTTTTGAATCCAAAACTTTTAGGTTTCCTTTTTCTACGAAAAATAGCCTAACCTGGCCGGCAGTGAAACGTGAAACATTAAACATAGGGAATTTATTAGTTGAGCTTCGGAAATTGTAACTGATTAGAACGGTCATCTAAAAATGTTTATCCGTCTTTAAGTAAGAGAAAATTCTAGGAAATATTTGCTTCTCCGAACAGATCATTTACAGAAAACACTGAGTCGTTTGATATTCCCATAAGCCTTTAAAATCTTCTCAGTGTCGTTTATTTGTTGTGCAGTAAAACCCGTATAAAGCAGGCACCATCATTTAGTCGGACAGGACACGAGAGTCGATCAGGGAGAACCCAAATTTTTATCTCCTGCCTGACATTTCCTATTATACTGTTGTAATGCCAGGGGTTTTTAAAACTAACCTTTGTTGTTTTTCTTAAAGGTCTGGAATCATGATCAGTATTGGAAACAAGGCATTTTTACATGATGATCAATGTTGTGTGTTGTTCTGCAAGAGAACGATGTAAAATAAAGGCTTTTCACTTTGTGTACGGTAGTAGTTTGTTTCTTTTTTCACCTCACTTCCCAAGCGTTGTTCCCTAAATGATTCCCAACCTTAGTTATATTTTAAAGCTTTATAAAAATCCAGTTGATGCAAAAAGTACTTTGATTAGCACTGTTGTAGCTTGTCTTGAAACGTTTTTTCCTTTTCGATTATTTAAGCCCCCTCGGGTATAAGCCCCTCCGTTTATACATCCTTTATTATTTCTCCTTAAACACCCTAAAAGCGACAGTTTCGGTGTGTTTTTCGATTTTACCAGCGAACAGCGTTTGGGCACTTGACGAATCTAAGCTATGTCAGCTAACGAAGCCGCAATTTGAATATGACGAAATTGTGCCTCCGATCTTGAAATCAGCTTGCTGGCAAGAGCTTGAACTTTTCTTAATCTTTGCGGCAAGATCCTGAATTTTCAAAATCCTTCCTGCGAGACCTTAAATTTGAAATATCTTACCGCCTTGACGTCGTGCCGGAAAGATCTTGAAATTTTCCAAAAATTGCTGACCAGATCTAAAACCCAGACGATCGATTCTGGAGGCAACGGATCTCTTGTAACACTCAAATAAGGATAATTAAGTTTTGCGATCAGATTAAGTGGCGCCTCACCAGAAGGCATTGCTCTTCGTAAGACATCTTCTGAGTCCCTTTACTTTGCACGGTGTTGCTTAGCCCTGGCTGTTTTTTCAACGCTTTTCCTTAAAACAGTGTGTTTTTAACGCTTTCCTCACATCATTTGTTCGTATGTTATTAGTATTCTTTTCTTTTTAACGTTTTTACGGCCCGAATTTGTTCATCTAGAGTTTGGTGTTGTCTTTTATTAGAAGAAGAATATCTCGTGGAAGGAAAATGTTCGAAATAGCTAGTAAGCTATATATGGTAGTTTAGAAAAGGTGACCACTACCATACGTAAAACGAGAACAGAAGATCTTACAATCATGGACGAAAGTTTTGAGACAGTTGTACAGTTCTAACGCTTTTAATTTCAACAAACGCCAAAAAAAACACATTAGCGCGCGACTAACAATATACCTCCTCAGTTTCTCCCCCACCCCACGGACAGTATTGAAACCATTACTGACCCACAATTTCTTTGATTGTCCAACATTGAATTGGGTCAGCACCGCTTTTCCGATCCTTACTTGTAAATCACACAGAACTGCTGACATGCCTTTACTGTCTCAAGGACATTTGTCCAGGATCATTTTTTTTCTTTTGATACTGAAGTCTCCAGCGCAAAAGGGGATAACATGGGTGCATACACAAGGGAGGGCTGCAAGAGGAAGCCCGACAACTACAAAAATAAAAGCAATGCTGCAGTTTAGAGGATATAGGAAGTTGTATGATTGAGAGATATGGTCTTTTGTTTTTGTTTTACTGACATAAGCTCACTGCTCTTTTTGCCGTTCTCTTTGCCGTCGCCGTCGTCGTTGCTTAAGCTCCCTAATAATTGATAGCGTTCGTCAGTTGTGAACCAAAAATCCCGGAGGGTACTTCCTTACATTTGCCTTATAGGTATTGGTCTAGGGTAAGGGTTTGGAAAATCAGACGGCTCATCCCCACCACAGATTGCTATGAACACCGCCCCCACCCCCTCTCCGGAGAAAAAATCGCAAGTATTTTATGAACTGGGCTTGTCACAGGCACCCCAGTTAATAAAATAAAATCTGTAATTGGTTAACACTACCCCAACCTTCATTCAAGAGACAAAAATGGCAGCGAGGGACACTACTTGCAGATAGACATTGATAACAAAGACTCCAGCTAATGAACATGCTGTATCGTCTGGCGGTCAGACGGGTTTTGGGGCGCGAGCAAGCGCGAGACACGCGAGACGAGACGGAAGGAAAAGACGAGGAAAAAAATTAATGATGCCTGTCTTTGGTAGGCTGGGTTTAAAACAAAAAGCCGCAAAAAAGAAGGAAGCATTTCCCGCAGCCCCCACCACCCCACTTCTCTGTCACCTCTATGCTTTTCCCGACTCGACCAAGTTGCCCGCAACATTTGGAGACCGCGTGTTTATTTCGGCTACTGGGAACAAACATAAAATTCAAAGATGGCGCGACGCAGGTCCTTTCCCTGATGTTTTTGTATTTTTGGACTTCAAGGTTTGTAGCCATTATTTGCATGCTTTAACAGGAAATAATTTTAATTCAAGAGTCTTTTTTACCGTTTTTTGTTTCTTTTCTAACCAGCGTTTTGATAGGAAGTTGTTTTTTATCCCAACAATTTTCACCAGCACGTTTAATCGATTAATGTGCTTGCTCGTGTGCTTGTTACAAGTGCGGTGCATTATCTAACTATTACTTAATGAGGCTGAGTATCGTATGAAGAATTATGGAGATCGAGGAGGGTGTTATCGGCGGATAACACCCTCCGAGATCTCCATAATTCTTCATATGATACGAAAGCCGAATGGTGTTGTTCCAGAAAAATCCATACCCCCCCCCCCCCACGGAAGACTCTTTGATTTGTACCCCCCCCGCAGGATTTTCCGTTCCAGGGGGGTCTTTGATGACCTTCCCTCCCCCCAGGAATTTCCAGAATTTTTTAACAGACTATACTTACCATCCTTTGGAAATTCAAAGTGGTTTTGGAACTTAAAAACAAAGAAAGTGATTATTAACTCAGTTATGAAAATACAGTAGAATTGTATTATAACAGTGCAGTGTAAACTTTTGTTAAGCTTATTATTCAGCCAAACTATTAGCTTCTTCGCCATCACGTTTGCAAATTATGTCTGTGTTGTTTTCATGTAAGCTTATAAGCTTAAACATTTGGGTTGCAAAGTATAAAACGTCAATTGTTCTACGTTTTTGTGCTTACTCTGACACTAACGTTTTGAAGAGAACTTATGTTTCACCCACTTAAATAACTTTGCAAACAATAGCAAAAAAAAACCCCAGAAACTTACAAGGTTCCTTTCTGGCTGTTTATTTTTCTACACATTTTGTCAGTTTCTTCAGGTTGATTCTTATTTAAGGGCCGAAAACTTCACTGCCAATGTACTAGGTTTCATGAACATTGTCACAATTACAGAAGTAATTTTACTAGCCAGGTAGCCGGGCCTAGTGAAGGTCGAGCAAGAATTGGGAATGAAAGTACCCTCTCCTCATCAAGTCTCATTGTATTTTTTATGAGTTACTACCCCCAATAAACTCCAATGATAAAACATGAAACCTATCAAAAAATTAATGTGTTTCCTGCATGCAAAAGTAGTGAAAAGGGACACTCAGTGAACAGAAGTGAAAGCACCTCAATGTTGGTTAGAAGAAAATGAGACAAAGACAACTACTCCAGTTATGTATGGTACAAGGAGTCAACTGTACACTCTTTTAGCTACACTTTTTTTTGCAAATAACGGACAAAAACTAAGGTCAAAGGTAAACGCAATGAATGTACTGCAAAACTGAGTCTATACTTAGATTGTATTCTTCTTTAGAAAAAGTATTTGCTGCTCAGCTTATTTGCAGAAGAACTCAAAACTTTATACAGTGAAACCTGTATTACAGCTGTAAGTGGACACCCTTGAGGAATGCTGTAGTGTCTGCTTTGTACAGGGTGTCCACCTAATACAGGTTTCGATAGATAACATCATATGAGTCAAATGAACAGTGGAAATGTTTAGAATACCCCAGCGACTATGACAATATATATGTGTGCATTCATTTCTTTATCAAAGTGAACCAATTGATCATAGTACCATAAACACAGATTGCAACTCAAATTTGAAGAAATCAGATGAGTAAAACAAGCTCTATACAAACAAAACTTAATAGAAAACAATACTGTACTGTGACACTAATCAAATAAGTTCATCAAGTCACGTTTTTTAATATAAAAATCGAAAAAATTGTGGGTGTCAATTTTTGGCATTTCCGGTGTCTGGCATGTTGAGTGGTGGAATTTAATAAGTGTTCCTTTTAGGGCCTGTTTACATTGAGGTGGGGGACCACAGGTAGGTGAGGTAACATTTGGTGGGTCACCCCACCTATCATGTAAATGTGATCAAATGAAAAGGAGAGATTATATGGATCTAGGTGGGTTACCCCACCTAAGAAGGTTATCTCACCTACCTGGGGTCCCCCACCTCCCTGTAAACAGGCCCCTATACAGGTTGGCAACAATAGAAATGACCATTTCAGGTACTTTTTGGTGTCCACGTCCGCTTAATAGAGGTGACTGCTTAATAAAGGTTCCCTTTAAAGTAAATAAGAGAAATAAATTTTAGAAATTCAACTACTGTCCGCTTAGAGCTTTTTATGTCCCTCGTTTTTACAACTGAAGAAGCTTACAAAAGCCTTGAACAAAATGAGCGATCATTCTTCACAAGATGGAGAGAATGGAACTTGAAACTGAACAAAAAGAAAGTCAAGCGTGCTCAGACAAACGTACCATTCATCGGACGCGAGCTCACTCTGGATAGACTCAAACCAGACCCCCGGAAGATTGAAGTGATCATTGCCATGCCTGAGCCTGAAGACCCCACCGCACTTAATGGGATGGTGAACTACCTTTCCAAGTTCATGCCGCATCTGAGCAAAACGACAAAGCCGTAGCAAATATTAGAAGTTAAAAATGCGGAACCTGGCAGTGGCTAGTGCAGCACAGTATCGCGTTTAATACTGTGAAGAAATACTTAACAGAATCTCTAGTACTCAAAAATACAATGTAAATGAAGAAGTTACCATTCAGTGTGAAGCATCCAAAACAGGCCAAGGAGCTGTCCTCATGCAAAAGGGCCAGCCAGTGTGTTATGCCTCAAGAACACTCACAGACATAGATACCAGATATGCCCAGATTCAGAAAGATCTTCTTGTCATCGTACTTCAATTACACCATTTATTGGTGTAGTAAATCACAGTATAAGACCTTCACTGCCTTGTCCGTCCATGTACTACATGTTTACAAAATCAGCAAGAAATTGCATGATATTTTGTGCCTTTTGCTAATTTCTAGAATTCTGGATGAATTCTTATGAGGGTGACTATTAGACAGGGGCCGACATTTATTAGAGAGGGGCATCTAATGCAAGGTTAACATCATGGAGGGGGCATGTTTTATAAGATAATGGGTGTTTAATTGAGAGTGGGCATCTATTAGATCATTTACAATGAGAAAGCACCCTCCCATTCAGCCATATTATTATGACACTAGGAAATAAGTATGCCTTTCTTTTTCAAGGCATATCCCATTGGAATGACGACTGTTACACCACATGTTAATCTGCAGATACTGCACCCTGATAGCCTGCGTAGCAGGTGCTTGAAAGTAGTGGGCACAAGAAAGAAATGGATGCACGAGAGGGAGACACGTGAGGGGAGAGAGAGTGCCTGCCTGAGAGGTCCATGAAAATCATTTCAACTCGTTTTCTGAGAATGCAGAAATTTCCTATTGGTTAAGAGGCTCCTAAGGGGATAAAAGTTTGCATTAGGCAAGAAAACTGTCAATCAAACAAAACATGAGATCATTAATTTAATGAGTTGAAATGATTTTCATGGACCTCTCAGGCAGGCACTCTCTCTCCCCTCACGTGTCTCCCTCTCGCGCATCTACTATTGTTTTGCCAAAAAGTCTGGAATCAGTATGAAAAGTGACGTTTTCCCTGCCTTCGCCGTTGTCGATGCTAAAGCTCCATCTTTTACCTGAACAGGAGTGTGCTCCCTTAATTCGGTCAAGGTGCTATAATATTGAAAGTTTGGTCTGTTCTGTTTATTAATAATCAGTAGATTAATGAGCTGTGCCATTTTCAACTTTTCTTTCCAGATCAGATGCCCCAGAATGTATCAAGAGCTGACTTGATGAGAAGCCCAAATTTAGTTAGAGGTTATCTTCAGTACTGTAAGTGCTGTACGGTTTACTTTGTAATCCAGCTCTTGATTGAACCAGGTAAACTGAACTGGAACCTTTGTTTGCTCAAAGTATCATTAAGCTAACCTAGAGAAAGCTGTACCATAGTGGCTGGAACTAGAAGTTCATCTATCTTTGCTGTTCCAATAAACCAAGCAAAATAATTCACTTTTTGCAAGCAAATCAAAATTCAAAAAAGAGAATTTTCCATGCTAATCAATAGATCACATTGTACCACATTTTGATTTGACTAATTAATGGCAATTCAAATTATAGAAAACCCAGGATTGCATGGAGGTCATTAATTAATCAAAAGTTCCCAAAATAAAAAGGTTAAAGGCTATGATTACCATGTTGAATGTTTTCCTTAACAATCAGGACACTGTACTATTGACAAATGCAATGAGCAATTCAGTCAGCAACTAGCTTTTCAACAATAGTCATTGATGATGATTAACAACGACTTCCAAGACTGATTAGATTTGGCACTTCAATAAGAGAAACGAAACAAGGTTATTCCATCCTTCCTGTTTCAAATAAATTTATAGACATATAACACAAAACCTTTTCTGCAGAGGAATAATGGTTATGACAGCAGCAAAAACTCGAATTCATTTTTTTATACTATCAACACCTTTATTTAACTGTAAAATTGTGATTGCTAAATTCCAGGCAACATACAATATTATTGTTGGTGAAGTGACAACTAATACAAAAAATCTTCATTGTTGCCAGTAGTTTTCTCCTGGGATAGCATTAATATACTTTGTTCAACTACAGTGTTACAGTTTTGTTATTTAATCAAAGCCAAGTTCTGCTAAAAATAATCATTAGGATCAAACTGGTACAGCTGTACTAGTATAGATATGCAATCTACAGTACATGCTACCCTGTAAATTCGTCCCTTACTGAGTAAAACTGATTGACTGGTTTTTGAGAAGGAGAAATTTTTGACTGTCTGACGGAATAACTGATTTCACTGCAACCTCAAAAGTGGTCCAGCTGATGGACCAATTAATGCCTGAGGTGTACTTACTGATGGAAATTTATATATTGACCATTGTAAATGAAAATTACTTTTGAAAGAATGAAAGATAGGCTCCATGAAACAAACGCGAAAGTGAAATGATCAGCATGTCATGAGGGTGGGAGAAAGAAAAAATCTGTGTCCCAGACAGGATTCAAATCTATGACCTCCCAAACACTGGGTGAGTGCTATATCCACTTGAGCTATGGAGAACTCTTGGAGAGCAAAGCCACATACTAGGTTCATATTTGACACGCATCCTGCTTGCTGCTAGGATCAGCAATGTTGATGATGCAATGTGTGGTGAAAGAATGAAAGATGGTAAATTTTAAGCTCTGTGAAACAAATGTGAAAATGAAATGCTCAGCATGTCATGAGCGTGGGACAAAGAAAATATCTGAGTCCCGGACAGGATTCGAACCTGTGACCTCCCAAACATAGGTTTTGGCCAGACTGACTGTGTTTCTCAGTGGCTGGCTAATTGCCTCTATCAGAAGCTGTCCAGCTGACTTGCTGAAATGTATAATTTATTGACTCAGTTGTTGACTGACATCAACTGACTTAGTGACTGTCCAAATGGCTCAGGAACTTTGAAACTGATTGGCAGTTTTGCTATAATGAATGATCATGTGGTTTAAGTGGAACGTATATATTTTTTCTGGACTGGCTGTGGGTTTTGATGGCTGGCTGAATGCCTCAGAAGCTGTTAATTTTCTGACTGTCTTGGTGGAATCATTAAGGACTCATTGGATGAATGACAACTGGCTTAGTGACTGTCTGAGTGACTTTCTTTGTTAGTAACTCTGTGGTTGACTGACGGTTAGTAGCTGTGTGTCTGACCTTCAGACTATTAAAGTGACCATCTTTTAAATACTGACTCAGTAAAACTGTTATAAAAATTTCACTGATGAATATAATTTTTTGTTAGAGTGACCCAGTACATGTAGCTTAGTGAAAGACTAACTAATGGACTTGGTGAGTGTTTCGCTGTGTCTGACTGACATACACTGTGTTGCTTAACTGACTTTAAGACTTACAGGCGGTGACTGAATACAGGGCTTGATCCCCTGCCGCACAAGCTAAATTGTGACTGATATGGTCGCCAATGGGACTAACATTCTCTGCTTGACAGCTAAAAATTTTGGTTTAGTCACTACTTTAATTGGCAACCAGATTTCTTTATGATTTAGATTTAAATTAAAAGAGTAGTTGAAGCAAGCATTTTCTGAATTGATAATCTGTTCACTTTCGTCATCAAAAAATGTGCCAAATCACATAAACCATGCAAGTTTACCTCCAAATCTGATAGATTGTTATAACTGCATTTTTTTTTCTGCACCTTTTAGTGGCAAGTGGTTTTCACTTAGAAAGAGGAGATCTGATAATAGATGGCTCTCGGCCATGTTGATCCTTTGTACTTGCAACTTCAAGATGCAATTGCGTTTGGCTCCTGTTTGCTACAAAGTCAAAGATGCGACTGGAAACTCTTATTTACTTATAAATTTGAATTGCGCAAAGTTATGTAGTATAAGTTTGTTAGTTTTTTGTTGTGATATTTTCATATTTGCTTGTGCAAATGTGTCCCACGCAACCAGATAAGGGATAATCCAACAAATTATTATAAAATATTCTTTTGTTGTAGAAACTGGGGACCAAAAAATTATATGCATCTGGCGACTAGATTTCTTCAACTGGTCGCAAAAAGGTGGTGACCTAAGAAGTTTATTAATTTCAAGCCCTGCTGACTAACTTACTCAGTTGCTGTGTGTCCTGTGTCTGACTGGTGTAATAGAAGACTAACTGACAGTGACGTACATGACTGTATTGATTGACTGATTACCTCAGTAGTAGCTACTTGTCTGACTAATATATATTACTGGACTGACAGTGATGTACATGTATTGATTGACTGATTACCTCAACAGCCACTTTGTGATTGAGTGATATAATGGTGGTCTGAAAAAGTGACTTACATGTATTGATTGACTGATTGCCTCAGGAGTAGCTGTTTGTGTGACTGGTATATTACTGGACTGACAGTGACTTACATGTATTGATTGACTGATTACCTCAGCCATAGCTTTGTGATAGCTTGAGAAAACAGCTGACATGACGTCTGAGAAACAGGGGCAGAAATTCCATTCTGATGAGGCATCACTACCCAGATCTGGGTAGTGCTTCTGATTAGTTGAAGCAAATTTCACAAGCGGTACAACCAATCAGAAGCACTACCCAGATCTGGATAGTGACACATCATCAGTATGGAATTCTGGGCTCGTTTCTCGGACGTCATTTACTTAAGAAACCAGTGGTGGTGTTGCACAATGTCATCTGTTTTCTCAGGCTAGCTTTGTGATTGAGTGATATAATACTAGACTGAAAAAGTGAAAAGTTTGGTCCTGTACTTTATAAACCTGTGTTTCTGTATGATTGGACTTGGCAAGCAAATTATTTAAACAAAAAGTTGTGTCTTTCAATCTAATTCACTTTTTTCATACTTGTTGTGCCTTCTTTTGACTTGAATATTTGATCAGTGTGTACGTCTGCACCAAAGGTGCACCTGCGCGAGTATAATTATTTTCCAGCCACACATTTTTTGTATTTTATAGCCCAAATTGCTCGATTTCCTCCCTTGGTTTTTGTAAATGTGACAAGAGATAAACCCCCGTAATGCAAAAACATTCAGCTACATTAGAGCATAAGCATGTATACTTCGATTTACTGGCTTACCTGTTGTAGAAACTGCTAAAAAACTGGAAAAATCGAAATGTTGGGTGGTAAAATGATCTGGGGAAATGAAAGTATTGAAGGCAAGGAATGAAGGGAAAGACTAAAAGTCCTGAATGAGGCAGCTAAAATAGTTTTAAAGAAGGCTAAATACAAAATAGGAGACTCGATGAGGAAGCTCTCACATAGTTAGCAAGCCATGTTCAGAAAGGGTCATGAAAAGCTGTTTAAAATTAGAGGACCCTGAGATGGCAAAGAAAACTCTCCGCTTTGTCTGCCAAGTAACGCCCAGCCCATCTCAGATTTGTAAAGAATTACAAAAGCCTTGCTGTGGAAGGGGGCCAGGATGATTATCTTTTCTGGATGAATGCCCAAAAAGATAGTTTTTCAGCTGCGTAAACTAACCAAATATTGTTTGGGGTTTGAACTGGCTCCTGGCTCCTGCGCACTAGGTGATAAAAAACTCAAAATGGATCATCTGTGGGTCTACACGTTGTATCCCACTCCGTGCTGCAACAGCTACAGAATGTGGTAAGAAAAAAACAAAAAGGGCATGGCAGTTACTGAAATTGTGAATACATGTACTCGAAGGAGAAATAAGCATCTACTAGAAATTTCATGTAAAAATAAAGTTTTGATCAAAAGTTATAGTGAATGAAATTAGGGAACGAACCTTTGTTGATTGACTGATTGCCTCAGCAGTGGCTATTTTCTGAGTGACAGATATATTACTGGACTAAAGGACAATGAATTACATGTATTGACTGACTGATTACTCCAGCAGTAGCTTTGTGTTTAAGTGATGTAATACTAGACTAACTGACAGTGACTTACATGAATTGATTCACTGATTGGTTCAATACCTGTGTGTCTGACTGATACAATACTTGACTAATTTGTAGATTTTGAGCTATTTCAAATTGTTTTCATTGACTATGTGAAAGTCAACAAAACCAGCGGTGTTACATTTCTCTCTAAGTACATGAATGCTCAACACTCGTGCCCTTGCTGACATTATACAGCTGTATGTCCAAGGCGATCGACGATAACGGAATCAAATTTTACTTACATTTTTTGGTCATATTTCTCGACTTGTCCTTACTACTTCTTGTCACTTTCTACTTAAAAGGCTTGTCGGCTGTAAATCTCCTTATGATCACTAAATGGATAAAGTAGTTTTAGAAAAATTGTCTTCTCCTACGTAATTGATTCATCCAACAGCTGACTGAGGACAAATCCTTCTTACTATCGGTGACCGTTGTAATCAGTAAAATATACAACTTGCATAATTGTTATGTTCTTTGACTTCTGCCAAAATAGTTCTTTTAAAGTGAGTTTTTGGTGATTTTCACGTGACCAATTTATTGAGAAGCTCTATTTCCCATATTGAAACGAATTACAGAAATCAAGTAGTTGCTGACTTGCTTGTTTACTGGTATAGTGAAAATGTGTTTTGCTGAATAATGGACTGCCTCCAGGTTGTAACTCTGACTTATTCTGCTGACTGACTATGGAACTGAACTCACAGCTTCTCTGGCCAATTCACAGTTGCATTATCTTGGTTTTGTTTTTTAAATGGTGTACTTGGTAGATTGCATATCTGTGCTTACTCATAGATTTGTTTTCTGTGAACGTATTTGGTGCATCTTTTTCAAATCTCTCCTGCTTAACCTTAGCCTCCCACGTAGACGATCGTAGGGGTTCGTTACGCGTTCCTGCGGGAACGCGTAACGAACCCCTAAGAACGTCTACGTGGGAGGCTAGCTTAACCTCAACTCCCCTGAAAAAAGGCGATTTCCCAGCATGCAATAATGTCTGAGGAATGACTGAATGCATTTCATAATTATGATGCAGTGCTTCTTGCTCGCTGTTAATTATTTCAAACATTATAATAATTATACAACCAATCAAATCATCAGCCTGATCTCTGCAGTGCAGCATCTTTACTATGGAATTAAACAGTCCTTCCCTATATTTTTTTCGGGGGGAGGGGGACGGGGAAGAGCGTTTGTTCTTAGGTAAAACGGCAGTCATCAAATTAATCTGCTCTATTGTTTTTGAGCTTGTATATCTGTCATCACTGCATGCAGCAAGTAATCTTTCTATTCTTAAGGGTTATTTTGCAGTTAACGTAAGGAAAAGTTCAAAATTCTAAAATTTAATTTCAGTTTTCAGTTTCACTTTAAGCTGGGGTGTTGGTGTTTGTCGAGTTCTTTTTGGTTTTTTGTTTTTTTTAACAGAAAAGCTTGAGGCTACAGTTTCCGTTTATAAAAAGTTGCATATTGCATATCGCTTGGTTGAATTGGATTTTTTTGTACATTTTGATTAACTGCAAATTGGAACCCTGGTCATCTAAAACCTTAGTACAAAACAGTTAGTGCTTTGACCATGACTCAATGAAAGTGGTGTGGCTGTAAATTTTCTAACAACCATTGAAACGGAAAATAAATTAATTTTGAAAACAAAATGCAAAATGAAAACCTCATTACACAACAATAACCACAATTAAAGCGAACGTTGTCAAAATTTCTGCTGCAGTGTTTCTTACGTTCGACAGTGTTACAAGTTCTCAACAAGAATGTGCATGAAAAGTTGAGTATTCTGAGGACGCAAATTAAAGTGGGGAGATTTTGAAAACTTGCACTGGTCTTTTTCAGTTCCAGAGTGATCAACATGTTATTTCTCCTTACTTCTTTGAGTAAATTACCAAGCAGAAGGGTGTTGAAAATAAGCATAATTACGATGAGGGGGGAGGCTTTGTCTCGATCAACTGTCAAATTCTTAGAACTGATGGTACAGAACATCCACAGCAGTTAGTAAAGGGAATTAACATGTTAAAGCTTGGGACTGAAAGTTCGCAGTATCCTTAAGACCTTCAGACTAGCAGTTTGTTTTGCAATAACAATGAAATCCATAAATACATGTGCAAATTGAAATTCTGATTAACAGCAACTCGTATCAAAGAGGCCTTCCAAGGGGGGTAGCTGTGTCGCAATGTCGCTTGCTTTAGGAGACCGTTGTCGCCTAATCTACAGCTGCAAATGTCGCTGTCGTTTTTTGAAGTGTACGTAACTGTACCAGTCATTTTTGTTTTGCGAGAAACTGTTTCGCAACAGGGCTATAACAGGATTTTCATGGTGGTCAGTTGGCAAAACTTTGTGAGCGGCGAAGGATGAACGCTTCTTCTTCTTCTTTAAGGGTAGGCTCCCGCGGGAAAATTTGGAAAATCTGAACCCTCAGAAATGCAATTTCCTGTATTCTGAGTCACTTTTATTGATAAAATGCACAACTTTCCAATGTCACCGTCGTTTTTCACTGTTTAGTATGTCGCTGTCGCATTTTAGCAGCGTAGGCATGTCACTTCTCGCTTTTTAAAAATTCCCATGTCGCCAGTTTTCAGGGCCGTGTCGCATGTCGCTTTTACCCCTTGGAAGGCCTCATCAAACTTGGAGTCTTTTTTTCGGCCGTTATTTAGGCTTCTCACGCAAAGTTGTGAAGCCAAAAAACGACCGCGAAGAAGATCACAAGCAAGTTTGACATCGGATTTAGCGCATAGTAGGTTCTTTTTTTCTATGTGCATGTATTTTGTGGGATGTCGTTTAATGAAAAACAAACCGCTCGCTGAAAAAGCCTGACGTTTATTCCCTTATGTTTTTCCAACTTTTGGAGCTCAAGCAATCACAATGACGACGGCAACACATGGCACCTACTAAAAAAGTAACAAAAGGCTTCACATGCACGCTCGTTTTCATTTTTTTGCATATTTATTCGCTTTTTTATGTAAAACAACAAGAAACGTAATAATCTAAAATTCAAGGTTTCGAGATCACAAACATTTAGCCATTTAATATTAAATTCAAAACGCGCGCGTACAAAGT
Source organism: Porites rus (assembly GCA_964035705.1). Classification (NCBI taxonomy): domain Eukaryota; kingdom Metazoa; phylum Cnidaria; class Anthozoa; order Scleractinia; family Poritidae; genus Porites; species Porites rus. The sequence goes on along the minus strand of OZ037997.1, from coordinate 14,481,363 downwards.
TCAAATTAATAATTACATTTGAAATACTGAGAAAATTAGAACAAGAACAGAAGGCTTTGCCAGCACGCTCGTTCTCATTGTTTTTTTTTTTGGCACATTTATTCGCTTTTGCAAGCAAAACAACAAGAAAATTAATAATAAAAAATTCAAGGTTTGGAGAACACAAATATTTAGCCATGTAATATCAAATTCAAAACGCAAGCGTATAAAGTTCAAATTAATATGTAAGTTTAAAATGCTGAGGAAACTGAAACAATAACAAAAGGCTTTCCCAGCACGCTCGCTTTCATTTTTTTGCATATCTATTCGCTTTTGTACGGAATACAAGAAAAGTAATAATATAAAAAAAATCAAGGTTTTGAAACGGAACACAAACATTTAGCAATGAAATATCAAATTCAAAACGCGCGCGATAACTGATGTTAGCATAACTTCCGTCGCTTTTTTGATTGCTTAAAGCTTTATAGTATGTGAAGCAGAACTTGGCTTATTGGAAGGCTCGGACAAACGGGGAATCATTACGCGCAGTAACTTTGCACTGTGTTTCTACCCCTATAAAGAGTTCTAAGGCAAATTACAACGCAGTGTTTTTTTTTAGAACATTTCGGACAAGGTTGTTAGGGGTGGAAACACAGTGTAATTTTGAGGCAGGTTTTTACTAGTGGCGTACCACAGACTTAAGTTTAGTGAGGTCATCAACAACTGAAGGTGTGAGCACAAAGATCTGGTGAACGGACGAACTTATTCTTGTTTTCTCGTCGCAAAGGATTAACACAACACGAGCTGAGCACAACAAAACAAACTTTGTTTTGGTTTGTCTTGCTTGTGCTTATGTTGTGTTATTTGTGCTTATGCTATTGTTGTTGATGTCTTCACTAAACTGACGCTTGTGTTCATGCCGTTAGTAAAAACCGGCCTTTACCGCGCGTAATGTTTCACTGTGTTTGAGCCTTTAGGGGGTTTATCTGGTTCACTCGAGTAGTTGGATTACAAAGTAAACAGCACAGGTACTGAAGATAACAATATTTTATTGAAGAAATAAAACTTTTCTCTCTTGTCCATTTATTTACAATAAAAAAATATACAAAAAAAAAGTAATCTAACCTCCCCCGTCCCTGCCGGACTGCTTCCACTCTGCTCCGAGTTGGTGTTCATTCTTCTGTCCTCATTTGATATTCCAACTTTAAAATCCTGGTCTGTTTTAACTGATCCCTTCATTCAAGTTGGGGGCAGTTGGACACTTAGAAAATTGGGCCGTTTGTTCCCAAGTAGGGAGGGCTGCGTAAAGGAAAGTAAGAGTTTGCTCCTCATGCCCTAAGGGTCTCATTCACCTTTATCACAATACCACACCAAATTAATTTGGAATTAAAATTAGCCAAATAGTTTGTAGTGAAAACTATAATTTGCTTTGAAAGTGCGTGTCTACAAAGTCAATGTATCGTGAAAAATATCCAGAGTCGTGGACAAGAAAAAAGAGGGCGCAACAAAGTGAAACTCAGTCTTCAGTGGGTCTCCGTCATCGGTTACCAGAAAATTGAACACTGCTGCTCTGACCGACCTTCATTCCACAAACTTCACCAAAGAGCACAAGTCAATAATAATCTCTCCTCTGCGAAGCTACTGATACTGGATTTCTCTCGTCCTAGTTATTGTTTAGTATTTAGTGTTTAGACCTACATTAAAGCAAATTTGGAAGTGAAAATTACGCGCACTGTTTACGCGTCGTTTATTATTGCTGTTATTCTAAATAGTCGAAATTATCTGAAAGTGATAAAGCGAAACATTAAGAAGCAAAATTTACGCAGCACTGCTACAGTGCCGCGTAAATTGTGCTTTAAATATTTCGTTTTATGTATTAAATTTGGCTGCCCTTATAGTCTAATGTTGAAATTCGTTTAAATCAGTGCCATGTAGGTTCGCCGTCAGATTTCGCCAAACTAAAAGGATTAAAGTGATCTTGCAGATGATTTAAATTTTTGTTTGTTTTGCTCCCAGTTGAAATAATTCGATTAATTCTCTCATTGAAATAAAGGTTTATTTTTACCTTAAGAAATTAATGCGAAAGAAATGTGAAGCTAGTGAAATTTAATGACTCAATTCCTAAAAAAATTTTGGATTTAAAAGCAAGTCGTTATGTTTTTCTGCATAATAATTATTTAAATTGTCCTATCTTTAAGTTCCCAGGAGATTTGAGGCTTAAGTCACGATGGTCACGCTAGCCGACATTACCAGCATTGCGTGACGATCGTGACAACAGCCCAAATAGCGTCGAAATACGGTCGTGACTGGAATAGATACTATAAATTGGGATTCCGATAAATGACTGGAGCTAGCCAAAAATATAATTTTTAATATATAAAAAAATGATCTTAAGTATATGGTTCCAGATCTTTATCGGAAACCCTAATTTGAAGCATCAATTGAAGTCACCACCGAGAAATTGTCTTACAGCGTGAAAAGTTAAGACTAGCAAAAATTAGCAAAAATGCTTATTCTAGCGGTTTACCTAAGGCTATCCGAAATTTGGGTCAAGTTAACCTGATTCTTCACACAGCCCAAGGAAATCTATTCTATGTCCTTCTTAAAAATAAGGATATAAAGCAGATTACCACAGCTGTCTGATTAATCAAGTATTTCCTTATTTCGAAAATGGTTTAGTATCTAAAGCTGATATTATTAGTCTAACATCAACAGCCATGTTTGTTTACCTATTGTTTTCAGTTGACCAAAAAACAACAGGTAAAAAAAAACAGATGTTGATGTAACCTAAACTTAGTTTTGATAAATTTGTGATAATCTGACGCAGGACAAAGATGAAAATGATCTAAATTTGGACCTATTTAGGAGCGTTGGTTTTGTTTTTATGGTTTTAGTTAAACTTTCAGCTAGTCAGGTAGGAAAAAGATGGAAATAAAATAAATTTGGACCTATTTATTAGCGTTGTTTTGTTCATGGTTTTAGTTAAATATTCAGCTATTAAAAAAATATCAGTACAAAATTTGGCAATTATGGAAATGATTTATATCCTATTTTTGTTTTTGTGCAATAATTTGGAAAGCTATTTATTGTTAGGAAATGAAAAGTTTTAGGTTTAGAAGAGACATCCTTAACCAGTTATCCCCCATTAGATAGATTCTTATTGACTATTAGCTCAATTTGATGTCATTTGTGAAAATCCACCCAAGCCAGACCAATGCGATTCAGTGCTCAGTTCTCTGCCCTCGAATCATCCGTCGACACACCGAGCCGGGAAGCACGATATTTGCACCCCCGTTTTTCATCCTCAACAGTGAAACATTCCCAGACATATTGTTTGCAGACAAGCACCTTTCTTGATCGAAATGGTTATCTATTTATTTTTTTTGGAAAGATGTGGTATTATAACAAAATGAATGAAACCCTAAGAACATGAGAAGCAAACTCTCACCTTCCTTCACGCTGTCCTCCTCACTTGGGAACAAACGGCCAAATCTTCCAAATGTCCAACTGTCCTCAGCATGAATTACAGGATCAGATAAAGTTTCCTAGGATTTCTCAGTTGGAATATCTCAGAGGACATCAGAATTCACACCTTCTCAGAGGCGGAGCTTCCACAGCCCAGCAGGGGCGAGGTTGGCTAGATTTAAACATGACCTTTCCCAAGTGATGGGCTCCTAATCTTGTGCGTGTGCCACCTGAGGTCTGAAATTAAATAAGAACCTGACATATTATGTAGTAAATGCAAGCCCATTAGCACTTATTAAACATAATAGCCCTGTATTCCTTGGTGTTACAATTCAAGTCCCAGAAGGAAAAGGATGTAAAGAATAAACTATTAGTAATAACTCTAATATTTTTTTTTTATGTTACTAGTCATATAATAGCAGATCAGCACCTGCAAAAAGGGAAATTCTAACCTACCCAGAGAAAAAAAAATAGATAAAAAAAATCCTTTGGTGTTAAGCCCTAAATTGTTTAAGTAAGCAGGAACTTTGTAACACCAAGAAATAAAGACATGTGCATTATACCTACAGAGAATTGAACAGAATGTTGTGATGGTGATCAATAGTCTGAAAACCTTAAATGAGTTGAAAGGCATTCCTAAACTTCCCTGTGTTTTCCTTTTTTAAAGCCATTGCACTTCTGCACATCTGAGCAGGAAATGACATCGATGGACCTAACTTTTGTTTCTAGATTTGGATTAAAAATGCAAGTTTGAGATACCATGTAGACCAGTGATCACCTTAAAGAGTAAAAAAATAAGTATTACCTGAAAAATAACTATACTGATATGGGAAGTCAGTGGTTTGTATTACTGCAGGTTAACCTAACATAGCAAATCTATGACTCCATTAGTTATAGGTAAAGAAATTGCGTCATTTTGTTTGTTTTGTAATTTTTTCCTCCTCTTTGACACTGCCTTCTTGTTTGCAGAAAAAAATCAAACCTTCCCTTTGTCCGTTTAAAAGGTTGATGGAAAAATATATTCAAATGAATTTGGTTAATTAATCAATGCCTATGAATAATTTTCGCTACTTGTGGCGTAATTTAAGCCAATTGGAACTTAATTAAAGGTCTTGAGTGTGCTAATGAATTTGCTGTATGTTAAGAAATAATATAAAATCTAATGGGCCATTTTCACTATAGCTTCATTTGACTACACTACTCCCAGAATTCTCATTACATTCCCCTAAGTTAGCTTATTTAAATGCTGTGATCACAGCAAGGTAAAACGGTAAAACACCAATAGCCTTAACTGACCCTTGAAAAACTACAGGATTCTGGTTGTCAGTTGCAGTCATATGGTGCCACTGTGCAAATGGTCCACCAACAAGTAAGCAATCAATTTATTACCAATCAGACCCCACCCAAAAAGGAAAGTGGTCCCGTTTTAGGAGGAGAAAAGAATTTATATACTTTCCTGATTTCATCTTCCAGATAAATTTAAATACTTCATTAATTTTTTTTTCAAAATAAATTTGTGACTTTCCTCAAAAGTTAAATTTTGTTCCCTTTGAGCGCAAAACTGAGGATTATGTATTTTATAAATGTTGTTATGTCCACTTTTTAGTCACTTCTTTTGCTTATAAATCAGTAACAACACCCTGCTAGTAACATCAAGATTTCTAAATGTGGTATTTTTCCCAGATTACTTGTCTAAGTTAATGGGAGATGCGAAAGACAGGCTATGCCTGTCCTCCTTTAAGATCTTGACAGCAAGGAGTTGGTTTTCATTATGATAATCAGGAATAATTTCTAATAATCAATAAATTAATAAACAACCTATCTGTTCCCAGATATGCGTAGTAAATGTTAAACAAGATTCCATTGAGCAGATAAAAGAAATAGGCTACCAATTTTTTGATTAATTAGAGTGATGTGAATAATTTTTATTATTAGTAGAGGCATTATGTTTATTACTCCAGTTGCTGATGAAAACTGGAGTAAAACTTTTTTTTTAACCACACATTCTGGTAAATTAAAAATTATTTTTCCTACTCAATTTAACTGACCAGTCCTCTGTATAAAAAAAAAGAATTAAATTCATGCTTAACATATGCCAACTTCAATTTTTGAAAAAAGGTAGTTACTGTAGACTAAAATAATCCAGACGTGAACTCATCTAGCATGTGTCATGGAAACCCTTCGATACCCAATTTCAGAGTGCAGGATTTTGATTTCCCTGGCCAGTTACTCTATTTCAGACCTGAATGATCGTGTTCTTCGTCAAAGTGAAAAATGATAACTAACATACCGGTAATCAATTTCAGACCCTAGTTACTGAAGGCCAAAATACTTATGCTATTTCAGACTTAAACATTTGAAATAATTAATGTTGTATAATCAATTAGAACTATAATAAATACACCCAATTTTACTAATACCTAAAGGGCTCAAAAAGCATACTTTGGTGTTGCATATACCTATGTAACCTAAAGGGAGTACCCCCAGCCCTTGAAATTTCTAGGGGAAGGAAAGATATCTGGGAAAACATACATTGTAATATTTGGTGTAAGCTGATTGTGCTTTGACAGCTATCACCTGAATTGACAAACACTATGAGCTTACATGTAGGAACTGGTGGGAGTGAAGTGAGAAGGTAATCATAGAAACCTGCAGCCATGAGCCCTTACAAGTGGACGCAATGATTTACTACTCAAAAATTAATACTGTTGGCAAAATTTGTTTGCAATAATGCCTGCCAATAACCAGCTGATCATGAATTGTAATCTGTACCCTGGAGAAAGATATCCTTATATTCATCCCTTTTCTACGATGGCAATGATTAACTACAATAGTAGCCTCAATTCCAGTCATCTACTCGAGTCACAAACTCCCAAGAGAGTTTACAAATAGAACTAAATGTTCCTTAAACTTCATAAGATTGTTGACTGACAGTGATTTTGGAGTGAAAGGAAAAATTTTTGACCATTCATGGTCCCATATTAATTTTTTCTGTGCAATTCTTAAGGCTACCTTCATTCCCTCTCCATGGATTGGATTTTTCTGAGTCCCCTATGGGACTCGTACACATCATTAATTTTAATTGTAAAAAGACCTGCTACCACCAGAAATTCACAGTCCCTTTTAGTGGGGAGTAAACCTGTTTATGAGGATTTTTTGGAACAACACATCACTGATGAGTATAAATTGACCATGGGGCTATTGTTTCCACCACCTTCCACCCCCAACTGCTGTACCCATGGGTAATTTGTACTCTTTGGAAAAGGAAAGGAATCAAACTTAAAAAATCACACAGAAACATAATAAAGGCTGTGAACAGTGTATAAAACGTATGCAGCATTACCCTGTTCCTTCAATTAATTGAATACAAAAAGCCCATGAATTTTTTTATCTAGTTATTGATGAAAGGCTGTATAATAGCCAATAACATAGGCAATGTATCCATGATTAAGTGAGAATCCTAATGAGATAGACCCTAAAGTCAGCTATAAATGTGTAACTGAGATAATAAATATTTTATATTATCAACCTGATAAGCAAGTTTAAAAAATAAATAACGGCTCAATGGAATCTTGTTGACAGAAGCTTTAAACCTTATTCAGTGGCTGTACAAACAAGCATTTATGAATAATTAACCAATTTAAGGCAAAAACTTTACACTCTGAGTGAGCAATCCAATGAAATAGTCAAAAATGCTGAGGACAACATTTTTTTTAAGGTTCCCAAGGGCCTTGTTTGTACAATGGTGGCACACACACTGCAATTTTTATAATTAATTTAAGACAATCAATAAAACTACTTTCAATTTGTTGCATGACTGAAATAAAGTGCCTATATATAGATGAATATAAAACTTAAAGACGTTTTGAAGAATTAATCTGCTTCCTAAATCTCCTGATCCATGATGTGCCCTAATAGATGTTGTTTATAAACACCTTAAAGAGACACTATGATCTCTAAGACTCTACCGAGTTTTTCCAGTCATGAACAACAATTGGGCAATTAAATGATTGCTTAATAGGACTTAATACAAAAAATGTGATATAGAATAGTTAAGCTGCTAGTCTTGTGTGAAAAAAATTGATTGAATGGGGGTTGTGGAACAACAGCTGGGTGAAAAACCTCCCTGTACGTCCACTTGCTCCTAGGAGGAAAACCCCAGGCCAGCTGTACCCCGCATTCAGACCTCCCGGGCAGGGTCAAAAATTTGCAATTTTGGTCATCTATGACATATTATATAATTATAAAGGAAACCAATTGTCTACTCATTAGAGCAACCTATTATTATTTTTATTAGGGATGGTGAAATGGTGAAATCAGAGGCTTGCCTGGATGCTCAGGCTTAAAAATAAAAAAATATTTAAAATCTCTTATAAGACAAAAATCCAACTAAAAGGAAACTCAAAAAATTAGATTGATGATGAAAGTTTCTGAAACAATTTTCTGGGTACAATGAACCTATTCACCACCCCTTTTAGGGAGCAAGAGCAATATTTCCTGCTGCTTAATATAGCTTAGTACATGTACGATATTTTAAAAGTAATCATCACAAATATTTCGATCTGTTTTTCAATGATGTCTTAGAAACCAATAAATAATGACCTTGATGTTGAATAGTCATACCATACCTTACCAAACCAGAATGCAGCCTTATGAACAAGTCCTACCCAGTCTCCAGAGGAAATATAATGAGCCATATACCAAACCACACCATAACAGACACCAACAGCTTGACACTATCCATCACCTTGCCTTTCCATGCACAGTTTTCCATCAGAGATGCTTGACATTGAGTTCAGTCATGAATGTAGATCATTCTCGTTATTGTTCAGCTGATGTTAGTAACCTCCAATCCAGTGTCTATGCAGTCCAGTTTCTATACCAGCTGTCAGGAGTTCAATGTTGAATGTACCATTTATTTCCTCATTGTTGCAATGCTGTCGTCTAGTTCAAACTCCATTTACCAAGAGCTATACCTTTGTTGTACCACCAACAACAGGAACATGTTGTATCCCCTAATATGACACTATTGTTGTTGCCTTCGTTACTTGGTTTACCACCATCACATTCCCTTTCTGCCTGAGAAAAGAAACATAACTCATTTTGATACACTAAATATATGATTTTTTTACATATTTGTTATTAGATAAACCTGACTACTGAAAGCTCACTCAAATCAGAGGTGTAGCCAGCTTTTCAACTAATTGTAGGCCTACAGTGTCCTCACCTGAACACCTTAAGCTTTTTAGCTCACCCCCAAAATGCATAATTTATTACAAGAGAGAGTGATCAAACCACAAATTTGTAGGCCAACAGGTTTATAGGCTGGCTGAACCCCTGCAATTTTATCTTAAAAACTAACATCATGCAATGCCAGTTTTTTTTTGCAATAAAAAATGAACATCAAGAGATGGTGCATGCCTGTAAGAATCAAGAATTACTGGCCAGGCTCAGAAAATCACTCCTTCCCAGGGGTGTAGCTAGCTCAATGCATGGTATAAATGTGCATATCAAAATAGTTGAAGAGAAAAAATAAAACTATGCAAGGTTTCAACCCAGAGTCATTTCATATGTAGGTTGAGTATGATCCTTTGGGTGAACGTAGTTCCGAATAGGACTGTTGTTGTTTCGGAAACTGTTAAGCCGTGATTGACATTTAATTAGCTTTCTGTCACTTTGTTCACAATGTAGAGTTTTATAATGGACATTTGATCTTTGGAATTTGATCTTGTTATGCAATCGATATTAGAACACGTTTTTACTTTGAGACTAGCTTTTTTCAGAACAAGATCAGGACTAGTGTATATCTTTGAGTATTGTGAAATAAACAGGATTTTGACTGTGATTAGGGACCAGTCGTTTATTACATCCCAGTGAGGGGGAGGGGTTTTGGCGGGGGAGGGGGGGTACAATTTTTGAAAAGGGTTAATTTTGGGGGGTCAGTTTTGAGAATGTACAAAGTGTGAGGGAGGTCGAAATTTTAAGACACAGGATTGACATTATATGTTGTAGTTGTTAAAACATATCATAATTGAAACAAAAAAAACACTTTTCCTTCATTACTAAACCAAAAAGAGCGCTGACGACTCTTTGTAGACAGGCTAACCATGATGAGGATCAAGCAATTTATCTCTGAAGGCTTGTTTATTTGGACAGGAAAATTCACTAAATGAAGAATATACATTGTAAGCTTCTTCCAAAGGTAAGTATCCATATCCATGCATCAGATTTTGTTGCCTGCTCTCAGACCTGGAACTGTACAATTCGTCTGCATCCCTTGCTTTGACCTCTGCAGAATCAAGACACTAGAGTGAAGATCTAAAATACTTTCCCTGCGATGACTCTTCTTGGACTTCACACCGTTTCTCATGCCAGCTGAGCCCCACCTGACGTGCATCTTTACTTGATTTGGTAGCCGCCATTCTGAATGCTATGTAACCAAGCTTGTCCCAGGACCCTATCAACTATTTTTACCTAACCAGACTACCGGAACCCCATCTAGCTTTAATATGAAGTCAATGTGCAAAGAAGGAGAGAAAATCGAGTCATCTTAAGACTTGGTCTAGGAAAGGTGAGGGTCGGGGGGGGGGGGGGGGTTACAATTTTCACATGAAAATATTTTAGGGGGGTACAGTTTTCATACACCACACTTTTCTGAAAACCCCCAAAACCTTTGACAAAACTGGGATGGTCACGATAACGAAGTTTTCTTATCTCAAAGAATTTGTGGATCTCAAGGTGCGAAAAACAATCGACGGGCTCCCATTTCCCGCGGAAGGGTACAATCGAGTGAAAAGTATCTCAATGGATTGTTATGGCAAGGAAAGTGAAATTGTGAAAGCGTATGTGCAAAATATTCTTGATCTGCCCAGGATTAAGGGAACATTTCCACAAAAAATCCATCAGTTTTATGAACAACTGCGGTACAATGTACAATCACTGAAAACAATGGGAAAGCTGGGAGATGTCAGAGGAAATGTGGCATTGACGACAGACAAGTTAGCTGGAATTCGTGGAGATTTGGTCTGCAACGACGATGATCGGCAAAACTGGGATTTTGTCAAACATTGTGACGCATTGGGCTCCTGGACACGTCGAAATCCAGTGGAATCAAGTGAAGACCATCGAGATGAAACGCCACAATCCAAACATGATCAAATAGCTCGGAGAAGTTATGGAATGCAACACACACGTGAGTGCGTGTACTGTGAGGACCCCACGCACAGAGGTCTCGAGTGTCATCGTGTGACATATCATTATTTTGATGAAAGGAAAAACATCTTGGCAAGAAAGAAGCTCTGTTTCAACTACACCTGACCAAACCACCGAGCAATCGAATGTAACAGCAAAATTTCTTGGCATTATTGTGCCAAAAAACATCACACATCAATCTGTGATCGTCAACAAGCACGTGAGCCGGGGATGACCGCTTCGCAAGTGGGAAATTCAGCCATCATTGACCCCGTAGTAATCGTCAAGGTAGCAGGATGCAAATTTCAAGCCCTTCTTGACAGTGGTGCAAGCCATTCATACACATCATTGACTTTTGTGAATCTAACAAAAGCTGAACCCAAAGCTTCCGGAGTTCGTCAAATTCCAAAGCTTGTGGGCGTGGCTATGAGAGTCATGTAAGGGTACAAAGTGTCGCTGCAGTCCATGACAAATGAGTTTTCATTAGACGTGAATGTGAAGTCGACAATCGGGAATTGCTCTCATTGGAAAACCCCAAGTATAAGGAAGTCCTGGCCAAGTATCCCCATCTGAGAGGGGTGTACATCGACGATGACGATGACAAAAGAGTGCTGCCTGTCCATCTCATCCTGGGAGCAAACGACTTTGTGAGAATACATACCAGGGAGCGATTATGAGTTGGTGGCCGTGGAGATCCCGTAGCTGAGTTTACACGCTTTGGGTGGATGCTGATGTCACCAGGTGATGAGACCGATTTATCTCCAGTGGACCATGCTGTGAACTCTGCTGCCAACTACGAGCATCTGTGCGCCTTGGACGTACTTAGTCTTGCAGACAGTCCTACAGGTGATCAAGAAGACGTATACAGTGAATTTAAGGAGCAGTTAACGCGGTCTTTAGATGGCCGATATGAAACTGCACTACCTTGGAAAGGTGACCATCCTCCACTACCTAACAATCAAAATGGCAGCCTTCTCCGATTGAATTCCTAGTTACGCAAACTTTGACGAACAGACATGCTAGCCCAGTATGATGCTGTTATCCGAGAACAGCTAGAAGAGGGTGTGGTCGAAAGAGCATCTTCTGAAGCGATGCGAAAAGAATTCTACTTGCCTCACCGAGCAGTAGTTCAAGAGAATGCTGAGATGACAAAACTTTGAGTGGTGTACGACGCCTCCGCTCACGCCCATAATGATGCACCATCTCTCAATGATTGTCTTCATGCTGGCCCACCGTTACAGAACCAGCTATGGAGGGTGTTAACTTGTAACCGATTCCACAGTGTGGCTGTCACAGGGGACATACGGAAAGCGTTTCTTCAGATAAAGATCTGCCAAGCTGAGCGAGACTCATTACGGTTTCATTGGATTAAAGACGTGCATTCGAGCAAAGTGGAAATTCTACATTTCACCCGAGTGGTGTTCGGTTTGGCCCCGTCCCCGTTCCTGCTAAACGGACTTATCCAGCAACACCTTGAACTGTGGAGACCATGCCTCCCAAAAAGCATCAGTGAAGCATTAACGAGCCTGTACGTAGATGATTTTATCTCAGGTGGCCCCACCGTGACAGACGCAAAGAATTTGAAACGTGAAACGGCTGAAGTTTTTGCTGACCCAAGGTTTGAACTCCACAGATGGCACTCAAATGTACCAGACCTAGAGACGTCTTCCGACGATGACGAACCCACCTTTGCCAAGCAGCAACTTGAAAACAAATTGAATCGAGGGAAGAGTAGACTCCTTGGACTCCCATGGGACAAAGTCCAAGACACATTAAGAGTAGTCTTTCCTGCTGAGACAGCTGAGTTGACGAAGCGTGGAGTTCTTGCAAATTTGGCCAAAGTCTACGACCCACTTGGATTGGTGTTGCCCGTGACGCTGGAGGGAAAATTGATCTACAGAGAAATTTGCAACCAAAAACTCGCTTGGGATGCTCTGATGCCAGACGTTTGCGCAAATCGATGGAAAAACTGGGAACACAAATTGCCAAACAGGGTCACTCTGCTGCGCAGTTTGGTAACCTATCAAGAACCGATCAAAGAAATGAAGTTACACACCTTCGGGGATGCCAGTGGACATGGCGTGAGTGCTGCGATTTATGCTGTTATGCAAGAATATGGTGCTACACAAGGTCTGGTTGATGCCAAGTCTCGTCTTGCCAAACAAGGGCTGACCATTCCCCATCTCAACCTGATATTGGGACACATGGCTGTCAATCTGGTGACAAACGTACACAAAGCATTGGAAGGGTTTCCGCTGGCAACCGACATCCCGTGCTGGTTGGATAGCACAGTTGCATTACACTGGTTGCATGACCAGGGTGAATATCGTCAGTTCGTCACAAATTGCGTGCGAAAGATTCAAAGTCATCCAAACACTCAATGGCATCACATACCTTCTACTCAGAATGCTGCAGACCTCGGTAGCCGCGGTGGGAGTGTGACAGATGTACAGCTGTGGTGGGGAGGCCCAGAGTGGTTCGCAGACCTAACAAGCTGGCCAGAAGATATCGTGACGCAAGCCAGCCAACAAAGTGATGCAGAAAGGAAAGTTCAACGAGAGATCTTCGCAGCGGCAATCAAAATCAGTGATGACCTTCATCGTGTCCTAGAGAAGTTTGACCTGCACAAAGCCCTCAGAGTTTGCGCATGGGCCTCACGTTTCATTCCCAACTGCCAGCACCCTTCGGAGAAGATCCAAGGCCCCCTGTTGACACAGGAAATCACCGCACGCAGACTCTTCTGGATTAAATGAGTGCAACAACAAGTGATCAGTGACGACCACTTCCAAGAAGACAAGTTACAGCTAAACCTACAGAGAAGTGCCGATGGGGTGTTGAAATGCTGGGGACGCATTCAGGGAGAATACCCCATTTTCTTGCTGGATTCTGCCCTTTACACCATCAAAGTAGTTCAGCGCGCCCATGTAACCACTTTGCACAGGGGAGTGGGACTTACAATGGCGAAGGTTCGTGAAGTCTGATGGGTACCTCGCCTTCGCAAACTCACCAAACGAGTTCTTAGGAACTGTTGGGGCTTTAAAAGGTTTGAAGCTGTGGCTGCTCCTCGCCCACCAGCCGGACCCCTGCCAAGGGACAGAACCGAAGGAGACAATCCCTTCAGCATTATTGGAGTAGACTTCACCCGACCTGTAGAGTATCTGCAGTGGAAATCAAAGAAGGAACAGAAGGCGTACATTGTGATAATTATATTCTTGCAGCTTGACCCGTGCAGTATTCTTGAAATTGCTACCAAGCCTGGAAACGGGAGAATTTATCAAAAGCCTCAAACGCCTGATAGTGAGAAGAGGGAGGCCGACAAAGATTTACTCAGACAATGGGAGAACGTTCATCGCCGCAGCTAACTGATTGAAAAAAGTACGCAAAGATGAAAGGCTTAACACCTTTCTCGGCACTCACGAAAAAAACCTGGCAGTTTAATTTGAGCTACGCACCTTGTTGGGGCGGACAGTTCAAATGACTCATCGACTACAAGACAGTGGGACAAGGTCAACTATCCTGGGACAAGCTAAGTGAGGTGCTCCTGGACGTTGAGATAGTACTGAACAACCGCCCCTTCAGTTACGCAGAAGATGACATACAGATACCCATGCTGACGCCGAACGCCCTGTTGTTCATCAAGTCCAACATTTTGCCAGAACTGCAGTCGTATCATCTGAAAGAAAAGGACCTCAGGAAACGAGCGAAATTCCTTCAAAGGAGTAAAGATGCGATTTGGTGCCATTGGTCCTCTGAATATCTACGAGCACTATGAGAACGACACCGCCTGAAGTATGGAAATTCAAAGAATCCTCTGTCAATAGGGGATGTGGTGATATTGAAGTAAGTAGAATGAAACCGAAACTACTGGCCACTTGGGATCATAGAGAATCTAATTGTGGGGCGTGATGGCGTAGTTCGTGCAGCTAAGGTGCGAACTCGGAAGACCGTCCTGGAGAGAGCCATACAACATTAATTTGTACCCCCTGGAATTGTTGTGCGACAGATCAAGTTACACAACGCCTCTCAACCCTACCGCGCCGCCATTCAGGCCCGGAAGGGATGCAGCAGCTGCAGCAGAGTTACGTATCCAAGACATTGCTAATGATGACCAGTGAACATTGAATTTGAGACACTCATATAGACTGAACTTTAAACCGAACATTTCATTTGTTGCGTTACTCGATCAACGTCGTTTAGTTTTTTTTTTTCACTTTTCGTTAAAACTCGGTGTCCTCAAATATTACATATGCCTCGTAAATGAGCCATATGGGGGGAGTGTGTTTCAGAAACTGTTAAGGCCTGATTGACATTTAATTAGCTTTCTGTCACTTTGTTCACAATGTAGAGTTTTATAAAGGACATTAAATTTTTGATCTTTGGAATTGGATCTTGTCATGCAATCGATATTAGAACATGTTTTTACTTCGAGACTAGCTTTTTTCAGAACAAGATCAGGACTAGTGTATATCTTTGAGTATTGTGAAATAAACAGGATTTTGACTGTGATTACTGAGTGTTGGAAGTTACCACACAGAGGCAACTTTCGACACTGAGATGAGTAGGGGTGACTGGGATGACTAGTGGTATGACTAGGATAACTAAAAGGACTGGGAAGACAAAGAATAACAGGGATGACTGGGATCACTAGGATGGTTGGGATAAATGAGATGAATGGGATGACTGGGATGGCTAGGGATGAAAGGGATGACAGGGAGGACTGGGACTCTGGGGTGACTACGGATGACTGCAAGTGAGTGGGAGGACTGGGATAATAATAATAATAATAATAAGAAGAAGAAGAAGAAGAAGAAGAAGAAGAAGAAGAAGATTTTTATAGCACCTATCCAGTAATAGATCTAGGCGCTTGACTAAGGAGGTTAAAAAAATGACTGGGATGAGTAGGAATGCCTGAGATAACCGTGGCGACTAAGGATGACTACTAAGGATGGCTAGGATGACTGAAGATGACTAGAAATGAATGGGATAACTAGGATGACTGGGATTAATGATATGACTGGGATGACTGAGATGACTAGAAATGACTGGGATGGCTGGAATGACTAAGGATGAATAAGGATGACAGGGAGAACTGGGATGACTACCAATGACAACAAATGACACGGAGGACTGGGATGACTAAGGATAACTGAAATGCCCACAATAACGGGGATGAAAAGAGATGACTGGGATCATTGGGATGACTAGGAAAGAAAGGAACGACTGGGATAACTAAGGATGGCTGGGATGACTGGTATGACTAGGAGGACTGAGATGACTAAGAATAACTGGTATGACTGGTATGACTAAGGATGACTCGGGATGACTGGGGATAATAGGGTTCACTGGATGACTGAGATGATTGGGATGACCATAGTTGACTGGCATGAATAGGATGACTGTGAATGACTAGGATTGAATGGGATGACTAGAGATAAGTGGGATGACAGGGATGCCCGGGTGCCAGGGATGACTGGGATGACTAGGGATGACTTGTTTGACTACTAACTAGGGATGACTGGGATGCTATAAAAGGGAACTACTCTTTCTTGGAGGACTAGGATTACTTGGATAACGGGGAG
The DNA here is from genome assembly GCA_964035705.1 of Porites rus. Lineage (NCBI taxonomy): Eukaryota > Metazoa > Cnidaria > Anthozoa > Scleractinia > Poritidae > Porites > Porites rus. The sequence continues at coordinate 14,465,149 of OZ037997.1, read as the reverse complement.
GAACTGAGACCTAAAATTCTACATAAGCAAGGAGACTATTGATATTGAATGTTAATATTTTAACTTTGGAGCCTACTCCACTAGTTTCCAGTCATCAACAGCTATAGTTGACTGGAGTTACCAAACGTTTAGCCATGAAAGACTTTATTTGTAAAGGCATGACCTGAGACAAGAGCCCTTGACATGTAAATGCCTTGTGCATTAACTCATGAACCATGACAAGCAAGCCAGATGTAATTCGATTGAGTCTCTCATAAACAGAAATGAGGGATTGCAATGTTCTTAGTGGAATCTAGACATGTGTATTGGACAACCAAAACTAAGGGAAGAATTCATAAGCCTATTACAAGGAAGAGCAGATAACGGCTAATACCTTCCTCAAACATTAGGGAGCTGTGGCAACAACAACAGCAACGTAAATTTTGGAACATAAGTCACCTAATTTTTGCGATTTCATGAACTGAAACTTAATTTTGAATGAAACAAACAAAACTGCAACTGTTCCATGTATGTCATATCTTAATGCTGTCCTCACTCATATTTAAAGTACATTGTCACACAAAGTCATTGCTCCTTACATGAGTACCTAACCATTAACATTCTGACCAGATGGCAGAATTTTATATACTCACTTTAATTTAGGGAGGATTTAAATTTCTTTTAGTGACACTAAGTTTTGCAACATTTTTATTTGTCAATTTTTAAAAAATTCACCAGTGAATTTTATGCAAAATTCTGATCAGAATGTTAAAGATTGGTAACCAAAATTTCATGTAATAAGGTACATTTGACACTTTCAGCAAATTGGAACCAATGCAACAAGGTTTGAAAAAATGCGAATTCTTTTTAAAAGTGCCATTAATTTGTTTCCATCACTGTTGTCGATGCTAAAGCTCCCCGGTTGTACCTCACAAGAGGGTAAGGTGGAATAAGTCTTTAAACAAAGGCCACAGAATCATAAATAAAATTTATACTTACAGTCATTTGGTTGTTTTCTGTTTTCCTTAGCTTGTGTTCCACCATTGTTTTTTCTTTTTGTGGCTACTGCATATTCTCTGCTGTACACTTGACTGTCAAATAAACATTAGAATGAATTGATTAGCTAACCAAGAATACTTGTAGCATTGCATTATCCGTTTTCTGGACAGGATACAGCTTTTAGGACAATAAAGCCTAGGGGGTCTTGATTTGAATGTCGCCAGTAAGGAAGTCAGAATCCATAGCAGGCCTTTTTCTAGGAATTGACCTCTTACACTGCAGGACACATGGGCCCCCTTTAAAAAAAGTATTGTAGAGGGCCTTTTTTTTGGCAAGAAAGAAGGCTCAAGGCCTCTATTTGAACATTTCTGTACGAATCCCTTTAATTATTATTATTTTTTTGAGCTTCGACTGTAGAGATTTTGGAACATAATGTCCAGGCCCTAGTGGTTAAAACATTGGGTAGCGCTATCCACCTGATAAATCACTATCCAGAGGATAAGTATAAGGGAAACCAATAATTAATAATAAACCAATAATTGTGTTATCCACTGGATAGATTTTTATCCAATGGATAGCGCTATCCAACATTTAAACAACTGGGGCCAGTTCTTCAATTTAGAGTATGAAATCTCCCTGAAAATCACTGAAGTTTGCCATATCCCTTTACCTTTATTAAGTTAGTAAAGCATGTGAGGCATCACACTAGACTCAACTTTCTAACGTTGAAATTTCACCTACTTTGCATTGTTTCAGCTATTTTAATGTAAAATCAAACATTTCCTTAAAACTCAGGTGTGCCATTGTAAAAGCAGAGCTCCACATGTCTCTGCTTCACAAGAGACAGGTGGCTATGCGATTTCCCACCAAAATAAGCTCGAGTTGCACTTGGGTTACCATACCCGTTGATTGAGTTATTTTACATTCGTATGCCTGTGGTGCAGATGGACAGTCAGTCAGTGGGTCGATCGGGCGCACGTACGGTCACGTGATTACCAGAATTTCCCGGATGGGTAGTTTACCACATTTTCTAAGGTATGGGGCTACGCTCATGTGCCCTTCGTGGGCACAAGGAGCTCTGCTATTAAAATTCTAACATGACTTCGAGGCTTTCTGGTCATTTCGATATTTGGTTTAGTTTTCTTTGTGCTCAAGTCTCTTGAAAGAATTGCAAGGCAACAGAGTCAAAAAAACTTTGCAATTTTGTGCCTAAAGCCTTGTAAAGTCATGTTAGAATTTTAATATATCGAATGTGGTCTATTAATCTTGTGCCCAGATTGAGGAGGGCATAAGGGAGTACAGATACTGCAAAACGGCACAGGAATATGTATAAACACCGCACAGAATAACATAACAAACCGCAAACTACTTGGTTTTTTAAAACCGTAATATGGCAACTAAAACAAAAATTTCCGCAAAACAGCACCAAAAATCGAGCAAAACTGCATCACCGCAAACCCTTATGCTCCCCTCCAGATCTCTAGTTTTGCACAACAGACATCATGTACTGTGCATTACATCTACTATGTCACCTATCATCCCATCCTTATCAATTCTCAATGTTTGAAGACATGGAGATAATCCATATAATCCGGGACACTCCAGATTTTGCACCGTATCTCCCAGTCTACAGGTTAGAGTCTAGAGTCTCTATGCTAGAATTTCCAACAATAAAATTTCAAACATTTTGCTTTGTTTGAGCTGTTTAACTTTTGACATCAAACATTTCATCATAAACTCTGGTATGCCATTGTATTAATTATAAGCAATAATGTGTATGGTGGGAAGTAAACCAATCAGGTGAGAGTTAATTAATGTTACAATGCCAACAACATCTTTTTCATGTGTTTTTTGGCATCACAGATTCCTGATGATTAGAGTCAACCAGGTTTATATGCATGAATGATGTCAGGTGTTGTACATTATGACGTCATTTGTCTGGGGTTGACATCCCCACATACTGTATTTTCAAAACATCATAATTGCCTTTCATTAAGTCCAATCTTTAATATTTTGACCTTAATGAATAGGAAAAACATGAAATAAAGAAGCACCTTTAAGTCAACGAGCTAAATAAAAACTATTTTGTATTAGGATATTAAAATGGACCCCTTGTCTCCACAAACATTTGAGGAAAATATATCATTTTCGACCGAAATTTAAGTAGACGGCTTTTTGGAGGCAGCCTCTTACATTAATCTATAAAATACCTGTATTACAGTACTACATACCTTCAAGACATCGCTGAAAACACTGAAAAAAGCAACCAAGCTTGAGTAACCACCTTTGGTCTCCATATCGAAAAATATCATTTGTTCCCAGGACATTGTGTTTTCGAGGTACTCGCTCCTTTACGACTGGGAAGCAGGGGGAAACTGGGATCAACACTCACACGAGTAAACTCAGGGAGCTCAGGGGCTCCGATGGGGGAACGAAGCGATCATCCCGCTTCTGTTTCTTTACGTGTATTTCGTTGACTCCGTTGACCGTCCACAAAATTTCGCGCTCTCCCGAAAAAAAAATAGAATGATTGATACATGATGATCGCTTGTGCGTGAAACTCCGAGTTACAACTACATTTTTTTTAAAAACTTCCATCCGTTGCATTTGAATGACTGGTACAACTAAAAGGAGTTATTATTGTTATTCACACATTATTGTCGGCCTATCGGTTAAAAAACAGAATGGACTGCTTTGTTTCAGCGATTAGATTTTAAGTGTTTGGATTTGGGTCCGTTAATCGGGACTTTCGAGAAACGGGTCCCAATCTCCAGCCTTTCAAAAGTATGTTGGAAAGCTCTTCTCAGAGAAATAGCAGAAGGGAAGCCAAAAAAGTTTTCTACTGGATAAAAGATTCTAGTAAAACTTGTAATAACCAAAGGTTACAGAGTGCGGGCGACAACGAAATGCTTTTTCTCCATCGCTATGGTTCGCGTAAGTTTCACATGATAGATAGTCAAAACACGCGTGATCAGATTACGAGCGATAGAGGGTCCAAAAGCGTGTGATTAAATTGCGTTATCTGCATTCCATTCATTATTAGTTGAAGTCCAAATGAATGCTGGCTACATAAATGCGACGCATGCGCAATAACAAACTAGAGATTAGGTTTGCGTTTGTCGCCCGCAATAAAAAATAATGCGTCGCACGTGGGCAAGGTGCTGGCCATACTGTCATATGTGTGTTCCGCTAACAACCATACGTAAAGTTCTGAATGTAAGCGCATCCCTGAGATCCCGAACAAGAATATACCTTGCGTATCAGGCGCGTTTTTTAGGAAAAAGGGAGAAATCTCGCTCGAAGACGCAGGTGTGCGCGAGTGCATTGGAGAAAGGGCCTTGAGCCTATTTTCGCCTTCTCTCGTTACCCTCACTCGCTCTATAGAAACTAACGGCAAATAATCTAGCCAGCACCCCCACAATCATTATAGAGCTCAGTAGCTTTTAGCTTTTAAAATAGTGGTCAGTGTTTTTGTAACAAGGCCGAGCTAAAGTTGAGATCCATCATAAATGAGATGACTAAAGTGAAGAACTTTGCAAATACCAAAGCGTCAAGATTTGTCAACATCTTTAGCAGCTTACAAAAGCAATGATAATCATACATTTAAGAAAAAACAGAAACGATTCTTTTTCGTTTATTTTTTACAGTCTTGACAGAAAATTTCCGGTAAAACAAAGATGCCCTTGTTAAAACATCAGTGGTACGAGAAGTCATCAGTGTTAATGTTAATGGTGAAGTTGACGTAAGCGAACACAGCATAAAAGATTTAGATGTGAGTAATCTTTTTCGTTAAGTTATGCTGCTAATTTAAGTTATATTCTATATCTTGTTCGCGCTATTTGTTGCATTCTTATATCAGTCCTATTTAATTTATATGGTTTTGCATAAAACTATGGAGAAAAAGCTCAGTTAGGGGATACAATCCTTTTGGGTGACTTTAGCCTCAAGGAAATACCCCTGATCTACCTGAGTATCACTTGTGTGAGTCTTAATCCCAGTACGAGTTCGACTATCACAATCAAACATTGCACATTCTGCTACGCAACACTGCAGTCATTTCCCGCTGACATATTTTGTGGGTGTCCTCTTTAGTTTTGCTGATCACGCTTTAAGTGATTTTACCATAATCATAAGGTATAAAAGTTAGTTCCTTAGCACTATTCTGTTAAACTCTATGAAGAAGCTAAACCTGTATAATCGATCAGACGAAACCGGTCGCAGAAATAAAACCAGTTAACGAGCCACTCGCGTTGCATCGTGCTGCTCACTAGTGTTCATTGTAAGAATTTTTTAAAATTTTGAAAACCTCAGCGATGTGGGAAGTTACTGCTAATGGTGAAGTTGACGTAGACGACCACAGCAAAGAAGATTTAGATGTAAGCAATCTTTTTAGTATAGTTAATGCTTTTTTTTTTTTTTTGCGTTCTTTATTTTGTTCATGTGTTAGTTGCTGATTTCCCATCTCCTGTTTGACTTTTTACCGGAAAATGTCACTTCATTTGCGGAGCACGGAGGGAATTGCACAAATATTAAATATGCGTTATTGACCAAACGTCAGATGGCTGGATGTTGGCCAAGAATTTTGTGTTTTGATTAACCAAGACGAAGTCGTGGTCATTAAATACGCATAAAACCTTGGCCAATATACAGCATCTTGTCCGAACAAGCTTTATCGAAAAAGGAATTATTATATGGCCATAAAAATAACTTTCTCTTGCGGGGCCAACGCGAGAAATCCCGAGCGGGTAACACGGGCCCATCTTATCCACTCGGGTAGCCAATCAGAACGCAGGATTCGCTTTATTTTCCCGCTCACAGACTCAACCACACAATAGTAGGAGCCGTGACTACATGATTAAAGCGAAGGCCTGCCCGAGATTACTTTCTGTGGTACTGTATTTATTTGTATGTATGTAAAGAAATTTAATGAGCAAAGTTTAGGTCACTTGTTTACTTACAAACTGAATAACAAATGATGCTTGACAAATATTTAAACTTGCTCGACGTGCCAATCCGGCACAATTAAAAAATATGATCAGAACAACAAGCAAATCACAAAATCAGTCAATGTTTACGAGGGAAATGTCGAGTATTTTCTCTTCCCCTACTCCAAATTCACTTATAATTTAAATAAGTGAAATAATATTGTGTTGTCGTTAACACTGTATCTTTTATTGCCCTTTTTCACTGTTCAAAGTTTGCTCAATGAATCCATCAACAAACGGTCAACAATAGCTCTAATTCACCAGGAGTAAAATTGAGACAAATATTTGGATTTTCAATTTGAAAGCAAGCAGACAATAGTGTTTTCCCTCTATGGGCTATTCCTGGCGTGCTACTGTGCGCGTAGTTATGAATAGTACAGACTTTTTTGACGAAGAATCATCTCTCTTCTTGTTCGAAGCAATGTTTTCTTAGTCAAAATAATATAATGGCTGCCCTCTGGAAAATTAAAAGCGATAACAGACGATTTTCTCGTAACCTGGTTTCACTTAATTGCTATGGAAAAACGGTCGAATTTTGGAAATAATTACGGTCCCGTCCCTGATTTGTGATATAAAGGAGGCTAAATAAAACAACAATTTACTGGCGCAACCTCAAAGTGTTTCTTCGCCTATTGCTGACTCGACCCATTTTTTGTAAATGAAAAAACAAAATATAAGAATTTTCTTTTGACTAATTCAAGAGAACGGATACCTTTCTATTGGAAAACAAACGTACTATACTTTAAATTTGGAATTAAACATTAAAATTTCCTTTTGTTTATCATTTTGTAATGTTACCACATATCGTATGCATATCTACCGATATGCATATATTTTAGACAGTGGTTTACGTTCAAAGTTAAAAGCCTTCGTAATTTTATTCACTCCAATCTTAGTTTTCCGGTAAAGTAGTTAGTTAGTTTGTCCGTTAGTTCTTTTAGTCAAAGTTGTTGGCCATTTAAAACTATTTTCAGCAAGATCTCCACTGCTCCACAAATGACGATGTAAAGGTAACACATCGCCAAAGTGCAGGTTGTTCATCTTCCATTACTGCTTGAATTGAAATTTGTAAATGATGGTTTTTAAAGAGAGGGGGAAAACCAGAGTACCTGGAGAAAAACCTCTCTGAGCAAAGGAGAGAACCAATAACAAACTCAACCCACATATGGCGCCGACGCCGGGATTTAAACCCAGGCCTTATTGGTGGGAAGGGACTGCTCTCTTCACTTCGCCACCATAGCTCCGAGCCTTACATACCATGCTATTTTTTTTGTTCTAAGCGCTCTTTCCTCCCTCTTCCTTCCTCAAAGAGAGAATCATGCAACAATGTTGATGACGCAATGACCCTATTCAATTTCTCGCCCTGGTAGGGGTTGGTTACTCTAAGTAACCAATCATGAGCAGTCGAATACATGCTTTCCACTTGTAGCAATCACGTGACTTTTTTAATGGAGGTGGAACAATCATCCGAGGTTCTAAGACTGGAAACTAAGTAGAGCTTCAAAGACATGCAGGCCTAATTTATAATGAAGTTAACTAAAATATTTATTTAACACAGTTAACAACAAGGAGCGCCGGCGTGGTCAGCGGTCAGTCGTTTGGCTCAAGCGCGGTCAACATTGCTTGCATCACCTCTACGTGCTCAGTAGAGCGTTTTCCTGACTGCCACTCTCTTTGTTTAGCCTTCTATTAGTTGTTTTTAAAAGCATTTTACTAACGCTGGGATTAAAAAGAGCGAGATAACGGTTTCAGGTCTTTTAGTCAAACCGAAAACCGTGACATCTAGACATTGTTACATTAAGAATTTCATTTATGAACCATATATTGTCTCCATCGCCCGCCAAAAATATTAAGCTCACTGATTATCACTTACAATATTTTGAGGTCTTATTTTTCTGCCTGTAGATCTTACCATTAATGGAGTGGGAACATCGTTTTAAAACATTTTTTGAGCCATTCCGGATAAAAACGGTTGAGAAAATCAAGCGCACAACCAGAGCTCAAAGAATTCAACGACTTCAAGAAGCGAACTACAATCCATTCTTGTTGAACTCGGAAGATATAACCATTGACTTGCTAACAGATTCGGGGACTGGTGCGATGAGTGCTGATCAATGGGCTGTCATAATGAAAGGCGATGAATCGTACGCTGGTTCTCCGAGCTACCGGAAGTTTGAGCAAGTTGTCAAAGACATTTGTGGCTTCCGGCACGTGATTCCCACGCATCAAGGCCGGGCTGCTGAGCGCATTTTGTTTCAGTGCAGTGTTGGGAAAGGTGATGTGGTGCCCAGCAACGCGCATTTTGACACCACACAAGCTAATGTTCTAAAACATGGAGGCAAGCCTGTGAATCTTCCAATTCCCGAGGCAATGGAACAAAACAAGAAGGCTCTTTTTAAGGGGAACATCGACCTTAGCAAACTGAAAGAGTTGTTGTCAGAGGAACAGAAAGGTAGGGTCTCTATGGTGATGATCACTGTAACTAACAACGCCGTTGGTGGAGAACCAGTCAGTATGGAAAATATCAAACTGGTTTCCAAGCTCTGTCAACAACATGGAGTCCCATTCTTCCTGGACGGGTGCCGTTTCGCGGAGAACGCGTGGTTTATTAAAGCACGCGAGGAGGGCTACGCGCATCGAACGCCCCTTCAAATTGCGCGCGAGATGTTCTCGTACGCTGACGGCTGTACCATGTCTGCGAAAAAAGACGGTCTCGTAAATATCGGTGGATTCCTTGCAATGAACAACGAAGAACTCGCGGATAAGTGCCGCAGGGAACTTATCATATCCGAGGGGTTTCTAACCTATGGAGGACTCGCTGGAAGAGACCTTGAGGCCATGGCTGTTGGATTTCGCGAGGTGCTTAACGAGGACTATCTCAGATACCAAGTGGGTTTTGTCAAATTGCTGGCAGATATGTTGAAAGATCGCAACATCCCCGTGTTGACTCCCCCTGGGGGACATGCAGTTTACATCGATGCTGCCGCAATGTTATCTCACATCCCTAAAGAACAGTTTCCTGCTTGGGCCTTGGGATGTGCACTATATGTGGAAGGTATGATATCTTCTAAACACTAAAAGGACAAAGGATAGTTCGTCTAAACGCATAATGCGTCTTGTGCCCTTCTTTATACTCGTGACGTATAACAAGACGAACCACAAATGTTTGCCCAACTTCGCTCAGTTGGATAATAGGACTTAAGTATAAAAACGGCAATTTGGAGGGTCGGTGGGCCCAGGAAAAGAAAAAAATAACGGTCATCATGGGAAGTCTATCTGTGCGTCAGTGGGCGCATGCGTATAAAAAACCACAAAAAAATGTCGATGGTTAGTAAAAACAGAAACAAAACTGAAGATCAAAGCAACATACATAGGGGAGATAAGCAATTTTAAAAAGGAAGCCATCGACTGTGTAACTCTGGTTTATCTGTTTACACTGTTTAGAAATAATTGTTCAAAACAAAATTCAGCGTATTTCCTCGTTTTTGCAACACGCGAAGGCTTTATAATAATCAACTGCTGCTTTCAGGCCACGATCCTACCACTTAACGGAAGTTTATTACCTCAGCATGAATGGCAATGTAAATCAAGTCACCTGCTTCAAGACGATTTGAGAGAAAGGGTGCAGAGGATTCAGAGAAATGTGCGCACCTCTTGAAAATTCCTAGTTACACCCCTGGTTAAAAAGGATTGCGGGAAAATCCCGCTTAAAAAAGGGAATATTTTTTTTTGGGAAAGAAAATTAACATACTAAGCTATGTTTGTTTTCAAACGAGCCCTATGATCCTATGATAAATTTGAAATGTAAACTAAGAGATTGGTTAATAAGCCTTTTAAATTTCATGTATATTTATAAGAAGGTCTTTTCGTCATAGGTGGAATTCGTTGTGGTGAGTTAGGTGGGGTGATGCATGGGAAAGATCCTGAATTACCAGAGGATGGCAACGAATTTGAAGCAGACAGGGCGGAACTTCTCCGTCTTGCCATTCCACGCCGGACATATACTGAATCACACATGAAGTAAGTAATCAGATTTAATCGTTTTAATTCGGGAAGATTTTAAAAGATTTCACCTATTTTCGTTATCTACGAGTTTGAAACCTACAAATGGATAAAAAAGGGCTGTTTATGACAAAATCAACGCCACATTTCAAGTCGTACCTTCTTTCTCTTTTTTCTCGGCCATGTCAATAATACTTTTATGACTATTTTCATAACTGTTTAATTAATCCGTAATCATCAATCCATGTGTTGCTCATCAAAACTCCTACCAATGCTCGCCTTTAACCTCGTTGGAACTTTGGACAAAGAAGCTTTGGGGGTTTTAAGTTTTCAAGGACTCCTGTCAAGGCCTTTTCACCGAACAGTTTATTTTCAGAACAATTTTCGTTTGAATTAAGAATATCTTTTTTCGTCTCACAAACCAGTCTGGTACATTCAAAATGGTACATAGCATTGGCGCTCCGAGGTATGGGCTCGAGGGATAACTCGATTGATATCTAAATGGTTTATTACTTAACAGATATGTCGCTGAAGTCTTGGAGTATGTTAATACTAAGAAGAAGATGGTCAGCGGATATAAGATCACGTGGGCGCCTGCTGTATTACGTCACTTCAGTGCTCATCTAGAGCCCCTTCCCATTCCCGTTCAGGAGGAAAAGGATGACGAAATTGACGAAATCGAGGACTTTGCACCGCGCATGCGTGGAATGTCCTTCCGTCGACCATCATATCAGTTCGTATAGCATCAAGATCACAGCATTTAACAAAGGAGAAAAATATGCAAATTTCCTGAAAAAGTTTCACCAAGAACGATAGAAGCTGCTTAAATTTTTTTTTACTTGTAAAAGGTTTCCCAAAGTTCCTCTTATTATCGTAGTTTGCAGAATGTTTGTAAAATTTAACAATTGGTACTGAGCCCCTTTTTCCTATCTGGCCTGGTTAAGACTGCTTTGTGTCTCACTGTCGACGCCACCTCTTGCTACACCTTGTTTCCCCGCGAAGTGACGTCTGTGAAACGAGCGCAGATATTCCATTCTGATGGTCCGGATGGGTACTCCTGATTTCACATAACAGGGATGATCGAATGCGGGCATATTGCTTGAAACAAAACCCCCCAAAATCCCTGGACCAAACCTTAACCCCAAAAAAATCGCATGCCGAATTTCCCAGCCATAAAAATTTCCAGGGGAACTACGCAGCCCGGATACGAGGGAACCATCACGAATCTTCAGATTGTTTTGAATACCCAAAAAAATCGCTACTTAAATCAAGCTACCCAAAAAATACTTGCCAAAATTTTCCGAAGCAAGAAATCCCGAAATCGAAAATTTCAAGCCCCCCAAAAATCATTCGATCTTCCCTGTCACTTGAAATCCTGAGTACCCCCTCCCCTCTCCCCCTCGGACTGATGGAGCGACATTACCCAGATCTGGGTAGTGCTTCTGAGTGGTCGTACTACATGGGAAATTTGCTTCAACCAATCAGAAGCTCTACTTAGATGTGGGTAGTTACACGTAATCAGTATCAGGGAACTTCTACACTCGTTTCTCAGTCGTCATTTCGCAAAGAAACCAGTGGTGGTGTCACAAAATGTCTGCTGTTTTCTCTGGTAAAAAAACAACAACAACAACAGAAATCAGTTATTTTGTTTTCAACTTCTCACAAAAGACTTCTAACTCAATTTACTGTCTCATTAACATTTTTAAAAGTTTTACTATTTCCTCAGATAACTCTACGACTTAAACTTGTAATTCGGTACTATTGATATTTACAGAAACACTTCCCTCTCTGTTTCTGATCTTTTTACTTTTCTTTAAAAAAATGTTGAGACTGAATCGAAAGCTACAGAGTTACTTCAGTTTTTTGGCTCAATGTAACTTGGGACCTCTTATTTATTTATTTATTTATTTATTTATCTATTTATTTATGATGATTTATTTATGTAACTGCCAAGAGCAAATAAAGTTTATCTGAAATCTGCTCTTTTAGATTGAAAATAGCTGTTTATACAAAATCAGGTGTTGAGCAAGTGCAGAGTGCAAGAAATCAGCTATTTATACAAAATCAGGTGTTTAGGAAGCACAGAGGGCTCAAAATCGACTATTTTAGATGGGAAAAAGCTGTTTCCAGTCTATATACACAGACTTAAGTTCTATCCGATCGCCACCATGTATCGTCTCGTCCTCTCCATCCAGCATTGCATGGTTGGTATCTCCACATATGATGGCGCATTCGCCGCTTGCATTTATTTTCAGACTACTCGAAGGATCAACGCCGTTCCGACGATTTTATGAAAACCAGGGTTAAGATCAGTATTGACAGAATAACTTTTTGGCACTTGAGGCCTTCTTTATATAATCGCGAATTCAAAAAACGCGAAATACTTGTAGGCCATTTGCACGATGATGGCTTTTTACTACTAAGACCAGAATTCATTTTGTTTTTTTCTTCCAAATTTAAATTTGATAATACCAGTGATGTTTAAATAACAAAAGCCCTTATTTGCAAAAGAAAGCAAAACCCTGAAGGATTCTTGTGGTATACGTAGTACTGACGCCATCGTGCAAATGGCCTATTAAGTACTCTTAAGTTATTTGCCGCTTTCCTGGGAGGGAAGAAAAGTGCGTGATGATGATGATGATGATGATGATGATGATAGCGTTTATCAAAATATCAAGATCAAAGAGCTTTAGAACAAGCCAAATAATATCCAGGTATAAATACACTAGTAAATTCCAATTAAAAAGATAAAAATGATTCACACGTTATAATAAGCAGTCCTACATAGATGTGACTTGAGCTTTGTTTTAACTCAGCTTCTAGAATACTGTTCCATAATCTAGGAGCGGCAACAGAAAACAGTCCTTGCAACCATACGTCCTGAGTTTATATTCCAAAACAAAAGGAAGGTTATCACCGCTAGATCTAAGATTCTTTAGAGAAATATTGTTGTTTAAATGTTTCACTAGATACCTAGGCCCTATTTAATTTAAACCCCCTTACTTTATAGCCTTACTGATCTCTGTTTCATGAATTAGGGAACTTCAGCCGAGGCGTTTTTAAGCTACGCACGTGAAAACAGAATTGAGACCTTTTCCGTTTTCCCGCTTTTTGTTATTCAAAGATATAACGGGTGAAACAAAATTAGTCTTGCTGCAAGAACCAAGAATGCGCTTCTGGTTGGCACATTTATAGAAACGGGTGATGTCAGCGTGAGTGGCGCTATCAAATTTATCTTAAGTCTTGAATGCAAACAGTCCACTCCTAGCTGAAGAACGATGCTTAAAAACGCCTTTGCTTGAAAAGCTGTGGAATACATTCACTTCTCCCCTTTCCTTTTAGCGTTCTCTTTCTCTGTACCTTTTAAACGCCTGCAGGCTAGTCTTGGTCAGCGCTAAATAGGCTACTGAACTGGGCCAACAATTTCTTTTAAAATCTTCAACAAAAATTACGGTGTAGAATAACCAAGAAAAACTCGAAACCATAAGGATAGATATAACAATACTAGAATATATGAACAAAATAAAAAGAATGGCGAAAATGCAATAAACGGGACTAAAGTGTTACAAAATTATAACTGTTAGACTTCCCTATTTTGCTGAACGTACTATAAAATTCACTGGGCTAATTCCCACCAGAAAAGATGAAACAGTGAATGTTAGACATTAGTTGCTACATCTAACAGCGTCAGCAGAATCGGTATGAGCTTTCGCAGGCTAAAAGATTTCTGGGATCAACGTCACTAAATAGGTGGACAACATAACAATGACTGGGTAAAGACCAATTTCGATAGTACTTGGCTCCAAGGCTTGGTGGGGCCGGGGGGGGGGAAGAAAAGAAATATATTAATCAATCCCTGGGCCCCAAGACGATTTCTTTTGTTTTATCCCTCGAAGCCTTGCAGCAAAGTATGAATTAGCCTGTTCCAGACATTCAGATAGTAGAGTGCGACGCAAAGGTAAGAGATCGGGAAAAAAGAAATAAGGGAGAGAGAGGTGGGGGCAGAGGGAGAGGGGAGGGAACTTCCTTTGCTCTTACCCCCTACCCCACCCCCTCGCTGTTTTTTTTTTCCGCTCACATCTCTTTGCGTAGTCCTCACGATCTAAACGCTTGGAACAGGCTAGGTATGAATTTTAATATATCGAAATTGGTCCATCGAGAAAATACCGAATTAAAATCGTTTGTCAAGAAAGCCTGTGCTCATTCTCTTTGTAAGTTCTCTATGCATGTTACACGTTGTAAAAGAATATCAATACCATTATATATGTTACTACTCACACACAAAAATATTGGTAATAGAAAATGGAAAAATCTTTCAAGGCTCGGTTGATTCGGCTTCGTTTTGACCTCAACTAAATTGCATCAAGGAATTCTTTCTTCGCCTTAATCCCTGACCCGTGGACACTTTTCTGGTTGGTCGATTGCTAACTTGAGTGGATTCTTCGGGTGCTTTAAATGGGAGAGGAAGAGGCTCCAGGTGGGCAGTGAAATGACGTAACATAGGTGGCTCCCACGTGATTTGGTAACCACAAACCTTTGCGCGGTTCTTGTACAGATGCGCACAGACTTCAGCGACATACCTGTCGGAAAGATGTACGCGGAATGTAGTTAACACTCTATCAACATCTAGAAAATGTTAAATGTTAATAGAGCAATTAAAAAAGAAACCAGTACAAGCACAACAGCAGTAGCAGTAAATGTCAAGAAATTATAGGTCTAGTCAGCACAAAAAATGCCCTTAATGCGCGTTTTAGGTTTTGGTACAGCTCTCATTCGTTCTGTCCTCAAAACCTTGTTCCCGACAAAGGGGAAAAGCCCTGGGGACGATTTTAACTCGTTCCCAGGGAGACCCTGGGAACGAAACTTTTACTTCGGAACAAGACATCGAGGGTCAGTTATCAGCATTTCAGTTGGAATAAGGAATATGGAATATGCTATAATTTTGACTGTTCTGGTAAACATTGCTTGCAAACCATTACGACTAAAATTAAAAAAGGTAAACAACAACAACTACAATTGTATTATTACATGCATGCACTAGAAATTAAATAGCTTTCCCCGCAAATAGCTGGAAAGCTAGTCCTAATCATTAAAAAAGTCGACCGATGTAAATAGATATACTTGTTAAATTTTTAATCTTTGATTTCCCTTTTTTGTGTTTTTCATCTTAAAGAGTAACTCCTTATTTTAATGAATTATTGTATTAGTCAATTAAGTACGTCAGTAAGTACTGGTCGAGTTTATAATTAGACCACCAAACGTTTTTAAACCATTACTGTATGAGCCTGCGAGCAAGCTCTCCATTTGGAAGGGTGGCCAGAAGTTACTCGAGAGGCGCATGTGCAAGGAAAGCCATTGCGAGGGGTGGTTAAAGAGGGGCGGGAAAGAGAAATCACACCACGCATCATTTTCCTCCGCACCTAGCGGCGTCACCGCTCGCTCACGCGTTCTCTCTTGGCTCGCTTTGCTCGCCGTTATTAGAGACCTTGCTCGCAGGCTATAAAATTAGAAGCCTTTACCTTAAATGAGACTCAGTGTATGTACGGCGGGGAATAGCCAGGCGAAACAATTCTTCGTGTTCATAATCGTCTCCGAAGGCGCCTTCATCAACCCCATTTCCATTTTCCGAATTTTCCGTTTCCTGCTTCTCGTGACTTCCTAACATGACCGCACCAACTTCCGCCCCGCGGATCCCTCCCTCCACGTAAAGTGCGCAGCCAAGAGCCCACGCGGGGAACTGTTCGCGAGAAATGTGCGGAAGCATTGCGCCTGCGTCGATATACACCGCGTGACCACCGGGTGGAGTCACAATGGGCACGTGGTTCTGGACGAGTAAATCCGCCAGGAACTTTACATATCCGATTTGATAGCGTAGGTAATCTTCTTCAACCACTTCATTCAAACCAACTGCAATCGCTTCCAAGTCGCGTCCTGCTAAGCCGCCATAAGTGGTGAAACCTTCGGTTATCAGCAGCTCCTTGCGGCATTTTGCAGCAAGCTCTTCGTCGTTGACTGCCAAAAATCCGCCGATATTTGCCAGGCCATCCTTCTTCGCCGACATGGTGCAGCCATCGCCGTAAGAGAAAATCTCTCGCGCGATTTCTTTCGGTGTGCGGTTAGCATAACCTTCTTCTTTGATCTTTATGAACCAAGCATTTTCAGCGAAGCGGCAGGCATCAAAAAACAACGGAATACCGTGTGCGCGACACAGTTTAGACACCGCCTTTATATTGTCCATGCTGACTGGCTCACCGCCCACCATATTATTTGTAATGGTTATCATAACAAGAGGAATTTTATCTCGACACTTTGAGATTGTCTGTTTCAGCTTTTCGATGTTCATATTTCCTTTAAATGGCACATCTGTACTGGGCTCCATAGCCTCAGGAGTCAAAAAATTAATCGCCTTTGCACCTTGGGCTTCGATGTTCGCCATGGTTGTCGCAAAATGTGCGTTGTTTGGAACGACATTGTCTTCTTTCACCGCGCACCTGAAAAGAATGCGCTCTGCCGCGCGTCCTTGGTGCGTAGGGATCACGTGACGGTATCCAAAGATCTCCTCGACCACAGCTTCAAACTTCCGGTAACTCGGAGAGCCGGCATACGACTCATCTCCAATCATGATCGCAGCCCACTGTTCAGAACTCATCGCTCCAGTCCCTGAGTCTGTTAGCAGGTCAATCAAGATGTTGTCCGAGTCCAAGAGATACAAGTTGTAATTAGCTTGTTTTAGATACTTCATTCGTTCGTCTCGTGTTGTTGTCTTTAGTTTCTCTATGGATTTGATCCTGAAAGGCTCGAAAAACGTTGTGAATTTGTGTTCTTCCATGATGCTATAATGTGAAAAGAAAAATGCCTTAGTACCTGCTAGAGTATCGTTAATATGTTTTAAACGTTTTCGATTCTGAGCATTTAGAGCTTTTATGACAGCGGCGCCTATGAACACGATAGCTATTAAAGAGTTGATTGACCTTTGATTCAATTATTCGGATGACCTTAACGTCTAATTAGGGACTGTGCAATAATTGTCAGGAGGAGGTAAGGAGGGCTGAAAAATGATTAAATCGTACAAAAATTTACTTTAAGCTCTAAACCACCACCTGATCAGTCTTTCCATCCATTTCTGACTCATCTGATTGTGAATCGGATTCAATATAACAGACAATAATTATATCATAACCGTGGACATTAAAACCTCTTTCAACTAAAACAATACGGCAAAGGGCTAATTTATTTGAGGCCAATATTTCTGCTAACAAAATTAGCCTTCCTCAGGGCTAGAGCTACAGTGAAAGAGAATACTATAACGGCTACTAAGATTTGAATTCAAATTTATATGAGAGGTTAATGATAAACCAAAAAAAGAAAACAATAGATAACGTAACGGTAGCTAGGTAAATAATTATACAAATTTTAGGAGCCGTTATATAGTATTCCCTTTCAGTGTAGCTCTGGCCCTGAGGAAGGCTAATTTTGTCAGCCGTAATATTGGCCTCAAATAAACCAGCTCAGTTTGCCTTATTGCCAGCCTTGCATTCAGTTTTGTTTTAATTTCCTCTTCAAGTGACATCTGGTATTATATTAGCATCTCTACATGGCAAGAAAGAACCAATCGGTTTTATTTACGCGTTGAGTGGTTCTCTGCATTCAAAGGTTTTTAACCTTTCACTTGTCCCAGATCCCCTCTATTCTTTAGATTTCTCTCTGATGGCCCAGAGCCAAAACTGCGTGACGATAATAACATCAATAAATGCAAATAAAAAGCGAGACGGATGAAATCAAGATGAAGCTTCAAGAAATAGCCATTCTATAGTTGCGTATTTTCTGATCTGCCTTTGAGTGAAAGCGAGGCTGGAGTTGACTTTTTTACATTTACAAACCTTAATGCTTTTCAAATCTAGATCTGGCAACCTAGAATGATCGAGAACAAGACTATTCATTATATGATATCTGTTGTATTTTCATTGAAATGTTATTAATTGTTTCTTTTCTTTTCTATTATTAAGCTCTTATTTATTTATTTAATTTTGCTCTTTCTGATTCATTGCCAGTATTTGCTTTCAACATAACTGGTATTATGGTGGCCAACTAGAAAACCTAATGGTTCACTTAGCAATCATACTCAATCTTTCATATCAGTTCTATAGCAACAGTTTCCAGTAACCTGTCAGGTCTGTAACCCAGCATAAGGTAGTCAAAATATTGAAGGAAATAAACTGATTTGAAAAGCAGGATGGTTTGTATCAAAACAAAGTCAGTGTCCACCTCTCTTCCACTCGTCAAGTACAAAACTCAGCTGACAGCTGTAAAATAGGCTATTAAAGATAATTACAATCAAACCCCGCTCAATACAGACACCTCATTATTACGGACAGTTTGCATTGTCCTTGGAGAAAGAAAGCCCTTAGATTTTCTCTAAAGTCAACCCGGTTAATACGGACACCCAGTTAATACAGACACCTTCTATGCACCCCTTAGTGCCCGTATTAACGGCGTTTGACTGTACAGTGAAACACACTGCACATGCTGCAGAAAGAACAGGAACAAAAAAAATCGTCCCTTGAAAATTTTTGCGACGGTCCTTAAATCTCAGTTTAATATTGATGGTAATGATTTTCACGTACGAATGGGAAAGGTCTCCCCAGTCATCAGTCGAGTATGTAGGCGGCGCACGAGAAACCGAGTAAATCGCTTCGGCATATTCCTCGTGCGCCCAACCAGGCACCCACCCGGATGCCTGATCCAGAAGTCCAAAAATTAAATTCTGTACTGAAGAAAGGTTTTGCTGACAACTTAGCAAAAGTTGACTCAATATCAGAGCTAGGAGTCCATTGTCGCCCTTTAAATTCGCCCTTGAGTAAAATCGTAAAAAAATACGCATTTGCGCTCCCCAGTGACAAAAATGTTGCAAAAGATCCCTAAGGATGTAGATTGATTCGTAATTCCTTACGTAATCTCGGATAAGGACGATAAACCGTAGGCCCCGTCTCACAAGCCCTTGCACATGTAATAAATCTGTGGGACGTTAAAGAACCCACACACTCTTCGTTAAGAGTAGAGCACGTAGTGCCCGGTGTAGTGGTCTATCTCACTTTCACACTCATGTATGGGGGCATCATTAGTCATTCCTGCATTACTTGTAAACTGCACCTTAAGCAGTCTGGCAAAGCCCCCCAACCAGTATTGTAAATTATCCCTGAAAAGCCCTGTCGGGAGTGGATAATAAGATATTTACAATTTACAATCAAATAAGTAAGTCTTTGCAAGATTACTTAGTGAATGGAAAAGCTACTCTAGTAGATTCACAGGCCCGATTTAGACATGGCTCCAATGCCTGGAAGAGGACTACTGAATATCAAAACGTAATCTTGTAAACAATAAATATAAATTGCTTCTCGGATTATTTTGTATTAATAAATTTCAATGTGACTGCCAGAGGTACGTTTTCGAGTTTTAATATCCCAGAATACTGAAGGCGTAACCCTAAGTTTCTCTTCATAAAAGTGATACCCATCCGTGTGGGGGCAGAACTCGACAATGACAGCAATACTTGATCATTTCTTGGATTGCTCAATTTGAAGGGTCTCTGCGTTTTTCGAACTTCAGGCTGATTTAAGGGGAAGTTTCAGATTGTTATAAGAAGTTAAGAATGCGTATTATGTACAGTCATACAAGCTAAATGCAGATGCATATCATTTTCAAGTCAAATATTGATCAACAAAAAATTCTGATACCCAAGAAGATCCTCCGAGAGCAGGGCCCTAATTAAGTTCTAAGGTCAAATCTTTTGAATGTCATTATATAAAGACGATTGTCTTACCAAAGTCACGTTGAGATGGAAAGGTGTCGAAGCCAGTATTCGCCAAAAGAATAGTAACGGCGTCGAACGCTTGCAAGGCTTGGTAGGCTTTCAAAACACTGAGACTGTAATGAACGTGAGTGACCAAACTCGTCGCTTTTGTTGAAGTGCAGTTGGTTATTATGAGATTAGATATTAGGCGTTATTAAAAGTTTCCTGTCTAATCTTAGATTTCTACTTCATGCGGAAATAGCAGGCGAGATCTACTAATCTGAGAAGAAAACCCGAGAAAACTATTGGATAGCTATCCAATAGTTTTCTCGGTAGGCGACCCTACGTCTCCATTTAATCTTGGGTGTCGCCTTTTAAGCCACACCTAAAAATACTAAAAAACAAATAGAATAACGTGAAAGTCCTCTCAAAGAGATTTGAACTCATTGTTTACGTCACTGGATTTCATGACAGACTGAAAATATTATGACTTTAACCAGAATCGAATAAGGCAAACAGAGGTACAAGCCTTTCGTAAACATTAGAAAAAAAATGAATAGTTAAGCAACTCATCATTATATGATACGACCGCAACTTCTAGCCAATATTTTTTAGCTGCTTAAGGCTTAAGGCTGTGCTTGAAGAAATCAAGAGAGCAGAAGACAAAAAGAAAAAGAAGGAAGCGATCAATAACAACGTCTTCATCGCATACAGTTCTAATTTGGTTGTCTAGGGTCAAACACTGAACCTGAACTACGCCCAGTATTAGACTCCTTTGGTGCTTTATTTCGGCTCCCTTAGCTTCACATGGAAGTTTCCCCCCTCCCCTTCAATAATGTCTCCATGATCTCCATAAAAATCTATGGCGGTTAAAGTCAAATATAGGAAAATACGTCCTACCGACATTTAACCTGGTACTTGTTGTGAAATCTCTCCTGCTTTTTAACCTATACCTACCATATTTACATTTAGGAAAACATGTTATCATATGTAATGCTTAGAATGTCTAAGCATATGCCTACAAAAGCGACAGTTTAGAAGGATTAAGGTTCTTAAAAATAGTTTTGTAAAACATTTGTTTTGTTTATCTTCTGTGACTGCACGTAAGTCAAAATTTTAATGTAGAATTGAAAAATTTTTTCCGCCGTTGACAAAGAAACTAGAGCCTGTCTGATTAACAAACGGTCTCTTTCGTTCAGCTTTAAACTTTGCAAAACCAGTAGTCTACAAAATCTTGTTTAAAATAAAGGCTCCGCTTCGCCCGCTGATGAAATAAGAAAAAAAACAAACAAACAAATATATCAGATGGCCTGTCCTTAACCCAAGGGTCTTTCACAATAAAGCGGATTTAATTCTTTAAACTCCCAAGAATTCCCGAAAACCAAATTTCAAGATATTTTCCTAAATAGTGTGCCTGTCAAGCTGCTACTTAAGGGCTTTCATCGCATGAATTTTGCTTAGGTAGAGCCGCAATCTTAATTTCAGGGCAAAATGTGCTAACTTTGTTGCGTGAATGCGGGAGAATATGGTACGCATTACAAGCGAATATAAACCTGCCGGCCACAAAATGCTGTCTAACACCACCGACATTAAACCTCCTCTACTTCCACGGGGGTGAGGGTGGGAGGGGGGGGGGGGGGGACTCCTTAAAAAAAATTGCAGGGACGCTCGTCAAAAAAATTAAAAAAAAAGCTCCTGAGACATAGCAAAATCCCCTCTTGTAGGCGTGACTTTTAACTTCTCAAGATCCATTTCAACGTAACCCCCAAGAGAGGGTGCTAATGGGGGTATGTATTCTCAGTAACTACGCTAATATCAAGGTATAAATTGCATAAATTCACATTAACTCCGCCACTAGTATGTCTGGTATGATTTATAAGTAACAGAACATAATATAGAAAAGAACAGAATCAATATTACCAAAGTAGTTAAAATGAGTAAGCTACGTCTAGCAAATTTAAAAGGCTCCTGTTAACTCCGGTGTTCGCTGACCGACCTCATAGATCATAAATCCAGACGCACAAATACACGTCCTGACCCGCCCAGCTCTTCCCGACCTGGTAGTGCATGTCTTGGTAACTCTTCAAGATCATCTTCCTCGTCACTTTCCGTATCTGAATCAGTGCCGTGCTCATGTTGTTGGCCTAACTTCTGGCTCATCTCCTATGTAGTATAATTCATTACTCGCAGCTGACGTATAACAATGAAAACAAAACAACCTTAACAATAAACCTAACCCTGACAATAGTCTATAAAACAAAGAAAACGAATAAATTCTATTACACCGGAGATGGCCCTAACTTCTTCCATGGTATAGATGGAGTGGAATACCGTCATGAATCCCGGTTATAAATGTTATCAACCTCGGCCTTCAGCCTCGGTTGGCAACATCCTCCTCGATCTGCATAATTTATCACATCCTACTCAGCCCCATATAATAATTGCTAAATAAACTGAACTGAACTGTTTGGAAAAACTTTGTTGCTTTCATGATCATCAACGATCGTATTCAGCATCATGATTTACAAAATGTCACTTAACTGTTAATTTTTCATTTATCAGTTAACTACTCATTTTTAGGCCAATTGTCAGTTAACTGCTAACCTTAATGGCACCCTCGTCCGAGTCTTTACTGCTAGTTTTAACGTTTATTACTTTTTGTAGTGTAAATCTATAGCGCCTCACATTTTCTCAGTGAATGCACAGCACAGCACAGCACAGCACAACTCGACACTGTACTGCATAGTTTGTGTAGACTACAGAACTATAGTCATTTGTTAAACAAAGTTGTAATACGATATTTTCGTTTTTCAGACCTGTCTCCGGAGGAAACAGTACATTATAGTACCAGTTACCATCAGATATTGTGATATAGCCAGCTATATAATTACATGTATGTAAATCAGCCCGTTTTGGCAGTTAGGTGCAGTCTCTACTTAGACAGAAAGATCAACCCCAGCACTCATACCCTGTGAGTGGTTTTGGCAACATTAAATTGAGGGGCTGACCAATACCCTCGCAAAGGAATGTGATTGAGTTTTCGGTGATATCAGAGCAAGAATTCTTTTCCAAGCCTACTTATGTGATCGAACTTGATTACTATTGATTTTTTTTTGCCGTAAATATAATAGTTTTAGTTCGATGGAGGATTTTTTTATTGTAGGTCCTTTTGAGGGTTTTCGTTTTTTCTTAAATCGATCACCCAATCCCTTGATCAAAAGGTAAATGTAACGCTTCTGAAGTTAAAAATAGATTTGCGGATTTTTTTGTCATGGCCTAAAATTTATTGGTTTAAAGTTCATCGCCTTCAAGAGAGATGATATATGTATATATAAACGGAAGTTTCGTTTCTGGCTAAATCTATACTTACATTGAGGTTTTTTGCAAAAAGCAGCACATGTACCTTGAGGCAAATGAGACCTTGACAGCTGCGTCCAAAAGTTAAAGAATATTTCTTAGTTTTTAAACTTTATAAATATCAGTTTATAATTTTTCCCGAAACCGCAAGGACTTTTCTATCGTTTCTTTTTTATACTTAAATATTCATTGGTTTTTCTTTTGCCTAGTGACACACTAAAAGTGAAACCCATACGAAAAAACAAAACAAAGGAAGGAAGAAAACGAAGAAATGATTAAACTCTTTCGATAAGGCAACTTACTGGGTAACATGTACCTTAAGACAAATGAGACCTTAACAGCTGTATCCAAGAGTTAAAAAATATTTCTTGGCTTTTAAACTTTATAAATATCAGTTGATAAATTTTCCGTAAACCTCAAGGAGTTTTCTATCGTTTGTTTTTTAGACTTAAATATTCATTGGTTTTTCTTTGGCCTAGTGACACACTAAAAGTGAAACCCATGCGAAAAAACAAAACAAAGGAAGGAAGAAAACGAAGAAATGATCGGGCTCTTTCGATAAGGCAACTTTCTTGGCAACTCGGGTTTTCAATTTCCAGTCATTAAATAACTCAGTTGAATTAACGTTATTTGTTTAGTTCGACTTGTTTTTCTTTTTTGTACCCAGTGTCTGATAACTCTGAGAATAAATATTAAGTCTCACAAAAAAAAGAAACAAGCGCAAGCATCTCTTACCCTCAGCCAGGTTTCATGGCACAAAGGGAAGAAATGTGTACACTGATGAAATGTCAATCCAGTGCTTTTCAAACCGGTTTTTTTTTTATAACCTCTGATTTTTTTTTTAACCACAAATTATCTAATTTCTCAACCAAACACTATTAATTCAGCTTTTTTTTCACAAGCTTTTTAAGATTCCAGTATAATATGAGTTGACAGGTCAGATTTATTTTACAACGATTGAACAATAAATCGCTTCCAGGAAATAAAAAAAATTGTTTTTTTTTTACAGATTTCAGCTGTACGCACGGGCGTATGTGCGTATATGGACGCTATGCTCCATGGCCTGATGTCCCCCGGATGTTGCCGACAGAACAATATTTAGATTTAGATTTAATTGATTTCAAAGATTTTTGTTTATCGTTGTCTAGTAATATCGGGTTTACTCAAAACTACATTTTGGCAAATTTCAATCTAAGGTCAGTTAGTAGTGAAAATTTTATGGCGATCATAGAAGGATAAAATCACTTTTAAAAATAGCGGTATTATGGTCTCCGAAAAACTGTATCAAAACACCTTAAAGGTTTATTGGCTTGAAGTTTATACCTTTGTTTTAAATATGTATACGGAAGTTTCGATTTTTTGGCCTAGCTAAATCTTCATCTTAGACTTTTTGCAAGAAAGGAGCACATTTACTGACATAGCAAAGAGATTGTAGCTAAGATGCACATTTACTGAGCAAACATGAGCAAAGAGACTTTACCAGCTGAGGTCAATCAATAGTTTCTAGTTTTGAAACTTTAAAAATATTACTTGATAAATTTCCGTACTGCCATAAGTTTTTTATCATTTCTTTGTTTAGACTTCAATATTCATTCGCCTTTCTTTGTCCTTGTGACACTCTGAAAGTGAAACCCATGCGAAAAAAACAAAACAAAGCAAAACGAGAAAAAGAAGAAATGATTGGGCTCTTTCACGTAAGGCAACTTACTGGACAACTTAAGATTTCAGTTTCGAATGTTAAATAACTCTGCTAAATTAACTTTATTTGTTTAGTCCAACTTGTTTTCCTTTTTCACCCAGTGGCTACTCTGAAAATAAATGTTAAGGTTGACAAAGAAACACGCCCAAGCATATCCTACCCTCAGCCAGGTTTCATAACACAAAGGGGAGGAAAGTCGACAAATTAAATGTCAATCCAGTGTTTTTCAACCGGTTATGTTTTTTAAACTTGCAATTTTTTGAACCACAAATTGTATACTTTCTCATCCTAAAAAAATTAATTCACCCCTTCAGATTCTTCCATAAGTTCTAAGATTTCAATAATAGAATAGATATTTCATCATGTACTCTCTTTCACGTTCAATTTCTTAATTTCCGTTTCGAGGTCGGACTACTTCGATGAAAACATGTATTAATAACAAGCCTCAATCTGTTCAATATCAAGAAATAGTCTTATGACGTCTAAAAAACGTTTTCAGTATCTTGGTATATAAGGAAAGATTTCAATTGAAGATTAACTTCTCAAGGAGGGTAAAAAACGGCGTCATGGTAAGTACAATCTATTTTTCTCTTTATTTTGTGGGCTTAGTTTTTGTCATATTATAAAAGCAAGCTGAACTTTCGTTCGTTCGACTGATAAAATGAGTAACAGATAGAAAAAAAGTGGATTGTATATGTTGCCACGCAGCCGTTAACTGGGATTTAAAGGCGATACCCACGCTGACGTCACCTATTTCTATAAATGTGCCAGCTAGAAGCGCATTGGTTCTTGAAACAAAAGATTCTATTGTATCATTCGTTATAAATTTGAATAATAATAGAAATGTTTGTAAACAGTGATGTCTCCCATAGTGTCAGAGGAGACTAATTGTAAAAAATGATGCCGGCACAAATCAAAGATGAGGACAATGGTGCTGCTGTTTATGTTGGGAGCTCCCTGACCATGGGACAATCTTTTGATTCTTTTTTTTTTTTTTTTTTTTTTTTTCACACATTGTAAATAAATTTCTATTGGCTAGGTAGTTAAAAATGTTAGCAATGGTACTGAAAGTAACAGCTTAATTTTGTGTCGCTAATTTCGCCAAGAACAAAGGGGAAAAATAACATTTGGTCGCAACAGTCCCGCATGACTTCCCGCAGTTTTTGTCAAGCCATTGATGGTGTCGATGAGATTAAAGAGGTTTCGTAAAAAAGAGTTGTGTCATGAATTTTACCAAAATTGAGACAAAAGTAACTAGCCACTTAATTGGGCGAAATAGAAAAGAAAAGACTTGAAACATTGAAAGAAGGTTTCTAAAAAACGCAACAAGTACAAAAGACGAAAACACAGATCATGACAAAAAACTCAAATAGATTGACGCGAATTGCCATGGGAAGTTTTAACGCCCATAAGACTGAAAATAGTACCGTCTTTTCTTTTTTTTTTTTTTTTGCTGTCCCTATTATCATTAGACCCCCATTTTAAATATATAAATCGTAAGCGGTGCAATCTTTGGATGAGTGTTGGGAAAAAAAAAAACTAAAGAAAATTTTGCATCGCGATATCACAGTAGTCGGGATATGGTCATTGCATGACAAACACTAGAATTTATTTTACACGAATGAGTACTCAATTTACTCTTCTTTTCCCTTAGGTGTCTTGTAATGTTGCGTCTCTCTCGAACACTTTCTGCATTCGTTTACCACCGCTGAGCGGTTGTGGGAGCGGATCAATTGATTGTAAGTTCTTTGTACATAAACGTTAGTCGTCGTCGTCGTTGTCGTTGTCGTTGTCGTTGTTTTTTTAACCTGTGAAAAGCCACGAAATATGCAAAAACAAGCGTGCAAAACATCTAAGACCCAGAGGGAAAAGGCTCAATGGGCAAAGATGAAAGGTATGCACAAAAATAGTAAAAACATGGGCAAGGCATAAAAATATATATAAAACAAGGAAGGCGAGGGCAAAAGAAAAAGTAAAACGAGAAATTTTTAACGCCCATAAGACTGAAAATGAACGATACATCGTGATTAAGAAAGGCAAGACTGCGAAAGAAACCTGATCTGAATATTTCATGCCCGTAAAGAAAATATACGAGGAAACGACGATAAATAAAGTACACAAACAGTACACATATGTAGGCAAAGCCTCAGGGGCACCCAACCACGGTTTCCTCCTAAACACATTGAAAACACCTTTTAGGCTATCCACAGTACTTTTAAAGTTACTTTTAGATAATCTAGAAATGCATTCTAAGAGGTACTATGAAATTTGTACCTAGGGGAACTTGAGTCTTTCGAAATTACAAGGATTTTTTTCCGAAAATTTTAGATGCAAATTAACGTATTACGTAATTTGAGAATTTTTCTAATTCCTTTCTTCATCACAATTTTGAATCCGAAATTTTAAGGTTTCTTTTTTCTATGCGAAAAAAAAAACATAACCTGGAGAATAAAATGTGAAAAATGAAACTTCAGAAAATCGTAGGGAATTTATGATATAAGCTTTGAAAATTGCACATGAATGGAACCATCATCTAGAAATGTTTAACCGGCCTCAAGTAATAGAAAATTCTAGGCAATGCTTGCTTCTCCGAACAGATATTTTACAGAAAACAGTCGTTGGGTGCCCCTGAAGCCTATAAAGGCAACACGTCCTCAACAGGGGAAAAAATGCAGCTGCATGAAAAAAAAATGCACCGAAATACTTAAATTCGTGCAAAGCATTGAAAAGGCAATACGTTCTCAGCAAGACATTATGTAGACGATAACAGAATTTATTATTCAACTTCACTCAGTAGAGTAAAAATAACGCTAAAAAAAGAGTGCAGATGAAATATCTCATGTTATTTGTACACCATAAGACCGGTTTGACCGGCAGTTGAATAATCTAAAACGTATCGTTTTCTGAAGAAAATAACGGAATAGGAGCCAAACTGTAAGCTTAAATAAAACCAAGTCTCCAGAGTAAAGTCGCCAGAACAACAACGAAATGTCTACGTTCAGGATACAACAAAGAAGATGAAAACAGACCTGAAATGGTTGTAGCGACAATCCGTGAAACAGACAAGTCAAACAACGTCCATTAAATCTGACAATCCCCACCGAGATTTAAGTGAACCGTCTTTACCTCTAGTTCTTTTAAAATGTGAGGAAACTTGACATGGTAGACTTTAGACGCTCTTATTTTGTTAGTGTCATGCGGCGAAGATGCGTTTTCAAGTCCTTTGTTTACGCGCAACTCTTTGAAACTCCTTGAATTTGTGGGAGAGTTTTCGTCTTTCATCCCAATTTTCTCTGCTCAGTTTTTGTACTTGCAGTCCGTTTTACGTAACCGAAAGACTATCATAAGCCTCACAATTACTTGTCATTCCATCTCTGTTTTCCAAACAAATTTTTGAAAGATAGAACCTTGAAGCGACACGGAAACGACGGCGGGTACAGGTCACCATGATACAGATAAATTAATAGCATTCAAAGGGTCTCCTAGCCCTAATCTCTTAACAAAATGCTTTATTAGTTCGAGGTGAATCTGTGTGGTTTGGTAATTTATGGAGCAGTGACTGTACTTTAGACCCGGCCCGAAAACCGCGAAACGTGATCAGTAAACTAGTTTGACAAGTTTTCATTTCCGACCGATCAGCAACAGTGTTGCTGAAAGCGCGCGAAAACTGGATTCACGTCAGTTTGTCACGAATTCTCGTTATAAGTAGGCGAGCGAGCACATTTATACTTGAAAATTATATACTTTACGAGTAAATAATAAATCTCTTATTGGACGGTTTAGTGTGTAGTATCGTGGGATATTTTTGCTCGTCTCTTGTATTTTGACTCGCCCTACGGGTTCGCCAAAATGCAGCGTGACTCGTAACAATATGCCACGATACTACACACTAAATCATCCAATAAGATGTATATATTTACCGTCCAAAAGACTGAAAATAGGCGATACATTTTGAGTAAGAAATGCAAGACATGATGAAAGAAAACCTGAAATAATATATTTAAAGATGAATAATATATAGATTTAGCCAGAGCTAAAAGCGAAGATCTCGCTAACTTAACACTTATAAACAAAAAAATAAAATCGTGTAATGCTGAACGGCGACGGCAATGACAACGTCAACAGAATCAATAGATCTAATTAGCAATAAAGAATTAAATTTGCACATGCTGCACACTTTTTTATACATTTCTTTGCTGTTGCTTTGCACGTCTACAATGCCGTTTTGCACGACTAAGTGAAACGTGAAACTTCCTAGTTACATAATTTTTATGGAGAAATTGTCGTATGTGCTCACCAAAAATTTTTTTGCTTGTGTTCCTTTTTCTGCCGCTCATTTTTATCTTGCTGGCGGCTAGCATTTCCCATTTTCTCACCGCCGCTATGAAATTTTCATGTTTTTTTTTTCTAACGAAATTGTTCTCCTTTGTTTTTAATCACTCGAGAGTGTAGACATGAAAAATAACATTGAACAAGACTCAACTTTGTTGTTGTTTTTATTCCCTAAAAGTCCGGGTGGCCATGCGATTCCCCGCCAATAATACCTCGAGTTACCTGCGGTGTCATACCTGTTAATTGAGTTATTTTACATTGGTATTCCTGTGGTGGGGACGGACGGTCGGTCGTACGGGCATACGGTCACGTGATTACCAAAATTTCTCGGATGGATGGATTACCAATTTTATACTACTACATGAGAAATTTCTGCGATTTGATTGGCTTAGAGCAGTGGTATTTCAACTTAATTTGAAATACCCACAGGTGAAAATTACAAACCTTTTGTGGGTTGTAATATTTAACAATTATTCGCCGAAGGCGAAGTTAATATTAATGAATAATCCCCGAGACGAAGTGGAGGGGACTATTCAACAATATTAACTGAGCCTGAGGTGAATAATTGATTCATTCTAACGGCTCGTGAAATTACGTATAACATTTTGAAATATCACTCGTGGTATTTACGCAAATATCACTACAAATCATGCTATTATTTATACAAATTTTCTTAGGTATGGGCTTCGCTTGCGCGCGCTTCGTGCGCGCGTGGAGGGTGCTAAAATACAAAAAGTACACATATGCCCGCAAAGCTTATGAAGGCAATACGTTCTGAGGAGGGCAAAGTGAAGACGCGACTACTGATGAAGAGAAAATGCACCGAAAAGCATAAAGGCCTGTAAAGCCTAGAAAAGGCAATACGTTCACAACAAGGTAATGACCTTTTATATGCCTGCAAAGGCTAAGAAAGACAATACGTTCTCAGCAAGGCAAAAACGTAGGAAAATCAAACTTACAAATACCCGCAAAGCCTACAAAAGGCAATACGTTCTCAGGAATCTCAGCAGGGCAAAATAAAGAAGCGACTGCATGAAAAAGAAAATGCACCGAAAAGCACAAACGCCTGCAAAACCTAGAAAAAAGCAACACGTTCTCAGCAAGGAAATAACATAAGAAATTCAAACTGTTGAAACCCTGAAAGGCCTAGGAGAAGGCAATACGTTCTCAGCAAGGCAGCAACATAGGAAATTCAAGCTCATAAATGCCCGCAAAGCCTATACTGATAGGCAATACATTCTCTGCAGGGGGAAATAAAAAGATATGACTAGATGAAAAAAAATGCATGCCTGCAAAGCGTAGATTCTCAGCAGGGCAATTACAAAGAATATGAAAATAAACAAAAATATCAACAAAGCCCGCAAACTCTGTGAGAAAGGCAAAACGTCTGTAGCAGGGTAACAACGTCAGAAATTAACAGAGGCAAAACGCTAAAAGCAAGGCGATAACATAAGTAGAGAAATAAACTAAAAAAATTTAAAATGCTTGCAAAATATTCAGAAAATCGAGATTTTGGAAAGCCTACGAAAGAGGCGGTAAATGTAGCAAGGAAAATGATAAAATATATTGCAAAAGTCACGAGCCAAAGCTTAAGTACAGGGCCCGCGGAGCAGTTTTTAAAGTGCAGGGGCCGGTGACCACCTCTTTTGAAGTGGGGGATGGGGGTAGAGGGGCAAATTTGGCTGTTCTCTCTTGAGCCATAGTTGAACGGAATTCATGTTTATAAATTTCAAGCCACTGAAAAGTACCTTTCTCCTGCTGAGCCTGATTGCACATGCTGGATCCAGCACTAGAAGTTTGCAGATCATGATATTACACAGTAGGTTCCTGTAACGCCTTCATTTTGTCTAGTATGTTATTGAAATGTGTCAGAGACCACATTATCAGCCGCTATATAACGTTTTAAGAAACCGTAGTTCGTGGAGTATTTCTCCAAATAAAAAGTGTGGATGCTTTCACAATTGTCGCGATATTGTTATTATAACTTCGTACGGACTATGTACGATACACGTTTTAGCTAACCGAAAGTAGCGACCTCCTGAAAGTAGCGGTCCTCCGAAAGTAGCGATAGGAAAAGGCTGTAAGTTACAGTCATTTTTGAATTTACGGTAAAACAATAGAGTTTAAAGACTAAGTTTTAATAAAAACGTGATTTATTTACGCGCCACGTTCAGAAACTCATTAATAATTCATTAAGATAATACAAAGGAATTAATGTTTACTGAGTGTCCTTATATCTGATAAAGACACGGCTAGATTTTACGTCCAATTTTATTGGCCAAAATAACTTAAAATCAAAATATCAGTGCAAGAATGAAAAGATCTACATCAGATTGAGGTTTTTGAAGCCGTTTAAGTAATTTTAATAACTCGCATTTCGTGCTTTATCAAGTCTAAAACACTCGGTAAAGCACTCCTGCTCGTTTATTAAACATTACCAAGAGAGGATAAAGGGGACAGAGAAGGCATCCCCTATACACACCCTATTCCACAGGTAATTCGACTCGAGTTATTTTTAGAATCGGGATAAAGTTACCTCGCGCGCTGCGTGGATGTTTCGTGGAGGTTTCGCATGACTAAACGCCGTGCAAAACATGTCGGGCGAAAGGGAAAGAAATGAGTCGGCGCTCACCTGGGAAAAGGGAATCGCTGGACTGTTTGACAACCCGTGAAATCAGTTTAACTCGAAGTTGTCATAACCTCAGTGCTTTAATAAAATGAGAAATTTCGCCGGTCTATTGAAACCGGTCGTTTGTACAATAAAGCAAATAGGACGCCAAGTGTTATTTTTGTTGACTAATAAAAGACTAATAAAAGAATAAATATTAAACCAGAAATTGCTCTCTTCAAGCTGTAAATTATAAATGATCGTGAGAGAATATTCACTTTGTTAAGGATTTCCCGGCTGAACTGTTAGCTCAGGACACAAGAGAGGAAGGGCGATTCTTTTTTAATTTCAGTTTCGCTGACACAGCTTCAGCAGAAATCTCTCTTTAGTCGTTTTCGCCGACAAAACGAATAGAAATATTGCTCTTCGCGTCTTCCGCTTTTTTTTTTCTGCCTCAATTCGTGAAGGACGCGTGGCTCTGAGCGTGGGAACACATTCGCGCTATGTGATTGGTTGTTGTCTAATCCCCCTTGGGATTTATGGTCTTACAAATAACTCGAGACGAATTACCTATGGAATAGGGTGTGTATGGGGGATGCCCTCTCTGTCCCCTTTATCCTCTCTTGACATTACTTAAACACCGGATGCAGCCTTGAAAGTAAGAAAAAGTAAGTTACTGTCATTTTCGAATTTCCTTTCTTAGTTCTGATTTGTTTTCTCACTCTTTTTTAGCAGTTATTAAGAAGACTCGGTCATGAACGCCACCGAAGAAGTTCTGCTAGAGGTCACCATATTCTTGGCAAATGAAATTTCTTGGTACCTTTTTAGAACAAATCGTGTTCTAAAAGCCATCGAGTTAAGCAAAGAACAGTTGTTTCTTCATGACCACAAGTCACTGAAAAATGCTGAAAAGGAGCTTGTCGTTAGCGCTAAGCTAAGAGCATATGTAAACATATTCTTTGGGTACTCTCGTACCAACCAGACTAGGCTTGCTATCGATTCTGGCAGAAAGCTTCTGGACTTATTAACACGACAGAATAACTTGCGAAAAGCAGAAGGAGTAGTAAGCTTAGGCCTAGCACAATGTTACATGGATAACTGTGACTTTAATGAAGCAAAAGAGTTTGGTATAAAAGCACTTACCATCGCGACAGAAAGTGGACGAAAGGAAGTTGAAAGCGATTGCTATGCTATGCTACTACGTATCTTTATTCACCTCGGTGAACATGTCACGGCTAAAGAATATGGCGAAAAAGCGATTGCAATCGCTCAAGAAATCGGCGACAAGAAAACAGAAGCCGAATGCCATGAGCATTTGGGAATATTCTTTCTTAATCTCGGGGTTCCCGGTGAGGCTAAACACTATTTTGAAAGAGCGCTAGTGTTGAGAAGAGAGACTGGGGATGTGAAAATGGAGGCATTAAGGTGGCTCGATACAGTTTTTCAGGGTCAGTACCTCCCAAGTTTGAGCATAAACTACGTCGCCATAAACAAAGTTTTGCAAAAATTGCCATCACAGTTGTATTAGATAAAGATGAAAATTTGTTATGATCAGGGTTGCAACGGCATCGGAGTTGTCATAGCAACGGAATGACGCTATTAGCTATTTTACTTGCAGCAGCATATCTCGGCACTAGGAACTGTTCTTCGAAAATCATTCACGGGAGCTTTTTCCTCCAATAGCAGCCTCGACGTTCGTGAAGTTTAAGCGAAATCTGTAAGAGCGTTATCGAGATATTTTGGGATAAAGAGTTTGTGGTTAGAAATACAGTAAAAAATAGACAATATTGGTGTTCGGCTGTTATCTGTAGAGAACGCAGCGCTTTTGACATGCAATTTCACCTCAAAGTAGTTTCAATCTTTTTAAAAGCGTGTGTGAAAGATCATAGGAGATAGCTCCAGCCGATTGCTAGAAAGAAGGGTTTGATTAGTATGTATCGAAGCGCTCTTGTTAGCGGTTTTGTAAACATCTTGGTCTACTTTAACAAATTAGCGAATAATTTTTAAACCGCTCGATGGATTTTTTTCAAAATTTAAGATTCTTGAGATTAACTTTCCTTTTATATGACCTTTTAGTTTCAAGATTATTGATATGTTGTAAGGCAGTGAAATAAGGGCTACAATTTGTTACTTTTTTTATCGGAAGTTTCGTCATTACAAGTGAGAGCCTCTAATTATTCAAGGCATTGTCTCCAAGTTTCATTTTCACGTGAACAGTAGTAACTAACAATGCAGTTGAAATATGCAAAAATGTTAGCTATTGTTGTGCACGAAAATATGAAACTTGGACACAATACCCTGAATAATGAGAGGCTCACACTTGTAAACACAAAATTTCTGCCAAAATATTGGCGAATTGTAGCCCTTATTTTACTGCCTTACAATATATCAATAATCTTGAAACTAAAAGGTCATATAAAAGGAAGGTTAATCTCAAGAATCTTAAATTTTGAAAAAAATCTATCGAGCGGTTTAAAAATTATTCGCTAATTTGTTAAAGAAGACCAAAATGTTCAAAAAACCGCTAACAGAGCGCCTCGATACATACTAATCAAATCCTTCTTTCTAGCAAACGGCTGGAGCTATCTCCTTGATCTTTCACACATGTTTTTAAAAAGATTGAAACTACCCTGAGGTGAAATTGCATGTCAAAAGCGCTTCGTTCTCTACAGATAACAGCCGAACACCAAGATTGTCTATTTTTTACTGTATTTCTAACCACAAACTCTTTATCCCAAAATATCTCGATAGAGCGGTTTTCATTTGAGTGTCGAAAAGTAATTGGTTTTGCACTTTCTACACGATGCGATTGGCTTAAAAGATTCGCGCCACCTTTTCATCCAATCAGAAGCAAAACCAAAGCCAATTGTGACGCGCTCGCATGCATTTTCCCGCGCTTTGCGTCAGCCACATGTAATTACTTCGAGTTTTGATTGGTTCAATGTATTGTCTGTGTCCTATGTGATTGGCCAGAGTAATTACTTTGGTTTTGGTTTTACGACACTCAAACGAAAACCACTCTAACGCTCTTACAGATTTCGCTTAAACTTCACGAACGTCGAGGCTGCTATTGGAGGAAAAAGCTCTCGCGAATGATTTTCGAAGAACAGTTCCTAGTGCCGAGATATACTGCTGCAAGTAAAATAGCTAATAGCGTCATTTCGTTGCTATGACAACTCCGATGACGTTGCAACCCTGATCATAACAAATTTCCATCTTCATCTGATACAACTGTGGTGGCAATTTTTGCAAAACTTTGTTTATGGCGACGTAGTTTATGCTCAAACTTGGGAGGTATTGGTCCTGAAAAACTGTATCGAGCCACCTTAATTCATATATTTATTTCAGGAATTTGCTTTTTGGAACGCAACTTCCCAGAGGCTAAATTACATTTTTCCGCCAGCATTAAACAAACAAAGATTTTTGTGAAAGATGACAAAAGTTTTCTGAAAGATGACGACCAATCCAAGATATTGTATTTTGAAGGATTCCGTCATATTTTCCCAGTTATCAGTTCTTTACTTTGCTTTTATGGGAATCCTCGTGAAGGTCTTTATACAGAGGAGATTGGACGAGCCAGAGCCCTGGAGGATTTAATGTCAGCCCAGTACTCTATAGTAAACGAAATCTCAGTCAGTCCAGAGACATGGGTTGATATTGAAAAGATCATGAAGAAAGAAAGCAATTGTGTTTGTCTTTACATTTCATACACTGAAAACATTGTAACTTTGTTTGTTGTTAAGGCGGACAACCAAGTAATCGCAAAGCACGTGGACGTCACTGACCTTTTTGCTGGGAAAGGATCAGTAAGCAGAGTGGATGATGTTTTTTGCAGCGACATTTACAGAAAGGTACGTTGCTTAGCTCCAGAGCAGTGCGAAGATCGATCCTGGTTTCCTTCAAATATTCAGCATGAGCGAAAGGGCGAGTCATCTCAAGGAAATAGTCTCACTGCGGCCCGCCTTTTTGAAGAGAATGAAAACACAGACGACCAACCGCCCATCCTAACTCTTGCTGATGGTTACAAAATGATCATCGCTCCTGTAGCCGACTGGCTTGATAAGCCCGAAATCATCATTGTTCCTGATCGTTTGTTTTTCAAACTTCCATTTGCAGCGTTAAAGGACGAAAGAGGAAGGTGTTTATCAGAGTCTTTCAGGATCCGCGTTCCTCCCTCATTGACGACTCTCCAGCTCATTCAGGACAGTCCATCAGACTATCACAGCCAGACTGGTACACTGATAGTTGGAGACCCTGATGTTGGTGAGGTGCTTTACAAGGGAAATCTTCACCCGATAAAGAGACTGCCTTTTGCAGGTGAGGAAGCAAAGATGGTTGGGGAACTTCTCGGTACTCAGCCTCTGCTGGAGAAACAAGCAACAAAGCATATGGTTCTGCAAAGAATGAACTCAGCGTCTTTGATACACTTTGCTTGTCATGGTGACGCTGAGAGGGGCGAAATTATCCTTGCCTCTCCACCCCTCACTGATAGGAAACCTAACGAAGAAGACTACTTACTGACGATGGGTGAAATTTCCAAAGTTCGACTGCGAGCCAAACTGGTGGTCCTTAGTTGTTGCCACAGTGCACAAGGACAGATATGTTCAGAGGGAGTGGCTGGAATTGCTCGAGCTTTTTTAGGATCCGGTGCACGGTCAGTGTTGGTGGCTTTGTGGGCCATACAAGACGAAGCAACAAAGCACTTCATGATTTGTTTCTACATGCACCTTGTTCGCGGGGAAAGTGCCAGTGAATCTCTTCACCAGGCCATGAAGTGGATGAGAGAAAACGGATTCTCTGATGTGGAGCAGTGGGCACCATTTATGCTGATTGGAGATAGTGTGACACTGGATTTTCAAAAGTTAAGGTTAGTTTCTGAAATGTACGGTAACATCACTGGGTTTAAGTTAATGATGGACAATGCATTCCCGGCTTATCAAGGTATCCACTTAATATAGGTAAAGAGGTTAGTTCCTATAGAAACTTTGGAGCTGCATTAGCCGGGGGGGGGGGGAGGTGGGGAAGGTGGTAAAACACAAAAAAGTGGTTTTATCAAACGTGCCGTTCCTTCGTAGCTTTTAGCTCCAACAAAATCAAATGTCAGGCGTAAGATGCGGTTCGCATGATACATGTTTACTGTAGAGGGGGAGCTTGAATCTTTTGGTCAAAACAAACACACGAAGGCGACTACTGTATTGCACTTGCAATTTACAACAATGATTTCCGAAGCTCTTTGGTATTGTAAGAGAAAAGGACTCAGAGAAAATTGACCGGAAGTTAATCATTCTTCTCCGTGCCTCATTCTCACGTGATTTTTTGAAATCGAGCGCTGCGAGCTAAGAAAAAAATTAAGTATAATACATATAAGAAGAAGTGTCCATCATTATATTTTGGAATTCAGGATGCTAAGACTGAAAGCCCTCGTGCACATAAATGTTATTAGATTGTCAAGAAAAGAGGAATGTGTTGTTAAAATAAGGGAGGGCGTGTTCGAATAAGAAAGATCTTCGATTTATTGATATCATCGTCATCATCATCATTATTACTATTATTACTGTTTTTGTTTTCTTTTTATCAGAGCAGCAAGTCATGAATCGCAACAGAATTTCAGGTAGTAACCAAGTACAAGAAATGATAGAGCTGGATGGGAACTTCTTAAGCCATCAGTCGATACCACGAACACTTGATCATGATGATAAGCGAAACAAGCGAACACCCAAATTGGCAATATAACATACTGTATATAATACATAAAGGTAAATTAAATAATGTATATATCACATTGGATATTTTTTACCTTAAAAACCAAAAGACTTAGGGTCGAGTGAACAGTAGTAGTTGACCAACATTCTGATCATTGTTATTGCAATCATCTTAGTTAAGCAACTGTACATAGTTAACAGTTTATCTCGGTTCGCGTGTTTTTTTATAGTCTAAACGGGACTCCCGAAAGATAGTTACAATGTACTAAAAGCTCCTGAAGTGTAAAACCAATTTGTGCAAAGTCCGTACATTCTTGACTTGAAATATGTTTCTTGTTGTTTATCAAGCATTTACTGGGCTAGTCATATCAGTTTAATATTTTTTTTACAGAGAAATGTTAAGTGTTGCGTCTTCACGAGTATCTATTTTCGCTAATATATTTACATGCAATTCAGTTGTTGAACAAAGCATGGGGAAAAGGATTACAAGGGTAGGCGAAGCATAGCCTTTTCCCTTTAAGCCGATAGTTCCCCTTTAATTGATTCTAAATAGTTTTCAATTAATGCCAGTCAAATGGTCTGCAAAAGATAGTTTAAGTAATATAATAGTAACTGGAAGAGACATTGTTAGACAGTGTGCGATGCCTTTGCTCACACTCTGTTGTTAATGTATGAAGTATTGTTGTGATAAATCGTATTGATCAGATATCCAGTGGACAATTCCATATATTTAAGGGCAGTGTCACCAAGATTCTGTGCTAGTCGAAAATCTTGCGCGAGTTTTTATCTCAGTGGAAATCGCTAAATTGACTGCTTATACGAGAAAGGTAAACCGAATGTTTGGGAAAAGAGCTTCTTTGGCTATCACCGGGAGTGTCGTCCATGTACACAACATGTATCGTGAAAGCGGAGATTCAAGCGGTGCAACTCGTAAGAGTGGGAAAAGTTGTGAGAAAAGGCCCGTTTATTCTTAAAAAAGATTTTCGGTTAATACGAAGTAGAAATTTATTATCCCTTTACAGAAAAGGTGAGGGCAAAAACCACCCATTAAAAGAAAATTGACAGTTTCACTCGATAGAAACTAGGGAGGGACTGGGAGAGGAAAAAACCCTTGCTCACAGTCGGTGTGAAGACAAAGAGGCTTGTAACCCAGCTTGCTTCAACTTGTATATCACTCTGATCACTCTGGTCCTTGATGCTAACCATTATTCATTTGGTCTAACATTAAACTCCCCCAAGCCTGACTAAGCAGGATGCATAAAATCATTGACTCCCCAAGAGAGTAAATTTCCTTTATGCTTCATGGTCGTTCTCCCACTCATTCTATAATATTTGGTTCAAGTACATTGCTATGGCTGAGCTCTGTTTGCTGTAATGAATGCAATTCACGACACAAACATATGCTATATTTTGGCCACTTGAGTGGCCGTTTATTTTTAAACGAGATTTCCCGGTTAATACAAGGAAGAAACAAATTACCCCTTTACAGCAACCGTG
Organism: Porites rus; assembly: GCA_964035705.1. Lineage (NCBI taxonomy): Eukaryota > Metazoa > Cnidaria > Anthozoa > Scleractinia > Poritidae > Porites > Porites rus. The sequence continues at coordinate 14,426,199 of OZ037997.1, read as the reverse complement.
AAGGAAAAAGCCGCCAAAGCTCTGAGGGAGTCTAAGAGAGTCTGAAAGACTGCAGCCCCACGTACACTCGAAGCCACTGCAATGTACAGGACCCCAACATGTAACATGAAGAAGTATGATAAGCTGGTACTAACATGTAGCCCTTGTTCACATGGAACTACATCTCTAACACTGTATACAATAGAACTCCCCCTGGCACTTAAAGACATGTGTTTGAGAGATGGAAACAAATTACCTCGAGTTTTTTTCAAGTACAGTGAAATTTCAGTAAGGCGTTTTCAAATTTGACAGTGTTATTGGGAATAAAATGCTCAAACACAGTTGACTGTGGTTTAGGCTACTGTCACATGGTACCGGTCGAATTTTCGACCTGTTGAAAAATTTGACCGGACACTTAGTTCACAAGGAACCGTTCGATATTTTCGTGCTGTTGAATTTTAGATTGTGTCAGAGATTTTAACATCTGCCAATGCGTAGAGCGCTACATTAGTAAGTCCAAAATGGCGTTTCCCAGCTGAGTAACCACGCATCCATACAACCACGCCTTTGCCGTTCAAAAATTTAGCCGGTCAAACCTTGCCGTTCAAATTTTCGACCGTACGGGTATAAAATTTGACCTCCATTTTGGCGTTCATATTTTTGAACGGTTAGGAGTTCAAATTTTCGTACGGTTTACGTGGTTCTGTGTGAACGTGGCCTTAATCACACCTTTGAACTTTGCCTTGTTGTTCACTAGCCTTTTTGTGCACCTGCGAGTGTATTTTAATAATATCCTTTGCACTAAAACATAGGAGAATTGTCGGGATATTGCCCCTTAATTTTCCATGGAGCTTGCTAAAGGTACGAACGTATTTTTGTATAATAGCGATGCTACAGTTTTTAGACAATGTGAAGTTGATTATTTTCAACATTAAAATTAATTATTTTTAACATTAAAAAAAGCAAGGAACGTATTGTCACAATAATGTATCGATATTTTTTTAAAAAATAAATTTCTCCAGTTGCTTTTAACAAATATTCTCTCATTTTAGATTCTTTACATTTTTATCCTTATTATTTGGTCGGGTTCCTCTCTGCTACCAGCCATTAAAATTTGATACCTTCATGTTGCACTGTCATCACTTCTCGTTAGTCCCTCACCTCGCCCATCTCAAGGGAATTTTTTAAGTCTTCTTTGATCTCATGCATACAACATTTCCCCTAGCAACTGCGTCGCGGAAAACGACCAATATATAAATGGTGGTCATTCGTTCGTTTGACGAGATTTTGAGCAAAATTATTCGTTTCCATGGAAGTTTCCAATCCATGGAGACATAGACCGTGCCAAGACAGCGAAACTTTCCTTTAAACTGGGGTTTGTAGCTTAGGCAAATGTTGAGAACGGTCTTTGGCGTGCTCCTTCGAAATTGTGGTTTTTCTTTCTCCGTTTTTGTGAGAAGAAAAAGTGTTATTTTTTTTACGAATTTTCATATATTTTCCTCAGTCTACTGTTTGTTTGACTTGTTCGAAAAAGGTCCAAGTTTTGCAAAATTTAAACCATTTTCAAGGACGACCCTAAGTTACTCTGAATTTGCGAATACTCCCCTCTGGGATCGTTGAAGTCAGCAGTGGTTTCGCTATCCTTAAAAGTATATAATAAGATTACGAAAAACCGCCCACCTACCTCTCCCCTGACTCAAAAATTGCCCTTACCGAGAAGTAAGTGTTAAAGTTGGATTAGGGGAGGGGTAGGTGAATAGATTGCCAGAATCATTTACTGATCCGTTATCACAAAGTCGATGATATTACGACAGAATTTTTGTAATTTTGCCTTTGAGACGAGAAGTGTACGAAATGGTTTACGATCCAAAAGATTTCCTCCTCATCCAGGAGCACAATTTGGTACAAAAAGGGAAAACAGAGCGTAAATTCATGTACTGTGCTGCATTTTTCAACTTTCATTGAGTAACCACGCTATGGATATGTTCAAATAAAAGCGGTCTTGGAGATGAAACTTTAGTTCCTTTGAAGGATCAAAGGCTTTTCCTATGCCTTCTTGATTGGTACGTCGTCATGCCCGCGGGTAGCTATTTTCAGGGCACTCAATGCACTGATCGTCAGCGTATCCCGGGGTTAGAGAACCTTTGGTTCTTTTGTCTTAAGTCCTCTACAGAAAACATGAAAGAACAAGTATCTCGAAAGAAAGACGGTCTTGTAAGGCGAAGAACTCCACAACAACTTCTGTAGGACTCTTCCTAAAGGCAGAGAGTCATTTCTCTATTAAAGGGACACCTCTGGATTACTGTCTGTACTTGCGACCTTCGTGTAGTTAACGCTACATACCCAAAAGAAACCAAAAACTAAATTCTGGTGTACAAGGAGAACAAAGTAAATATTTTAAGAGTTTATATCCGTTGACTCATTGACGCATAGTAAAGGGCGAATTAGTTGAAAAAATTCGAACAAGAAACAACTTTTTTTAAAAGAAATACCTTGAAATGAAAAAATGAAATGAATAAGTCAAATAGTCAAATTCAGCCGGTTTAAATGCGCATGTTCTTGGCGCAAAAACTCCCGGCAGTGTAAGAGAATTTCAAAACGTTAACGATGCTTGCACACTTAAAAACGTAATAGTAATAGATTTAAAAAGTCATATGCGACTCTGTTAAAATTGACTCCACTTAACATTAACTAAACTGCAACGAGGAGTTCCTTCTTCGCCTTAAAACGTGACCGCTGGACACCTTCTTAGCTGACAGATGGCGAACTCGCGTGGAATCATCTTGCGATTTAATCGGAGAAGGAATTGGCACCAGGTGGGCGGTAAAATGACGTAACATGGGCGGTTCCCATGTGATTTGGTAACCACAGACTTTTGCGCGGTTCTTGTACACATGCGCACAGACTTCAGAAACATACCTGTAAGAAGGATAAAGGTAGTGTCAAGGCCATTTGACAAACATCCTGACAAGATTTGTAAACGGCTGTTGGTAGCTTAAGTGATTAGGGGACTTATGCGACCATGGCTGGAAGGGAGCGAAAATATTAAATTGGCCATTACTCTAGGAAGTAGATAATTTTAAACTACAGGTTTTCGTACTTGCACTTGTAGCCGAAATTAGATGGTTAGGCGCCTATGGAAATAGAGGGCGAGAAAAAGATTATCACACGACACACATGTTACGACACCCATAAGAGGGTCTGAATGGGGTTAACCGACTGGCTACAAACGGCGAAAAATATAACTTACTACCAACAAAACGAGAAAAAAATTAACTGACTACCAACAAAACTAGAAAAAAATACCGACTATCGACAGAAAAGAAATTAACCGACAACCGACGTGGTATTTTATATTTGTTTTTTATTTCCCTGTTTTGACAAAGGTATTTTGCTTGATTTGTTTCCAGCACAGGAAGGGTCTTTTAGTTAGCTTTATTTCAGATTGGAGGTAAATCCGTTTAAATTCCAGTTTCGTTACTTATAGAATTGCCTGTCATTAAATTACTTTGTAAAATTGTCATAAAATCCAAGTCGTGTAGGTTCGATTTCCGCCTCTCTCTCGGCATGCATAGGGAAATGCCTAATTCGTGCCTACACTTCCTTCAAAGGTCATTCCAGACCCTTCAAATGGTGTTGTTCCTTTTTCTTTCCCGGGGAAATCAAGGGAAGTGCGCACTCATTCCCCGCACAGCGGGTGGCAATCGAGCCTAGGAGACGTACTAATGCAGTACTTGCACTACGTGCTATTTATCCATGCTCGAGGCATGAGCAAATATCATAAAAGTGATCGTAAGTTTCTTTCGAAACGGTTAGAAGGTCGCAATCGAGCGCCATCGAGGTACGAGAATTTTGATCTTAAACCATTATAAGAGCTACCTAAACCAAAAAATTGAGGGCCACATTAAGAACAGCTTACCTCATATGTGATTCAGTGTATGTACGGCGGGGAATAGCTAGCCTAAATAGCTCCTCATGTTCAGGTTCGTCTTCAAAGACATCATCATTATCATCATTGTCATCTTCGGGACTTTCCGCTTCCACCGATGAATCCACGCCGTCGTCGTGCTTTTCGAGACCCCCTAACATCACCGCACCAACTTCCGCCCCGCGGATCCCTCCTTCCACGTAAAGCGCGCAGCCGAGAGCCCACGCAGGAAATTGCTCGCGGGGAATGTGCGGTAGCATTGCGCCTGCGTCAATGTACACCGCGTGACCTCCGGGTGGGGTAACAATGGGTACGTGGTTCTGGACAAGTAAATCGGCCAGGAACTTGACGAAACCAACTTGGTAGCGCAGGTAATCTTCTTCAACCACTTCATTCAAACCTACTGCAATCGCTTCCAAATCGCGTCCTGCCAAGCCCCCATAAGTGGTGAATCCCTCGGTTATTAACAGCTCCTTGCGGCACTTAGCAGCGAGCTCTGAGTCATTGACTGCCAAGAATCCACCGATGTTGGCCAGGCCATCCTTCTTCGCCGACATAGTGCAGCCATCGCCGTAAGAGAAAATCTCTCGCGCGATTTCTTTCGGTGTGCGGTTTGCATAACCTTCCTCTTTGACCTTTATGAACCAAGCATTTTCAGCGAAGCGGCAGGCATCAAAAAACAACGGAATACCGTGTGCGCGACAAATTTTAGACACCGCCTTGATATTCTCCATGCTGACCGGCTCACCGCCCACCATATTATTTGTTATGGTTATCATGACAAGTGGAATTTTAGCTCGAAATTTTGAGATCGTCTGCTCTAACTTTTCAACGTTCATATTTCCTTTAAATGGCACATCTGTACTGGGCTCCATAGCTTCAGGGGTTAAAAAATTAATCGCTTTTCCACCTTGAGCTTCTATGTTCGCCATCGTAGTTGCAAAATGGGCGTTGTTTGGAACTACGTCGCCTTCTTTCACTGCGCAAGTGAAAAGGATGCGCTCTGCCGCGCGCCCTTGGTGCGTAGGGATCACGTGACGGTATCCAAAGATCTCCTTGACAACTGCTTCAAATTTCCGGTAACTCGGAGAGCCGGCATACGACTCATCTCCAATCATAACTGCAGCCCACTGTTCAGAACTCATCGCCCCAGTCCCAGAGTCTGTTAGCAGATCGATCAAAATGTTTTCTGAGTCCAAGAGATACAAGTTGTAATTGGCTTGTTTCAAATGCTTGATTCGTTCATCTCGTGTTGTTTGCTTGAGTTTCTCCACGGACTTGATCCTGAACGGCTCAAAAAACGTTGTGAATTTCTGTTCTTCCATGTTCCTATGACGGCTTCGTTTCAAACTGAAGAGAGAAGAAAGATGCTTTAACATCGGTGAGGTCTCAAGTTCAGTGCTGTTAGTCCGCTATAGATTACAACAACAAAGATTTCCACTAATTACGGGGCGTCCGTTCTTAACTAGAAATACGTGTCTCGCATACCCTTGCAAAACTCGGTTTTAAATAGCGCCACTCAAGTTAAGCCATGTTGGGCGGGGTTTGGAACTGGACCAGGGTGAGGGGTCTTTAAGACAGGATACTCGCGGCGGCTACTTCTTTCTTTCTTTTCTTCTTCTTCTTCTTTTTATGTTGTCCAGTTTTATTCTTAAATGCATACGGTAAAGCATATTAAGCATTATTTTGGCCGCCGGATTGAAAAAAGAAATAGAAATCAAACAAACAAGGTGGGTTCATTGGGTAGGAATCTGAAAACGGTCTTTGATCCATCGGTAGGGAAAGCGCTAAGTAAATTCTTGGTTTGCCTTATTATCACAAGAATTTCAAGGTCCATTTCCGAGTGGAAGCAAGGTTTTCCTGGTTTTGACAGTAAAAGGCCAAACTGAAATGCACTTCCGAGTTCCGACACGCATAGCCGTTGGTCCAAATTGCTTCAATTTTCTCTGTAAAAAACTTCTGCCAACGAAATTCATCGCAAAAGCATTTTACGAACGCCAAAAAGGCTGCAAAAACAGCGGCCCAAGCTAGATTGATAACGTCATTGCGGATACCAAGAGATCCATAGAAATATAGTTAATTAAGTCTTGACTCTGGCTCGCTGTGCAATCCGACAACCGTTCCCCGCTCGATACGAATTTCTACAAATTACAAACCTACAGCCTTCGCTTCGCTAAGAAAATTTTAGAAGTTGATATTCTTACTGTTGAGTATCCCACACGCATGCAGCCGCGACTATCACACAGCCGCATCAAGAAGACCATGGGAAATAGTTTGGGGTCAACAGAACTTGCTCATTTGGAGCCCACATTACCCGGAGTAAAATCTTCCATGTAGCAAAACCATAGAAAATTTCACCAAGGGTCACCAGGAGCCATCAGGATTTTGGGACACCGGAGATTTTTAAACAATTTCGGGAGAAATTCTGGAAAGATTTGTGGCCCATTTCCCGGGATTTTTTTAGCTAGGCCTAAATCGGGCTCGCGAGAACTTGCACCCCTCGCATTTGCGCGAGCGTCTTCCACGGAGGCTATGATAGGATGTTCGAAGCAGAGATTTACCTTAGTCTTAGAAAAAGAAAAATAGGAGGAAAACAGGGCACATGAGAGGGGAAAGCTGCACGCCCCCCCCCGGGGGGTCACTCTAGTGGCTGGTGCTTGCGGAAGCGGTACGGACCGTTCAAGCTCTTTAATCTTCGAACTCTACTTATGGGCTCCTAGTTTGGAACAAGAAACCTTATTTTATTACGCAATATAACAACAAAACAGCATAGAAAAATGCCACTGAAGTTTTCCCTGTTCTTCAGACAGTGAAGCCGGCTCCTTCATTATATTTAAGATTTTGCCTTTCCTAGTTCCGCCATCCTGTCACACCAAGAAATTATTCTCTCTTGGTCACACCCTTCTTAATGCTAGGGTTATTTTTCCTTTTGATTAATCAGTGAGTCATTAAAATAATTCTTTTCCTTGCGTTCTCTGTCATGTCACAAATATCCTAAAGATTTAGTTTAGGGGGATACTCAAAAATGTTTTATACGGGGAGGCATCGCTCCAAAGTTCAACCCCTCAGGGAAAAGATCCCCGGGAGCCTGGGGGCGGGGTTCTCCCTTATAGATCCTTATATAGGCTATATAGGTATGTGCGGCGCCAGAGGGTATGGTTTTTTAGCCGTTTTGGTCTGAAATAGGGTATCAGTTTTGACCATTTTGGTCTGAAAAGGGGTTTGGTCTGCGCACTTTAGTCTTGAATTGGGTATGTTTTTGAGAAGAAGCTACTTCTTCATCATAAGGCGATAAGACCATTTCCCTTTTAATGTTTATGCCAACCGTGTACGTGTTTTGAAGTAAAGCTGACCGGAAATTATAAACTAAAGCAAGTCTGAAATAGGGTATCAAATTTTTGATCAGGTCTGAAATAGGGTAGGGAAAATCACAGATTTTGGTCTGAAATAGGGTAAGGGTTTCAGGAAGCGTGCCACACCCCCACCCAACTTTTCTGGAAGTACCCCCCCCCCGGGCCTGGGAATAAAGTTTTTGTATACCATTTTTGAAAGAAAAGATATCCCTTTCGTATACCTTCTCTTGACAAATGGTACCCCTCTCACATACCTACATTTTAGATCTTTCTATCCCTTTTAACTGATGTGACTGCACTTTCTTTAAAATATGAATAAATCACTAACCAGAACGTTTTCTAGCCTCTTTCACAGCTACAAAATGCATTCTGTTCAGTAGCACTTTTAGGCTCTTTGCAAACCGAAATGATATATTTCCCTACCCTTTCATATACTTCAACTAGTGAAACCCCCTACCCTTTCATATACCTGAGGTTTGCAAAAAATACCCGTTTCGGAGGACCCTCCCCCTGTAGGCCATTATAGGGAGTCCCCCCGGGGCATAGACAAACTCCTTGTTGTGTGACTCAGTCTGGTCATGTCTGATCCAGTTAATGATTCCACAAAAGATAACTTATTTAATCTATTTAATCTACTGTTATGACAAAAAATAGTGAATATGCACTGTTCTTTTTATAAAAAACACGAAAGGCCTTGACCGACCTTGACCTTGCTTTTTTCTTTTCAGTTCAAATAAGGGAATGCCCTCCTACGCCCATCCCACGCGAAAACGACGATTACAGTACCTTTTGTCACTGAGAACCGTCGAGATCAAATCACGGCTTTTATTTATTTGGCCATATTTTTGCTTTTCTTCTTTGTGCCTCCTGCTTGCCCCCTTGAATTTCAGAACAATCAAATAAAAGCTTTTTCCCATCATATTTTCACTGTTCGTTATCAATTCAATGGCCTTTGTTCTGAGATGACGCACCAAAACGGGATAAAATTATGCAAGAATTCCGGGTATTGTCAGAATGGCACATTTACTGTTTTTGTTTTCTGCTCAAGATTGATTAGACTTTGTAATGTGCCATCGCTTGGTTTGATTTCCGCTCCTGGTTCCACGTAAATGATTCTCATATTATGCGGTATTTTCTTAAAAAATAATAATAACCAAAGCCACCGAGGGACAATGCGTTATTTAACACCACGTTGGTTTTGATCTGAATATTGTCGCAATAAATCAATAAATAATCCACAAGTGGGACAACGACCAAACCTTCATACAATTACTGACGATTGATTTCTTGCTTGTCTTCTTGAGTGGCCCAGCACAGTGTTTACACACAAATTAACTAAAATACAATTAACATGAAACTAAAACTCTTTACAATATATCGCCTAACCAGTTAGCTTGTATCGATTTGTAAGTTTCAAGCAACCGGAAGTGCCGTTTAAGGGAATTTTCCGCTTTCTTACCTTGATCTTCTGGTAGAATTAATCTTTTACAAATACTTCAGTCGAGTTTCTATCCAAATCCGGATGTTCCACGTTACGTAAAAGCTAAGAACTGCACGTCGACTAATGGTCGAGAAATGTATACCACTCTTGGACGGGACGGGACGTCTCACATGACAAACCGGTCTCGTGGGAATATGAACCATTGCGTCACGCATAGTGTTTGAAGCATGTTCCATAGCCTGTTCCAGGTGTTCAGATAGTGGATCTGAACGCTTGGAACAGGCTACATGTTCCACTGTCCAGGAATGATAAGGCAAAAAGAATGAGACTGTGTGACATCACAAAAGATATGGTTTTTGCAGGTACTGTAACCCTCCCAAAATGTTTCACAATGAATCAGGTAAAATGAGACAGATGAGCAGAAGATAATGTGATAGGGGTAGGGTTTGGTCTTTGGAAAAATATCCCTTTAGGAGGCTCGTCTGAGGGGAGTTACACGTTCTCAGTCCTCCGCTGCACTGTCAACAGTGCAAACAGAGAGGAAAAAAACTAAACCCCTTTCCTTACAGCGTCACTCATACCAGTTTATACCCCAGTGGCTTTGCGGCTAGCCACCTAAGAAGAGAGACTGTAGGAAGCATTCAAAGAAAAAAAAAAGAAAAAAAGAAAGAAAAACTTGGGATCAAAGCAACCAATTTGGGTGTGGCTCAAGCATTATTTATTCTTTCCTGTTTTGCTCCTTTTTGTTTACTTTCTTTAGTGCTTGAAATAACCTCACGGAATGCCTCAGTGCGTAGAAATATTGACGTACCGTCTGATTAACCCAAGTTACCGGACAAAATGTGTATAATGGGATGCCCCCTCTCTCGCAATCAGATGATACGAAGGGGTGGTTTGTGAGACAGCAAGACAAGTAGCACGTTTTTGTTGCCCGTTTTTCCGTACCTTAAGACAGGCCATGGGAGGAAGTGATCTCGCACAGGTTAGGGAGGCAACTCAGCAACGTTTTACGTACATGAGGACGAAGAGAGTGTGGCACTACACCTTATCCGCTAGTTTGGCGGCAAAGTCGAGGCTATGTTACCAGCGGGTGGGCCTTTATCCCAGGAAACACTCATTTTGGGCACCAGGACATCACTAAACACCCATTCCGCGGGCCCCCCGACGTAACAGAACACCCCTCCGGTGAGCTCCTGGGGGACACAACTGAACACACTTCTCGCGGGCCCCCTGGGGGACAAAACTAAACACCCCTTCGGCGAGCCACCGGGGGAAGTAACTCAACACCAGGAGCCCATGACTACATAGGCTCCCGCTGAACACCTAATTTTTAAAGTCAAGAGAGGATAATTATACTTCCTCGAGGTGCTTTATTCTGCAACTTAAATACCCTAACCTACTGCGTCAGCGGTTTTTCAGACTAAATTTCATTTCATTATTATAAAAATAGTTACCACGTTGCCCCTAAAGGCTTTACCTTAACTATAGCTTTGTAAGCTGCTTTATGTTTGGGCGCTCAAAAGGGACGTCACGCACTTGTACATGAGAGCGAGCCTCGAGTAGAAGGAATGAGGGGAACAACTGTCCACTCCGCCTTCTCAGCGGACGACGTTCCCTCACATTTCACATTGATGCAATATTTTGTACACTATTTCAGCCACCTTATACAGTACGGTAGCATTATTTTTGGCATATAGGAGATTTTGGTATGACCTTTACAATATATACTAAGTATAAGAAGTTACAATGACAAAGAAAGGAACGTTGTCAGAGTGCCCTATCACAATGCAAGACTTAAAAATAATCGCTGACAAGAGTTCACTCATGCACGTGAAGCGTGCGTTCTTTAGTTTCTCCTACGTAAAATAACTGAAATTATGTCAATGGTTAACATATTATTCCTTGATAGCTATGTTCTACGTTTTACGCTACCAAACATTTTACTGAAAGCTTCTATTGGGTACGGATCCAGCATAATGTTTGGAAATTTAATCTTTCACTTGTGAAAACAAAACAAAGCTATGTTTACAGCTACAGGGTTCAAATCACTCATCAGAAACCAAAGAAAAAACAACACAAGATCAAATTTCTTTTCGTAAAATCCTAAATAAGTAGTAAGTATGGCAACCCCATAAAATTTCGTTCACAAATTTAGAGTTCAGTTAGTCAGTCAGAGTGGCAAATAATCTCGCCCTAACTTTGTCTAAGGGTTAATTTAACAAAACTTTTACAGGACAGTGCAATTTTTAAGTGTAGAAATTGTTTTCACCCTCTAAAACAATAGCTACGCTAGTAAATTGCTCTTGTAAAGTTTTAATAAATTGACCCTAGGAGTGAAAAAAAAAGGTTCAAATGTACTATGCTTTAAACATAAAAACCGTCTTAAAATAGCCTCTCTCACAAGGGCTACAACAAAAATAAACAACAACAACAACAACAACAAAATATAACAAACACCAGTAATATCATTGCCAGCTGTAGAGATTATTTGCAGTGTTACTGCTATACTATAAAAGAAATAGAAAACTCTTTTTCCTAGTTTCTAGAAAAATTTACTAGCTGGGATTTTGTTGTTCAATATAGAACAGGGCTGCAAAAGGCAGCTGGACATGGTATTGTTTCGGGTTAAGGTTCCATAGTCCCATACCCCTTCCCCTCTCTTAGAGTAATGTCATAGAAAGAGTGGGGCATTTATTAAATGGCTACAACCAGGATTTTATTGCCTTTTCGCCTGAACATTCTACTGGTGTGTGTAAGTCTCTAGAAACAGAGAACGCATTTTCCATTTCCATCTTTCCACTTTCTATTACATAAACTGACTTTCATATTAACAATATTGCATTCTACAGTATTTTCAGTTGCTTTGACATATTTTATCAGACCTTTGCTTAAATTCAAACACTTATATAATAATAATGTGAGTGATTTGACTGTAGAGTACAAAATCTACAAAATATTACACTTCAGTGAAACATTACTATTAATAATAACTTCAAAAATATTACAACACTATATTCAGTTTACATTGACTGATTCAAGCGTGAGCAAGTCTAACAACAATACCTTGCTGTGACACAAAAAGCCTGCATAACACACCTTATTTAGCCAGGCATAAAGCTGGCAGTCTAGTTGAGTACAAGGCAAGACATGAGCATGGAGCATCTTCAATTTCTGTGATCTGTTAAATAACACTTCTTATGCAGGCTCCTCTGTTTGTCTCTATTTATACCTCTATTTCTATTGTAAAATAATTATTTTATCTGAAGATTCAGATTACAACCATAAATTGAGTGCCACTTGACATACCTCAAACTTTCTAAAAACTCATTCATGAAAAATGCTAAATAATTTTGACCTTCCATATAATAGTTTCTCACAAAATAATGATCCCCGAGTAGACTTCATAAAAACTGCTTCAGCCGACCTATGATCTTGTTAGCAGACTTTCGATGTTTCAACTACATTTCAAGTTGTTATGATCTGCTTTCGGGGTCTAAGGATTCAAGGAAACCTAGATGCAAGTTCCTGAGTAACATGACCTACTATTACGATAAACACCAAGCAGTTTTTCCTTACAGAGGTTCAACGTAGGAGCCAGGAAAATGCCCAACTTTTCCTTGGAATCTCCCCTGGCACCATCCCTGGTCATCTTGGGAAGAGAGTTGAGTGAGCACATCTCCTTCTTTGAAGTTCAGCTCATCATCTTCAATACCTTGAAAGTCGTACAAAGCCCTGACTGGAATACCAGCATCTTCTACAGGTGGCGGCTCCCACTCATCCGTACCAGCTTGGTCACTGAAGTCATCATTTGATGTTGATGTGTAATTGTTGAATGGATTATGTTCAACACTACGAAAAAGAAATCAAGATGGTATTGACAAATACCTAGAGTGATACACTATTCTAACGCAAGATCTCGATGTTACTCAGAATTTGCATTCTAATTTTATGTGCATTATATAACCTTTATTTTAAGAGGGTGACACCAATTACTATGAAAAGTATTCTCCCTAGTGGCCCTCTAAAAACAAAATTGATAATAATAAATTACAACAATCATGATAAAAAGCCTATTTACAAATAGTAATTATAACAATAAAAGATCTTACTATCCTTTCACTTACTGTTTACAAAAAACAAACTGGATTTTTAAGTGAAAAGGATGTTATTCCGTCAGTGAGAAAAGGCAGCTCAAAAGAAAAAATCCAAATACTCCCAAAAGGAGTCGAACAGACCTCGGATTTTTTCTTCCAAGCTGCCTGTGTCACTGACGGGAAAAAAAATTTTCTCATCAGTGTATTCTCCACACTTAAAATTCACCGTCACATTTCTATCATGGATTTTTGTACTTCTAACTTCCTTAATGTTGCCAATTGAACAGATTTTCCATCTACCAGGGGAATATATCTTTTTTACTAAGGAAAGTATGGTGGAGCAAAGTTGGATACCATACAAACTTGTTCTTTGTGGCTGCAATGGTTAAATATATGGTTTTTTGACATCGAAGATCATATGGAATTCCTAGACATTTTCTCTGGATTGTGCTACCAACATGCCATATCAAGTATTGCAATGTAATAACAACAACTGAGACCTGTTAGATGCAGCCGCTGCTAGTACCCCACAATGGAGAGGTGAAAATAAGGTTCAATAATATTATTTTTATGCCACCAAATGTTCTACTAGGCCAATAAACCCACACCCACATAATGTCCAAAGGCCCAACAAAAGTTCTGAGCATTACCTCCTATGAATCAATTGCTGGTTAAAAAAAGCAGGAAGTCTCTGTTAAGTTGTGGTTCAATTTTGTCCTTGGTTTAAATTTATTTCCCTTTGTTTAAAACTCATTATCATATATTATGAAAAAAAAAATTAAACCAAGGATAAAATTGAACCACAACATCTCCAAGTAACTTGCATGGAGTTTATGTTTGTAATAAATGAAAAATCATGCAGTTTGTAGTTTGACAAGAAAATGGCAACCCTAACTTACGCATTACGTCAAGTTCCCTAAGAAGATAGTGTGCATTTAAGTCTCTACACTGAAAAAGGATTTAAATGGCCAATACATTTCAATAAGTACAACCAAACATACGTTTCATTTTTGTGAGAGTAATCGGTATTGTCTTCAATGTGATTCTGTGTGCCAGGATATGCTGCCGGTTGCCCATGACTTCGTGTTGAGGACCGTTTAAGTGGTACTTCATTGTACTCCTATAAGAACATCAAAACAACAAAAATGGAAATGAACGGCCTAACTTACAACAACAAAAATAATTTTTTACAGCCAGTGGAACATCACTGACAGTAAAAACTGCTTAATATACCCATCAGAGGAGCTAGGGTGGTGCAGTGGTAGGAGCGCATGCCTCCCACCAATGAGGTCCAGGTTCAAACCTGGCATTGACGCCATAATTACATGGGTAGAGTTTGCTGTTGGTTATCTTCTTTGCTCAGAGTGGTTTTTCTCCAGGTATGCCAGTTTTTCCCAAATTCCAATTCGACAAGTAATGGTAGGTGATGAAGCACTTTGTGGATGTGCTACCTCTAAATCATTATTCATATATTCACTATAATTTATCAGCATATCACCGAAGAATGCGTCCTGGACTCCCTCTGATTTTGAGCATACAAGATTTTTGGGCCAAACTAAAAGTTCTTATCACACGAGCCTGTCATTAAAAAGCACGAAGTTTGTGGTTTCATAGTGCCAAAAATTTTAATTAAGGAATGAAAATAGGGTGGTTTTACTCAATAACCATTTGACCCTCACCTGATAACTGTCTGCCTGCGAGTGCTTTTTACTGACTGACGTAACCAAGTCTGACTGTGTAACACTGGCCTGTAAAGATGCTTTGCAGTCTAACTGCTGGAATTCTGTTAGCTGACAATCCCTAACTGCCTCAGGTGTGACCGTCATATCCATTATCTCACAATAAATTAACTCTGTATTGACCTCTCCGTTTCTAGTAATACCTACAATATCGCTGTCTTGTGTCTCCTCCAAATTATGTATGACAGCTGTATGGAATTGATTTGATGTACAGGTAATGCCACTGGATATGAAATTTGAAACCTGTTTGGGACTTGCATGCTCTGCAGCTTTGATTTCCTTTGAGCTAGTTCCACTATCTGTCTGATCACTACTAGTAATATCTACAATTGTACAATAAACTGCCTCTGCGCCATTGCCATATGTCTCCTGCACTGTATGAACATCAGAGGAAAGTGATCTATCTTGAGGCTCTCCTACATCATTCACAACCCTATCAGTTACACGTAATTCGCCATTTCTGTTGTTTGACTCAATGCTACTACATGACCCTCTCTGAATGCTGTGTTCTGAGTTTAAATTGATAAGATCAAATGAGTCTTTCTCTCTATCTTGGTTATGCGCCTCAAAATGAACACCTTCAGGTTCGTGGAGCGACCCCTCAATGCTAAGCACCTCAGTTGATGCATTGCTTTTTATTTCCTTTTTTCTTTGAGATGTGAGATGTTTTTTGTATGTTTTTCTGTTTTGCAGCTCTTTAATGGCAAACTTTCCTTCCTACACAGGGCATTAAACAAGGATCACTCTAACAAGAATGATATACAACTATCCCCCGAAGGGGAGGTGAATAGTGGTGGATATATACCGAGAAGCTGTTCACCAACCATGAGGGGGAAAGTTGTTTTCGTATTTACCAAATGAGTTGGATAAAAATGAAAACAATAACTTTTTGTAAATTAAAAACGTCACTTAGTAGGAACTTTGTTTACAATTTACAAACATTTTGGGGGTTAAATGTCAAGTGATTTTTACCACTTTTGTTGCAAATTCAGCATGAAAATAATTTCCCACCTACCAGTAAACACGAACAAGCCAAAGTGGTATTTTTAAGTACGAATGCTTCATTTATTGGTCAAGTTTCGTCTTTCGCAAATGTCTCGAAACGAGACGCCACCTTGGCTTCAGTCGTAAAACAGTGAATAGCCAAAGATATTCTGAGTTACAGGAGCCAATCAAAACGCGCAAAAATTGCTATTCACTGATTTCGTAAAATAATACTGAGGGTTATTTTTATTTTGGCCAGAGTGAAAGCAAAAACTAACACTGTGTTCAATGACCACTGCTTATCTTGGGCTCTGTTGATAAGAATAGCTAACTACATATATAGTGACAACGAACTGTCTGTCTAATACATAATAAAATAACATCAAAACACTAATATTAAAAAATGCTATGGGGCTATGCTATGCTTCCCTCCCTCCCATACCCAATGGTGGGAATATAAACAGTGGTTGTCACTGAATGAAGAATTTGCCACTACATGGGATGGGTGGGAAGTTGAAAAAACTGCAGTTTCACTTTCAATGGTAAGATGACTGAGTGGACAGGGTTCGAAATTAACTTTTGAACTAGGTTGCCCATGGGGCAACCATTTTTTCACTTCTAGGCGTCCAAGGTGAAATCTAGGCGTCACATAAACTAAGGGACTAAAAACTTGTAATATACATTAGAAAAAGCCTGTCAGTGACTAATACATGGCATGGTTTAAGAATAGTTAAAAATAGTTAAGCCATTGACGACCTTTCTTCCATTGTGTTTGAAATGTTTGCATTGACCGGGCATTTTGTTTAGGTTTAGACAATTTTGCCTCTGCTCGAGTTTTCTTGCTTGCTGAAAGTTCTTCAGTCTCTTTTTCAGAAAATGCGTTAGATAGTTCCTTTCATTTCCTTTGAACTTCTTTCTCGTTGTCTGATGTGCGTAAATACCGCAACAAACTGTTCTGCTTTAGTGAGTCCGCCATGATTTTAAAAGAAGCACATGGTATGTACATCCAGGAATTTTCTTGGAGCTTGGGTGTTAGTCCTACTGCGCAGCGGTAAACCCAAAACAAGATGGCGGACAATTACTCCGTACACGTACGCTACGTACGTATGAATTGTAAAGAAAAGGAAAAGAAGTGATAATTTTTAAAGACTTAGTTTATCATTTATCAAGCAGAAATACTGACTTAGGATTATAATTTTCCATTATAATGATAATTGTTCATATCTTAAGTTAGCGGACAGTTTCTGATAATGGACAGCTAAATTCTAGTCGTCCAAGGGGCAACCATGTTCAGAGATTTGGTTGTCAGGGTCAAATTTTGGTCGTCTCTGACGACTGGACGCCCGTTAATTTCGAACCCTGGTGGAGTCCTGTTGAGTCTGTAATCACGTAGGGAGAGTCTGATTTTCATTTTATGAGTATGATTACAGACCAAATTAGACAAAATTAAGTTTTGTGTGAGTTTCAGCTCCATTAAATCCTATACCAATATTGTAAAACATTTTAGGAGGAGCACCCACGATGTGTTTTATTACTGCTTATGAGTAAGAGCTAAGGGAATTAGAATTAACCAAACTTCAGAAGAAAAAATTTTCCCAAAGAAATGCACACCAAAACACCACTTTGTATTGTTTAACTATAAAATAGGCAAAACAGTGCAAAAGAGTACGTTCAATACCTCAAAGACTGGCCAGTTTTGTGGCATGCCTGTTCCATGATTTCGTGACCACCAGTCCAAATCAGCCTGCATATCTGCTTTTTGAAAAGTCAAGCTCATGTTGACAAATACACCCGAAAACCTGAGGAACAAAAAAAAGACAAAAAAAGTAAGAATGAGCAGACTACTTTTTATTATTACATAGAAGAATATGTCGGGTAAGAAACCCAAGAAGCATGGCATTCTTCCTTTGTTAGTAATAAAAAAAAATATTATTGTTGAGATTCAAACTATCTTTTTTGAAAAAAAAGTAGCAATTGAACATTTATAAGAGTTTTTCTCTAAAATTTAGATTCACTTTAGATTTTTTGCAAAATTTCACAGAAGGTTACGTCAGAGACCCACTGCATGACTTAAAAAACATAAAAGGCAGTGTGCAGGGCTCGAACTTAACTTTTGAACTTAATAGTCAAATGGCTAGTACATGCTCGGGCTTTACTAGCCATAAACTTGTTTCTACTAGTCTAGGCACTTCTGTACAGCATAAAATAAAAAAAATGTCAAAAATCCTGTTGTTATCAAACTTTAATAAAATTTGCAACATAACCAAAAATTTAAATGCATTTTGTCTGGTATGTTTAGTTACAATACAATAATAAATTTTACTGAACTCTACAAACAAGAACCCAACAGAACTTGTGCTGCTCTGCAGTTTAAAGTCCAGCAGCCAGCACCTGCACGATGCATATTAGTAGTGTTGACACTACAGACAGTATAATAAATCAGTTCATAAGTTCTTTCCTGACATCGCAAGAAATTGAAATGATGATCAATTTCATTGAAGGCTTCAATGATTAGTCCTTCAGTGTAGGTCGTCTGCTCCGTTCTGACTCCTCCAACCAGCGCCCAACTGCAAGAACTGCACTATAGTCCTCATGAGAAGGTCCACTGATAACTATTCTCATCAACTCATCAATAGTAGAAACATTCAAGCTTGACCTCCAGTCAGTCATTATTCTGTTCATGCAAGAGTTTCCCCGCTCACAACAGGCAGTCTGGCAAGGAATTACAAGACAGAGTTCGACTAAAATTAGCAGGTTTGGATAATCATCTTTACAAAGCATAAATTTATTCTTCCAGAAGTCACTTTGCTTGAGCTCAAGTTCTGCTCTAACTCATTGCACATGGAATTTTAGACTCATCCACTCATCAAGGCAGTCCTGCAGACTAAAGTTGTGGTGCACTAGAAGTACCTGAAAATGACCATGTAGTGTCTGAATTTCAGTTTCTCCATGTAAGAGCAGCAGATGCCTGTCTGCAACTGGCCAACCTCGGTGGTCTGTCAGGACAGCTGCTGCTGACAAAACTGGATCTGTTGTCATCCCTTCAAACCTCTCTTGGATGAATGTTATGGCAGCATTCACCACAGATGCCTGGATAGCACTGATAGCCTGCCTGTCTGCAGGATCCCTTTCAAGCTCTATACCCTTAAATGTGTTAGCATCCCCTACTTCTGTTAGGAAATAGTTCAGGTGCTGACCAGGTCTCGTCTTGAAAGATTCAAGAGTAGCTGAAAGAGTGGTTAACTTATCTTGAACTCTTGAGATTGTTATTCCATCCTCCTGGAAGCTAAGACTCACTTTAGAAAGTGCATCTACGATGTCAAGCAACAGATGCATAACTGCAACAAATTTGTACCTTGTGAGTTTTTCGCTGTAATTCACAGCCCTTCCTTGCATCTGCGCACTGGCATCCCTGACTTGTGAGGTATGTTGGAAGTGTAAAACTACAACTTGGAAGTTCTTTGACAAGAGAATGTTCAGTGCTCTTTGCAAATGAGGTACCCACCTCGTGCCATCTGCTTTGACTGCCTTATATGCTCGTACTTCCATGCTTTCAGCTAGTTCTTTGAGCTCACGAACCGCCTTTGCAGAGTAATGGTAGTGCTTCCAAATACCTTGAAGCATTTCCTTGACATCTTTAAGAACTGCAACTTCTGACAGTGTGTCTGCAAATGAAAGTTCCAACCTATGTGCAATGCAGTGTACCTTAATAATGTGAGGTATTTCTTGTTTAAGCAAGCCATAAACACCATTTCTTTCTTCGAGCATTACATTTGCTCCATCTGCTCCCAGGGACACTGTCTTCTCTTTCCAGTCCCTGCACACCTCTCTCATGGCAGACTCCACAGCTACTTTGATTCCAGGTGCTTTGCTGTTTTCACAAGCCTTCAGCCCCACAAATGAATTTGTTATTTCGCCTTTAACCAAATGACATGCATAGACATCTTCTACTTCGCGTACTCCAACATCACATGCACTATCTGCCATTACACTTATGAACTTTGATGACTGAAGTTTGCTTGAAAGCTCATGCTTTAACTGTCCTGCAATAGACGTCACAAAAGTTTTGCATGCTTTGTCATTTATATAGGTGTTTCCAAGCTCAACTCCATGTTTCATTTCTAGTTTGCACAGATGGGGAAAGGTTGTAAATGGCATCTCCCTCTTGGAAACAAAATAAGCTATATCGAACAGTCTTTCCATCTTCTGAGAGATTTCTTCTGACATTGACAACAGAGCTCGTGGTAAAGGAGCCAGCTGTGGATTCTCGGCAACTTTAGCAGCCGCAACACAACGAGTATGGCCAGTTGAAGATTCGTGGCTTCGCACAGATTCTATTTTAAAGTTCTGACTGCCAGACACGAAGGTAGAGGATGAGTCACTGCAAGTTGTATTGTCTCTACACAATTTGCAGAACATTTGGCTTGGTTCAACATCGTATGTGAGCCATGGAAAGTCTTTCAGCCAGGTCCGTACAAATTTTCTTTTCGATGAAGATTTACATGTAGACGTGCTGCCTCCAGCAGAATCATCGCTTGCTCTCTTTAGACCTTTAGTTGTTTTATTTGACGACAGAAATGCCCTAATATCCATGACAATCACGCGTGGACTGTGATCGTAGATTTGCATGTCAAGATGGCGGACATTTGTTTTTTGGCTAGCTTTGCATCATGGGTACGGCTCAGCCCATGCTCCCTGATCATACAAAATTTCAAGATGGCAGTGAATAAACGCGAAACTGAAAACCGAATTAACAGATATTATTCTTACGTAGAATTACTTTTCTTTCTTTTATTTATGCCAGTTGTTAATGGGGGAATGAAGTAAGAGGTTACTAGAAGGTGCAGATCAACTGGGAAAATGTTGAAAACATTTCAAGGCTTATGTTGTTTACAGGGGCGAAAATTAACTAGCCAAGATGGCTAGTAAATGAGCTAAATCCACTAGCCAAAAATCAAAATCTACTGGTATTTGGCTAGTAGACCACCGCCAAGTTCGAGCCCTGAGTGTGCATAGAAAGTTGTGGCTGATAGCCCGGGGCTAGTGGATTTGCAATTGGGCTAGTAAAATCTATCCTTAACTTGCCTGACAGGCAATTGAAGTTTTTTTTGAGGGGGAATTCACATGACAGAAGTACTGTAAGAGAATCAAAATTATTATCTTACTACTGTTTAAATTCCTAATTAATTATGAGGATTGAAAGCTGATAAAGTGAAATCATTAAAATTATCCTGATACATATTACTGACCGAAACGTGACGGGAAATATCGTGACACTCATTTAAACCGGATGTGACTCTTTTAGTATCATATTAGTGTTATCCTTTTTATTTTTTATTGACATTTGAAATCGGAGTAGCTGAAAAAGAGAGTAGTGCAAAATCACCTTTTGTTGAGATTGGTCAGAGAGGAAATGTCAAGCGGATGGTGATTTAAATAAAAGAAGGATTTATGATTTAAATGAGCTATTTTGTGCCCCACAAGTTCAGTACATTACAATGAATTTATAATAAAGTAATTGATAAATAATAAACAATAAATGCACCCTACAACTACAACATTTTACAAAAACAAACACATTCACTGAGAGTCTGACTGTTGGAAGTGTGAGAATTGGTTTACTTTATAGAACTTTGCACTTGTAAGCTGGTTGTCAAGTCTTATGTGAGAATTGGGCATCTAATCACAAAATCATGCATCACATTTTGTGCATGTAACCTTCAAATATGTGTTTCAGTTGTATCTTGGTATGTGTGCGCGTACAATTTTATTTTGAGCTCGTGCATTATTTCTTTATTTATGTAATTGACATGTACATTTAGTTTGTTAATTAATGTCTTAATTTTACTTTGCGTTATTTTCCTGACTTATATGTGTTGTCCGTGACTGTGCTAAGATGGTGGGTGGCTCTTCCTAAAATGTTCTGCAGTTGGTATAGGATTTAATGGAGCCAAAACCAATTGTGGAATTGCATGCATTTTAGGCATCTTACTGATGAACAGTTGTGACACGAAGATATATATTTTTTAGCAACTACTATATATAATTTGCAGTCTGTCCACTCTGAAATATGATAAATACAAAGACCAACAAAGTTTACATAGAAAATGATTCTGTGCTTTAGAAATACAAAAAGAAACACAGTCAAACCCCATAAGTATGGACACCAGGAGGGAGGGGGGGGGGGGCTTATAAATGGGCTGCGTATTTTAATAGGGTTAAGTTTAGAGAAAATGCAAAGGCTCCAAGGATGGCTTGGAATTGACCATTAAAACCACAAATTTTGCTCAAGACCACAAACTAGTCAATTTTGTTTCACAATAGTGCCATTTATATGAGGAAAAATGAGACGCGTATTACATAAGACACGTCCTAAATAGGACACAAACTATCCCGTATAAACGGCACATTAAGACGCAACTTAGCTACGATGCCTCTTATCGAAGAACAGGTGTTAAGGGTTGGTCTTAGATAAGACGCGTCTTAGGTAAATTTCAGAGAAATGTGCCATTTACACGGGATAGTTTGCGTCTTATTTAGGATGTGTCTTATGTAAGACGCGTCTTATTTTTCCTCGTATAAATGGCCCTAGTATCTTCACATGTGTTACATATTAACATGTTTTAGAACTTCAAAAAAATTATTTGCAAACTTGCAACAAATTACAAACTGAATATAATAGCATAAAACAGCTGGTTTCTGTACACATGCTTTTCAAATAAAGGCAAAACATGATATGTTTTTTATAAAACTCACAGTCTTTTTACCACGACATTAAAGTTAATTCAAGACAAATGCATGGAGACAATGAAGCTATAAAAGTCACTTATTTCTTTCACTTCCTGTGTACAATAATTAACCCAGGAAATACCAAAAGCAATGCATATTAGTAGAAATAGCTAACATTTTAGCAAATTAAAAATGTCTACAAGACAACAAACTGTACACAAGTTAATTTGTTCATGTACTTAATGGGCTTTAAAGACTTAACCTTATATTAATTCGCAACAGGCTATTTAAGACTAATTCTACAACAATTTCATTGATTAATTTCGGTTTCCTAAAGAATCAATAAACAAAAAAGAAAAGTAATACTTACTCTGGGCTTTCCGAGATATCCAAACATTTGTGATACTGAGAAAGAACGTCTTTAAAAAACGTTAGTCTTGTGTCTTCATTCTCTTGACATCTTTCAAACTCTTGAATCATATCTCGCTCATATTGAGAATTATAAGCAGTAATTTCCTCGAGTCGAAGTTCATATTTTTCTCTACATTTCTCCATTTCCCGTTTCGCTTTTTCTGTAGCGTCCTGTAACTTTTTCAGTTTATCTGCAGGCTTGTCTGCGTCATGACCAGCTTCGGTTTCCAGCTTCGAAGCCTGCTCAGCGCTCCTTGCGGCATTTTGGTAAGCTTTCTTTGCACGTTCAACTTTTGCTAAGCGTTTCGCCCACGGCTTTTGCGCTCTTGTAAAACCATCGTCAGCTTCTTTCGTCTCTTTCCACTGAAATATTCCTTTATGGTAATTTTCATTTTTCCACTTCTTTATGGACTCGTGGACTTCGTCGATTAGCTTATCTCGACAGTGCATATGAATTTCAGCCCTTGACTCAGCCTCCGTCACTGCCCCAAGCATGGCAGCCTCCATCGTTCCATACTCTGGACCGCTTTTTACGCATTCCTCCCATTTCTTAGACCAAGCTTTCAACTTAAACGCGTATTTGGCTTCAATGTTAGCTCGTTCAACGACGAGCTTCATAAATTCGTCGCATAATTTCGCACCATCGTCGATCCGTTTGACTGTTCGTTTGAAATTGCCCACGTCCCAAAAGCTATCTGTTGAAGCACTGTAGAGGTTCTCGTCCGAACCTCTAGGAGTTTCTCGCATGGACATAGCGTAGTTTAACTCCAAGAGTTTCTGTTAATAATATTTCAGCTCGAAAATAACACTCTTTATTGCATTTTCGATGTTTAGTAGTATTTTGAAGGTGTGGGGATCATGATTTCAGCTAGCCGCATGCGCGTGTTTGATATTTTGTTTGCACGCTGGCTAGGAAACGCGGGCATTTTTTCGTTACATGCCATAATTTTTTCGTCAACTCAGAAGTTTCTGGCAATAAGAAAGTTTTATATTTAACCGGAGCACCAACAATGAGCAGCTAGCAACAACATTCTTTTGAGACAAGGGCAAAGTAAAAATAACACGCGTAACTAAAAAAAAAGGGTTATCTGCTGCTTTTTTTTTACAGGAGCCGAGTACAGTCGGCTCCTTTTTTTTACTTGTTCTGCCTTTTCCGGGGACTTCCTGTAAATAGTCACGAAAGACCAAAGAGCTCTATCCTTGATTGATATTTATTTTTAACAGCTGTTTTTAAATATAAGTTTGTTAAAGGGTCATCTCACCCATCAAAGAGAATATTAAATAAAGATAACGTTCTTATTTTGCTTGGAAACATTAATGCATGAAGCCCGTGACAAATCCGAAAACAAATAACACAAGAGAAGGTTTTTTTCGTCAAATTCTACCAAAAAAATTAATTTTGACCTTTTTTAGCGGAAGAATATTAACCTCAAGTTTGTGAAGTTTTATACACGAATTTTGGTTGTAAAATCTGTAAAATACAGACTGGTGACATGACACGAGCTACACTGCAGTTTAAAAATCTGCCCTTGTGATATTTGATAACTCCCTAAAGGGATAATGCTTGAAGAGATCAAAGTGACCACAAATACTTTTTAAAAATTCTTACAGTTTTCTTTGTGTCCTTCTTGATGACCCGGACAAAAAACATTCAGGCTTACCACAGTCTATGAAAATATGTTATTTGAGATATCTACTGTTTGTTCGGTGCAGGATCACTGAAAATTGCATTATGATTTATCAAAATTCACCAAGAAGTGATTGCACATCCGGCTTGGGTCAGCCAACGTAAAGTGATAACAAATGTACTTCGTTACGTGGGCATGTCAAGCGAAGTGTGAAATATATCACGCTTTAACGTCACATAACTCGGCCCGTTTGATCCGCCTGCTGATGGAGAATTCGCCGAAACGCTACAGTCTCGATAAAAAAGGCCAAGAAAGCCATTAAAAGAAAAATCCGGCTGCAGCTGATGATAAATATTTTCCATAGCGAGCCTTCCTGTTTCTGGATATGACATGTGACAAGTTTTTGTAGACCACTGCCATTCACACAATTAACAAGCGCGTCACACCCCGGTTTCAAAGCGAGGCTAGTCTCTTCCCGAGGTTTCAAAAATTTGATTGACTGCTATCCCAATATGGCCACCTAGACGCTAAAATCGTCCATTTTCAAGACCTTTGTACTTCGAATTCGCACCCAATAAGCAAAAAGTAGTCGTTCAAGGATTTGTCTTTTGATTTGTTCGAATAAGAAACAGATAAGTTTGGTCGAAAGGGCTTTAGATTATCGCGTGACGTTGTCCTGCTTTCTGCGTGTTTATACTTTGGATGGTTTGATATGCGATATCTTGTGCAAAAATGAATAGCGAAGCTAATGACAGTACGGATGCAACAGTGGGTATTGAGAACTCTGAGACCGTAGAATCCATCGCAGAAACTTCAGGGGAGAGCCGTACGGATAGAATTCGTAGGCTGAATAGAGAAAGACAGAGACGAAGGCGCGAAAAACTGAGGATGTCACGCCAGAGTGAAGCGCCATCGACAACCAGTAACGACGTGGACCCGAGCAACGATGTTGACTTGCTGTCTGAGGGTTGTGCGATCGTAGAGGTGACGCTACCGCTAAAAGTCGAGACAGAAGTTCCAGAAGAAACGGAGGAGAAGCCGATTCCAAAGACTACGAGGCCGAAAAGATCAACAAGAACACGGCAAAAAATATCAAGGCGAGAAGCGACCGCGGAGCAAACTACTTCGGACATAGTGTCTTCGGCAAACAACGCCATTTCACCACCATGTCACGAAAATAACTCAAAATATGATGGCGCTTCAGAAGAAAGCACAGTTCTTGTCGTCGCTAGCGAAGTAGAAGTGGTTGATGAAAAGCCTCAAGAAAACGGAACGGAGGAACTTGCTGAAACTCCAGAAAGTAAAGCAGACGGCAAGAGAAGACGTCTACGTGAGTCAACGAAGAGACAAACAGACAAATCGCCTGAAGACGTCGCGACAAAGCGAGTTGTTAGAGAGCGTGAAAAAAAGAAAATGCATGATTTGCCCGATGAGGTCACGGCCAGACGTGAGAAACAACGCGAGTTAAAAAGGAAACAGAAAGAGCGAATGAGCAATGAGCAGATTGAGGCGCTGAGAGCGAGATATCGTGAATGGCGGCGAAAACGAAAGGAAACCATGACGAGCGAACAACTGGAGGTAATTCGGAAAGGAAATCGGGAAAGGCAACGAAGACGGCGTGAGCGATTAGGTATCAGAAAGCGGTCAACAACACCGCAGACGAAAGGGGCTAGCGAAGCAGTGATACAAGGCATTAAGAACAAGCAAGCACAGATAATTAAACCGCTGGAATCGAATCTAACTCCCGAAGCAAGCCTTGTAGCAGCCGTAAACCAGGTCGCTTCGCTGAACAGCGTCGAAGCAGCATCGGCGGCCGCCTCTTTGATGCCTAATCCCTCTCGAATTGAGGGCCCTGTCGCTGTCACAGTGGAAGTGAATCCAGGGGCCCCTGGAATGACACCTAATGTTGCCCAAAATACACAGACCGTCGTAGGACAGCCGCCTTCTTCAGCCGGACAGATTATAAGTCTTCCTGTCACATCAGCAAATGTAACACAAGGTTCGTTGCCTCCCGGAATGCCCATGCTTGGCCCTCAAGGAACTATTCTACAAGGTCTGCCACCTGGATCGGGAACTCTTTACAGCATGTCAATGCCAGGAATTCAGGGGACACTGTTGTCTGGAGTGCCTGTTACTGCTGGACAAGCTGCAGTGCAAGGAAACAATGTTGCTGGAATGCCTTTCACAGGAATGCAAGGTCTTGTGCCGGGGATGCCTGCTCAGGGTGCATTTCTGCCAGCATCACAGGCTGGAGTCCTTCCGGGAATGCAGACATTTAGCAGTATGGCGCCAACCATGACCAAAGATGGGCAGATCTTACACAGCATCTCCACGCTTCTTCCTATAGCTCCAATGCAGGGCATTCAAGGAACAGGCCAAAGTGTGGCCTTTCTTGCACCTATGCCTATTGCTGGTCCCACTGGTCAGGTGCAAGCCTTTCAGGACGTGAGAGGAGCAGTAGCTACACCAATCAAGGCCCAAAGTCCTGGAACAGGAACAATGGTTGCTTCTGTACCAATAGCAGAGAGTGTCACAGCAGAAACAGTTGCTGTTGTAGCTCCAGGAGATGGAAGTGATACTAGTGGGCAAGATTCCAAAGTAAAAGCTGCAGAACAACCCAAACCCAGAGGAAGGAGAGGTCGTAAAAGAACCACTTCTGCTGCTGAGATGCTAGCTAACCTGAGCAACCTACCTCCAATGAGCACTCCTATGTCCTCAATGCTATCTGCCCTGGCTTCCCAGGTCAGAGAGAATTCACATTCTTCTGTAGTGACGGTAGAAAAAGACAGTGAGCCACCAGCCAAGAGAGCTGCAGGTGATGCTTCCCAGGTCGCAGCAGTGAAAAGAGCGCCCGCTCAAAATTTGAGCCAGTTGGCAGTCATGGCTGGAAATGTACCCTCTACCGGGCCCAACACAGTTACCTATACAGAGAGTACTTTTCCTGTTTCAAATTCTGGTGCTAAAATTCCTCATATGAGTACATTTCTCAATCCCATGGGTGGCGGTCAGATTCCAAGTATGGGTGTACCATTTGCCAGGCCTGTGAATACCTTTCCTCCTGGGGTACAGGCCATGCCCGGTCAGTTCTTTGCGCCAAAAGTGTCAGTTGGTGTTGCAACAGAGGAAATCAGTAAAACAACAGTAGGCACCAACACTGAAAGCAACAACCATGTGGAAAACAATGGGATTTACCAATCAGCTGCAATGTCATCCATAGGTACTATGACTGACTCATTGTACAAAGTTTCTGTCGGGACTTTGACAGGACAGAACAATGACCAACCACTCGATGGCAACACAAATTGTAACACTGAGACTGTCCTAGGAGACAGTTTAACTGTAGTTCAAGTTGATGTCATTGCACCCAAGGAAACTACGGCTGTGGTCCACCCACAAGAAATCAGTCCAGAGGAAATATTGCAAGAGGCCTTAAACCCGGAGCAGATTGAACCAGTTGTTCAACCACTCGATGGCAACACAAATTGTAACACTGAGACTGTCCTAGAAGACAGTTTAACTGTAGTTCAAGTTGATGTCAGTGCACCCAAGGAAACTACAACTGTGGTCCACCCACAAAACATCAGTCCAGAGGAAATATTGCAAGAGGCCTTAAACCCAGAGCAGATTGAACCAGTGGTTGTTATACCAGAGGATGTAGTTGAAGAAGTGGTAGAAGTAGCTGAAGTAGCAAAGATCACACCCATTGGAGATGCTATGTAACATGGGGATGCAATCAGGACAAACTTGATGGTAAATAATATTACTGTGATTATTCTGGACTTAGTAGAGGTAATTTTAGGACAAGTTAAAAGCCTAGAACTTGAGAATGATTCCTCCTTTGTATCAAGAGAACCATAAGGCCCAGGTAAAAGATTAAACTTCACATGCAATGAACTTAACTCTAACAAGCAAAATTTTTTGTTCTCTCTCATTAGTATTAGGTTCATCAAATGTTACAGTACCACTCAAAACCATGTTGACAGTCACTTGCGCCTCGATTCTCAAATCTTCAAACTTTCAAGAATTGAGTCTCGAGTGTTGAGATTCAATTCTTGAGTTTCAAGAGTTGAGTCGAGAAATATAATGACTTTGTCACTTGATTGATTTCTCGAGGATAAAATTCACCAAACAGACCACACTCTGGTTTAAAGGATTGTGAAGTACAGGCTGCGGAATGCGACAAACCGCTTTTGCAAGCCTCTCTTTCTTTCCCTATCCCTGGGAAACTTTTGTGCAATTTAAGGGACCAGTTAAAGAATTTTAGTCATGGAGGTGGCGCTTTTATGAACTTAAATTTTCTTTATTAGAAAATTATATTGTGTGAGTAGCCGGTGCTTTTCTGGTAACTATACGGTGATTTTGGAGAACGCAGACAGTACTGTTTATATTTGTTATGATAATTGAGTCCACAGGCGAAATCCAACTGTGCATCTTTTGCAGGTCAAAATTATTAATCAGGTTAAAATTTTTTAACTTAGGTTGATTCTGAATTTCCTTTGTCTCCTAGCCCTAATTATTCATGAAGTAGGCCAAGGAGACAAAGAAAATTGATAATCAATCTAGGTCAAAAAGTCTTAACCTGAATTTAATTTTGACCTGTGACATATCGACTGAACATAGCCGTGTGGAAACTAGGGATAAGTGTGGTAAACTTTCATTGTATGGAAATGAGACTCATGACAAGCATGCTGTTCATTTTTCGCAATGATGTAATTTTCGTATGTTTATACAGGCAAACTCAGTCAATTCAGAAATAAATCCCTGAGAACAATAATTTAAGAAGTAAATATCCCGAAGATTACTTGACCGTTGATAAAAAAGGACTGTGAAAAACTTATTCTTGGTTTTCACATGATGTCATCAAAATTCAAACTAAGAAACTATCGCTTCTTCTGAGTTTTCTACTTTCATGTGATATTAGACCGCCTCAGAACCTTTATACAAACAAATTTTTGGTTCAAGAGGGTTCTTTGTTTTGCGATACAGGACGCTTGAATTTCTAGGCTTTTGTGTGACACGGCATTTGGGTGGTGGCCAGGAAAGCTATTATGTGGGTTAAAAACATTACAGATTATTGGAGATTTTGCTATCTAAACATTCCTTGTCTTAGAATAAATATTGCTTTAATCTTAGTGAGTTCCTCAAGGGAAGAATTCACGTATAAGTAGGAAAACTCAAAAACAGATGTTTCTGTTGGTTTCCGGTGGCCATATTTGTGCCCCTGAAAGGGACACAAACATGGCGTCTCCATACAAAGCTTTATAAATTTGGGTAAAACGTTTTTCTGAATATCTTGCATATGAACTATTGCATAGACCTGATTCTTGGCAAGGCTTTTTTTATATTTATCTTCTTTCATTTCCCAGATTTTAGACTTTCTGTATTAAAAGGTTTGCATTTTTATTTCTGCTTTCTCACGTGAGTGAAAACCGAGAATAGCAAGGAAATCCTGTTTCATGTAGGAAGCCACTTTGTTACATTGGTGAAGAGTTTGAAAGCAAGTTCATTTAAATTTCCATGAATTGAGGTGTTATGTTTCTCAGAATATTTGAAGCAATTCCTGGGAAATTCAGTTCGTTATATGTATTTAATTAATAGATTTTTGTAGTTGTTAAGATGTGAAGTGGTGTGGCTTAGCCACATTATAATATTAATGGTTAGCGAATGGGCACAAGTTCAGGTGCCCAACTGTTATGTTATAATCTTTTTCCAGTTTTAAAATGGAAGGTATGCAAAGTTTCTGACTGTTGTATTTACCAAAGGCAGTCAATGGTTACTGTGTAATGTGGCTAGCTAGAAGTTTTTTTTTTCTCTTTCCCCACACGGTCCCTATGGCTTCCACGCCTGCACAGGCTTCTGAAGAATAAATTTCTTCCCATTTTTTATCTTATCTCCAAGCAAGGTCGAGTCAATGCTTTTAGAACATCTTGTGGAAATTGCTTATTGTTTCCTGTGATATTGTTGATGAATTCTGCTGAACAGTACTTTTATGGGTTAGTTTTCCTACATGTATCATTAAATGTGAAATGTGATTGGCTTAGAAAGGGTGGTTATTTTTGCAGCATTTGTTCACCTCTTGTAAGATGCAAAATGAACGACTTAATTATGGTTTTCAAGGAATAGAACAAGGGAATGTTTGTTTCTTACATTTTCCGTTTTTTTGTGCATTGGTTTTCAGATTTTCTGTTTCATGAGGACAAAGACCAGCAAAAGGCATTGAGAAGTATCTACATGAGGTCCCTATTTTAAAACTCTTTGAACTTAAAAATTTATTTAATTAGCATAAAAAGAGGAGTACAGTTAACTCTCCTAGGATGGGCAATTTTACTTCTGCATTAATGTTCCTATTCAAGGGGGTGTCACTCTGTCAGCTGCCCCCTTCAAAGAAGTGAAAAAAAAGGACATTTAAAATAAAATATAATGGCTGAAAAAAAGGAGAGGCCAACTTGAAGTGTCTGTTTTTGGGAGTTTTCTGCCTTACAAAGTTGTCCATCTTTTACTTAAGAGGTGTCGGTCCACTTTAAAGAAGAGGCCAACTTGAGGTGTCTGTCTGGCAGACATGCCTTTTATAGAGGGAGTTGACTGTAATATGTGGCTGGAACCACCACTAAGTGGATTGTGCTTTTTTAAAAGGAGTGTCGCCCACTGTGGTGTCTGTGAAATTTATAAACAAACCTTTGACAAGGTATGCCTTGATTTTAAAATCTTCTCTGTGTAAAGGTGATGTTACACGAGACTATTGGCAACAAAAATTTTTAGCACA
Organism: Porites rus; assembly: GCA_964035705.1. Lineage (NCBI taxonomy): Eukaryota > Metazoa > Cnidaria > Anthozoa > Scleractinia > Poritidae > Porites > Porites rus. The sequence continues at coordinate 14,395,150 of OZ037997.1, read as the reverse complement.
ACACAGCATTGCACCATTGTTCCAACATTGTTTCAAATGGTTACAACATTGTTCCAACATTGCATCGCTCTGTTGTGCTAAAAATCGTCATTGCAAATTGTCCTGTGTAACTTCAGCTTAAGAAACAAAGGGTCCTCATTACAATTATTCATTCCCTATCAAGTTATACAGTAGCACATCATATTCTTTATACTATACATATATATTATATATATATAGCACACAAATTATTAGAGTTAATTATTAGACTTCTGCTGAATCTATGCCCTCTTGTGACTCCAGTTTATCCATTAAATAATTTTATTTAGAGACAGAAGTTTATTGGCATTGGCTCTCAGAAAGGTTGATAAGAGTAGTTTTGTAGTGAAATGACGGCATGTCACAATGACTTGGTTTAATGGTTTAAGGGAATTTTTGTATATTTTATCTGTTTATGGTTAGCTGGTATGCAGTAATTTTTTAATATACAGTACATGTGAGAAAATTTAGACTGGTGTGAAAATCTTAATGTTGAATTATCGCTTAAAGATGAGTGATGTTTTGAAAATACCTTACTTAGACGTAAAGTTTGATTTTTCATAGTAGGTGTTATAATACCTTTTTAAGCGCATGGTGGACTATAACTACTCCTTCATTTCCCATAGATATAGTTGTATACCCTTTATCTTAGAGACTGCTTCTTTTATGATTTAAATGAGTCAATGGGTCATGGGTCACTGAAAATAGTGTTTAGGGTTAAGCGATGATGATAGTGATTGGGCGGGGTTAAGCACTGGCAATAGCAATTGGGGGTTACCGGTAAGTACTGAAATAGTGATTAGGGTTGAGCACTGACCTGAAGTGGTTATATCTACTTTGGCAAATACGAGAAATTCAAACTTTTGACTCATGATTCATTGACTCATTTGCTCTTAATTCTCTTCATCTTACATCAAAAGGTGATTTTTTTAGCTTGTTGAGGTGTTCACTTGTTGTACCATAAAAAGAAGTGAAGATTTACTCATAGTCTAATGTGTAAAAGAAAAAAACGAAGGCTTCTAGGTTTTATTTTCGTACAGGCAAAGCCACATATAGATTGATATTATTGTTATTCCGCAAGGAAAACGAGGTAATTTGCATGGTTATATTGTAATACAGCAGTATTAGGTATTTAGAGCTTACAGAGGACAATTACACTGAATCTGATTTAAGCATGACAGGAAAAACGAACTGGAACCAGTTTTGGAATGTTTGCTATGCTGTGGCCAGTCACACAAGAGAATGTTTCAGTTCTGTGTAGTGTTTTGCATTTTAATAAGTAAAAACATGCATTTCTTTGGTCATGGCCAGCATTTCAGATAATTTTTGGTGCTTCCATTTTCCTGTTCACCTTTTAACGTATAGTTTTAGTTGCTCTAAGCTATTCAACAGCATTCATTTAGTTTTAGATATAATTGGTGGACATTTTGACCAGATTGCTTGTCTTGACACTTAAAAGATGTCTTTGAACAAAAAAGAAGTGCTTTAACCTTAACCAGAATCAAAACATAGTGAAACCAATGTAATTTATTGAAACATGATGAGACGTAACACAAGTAGGCCAGACACGTAACATTAATATTTTCTGACAGGTAACTTAAGGGTGCATTCAATGAACATTTTTCTATGGAAAAGCAGTATACAGTGTATTACTTTCTGGTGACCCAGAGCAGATCTTATGTCCCAAGACAGTAGCATAATAATAATTTCTTCTGTGGTGTTGTAATCTGTTTCAAAGTTAACATTAATTTTACATTTTAAAAAAGTGATATAGGGAAAACAATCTCACCTTAATATAACAGTATTGGTAATTGTTTTGATGTATCAGTTTTTCGTGATGTCATTTTTTTTTTACCTCTAAGGGTGGTGAATGGTGAACTTGCATGGAAACATTTTTATCTAAACTTGCAATTTCAGAATATTTCTTATGAGTCACCGACAGTAAAACCTGCATTAAGTTGAGACCAATGTCAGGAATTTACTAGAAAATACATGTAGGTATGTGTAAGGGCCAGGAAGGGCAGAAATTACAGGCAGTTTGTTAGAAGTTTAAAATGGTGAACAGAAAAGTTGGATCTATGCCCCTTGGGTCTGCTTAAATTATACAGCTGAACACTTTTTCAGTATTAAGCTTTTTCTTTTCTTTTCTTTTTTTTTGTTTGATTTTCAAATACTTTGCTGCAAGGTCTCAGATTTTGATAGAAAGTCTTGGTGTCTCAGCAAGTCTTATGGTTTTCCATTCACCTACCTTAGCTCTATAAGCTGTCTCTATTACAGGGTTTGTACAGAGTCTTGAATTCTTGAAAAAGTCTTGAAATTTGCTCCGCAGTTTTCCAGAACTGTAAAAGTCTGAAAAGTAGAGATAAAGTCTAGAAAAACGGTAAAAGATCTTGAGTTTTTTTTTCAAAGCTACTACAAGTGCTTTTAGAAGTGAATTTCTTTTTCAATTTGGTCAAATCTTATATTCAATCTCGCCCGTACGTTTGCAGCACACCGTAAAAAAAGCTTTGTTTCTGTGTTTTTTAAGGTCTCGTTTGATCACCTATTTGATAACCTTGAGTCGGGGAAAAAAGAAATTCTTGTTTTGGAAAAAAGTCTGGAAAAAGCCTTGAATTTTGGATGCAAAAATCTGAACGAACCCTGTTACTAACAGAACTGGACTAAGACTGTCATTGAATGCACCTAAAGAGTAATAGACTTGTATTTGTCATTTGATGGACTGTTGGCCCCTTGTGTTGACAACTGGTTTGTTTATTTGGTACAACTATATATATGTGATTATTTTAAAACACAGTTAATGATTTAAGTAAACAAAACTTTAAAAACAGCTTGTTGTCTTCTTTGTGAAGGGGGTATATTTTGCAAGTTTTGTTAGGTTATTTGTCCATCGCCATTATGTGAAAGGAACTCATGACGTTATGTCTGCCATTTTGAAATGGTGGCCATGTTGGTGCCCCAAACAAATGTGTAAAGACTTTATGTGTTACAAATAACAATACCATAATTTACAGTCATCTAGATAGCATTTTGGGTATAAATCAAACAATTATGACAATGCTATCAACCTGTCTTATGAGTAGAAGGCCCAATAGAGATACCTACAATTATTGTAGGTATCTCTAGGGTGAGCCACCCTTCCCTCCCAACCTCTTCCCCACGAAAAAAAAAGAAAAACTCTGAAAAGGTTTAAAGAGCACACCCGCTACCAGCTTTAGAAAACAGATGACATTTCGTGACGTCAGCGGTGGTTTCCCCGCAAAATAAAGTCCCCACAGAAATTCCATACTGATGACGCATCACTACCCAGATCTGGGTAGTGCTTCTGATTGATCGAAGCAGAGTTCCCACGCGGCACGACCAATGTGAAGCACTACCCAGATCTGGGTAGTGACGTGCCATCAGTATCGAATTTCTGCACTCATTTCTCAGACGTTATTTCGCGGGGAAACCACCAGTAGTGTTGCGAAATGTCATCTGTTTTCTGAGGCTAACTCGCTATTTTTTGGCCAGTCATTCTCCTCCCGAGATAATTTTAACCACGGTTTTTTCATATCCTTATCTGTTAAATGCACAGACTGCTGTTCATAAGATAGATACAGGGGCCAAATAGGTGCAATACATATCCCACCTTTCACCTCTCCACCTGTGCACTGAAAAAGGGACACCTCTATAAGGACACTTAGGGCTGGTCCCTGCCTTTTTTCAGTCCCTTCATTTGATGGACATCTCAATAAGACAGACACTTAAAGCCAGTCCCAAAGGTGTCCTCTGTCTTAGAGAAATTTGACTGTAATGAAAATCTTTATCTTATACATGAAATGGTTTTACATTGACCTACACTGTGTATAATGCAGACCTCACTGATCTTTGTACACTCACGTACCAACAGGCCTTTCATGAGTTGTCCCATGCCTCTGTTTCATAAGTCAGTCAAATTGCTTGAAGAGGGACACCTTTGGGACTGGCCTTAAGTGTCTGTCTTAGAAGGATTTCCGTCATATGGTGAGTCACTTATAGGAACTAAAGAAGGGTAGGGACGAACCCTAGCTGTCCATTTTACTGAGGTGTCTGTCTCATAGAGGTGTCCATGCAAAGAGAGTCAACTGAAGATGACAAGCAAAAAATGATTTTTACTTTCATTCAAATAAAACCCATTTTCAGTCATGAAAAGTTTTGTACTTCGACTCGTTTTAAAAGTGAGAGTTTCTGAAACACGGAAACGGGACAGCAGGGAGGCCTTTACCCGCCCTGCGCTGGGCTTATACCCGCCCTGGCCTGTCTAGTTCTATTGTCCGCCCTGGCCCTGCGGGAAAGCGCCCGCACGCTCCCTCGCTTCGCACCCGAGATAAGTCATGCGCACTTGAGGGTAAGAACACTTCCCCTTGACAAAATGGCCGGAAGTTTTGATTCAAGATCGACGTGTAGCGCCTTCCTTTCAGTAGGCACGTAGAACACCTTTGGCCAAGATGCTTGAGAAGCATAGGCATTTGCTCATAAAATTTAGACAGGAGATCGCGGAAGATTTACTGGTGGACGATGTTCTTGTTTTTCTGCGGAGCAAGTTTGTGCTTGATTCGGATGACACCGAGGTCATTCGAGTGGAGAAAACGTCCCATCGACAAGCAGAAAAGCTGCTAGACATCCTCCCACAAAAAGGATTCGAAGCGTTTGATCATTTCTTTTCTGCTCTAAGTGATAAATATCCGCATTTGGCTAAGCTGTTGCAGAATGATTCAAACGAGGAACAGTTCAAATTCATTCTTGAGACGGTCGATTCTCCTTTGCAGTGTAAGTAACCTTAAAAATCAACTTATGTGAAAGGTTGTAAAATTATCGTTAAATTTGTTGATAGTTTTATTAGCAATCTAGCTGCTATTCAAGCGGACTTCGCTGGCTGCCGTGTATGGGTACTGTAATCATTTCTTCTCCTTGTGATTTATTTTTGGGGAGGATGTCAGACATGAAACCAGATATGCAAGGGAATTTTAGTTTAATCCTGCCACTGTTGTTATGCATTATAATAATTATTTCTCCGCATCATAATATTTTTGTTAAATTGGTTTACCAACTCATTACAAATTAATGTTAATGTCAATGCAGGATGTTTGCCTCACTTGGAGTCTGGGTGAGGGGCAGTAACCAGGGATCCTGGGTGAGTGGTACTACCTAAGCCTTTGGGTGGGTGAGTACTTTTGGGATCAACAGTTACCCTTATTCTATACCCACCATGTCTGCTCCCTAGGTACCAAAGAGGGAGAAAAGAGGGTGGGGGCGGGGGGCAGGCAGAGTTTAAGGTCACAGTCAATTATGGAGTCTGATGATGAATGCTGTGGTACTACCTTTAAATGACTCAGCTTTAGTAAGAGCTTATTTCATATTTTTATGGTTTTCACAAAACTGCATGTAATTCTTGTCTGGTGGAATCACAAAATTATGAGGCTCAATTACGAGCTGATGTTCAGGAAATGAGCTTGCGCTCCTCCTGCAAACAGACAACTGGGTGCGTGGGTTTGCTGTTATTGATTTCCACCAATCATGGCCTCTTCAAATTGAGCAGGTGGCATAAATTTATTTCCCTGGAGCAGATTTCAAATGGTGGATGCAAATGTGTTGTTTGATGTGATGGCTATCATGTTTTAGAGTGCTTTAAGATTAAAAACCTGAAATATCGAGAAACGTTAGAGAAGCTGGTGAATGGTAAGGATGTATTGTTGATCTGGATCATGAATCATTTTCTAGTCTGCACCAATGGTTGTTGACAGCTTATGTGAAGGAGATAACTTTCTATGTCCATTCCTGTTGTAATTTCAACCCAAAATTTGCAAATACCAGGTGTAAATATCTAAAAACATAATGTCATCGGCTGATTTTTTCGGTGAATACCAGAGCAGCAATGTGTTTGGTATCTGATGACATTTCTCATATCTGTAGTTAACAAAACAAGGAATGACCTACAATGAGCTAAAATAAGCTACAACTACAATGTCCTACAAAGAGCTACAAAAATGACAGACAATACACACACACATCGACCATGATGACACACATCGACACATCAAATGATCTGCAGTGATGACATTCAGTCATTGTGGGTTATTCCTTGCTTTAATAACTATATTCCCTTATCTGGCTTTTTGTAAAGATGCATGAATTAAATTTTGAACTTACAATGTAGACACATTTGGTCACTCTCACATCTACCCTTTTCTTCTTGGGAAGGACCTAGAGAGCGGGCAAATCAAGCCTAGTGACAAATCATAGGTCTCAAAATAAGCAGATCTCACATCAAGCTAGATAATATTAATTCAAACTTCAAGGCCAGGATATTGCTACTAAGCTAACTACAAAGTTCCTTTCTTAATTTTGTTTCATCATTATTTTATTCTCCAACAGTAGAAATGATGAGTGAAGAACACAAAGATATCCTAAACACCAGCAGAGTGGAAATTGTGGAAGATTTGCTGGTTGATGATGTTCTTAACTTTCTTCGGAGTAAAATGGTGTTTGATCTGGATGATACTGAACTTATTAGAGCAGAAAAAACTTCAAGAAGGCAAGCAGAGAAACTCTTAGACCTGTTAGAAACCAAGAGCGATGCTGCATTTTATAACTTCCGTGAGTCATTAGAGGAACCCTATCCTCATTTAGTGGAGCTGTTGCAAGACAATTTGAGAAAACCCAGAGCAGTCTCAGATGTCAGAGAATTAACGGAAAGAGGTGATCATACAATAGTTTTGGAAGTTAAAGTTATGTGAAGCGACCTGTTTTTTGTTGATTTGAGATCAACATACAGTCAAACCTCCATTAAACGGCCACCTATTTAAGGAGCCACCCTCTATTAAGCAGCCAAAGACCAAAGTCCCAAACTATTATTGTAGAAAAGAATGGGGAAGTAAAGCTCTATAAGCACTAAGTAAAGTTCTGTTAAGTAAATAAAGCTCTGTTATATATCTGCTGAAGATGGGCTGCACTGCCCTTTGCAGATCAGACATTTAGAAACGGTCATGGCCACCTTTTGTCCGTCCCAATAAGAGTTCTTCCACTGTTTTCACCTCCAGTAAGTTGCCATCAAGTGTTAACACTTAGTTTGGCCTTATTTTAAGAATATAATGAAGGAAAATAAGGACCGAGGTAGAAGTTGACAACCGATTGTGGATCAGTAAAGCTGCTCTCGTTGCGTGTTTGTTTCAGAATAAAGTAATATTTCTGCTAAAGATTATGCTAATTTATGACGAACCTCTATTGAATATCCAACCTCCATCAAGCGGCCACCTGCTGGTACCCGGAGGGTGGCCACTTAATGAAAATTCAACTGTAGTCAACTCCTAAGCATATGTCTTAATGGAATACATACCTCTTATTAGCCAAGTTTGAGGTCCATACTGTAAATTATGTGTCCTCGTTTTTTTTTTCACACATGGGCCATATATCATGGGGAAAAAACAAGGATATGTAATTTACAGTAAGGATTGAGAAAACAAGGCTAATAAAATGTTTATTGTATGGCTTCCTGTTTCTGGGAAAGGAAATTAGTGCAGGACAGGCAATTTGACACCCATTTTTCAGGTGTCAGAAAATGAAAGTTCTCATTGGCTCATGGAAACAATGGTACAAAAGCTTTGAAAGTAAAATCAAAAAGTAAATGTGCCAATTTGATTTTCTGCCATAGTTGTAGTTAATAAAATCCCCTAAAATTCAGACATAAAGGGTATTGACAGGGTCTGGAAGGGGTGGGGGTACTGATCCGGCATTCCCACTCCTTTTTTCATGAAAATCCCACATCCCGCACTTTTTTCATCACTTTCCCAAATCCAATTTTTTGTTTCCAGAACATATACGTTAAAAAAGACTAATATTAATTGCTGTAAACAATGTAAGATGTAGATTGGCTCTTTTGATTGATATTTTGAATTTACAAGTGTTTTAGGGTCATTGCAAAAAGGAAATACCTTTTCATACCTCAGTATAAGGAAGTGGAGGGGAAAAGGAGGAAGAAAGGAAGAGGCAGAGAGATATACAATAAAAAGAGCCCCCATGTGTACTTTTCTAGCATCAGGGTGAAACAGTGGGTCTTCTGTCCACTCGTCTGTTGAGTACTTGACAGCTTCAATTTATTATTATGATCATTACCTATGTAACTCTATAGTTTGCTTTCATAATGCTTGCCTGTTTGACTTCCCATTTGCCACTAGAATGTACGACTTCCCAAATTCCCAACAGACAAACAAAAATCCCACATCCTATACCCACATTTTGGTGAATCCCACTTCCCGGCAAGCAGTCAAATCCCGTTTCCCGTCAAGATATTTTGTGTTTTCCAGAATCCCACTCTTTATTTTGGTCAAATCCCAGATCCCAAAAATACCCTTCCAAACCCTGTATATATTGAGGGTGAGACTGTCAAAGTCTGCTTATGTCTTCGATGTCCTGCTGAAAAATCCTAATAACTTAAACTTTTTGATTTGGTCTTTGCAGTTGAAAATGTGCTTCGTGAGGGTGGTGTTCCACAGCGACCAACAGTCTTTGCCAACAGAGCAAGATATCTTCATAAGATCCATACTGCCCTTAGATCGTTAAAGGAGCGAGATGGTTGGGTCATTTTACATGGCATGGCTGGATGTGGCAAGACTGTGATGGGCTCTGAAGCTCTTAGGAGCCCTGCTCTGCTAGAGGAATGTTTTCCTGGGGGTGTACATTGGGTGAGAATTGGTCCTGTTGACCAGTCCAAACTTCTAATGCGAATGCAAAATCTCTGTGCCCGTCTTGATTCTGATCACAGCCGACAACCACCAAGAAACACGGAAGAAGCCAAAGACAGGCTCAGAATGTTATTTGCTCATCAGCATCCTCGATCTTTGCTAGTTCTAGATGATCTTTGGCATTCCAGTGACATTAAATATTTTGACATTCGTTGTCGTATCATGGTTACCACGCGGGATGCTGCAATCGCAAATATGGTTGGTGGATCGAAAGCCAAAGTTCACATCAGCGAGGGCTTCACAGAAAATGAATCATTACAAATTTTAGCCCAGTGGACAAAGCAAACTGTGATTCATCTTCCAGGGGAAGCGACTGAAATATTTCATCTTACAAATGGCTCACCATTAGCAATAAGCATGGTTGGTGCACTGCTCCGTGATCACCCAAAGAGATGGAAGTATTATGTTAGCCAGCTTAAGAAAAAGAATGTCAGCAAACTCAAGCCAAAGTTTGAGTATGAATATCCAACTCTGACAGAAGCAATTCGCATGAGTATCAATAATTTACCTGATGACCTAAGAGAACTGTATGAAGATTTTGCAGTGTTTGATGAAGAGTCTAAAGTACCAGCCCAGGTCCTTTGTATTTTATGGGATGAAGAGGTAGGGACACTTCTTCTTCACCTGCTATCTTGAAAAATGCATCTGGTTTCAGTGATGATAGTTTTTATGGGGATGGGACATTAACCCATAGCCCATCAACCATCCCCCATTCCCTATCCCCCATCCCTCATCCCCTATCCCCCATCAACTATTCCCCATCTCCTATTCCCCATCCCCCAATCCCCAAACCCAACCCCAACCCTTAAACCCCAACCTTAAGGAGGGTCTGTGTCTCGGTAGGTTGAATATCTGATGTCATCATTTGGGTGAGTGTAGTTTTTTCATGAATAGAACTGTTAGTGGTAGTGATTGAGATTTTTACAAGCTGAGCTGGAGTCATCGATGATGACTTCTGCGCAGCTTATCAAAACATCAGTCACTCTCTTTAAAATGTGGTATATTGTAGTGCTCTTAACAGTAGTCAGACCTGGCTGACCAGACTGGTCATGTTGAAAATGAAATTATGTTAGTCTTGTTGCAGAATTTTCAGGAAGCCCCTCACTGCTGTGCATGTTATTCAGTAATAGACTGATCTGCTTAGATAGTCCTGAACAATCATAGTGGAATTCTTTTCACGACTGGACTGTGTTCTGGCCAGTCAGTAATCATAAATGGTAAGTGCTCCTATTCAGGACACATACCTTGACAATATTATTATTATAATATTATTATTATTGTAATATTCCACATACTTCTAAAAAAAACATGGATGGTGTCCTTCTCTATAGTTTGAAGTTGTAGAGGACTGGATGGAGGATCTGGTAAACAAATCATTGGCCAGGAGAACAGTGAAATCTGAAGACACCTTAGGCACCTTTTATAGCATTCACAACCTACAGCTGACGTATCTTCAAGAACAAGCACAAAACTTAGAAGCACTGCACAAGAAACTTGTAAACCAGTACAGGAAATTGTATAAGGGTAAGAAATGTGTGAGACTCGCTTTTTTACTCTAGAGATGCATTCTACACACTTAGAGGTTATACTTACCTACCTACTTACTCACTCACTCACTTAAACACTTATTAATTTTACTTACCTAGACCTACCTCCCTACTTACTTACCTACCTACCTACCCTCTTACTACCTACTTACCTACCTACCTAGATTTTCGTCTTGGCGGCTTTGAGTTTGGTACTTACCTAGCTACCTACCTACCTACCTACTTAGCTCCCTACTTAGTTATCTACATGTACTTACCTACCTACTTCCTTACTTACTTACTTACCTTCCTACACCTACCTACCTACCTACCTACCTACCTACCTTGGCCCTCAGCTTTTAGTGGAGCCTTGGCCATCAAAATCACTCCTATCATTATAACTGTACTTAACAATCATTCCTCGAGCCCATGAGGCTGAAGCCCGAATGGGCTATTGACTCAGGCCATGAGGGCGAGAGGAATAATTGTTTTAGTAAAATCCAACTAGTTGGTCAAAAATATCAAGAATAAAAACTTTTAGCTAGTTAAAGCTAGTTTTTTGCCACCAAAAAGCCCACGCTTTTCACTACTAGTGGGCTGTAACATAATGCCTAGTAGTAGTGCAACCAATCAGAACACAGCATTGATAATAGACCACTAGTTGGATTTTACTAATATTATTTAGTTATTAAGTTACCTCGTATAGTAATTTTTCCATCAGAACCTCACATCTGAGAGGACACTGATTTTTATTTCATGGATACCTGACAGGGTTGTTTAGCAAGATGATTGATGATGGCTATATTCACTGGAATCTTTTGCGACACATGCTGAAGGCTGGTCTTGTAGATATGGCAGAAAAACTTGTTACTGATCTGAGGTGGCTGGCTGCAAAGCTTAGAATAACAGGACCTGCAGATTTACTGAATGACTACATGTCAATTAAAGGAGTTGTTGATAACAAGGTGCTGTCATTAATGACATACAAAGATATACATCTGATTAGAAGCCCCCTGGATTTAACCCTCCTTCCAAATGTATTGAAATGAATTCAAGTTATTATTGTGTTTTGAAGCTTAACTTGAAAAAGGAAAAATATTAGGAAATGCAAAATGTATTTTGATAAGCCCCCTTTGGATATAAAGCCCTCTTAAACCCCGTAGGCTTATGTATAAGCCCAGAGTTCATATAATGGCAGGTTAAGGCATACATGTATATTCTCGTCAGATTTCAGGGTATACCTTTCTGTGGTATTGATGAGGAAAATTTGTTTAATTGTCAAGATCTTTACTTGTTGATCTTTTTATTTTTTCTTCCAACTATTATGTTTGATTGATCAGTATTGCTGTAAGGAGAAATTTAATTTTGGTCAATCTGAATAGTCAAAGGGCTTGAGACAAACTATCGTAAGAGCACTTCATGAACTTATTGAAGTTCACAATTTTTCTCTGGAAAAAATCCAACAGTTTGTTTACTTGGATTAGGATACGTGAACAGGTTTTAAGGGAAATTACGTGGGTGTCATACCAAGTGTAAAACAATAATTGGCTGTGCCTCCCTTTTGGATTCTGTAAAGAAGTGCTCTTCCATTCATAAGCAAACTGGCATTAATTTTAGCACTTTTGGATAAATTAAGTTTAGCTTCTAGAAATATGTAGTTGAATGGAAGGAAATATTTTAGCACTGATACAATTCATTCATGATCAAATTTTTAGGCATTGAAAGTCATAGAAGATTTCCATCATTTTGTGAGTGTTAATGCACATCGTTTTGTTGAGAAACCACTTCCTGATTTGATCCAGATGGCTCTGAGTGAATCGTTAGACTCAGAGGTGTACAAACAGGCTCAAGAACAAGCAATGCAGCTGGCAGCTGAGGGCAATTTCTATCTAGACTGGAGGTGAGGAAAAATTATTTTAGTTTTTATTACAGTGTACTGTAGTTTGTAACAGCAATGATTAACAAATTCAGTTTTAAATAATTATTCATTTAATAGCCAAGAATCTATGATGTGAGGGGGTGTATGCATGTCTCCCTAAGTGTTGCTCCTTAATGTGCTGGGGAGGTTGTATACCTATTGTTGGTGGTTGGGTTCAACCATGCTGGACAGGTTTTGTGTGAAAGGCCAGACAAATTCTAATGCCTGGTCCTCCAGGCTGGGAATTGGGTGATGGGTTAATATCCCATTGCTGAACAAAATATCATTACTGAAACCAGACGAAAGGAAAGGAAAAGTGTGGAGGCCTTATATGTGTAACGGAGTGAAAGAGGTAAGGTGATTGTGGTATGCTTGACTGGGCTTGACTGAAAGTTGATGTCCTCTGAAACTATTTGTTCGTCATTATTTCTTTTTGTTTTTGTTCAGTAATCAAAGGGAAGAGTCACAGGAAACTCTTCTTATAACTGTCAAGATTCATCAAGGAGCAGTTTACTGCTGCCATTTCTCACAAGATGCAAGCAAAGTGGTATCCTGTGGTGCTGACAAAACTGTCAAGGTATGCACAGGCATCCCATCATAACACTTAAATTGCATTTATAACTGTAAACAATAGGTTATTGTCCAAACATTTCAAAAAGAGCCTATTGCTTAATTGGAGAATTGGCTTCTCTTAGGGGCTGGTTCTTTCAGAAATAGATGTAAAATAAATTTTTTATTGTAAAATACAAATGATTGAAGAAAACTTTGCAGTGAAATGACAACTGCAGCTTGTGGTTCCAGTTGAGATGTCATCTCTGTGGTCTGTAAGAGTACAGACAATAAAAAAATGTTGTATATGTTGTTAAATACACTTGGAATAAATAAAAATATTATTATTACATGTCTGGACCACTTGGACGTTGACTAAGGGAGTGATCATCATCCTCTGTCTTGTTCAAGGTATGGGAGAGTCATTCTGGTAAAGAACTGCTGTCAATGACAGGACACACTGATGTGGTGTACTGTTGTAACTTTTCCAGTGATGATGGTAGAATTGTTTCTTGTTCTGCAGATCATACAGTGAAGGTTTGTATGCCCCAATCCCAAGTCATCATTAATGTCACCATAATTTGCTATGGTTTGTTCATATCATCTCCGTCATCAGCAGCAGCACTAGCATCCCATAATCACCATTATCATTGTCATTGTCATCATCATTATTGTCATATATTATCGTAATGATTGTCATAATCATCATTATCATTTTTTCAACCAATACTGTAGTTCAAACTGTTTGATATAACTCAAAAGTATTTTAATTTGACAAAAAATAGTCAAATTTCTGTTAGTTCTGAAAAGACCTTCTTGTTCCTAATCCAAAAGGGATTCTGGATTATAGGGTCAACTTCCTTAATGTAGCTATCTAGAAAATTTCAGATCTCTCAGAATTGCAGTCTTGACAGATAATGGAATTAGTCATGTCAGTCTTTCAGAATAATTCGAGCAAATTTCTAAGACATTTTGAGAACTATAATGAACAGTAAGTTACAAGGCCTTCCAAGAGGGAGTATACTGTCACTTTGTCAGTCATTTCTGAGACTGCCTGTCACCAAGTAGTTAGGAAAAAATGTCACTGTTGCATTTTAGCAAGGGACAAAATGTTGCTTTTGGTTCAGTGTAAATTTTTGTGATACTCAATTTTTGGGGGGAATTTATGACAGATATAGCACCTGGAAAGAATTACTGAAAGAAACAAAAGAATTGAAAAAATTATTATTATCAGCCTTTCTCCTTTGAGGGACCGTTCTTGAACAATACCATAATTAAAAAATGTTCCAAAGAAAGTAAAAAAAAATGTTTGGAAATAACGGAAGGGAGTTTGTTATTTCACTGCCAAAACAGGCAAAATGCAAAAGTAAACAGGTGTCACTTTTACTACTTAAAAATGGATTGTCTCAGTCACAATATTCTTTCCTCTATTTCTGTTGATTGTCGGTGTTTTCTGAGAGGAATGTCGCCTGTCGCTTCTACCCCTTCGTAGGCCTCAGTTACAGTGCTTATGTTTTGAGGACAGCTTACCAGGTGTCTTGTTTTTTTGCTTTTGTTAAGATTTGGGACTGCAGTATAAGTGGAAGAGAATTGCTTAACTTAAAAGGTCACAATCAGGATGTGTTCACTTGCATGTTTTCACCTGATGACAGTAATGTGATTTCCTGCTCAGCTGACAAAACTGTAAAGGTATTGTTACAGTAAATATCCTGTACACACATTAACCACCAGTAGTACAATAATGATGTTGTTGATATGTGTATGACATAATTTAACCCCAACTAGTAATGTCTTCAAAGCAAATCCAAGATCCTTGTGCTGGATTACCAGAAGTGCATTTCGAATTTTCCTTCAACCTGATTGGCTAATTGAACAATGGCTTTTTTAACAGGCCAACCATAGTGCGCACTCAAACCGGGTACACAGCTGGAAGTCCAGAACAAGGATTTTGGCACTGGCTCACATGTGGACTTAACCATAGGTGGAAAAAGGGGGAAATAAGCTATTGAGGAAAGCACTCATGGCACGTACTCCACTTAGAAGTATTTTCACTGGCTAAGGAGTACAGAATTCTCCTTGATTATTCATATGGCAAACTTCAGCCTTGTTTGTCTACCGCCTGTACTGTAGGGTTAATTGACGTGTATTTCTTTTTCCTTTCTGTCCTACCGTGTAAGCAGAGGTTTTTCTCCCATGCGAACAGCTTCGTGAAAGCTAAAAGCCATGCAAAAGAAAAACCTCTGCTCGTTTTCTGTCCTTTTCAATTCTTGAACAAACTGAGTACACTTCAGTTAATTGTGTCAAATATTTAAGGTGTGGAACAGTGGAACTGGAGAAGAGATGGTGACATTTACTGGTCATGCAGATATTGTAAGATGCTGCTGTTACTCGCCTGATGGCTTAAGGATTGTTTCCTGTTCTGACGACACTCTTGTTAAGGTTTGTGGAGATGTTTTAAGGTATCATCCAGGTTAAAAATTCATGTCGTTTCCTAAATTGCAATTTTTAGATGAGTAGATAAGCTCGTTGGGGACTATTTTTAAAAAAAAAATTCCAAGAAAATGTTATCTGCGGAGACATTAGGCTATTGAGTGGGATACTAAAACTGAAGCTGTACAAGTAATATAAATGTGTGTAGATTGTGCTTTTTAAGATGTGCCCACCAAGAGACATTCAAGTATAAATTACTTTTTGTTTCTAGGTCTGGGATTCTTTGTCTGGACAAGAACTGTTTTCTCTCGAAGGTGGCACAAACTCTGCCGTGACATACTGTTGTTTTAAGCCTACTGGATGCAGCATCGTTGGTGTCTCGGATACTTCTGTCAAGGTTTGGCATAAAATATTACAAGTATTCTTATTATTTATAATCGTTATCTGCAAATTCGGATTACGGTCATCTCGCCACCGAAGAAATCGCCACCAAGAAATCGTCTCGCCACCAACAAATAATTTTGTATTAATTGAGACAGTTTAATACCTCGGATTACTTACCTAGGAGTTTTACTTTTTCGTCAAGCCTATTCGAATTTAGAGTCGACCCAAATACAAATCTGTGGATCCTTGCGTCGAACTTCTTATGCTCTTGGTAATGCAAATACTAATATTACATGTTGTATAGGTTCTGTGAATGTTAACTTTGACATTTGAGAGATTAAAGAACTGGTAGAAACGTTTCACAACCACGACTCATTTCTTTGAAATAATATATTATGAAAATAAAGTAACGGTTAAGAAATTTCCGTTCATGAAGGTTCAAAACAATGCTGAGCTAAGTTCTATTTTTGGTGGCGAGGTGACCAGAAACCGCTAATTCAAGCCATAGATCACAATGGAAAATACAGCAGTTACATCAATATTGGGGTTAATGTAAAGTTTTGCCATTTGAATAAAAGCCATACCTTATCAAGGAAGATAAATGCATCGCGAAGTTATCGCAAAAAATTTGTCTCAATTGTAGCCTTAATTTTTGACAACGTTAGTTTTCGCGACCTTAATTTCCATTATTTTGGCCCCAAATTCTTGATGCACTCCAGCCATTCTTGACACCTAAGAAAGAGGGGTATTTTATCAAGGTGGAGATCCACCAGAATCAGTGAAATTCTAAAGAACTTTCGAAATGACCAGATTTCTTCGCTTGACCCCCTTCGTACGTTTAGGGAAAGTATCGCAAACAAATTTTTCATTTCAGATTATTCGCTTAATTCTGTCCCTGTGTTTTGTCTCAAGCAATTTTGTTTCTTTGTGAACATGGCGTTAATTTTCTTTATTTTCTGAGAGTCGTTTGCCATTAAATTTGTGTTAACTTAAGTGGCGTTAATTCAGTGAGTTCCAAGGTGATACCTTAATTTCATGGGTCAAGTAGTAGATAAATGCCATCTTCTTTGTTTGCATTTTGGTTTTAGATATGGGACTCAACAACTGGTCAAGAATTAAAGAGCCTCCAGACTCCATCTACAACTCTCTCTTTGGATTATTCTCAAGATGACAGCATTTTGGCTTTGGGCTTGTCTGACACAACTGTTCAGGTATTTGTTATCGGTTTTATACCAGCATCATTATTGAGTTAATATGTAGCTCTTGAATTTGACGTGTTTTAAAGATCAAAGGGATGTTTTTGTGCATTTATCTTTTTTTTTTCCTATCTTGAAGCAACCTATTACCCAAGTGAAACATGCAAGTGTGGATGGGAAGCAGATGGCAGTCTCCACAAACATCTTGTTAAATCTTTCTGAGAGCATGGTTTCGTGGGTGTTTGCAGGGTTTTAAAAGCTCATAGGAAAGCCAAGATTAGGGTGCATCCTCCTCTGTCTAAACGCAATAAACAGAAAGTGTTCTAAAGCGGGCTAACCTTTGAACTGTGTTTGCCAATTTCTTGTGGTGCTGTGATCATGTGAGACCAGGGTGGCCTGTGAGTAATGCACTGTTTCTTGTTTGTTTTTGTTTTTCTGCTAGCTGTGGAATGCCGTCAGTGAAGCCAGCTTGGGTGCGTGCAGAGGTCATTCTGGTTGGGTACACTGTGTCGCCTTTTCACAGGATGCCTGCAAGCTGGTGTCGGCATCAGATGATGAAACTGTGAAGGTAATGATCAGTGATAACTGAACTGTCTACGCCTGTTTACATGGACATCAAGTTAACCTGGGTACCAGGGGTTTTTTCTCGCCTGTGGCGGGATGCTTTGGGGCCGACAGATCGGAAACCACGCATGAAAAGTCTCTGGCACTGAGGGTAACATCAAGTTCAATCTTTCGTGGATTATATTTTGTTCCCTGGAAATTAAAATACTTATTGGATTAGGCTGAATATTGTGTGAAGAATTGTTTCCGACAAAACATTTACAAGTTCCCGATCGGCAGTCTCAGGAAACTAAGAAATGTTTTTCTTTTAGGTATTCAACAAAACGTAGTCGACCTCCTTCGAGTCTTATTTTCTTATTGTTGATATCTTGAGGCAGTAGTTACCTAAGTTTTTGAAATCTTCCATCAATTGTCTCAAGCTGTACTCTGTTAAAAATCTGAATCTGATCCCTCTGTGTGTCTATTTTTGTTTGATACAATAGAATGCCAACTGAACTGCAAAGTGTTTGTTCAACAGAGACCTGCGCAGGTTTAATTGGGCATCAGTTCTGGCCCTGGAGAAGACTTGTTCTCATTATCATCATCATCACCAATTTTGTTTCCTCGTGAAGTGCAGAACCATTAAAAAAAAACTTGCCCAGCTTGACTTCCTTTGACCATTGATATTACAAGGATAAACTGTCTACTGTAGCAACGTTTATTTGTTCTGTATGTTGTTTGTTTCCTAATGACTATGGCGATTGAGTTGGTTCTGTTTTACCAATTTGTTTATTCTTTCTCTGTCTGTAGATATGGACTGTTGACAAAACCACCGTTCAGGGCTCCATCAAGCTGAGAATGGTTTTTGATCTTTTATTTCTGGATGGTTCGCTGATTATTGCCATAACTGATGCTTGCAACAGGCTCATGGTAATATTTGCTATTACAATGAATGCGTTAATTTAAAAACTGTCATTGATACTTAGGGTTCTTGCCAGAAGTCAGAAAAGGCCAGCCGGACTATCAGCGGAACTGGTATTCAAGAACCTAACAAATAAATCGCCCCATCCAGATTCTGGAATCTGGGAAATTTCTGCTTGTGGTATCTTGGGATCCCGGGGGGCGGACTCCATATAAAAATGACGGGGATGCTCGTCGGAAAATTAAAATTAAACTCCCAAGGGAGACCAATGTGGGTGCGGCTTAAGCTTAAACTGACCCCTAAAGGAGACCACACAAAAACACCTATATCACGGCATTTTCTTTGTAAATTTCTTTATGCACAGCCCTAAAGGATACCTGAATGGGCAAATATAGTGACTTTCCGTCTCAAACACCCCAAATGAGACCGAAATTTGCAATTTACATCCCTAAGCGAGACGACGGGCATCTCAGTCACTTTTATATGGGAGTCCAACCCCCCCCCCCCCCCCCTCTCCCGTCTCTAGAGAGATCTATGTTATTTGGACGGAAAATAACATAATTCCAGTGAACAAGATCCAAAAGGCTTTTGTACTTCACTAGTACAAAAGCGCAACATAAAGTTTGTGTAATTTTCCCTTTTAGATATACGAGGGTGAAAATACCAAGTTTCTGGCACAAAGTGAACCACACGCATGTAAAATCACTAGCATTAGTTTCAATAGTGACGGACGGCAAGTTGCGATCGGCTTAGATGATGGTAGCGTTAAGGTAAAATTATTTTCTTTTCTTTTCAGTTCAGTTCTTTTCGGGGGTTTGCGAGCTGTTAAACATGAACAGTGAAAATTCCCGTATTGACCCCCTCCCTCCGAAAAAACTCTCCCTTTTTCTCTCCGCTCAGCTTTGTTCTTGGTCTGCAAACATGTAATACGGCGGTCATGTTGGTGGTCACTATATTGAATTTTATTTTTCGAAAATGTACATGAAAATAGAGTTTAGTTCCTAGCGAAGAGAAATGTTGTTGTTCTTGATCATCAACATGGCCGCCGTGACGTCACGCGAAGCTAGCAGTGCCCTCTTGCACGGAAATCCTTTTACCTTGGAAATTACAGTAACTTCCAATAAAAGGTAACAGAGCACTCAGCCTGTACTAAACATTGTCATGAGTCGTAGAATTCAGAATGTTGTGCAGAATAACAGCACAACATAGACTTGGCACAAGAGTACACGGCAAAGTACACAGAACGTTGTCATTACGATCTGCCAGTCTTAGTTTTGACAAATGCTATTAGGAATATTTAAAAGAAAACTCATTCTAATTGATTAATGAATTGTTCGTTTGAGAAGTGTTATTGCACCATCTGCTTGTTTGTTTACTTTAACGGTTGGATTTAAAGCTTCAATATACGGAAAATTAGAATTCCTTCCCACTGGATATTATAAATTGATCATACATGATAACTCACTCCCTAAGTTAGCGATGAGTTTCGCTTACGTCTTGTTTTAGTTAGTCGGTTGTTTCCTACCCTGCGAGCATAGGCCTTTCGATTATCTAGGAAGATCGAAGGGCCTCTGCTCGCAGGGTAGTTGTTTCCTGAAATCTTAGGTATAGAATTTCCCCTTTACGAGATAAATTTGTGAGTAGAATACTTATAGTAATTTTTTAGTAACCTTTTTTCATGATCTCATTTTCAAAAAAACATTTTTTTTACTTAGATTTTGGAGAAATCTTCTTGTAGATTCAGTCAAGAGTTTCATGACCACTCAGGTCGTGTGAAGTGGTGTGCATTCAGTAAATGTGGTCAAGTTTTAGTATCGGTTTCGGATGATTCCACTGCAAAGGTAACATTAGCTATAACACTGGTAAAAATAAATAACGTAAAACAAAACGAACGACAATTTTTTTCAATGTTAGGACCTTAGGTCTTGTAAGATGCAATTTGCTCTTTTGTTGCTTTTGTTTTAACGGTTTTATCCCAGTTTTTATCCTCGGTCCAACTAATATATACCAAGAAAATTGGCCCTGTATTCTGTAGTTATGCCAACAGCTAAAAGTAACTGTGTAGTGTGTGTTTAAATTCAATCTGAACAAACATTTACTACTGGTGATAATTTACAATGAACGTCTTCGCTTACTGTGTAGGTTTACAGTTGTGTGGAAGGACGACTTCTGTTCTCACTAGAAGGCCATACTTCCAGTGTTCAAAGATGTGTGTTCTTTAATAAGGACCATCGACGCCTGCTTACGTCTTCTCTAGATGGATCACTTAGGGTAGGGACTGTTTTTTTTTTTTAAATATTTAATTCAAGAGAACATTAAAAATCCATTCTACAAAATGCCCCGAAAGAAAGCCACTCAAAATCCATGTGAAGTAAGGCAAACTTAGCCTGTGTACAGACGTCCCCTCCTCCCTCAGGAAAAAATCGGGAGAGGAGGCTTAACCCTGGCTTGAAGCTTTTTTGCGACATTGTTTAAGATTAAGATTAAATCTTTAGCCTGATATAATTTCCATATAATACGGGGTGCCTAATATGGTTCTTCAATCTCGTCATCCCGGGTTAAACTTAACCGTCTTTCGAGGAACCGGGCCCTGCAGTTCCCAAAGATTCCTTTAGGGAAGAAAGTTGAGTGCCAAGTATTGAATTCCAAATGTCATTCCGTAGAGTGTCGAGGAACATTTTTTTTGAAATTGGTCACGGTGAACGAACACGGTGACAAGGGATGAAACAAGACTTGCGTCAATCCCTTCATTACCCAGCCAGCCCATGGAGCCAACTCCATCTAGGGTAACGGATTAAGGAAATCTCCCGTAATTGGGCATGAGTCCCAACCACATACAAACAGTACGTTTTCAACCTTCTTGCAGAAGTCTATATTTCTACTGGACTTTCTAAAAGTCCTTTATTTTTTTCCTGGTTGGTTATGCCATTTTAAAGGACTCTTCATACCTGTTTGGCGCGAAATTCGCCGGTCGAAAATTCTACCGGTGACGTCATGACAATTGACCAATAGGACAGTGGGCGATATTTCACCCCGCTCCCGACACAGCATATGTCAATCATTTTTTTCCCGCGTAAATTTATGTGATTCAAATAAATTCAGGCGAAACAAGTCGAGCTCCAGACTTCGTCGCTCGCTCAGTCGCTGCGCGATCTCATGCTTTGAAGCTCGTTTCACCCGCTTTTAAGAACTCATGAGAGGTCGACTTGTAGTAAGTCTATATTTCTACTTTCTTGACTTTCCGCATACCCTTTATATACTAAGCCCAGTCAAATTGTGGTTAAACACTAACCTGATTGCAACAAAATTTCGAGAGATAATTTTCTCGCTGCGTTCAGTTGAAAGGATGAAGCCCTGGCTGCATGGCTTTCAGTGGCTCCTGGGTGGCGCCGATTTCCTTTATAATATAAACTTAACTTTTACACACGGTTTTCTCTCAAGGTGTGGGATACACAGACAGGTTGCCTTCAGTTTTCCTGTCAGCACAGCAGTAGTGAATACATTCTATCTTGTGATGTGTCGCAGGATGACTCAAAGCTGCTCTCAGGATCAGTGGATAGATACGCCAAGGTAAACTACGGATTATAATTATACAACAAGCTGAGGTGAAATCCTCAACTTGGTTATCATAATCACATGCGAAACAAATTCTGCACTGTTCGACAGGAACGTCGAAGAATAAATAAAGCAACGAAAAAGAATTGGACAATTTTGCACGTGCATCGCACTTTTCTGTTATTTATTTATTTATTTTTTTGCACATGTTAATACGACGTGAAATGGCGACTTTAAAGTTTTCTTTAGAACGTGGAACGTGCACGTCCAGGAGAAAAATTTGTACCTGTCTGAATTCCATTCCGAATTCGAATTCGAATTTTTTTTAATTAGGTAGAGATTTGTAAACATAATTTTTGTACTTAATATATGGTCACTCTTAATAGATCTTTACACACAGTGTGTATTTTGATACGGCTTTCATGTAAAGAAGTTTTTAACTTATCGAAAGTACCGTATTGAAGTAAAAGTGATAAGTGTAAAAGTGATGTAAACTTGGACACGGATTCTCTTCTTTGGAAGCTCCAACTTAATTTCGCAGATTTTAATTCAGTCAGTAAACGACTTGAAATAATCGCGAAAAAGTTTGAAAGGACGCCATGTCAGTTTTTCAGTCAGTTTTCATTGGAGTCGTTTTAATGTTGTCGGAACGTATGGTCCCTATTAATGTGAACCCTACACCAGACGTAGCTACGTCTCTGAATTTTATGGCTAATGCCGGTCCAGGCTAGCAATTGATTCCAAATTTCTTCGTCCATATATGTTTTTCGTGTAACCGTGATCAAAACCGCCTCGTGCGACAGGCTCAAACAACGTCAGATAACCGCTCAGTGTAAACACAAAGTGTCATGAAAATACGTTTCATTTGTAAGCAGTCTGAGCATGTTTCGTTAAGTATGAACACAACATAAGTCAGATTAAATTTAAAACACTTATGAGTAATCTTCCTTCTACCATGCTATGAAATTCTAAAATGCTTATTCTAGGCGGCGGGTCTAAAATACGGGTCACTTTTCACGGGCCATTCCTAAAATGTCATAAGCAGGCTTAGCTCACCTGTGCGGAACTGTTCCAACTTTCGTTTAACTGCCGCAGTGGAATTCAGATTACATGTAGGCAGGTAGCTTTTTGTGTAATTACCGACACTTTCAAACTTAACTTTGATTAAAGTAAATGGAAAGCAAACTTCTGAAACTAAAGAAAACAAGAACCAAGCCACATGTTTTTCAACTTCGTCTGCACATGCGCCGATTACAAATTGAGGAGATGTTGACGCGTGGCACGTGCAGCACGTGCAACTCGTGTTGATCAGCTTAAAATCAAAATACATAGAAAAAGCTCTCCTGAATCAGAGGCTCAAGGCCCAAAACTTTAGGCAATGATTTGCAACTTTTCTCTCAATTTATTTTTGCACGGGAAATATTAAGAGACGCTGTCAAATTTAGCACCTCCTGACTTGAAAACGTATCGCAGTGTTTTTGTCGCCGGGACTGTTGAGAGAAGTTGAACGCAATTCTACTTAGTGTAAGATTTGCTGCAACGAAAACGCTACAAGACGTGTTCGTTTTAGGTACTGTCAGTAGGAAATCCTTGTTACAACGGGTGTCGAAACAATTGCTAGACAAGTTAAGCTGGAAAATTTCCCTAAGTAAAGAAAAAGCTAGATCCCTTCGTGTTCTCTGAATTCCACTACGCCATTCTAAACTCTACGTTTGGGCCAATATTAATTGCTGCGATCTTTGCAGTAGGTTTAAAGAATAGAACTTAAAATGTGATCAAACGGGAATTATCAATTTAACTGCACACTTTTTTGAATGTGTTTAGGTTTGGGATGCTAATTCTGGAGCTCTTTGTTTCTCCCTTGGGCCGCATCCTGACTGTGTGAGATCTGCGTCATTTTCTAAAGACAACAAGTTCATCTGTACTGGCTGTGACGATGGAACAGTTAGAGTAAGTGCAGAGCTATAACATTTGGAGATATGAGCAAAAAAAATCCAAATTGAAAAAAAAAAAAAATGTTAACATGAATGAATAAACCAACGAGAGTACAATAATATGTTGAATGAATAGGCGTCCTCAATTTTTAATAGGTAACTTAAAAAGTATCTGTTTAATGAGTAGTTAGGCAGGTATGTGGTTGTTGTAAGTTTACTTTTGTCATTAGACATTTGGTGAACTCAGACGCTATATAGAGTTAAATTACATTCCATCTATACACATAGCAGCTTTAATGATGTCACTATACCTCAAGTGGCATAAGCTCGTTAAGAGTGTTTGTTATGGGCTAGTAGTGGTATTATGTAATGTTTTAAACACACTCCTTTGTCAGGTGTGGAATGTCGCTGATGGACGAGAACTTGCAGTTTGCAGTAAACACGATGGATGGGTAAGCAGTTGTTGGTTCTCAAGCGACAGCGACTTTCTGGTTTCCGTTAGCAACAACATTAAGGTACGATTACATATTTTTTTTACTGGAATATTTATTCGTTTGTCACTTGTTGTTTGTTTGCACAGTATTTTTCCCAATTTGTCTTGGGTTTTACAGTCGTTCCAAGAGAAATCGAAGACAATAGAGACCTTTAGTATCAGTTTTTTTCGTGGTTAGTGCAAACTGCAAACCTGAAGATGCCCGTGACCATGGTCTTGCGGTCACGTTTGCAGTTTGCAGTTCACGTTTGACGGCGGGAAGGGCTTCCAGCGGTAAGTGAGGCAAGGTTTTTTGGTACAGCCTCATATTTTAAGGCAGGGAATAGGTTTCTACACCCACCTGTGATGTGTTAGTTAGGATTTGAACTCCAGTCAATGATTTCTTCATGGTTTGTATGCGATAAAAGTGAAGCTCTTTGACTTTACGAAAAGTAGCGAACGCCTTGCTAAAATTCGAAATCCCGACAACGTGAAACTGCAAACGTGTAAATGCAAACTGCAGATTGCGTTTGCGCTGCAGATTGCGGTTGTGGTTTCCCATGAAAAACATGATGCTAAAGGTCTCTAATTGTTATGCCAAATTTGGGGGGTAAACAAGTGCATTATAGTCTATGTCAAAATGGTGCATTCGCTACTCAGTTGCTAAGTTACAAGCTTTCCGCGCAAAGACTTCCGGATTGTTTGGGTGGACAAGTTGTGATAGGTTAATGACATCCAAAGGCGACCATAAACCGATCGTTGTTTGTAAATAGGCCACCCAATGATCCCAGAAACCTTTTCGCCGACAGCTTGTACCCATTCTTCTCGCAGTTTATTGCAAAGTGAATTAGTTTTTCTTGTTGCATAAATGAATCTAAGTTATTTGCTGGCCCCGTAGTCTCCCACGCAGCCGTTTTTGTCACATCACACTGGAGGAGCGTTTCGTGACCACACAAGTAGTAGTGAGGGAAACTACTGGCCACGAGTAACCGCAAAAACCTCGGCAAATTGTAGTGAATGTTAGAAAGTTATCATTTGTTTGATTTTTTTTCCCGTCTTACTCTTTACTCCAGTGGTGGAAAAGAGATGGCACATTGTGTCAACAATTCAACTTGAAGGGAGTCCAAGCAAAAAGTATTCTGTTCTCGCCTGATTTCAAGACCTTTGTGACAGTGGATAATGTAGGAATGATCTACGTTTTGAAGAAGATTTCGCCATGATCTGACCATTGGAATGTTACCTAATAATGCTTGCATTACACAATCAAGTTCGATAAGAAATTTTTAGGATATACGTATCAAATTCGTAAATATTATGCACCTATCAATGTAAACCCCGTGGGGGGCGGGGAGTGCGGGCAAGGGGTGGGGATTTGACAAATTTTAAAATTTTTCGATCAAATTCCCCATTGTGGGAAACGAAAGGTCAATCAAAAGTGTCAAAAAAGCCCCCACCCCAGGGGAAAAAATCTAAACAAACAATGCTATAATACTATATAAAAAGAACATTTCAAACACGTTGTTACTACTTTTATCTACGGTTAACGGAAGCTCCATTAAATTACTCCCTGTAATTAAGTATTTTCTCTCTCCACTAGCATATCTTATCTTGAACAACAAAATCACTCCAGGAAGATTGACCGTGCTATATAATATTAATAAAACGTAAAATGCTTTATAACATCTACTCAACATGTCGGAACAGGTCGGATCAGTGACCCATAAAAAATCTTCTGACTTTCATGGTGGAATTCGATTTCAATCGAGTTTTACAATCAGATGGGAACTTGAAGATAAAAACTTCCTCAAAATAGACATTATCTGTTTAGATGACAATTTAAAGTATCGGATTATGGCGATTAAAACAAATGAAAACTTCATACCTTTCTCCAGCAACGTGACTTTCAGGAAGCCTCGAGGGACGGACTTGGTAACTACTTCTGAATTGATACCAGGCTTCTGTCGATCAAAGTCAAATGTCCCGACCCCGGGGTCGCTTCACACGATCAAAAGCCCGACAGCGGGGATAGTCCCAGGCATCAAATCCCCTCCCATTGCCCGCACTCCCCCCCCCCCCCCCACGGGATTTACATTGATAGGTGCATTATTGTGATCAGAACTTGTCAGTCTTTTGAGGAAATAAAATTGCTTCGCTATAACCGGACATCCGTGTTAAGTAAGTCAAAAAAGTTAAATTTATGAAAGGTTTTTAAAAAGCACTTTGTTTCCTCGATTTAGTTTGAAGATCAATTCTTGCAATAGAACGAGCCAAAAGTCAGCGTTCTCCATATTATTGTGGGGAAAAAAGATAGAACTCTTTGTCGTTACATCGGGCATATTGAAGAAATAAATCTTTATGAATTTTGCGGGGTGTCTAGGGAAGACAGGCAAGTTCTTGGCGAATTCGCGAAAAGTTTTTTCGATACAGAATGTCAGAGAGGAAAAGCCGATTTTTGTACCATGTTTGGGTCAAAAAGAAAAATGTTCTTTCGAAAAGTATATCTAAATTTAATTCTTAGTTTTCAAGAAACCAAAGGTCATTGCTGCATCCAAATATTATTGTTATTATTATTATTATTATTATTATTATTATTATTATTAATATTATTAAATTATTATTATTAATTATTTTTATTGCTGAATAATGAATTATTATTACCCAAATATAACAAAGATCGCCTTTCCTCGTTGGAATATGGATTAGGGCTGTGAAACGAAGTGAATAATGTTTCATATAGTCTTCATAAAAAGTCTGACATACCGTAGTTTGATGTGACTTTATCGCAACTTATTACAAAATTCAATTCAATAAGGCTTTATAGTAGATAGGGAAAATAAATAAGTTTGTCCCCAGCTTGGCGGTTTTCCGTTTAAAATATCAACGGTAGCAGCGCTGTTTCTTATGGTAGGCGGAATGGTGCAAAATTCAACGAATCAAAATCACTACCAACATCAACAACCAATCTGCAGTTCAACATTTTTTTTTCTACATCAACGATAAAATCCGTCCAACTTCAACGATTAATATAATAATCAACATTCGAAATATGCTTAATTCAACAACTAGAGAAAATCAACATCAACGAAAATTCCTCTTTTCTTCAACGACGATTTGCCCCACATCCAACATCGGACATCGACTTCAACAACAAAACACGTTCAACAATTTGGGGACGAACGACTGGCTATGGTCGAGGGAGGTTGGGACCCAGAAATTCTAGGAAACAAACATGGCGGATGAAAAGGAGAGAATCAGGCGATGTGGCCGAGCGGAGTTAGAGCTAAATCTTACATCCAGGACTAGAAATTTAATTCATTCGGCGGCTTCGAGTTCTGTACCTGAATTGTATAATGTTTTTGCTGGCCAAACTGCACAAAGGAGCTCTTTTGGGTCGTCATCTCGACCGACTGTAAAAAGACAAAACATTCTTGTCCCGCTTCATGTAGTACTTTTACGGACAGAGACGCAGAGAGGAATTCAAAAAGGCTGTAGAGGGTGCTCTCAAGTTCTTTCCTGGAATAAAAATAGAACCCGAGCAAGAATTGTGTTTTCAAAGCCTCGTATACGTAGTTAAAAGGAAAGATGTTCTCGGAGTATGGAAAAGCCTCATATACCCGGCTTCTACCAAAACGGAGAAGTATTGTCGGAGTATTGGTTTCATAAGATCGGGACAAAGAAGACGATATCAGTGCTTCAGATATCTAAGATCTGATTTATAACATCCTGCCGTTAAAAGCCGGGTATTGTTTATGCTGTTAATAAAATTAGAGCGAGGTAGCCATGTATTGAGAATAGCCCACAGCATCGCCTGCGTCCATTTATTCCCTAGCGCCTGCTACGCAGGCTACCGACAGCACCAAGGCTTTAGCTTGACTTTGCTTGTGGCAGTTACGATAGCGTACGTGATTGGAGTTCGTTCGCTTCCTCTTCCAATTTTTTTTTCACTTTTGAAATGTGTTAAGCTCAAGCGGGCGCCATCATATTTCGCCAACGCGATTGACCTTTGCTATAGGCTCTCACTTCTTTCTTAACTGAACTTGTAACAGCTTTCACGAGCTGTCTGTCAAGTGGTGGAATTTGCTGCTGCTTGATAATTTTTCTAGGTATAGGTGTTTCACCATCGCACCTTCCTATTTATTCTTGCAGCTCCTTTCAACAGCCCAAGAAGACGAGAGATAACCAACAAACCTAAAGAAAAAAAATAGATTTTCCCTCGGACGATTCTCGACCTGATCTACATCAGCTTTTTAGCTGCCAGCCTCTCAGGAACCTGCTTATTAATGAGCGCCCGTTGTAACTCTGCAAACAAAAGCAATTTACAATTTTCCGGGCACACGTTTATTTACAAACAGAGTGTTGACGATCTTACACCAGCAAAATTCCTAAAACATGCTATAACTCCTCAAAAACGGCAGGTTTTCCATTGCAAGTATTCGAAAGCTCCTCACTGGAGGTTTCAGAAAAAAGCGAAATCGTAGCAACACAAGCACCGGAGCTCTACCAGACAGTAAGGTGAGATTTATTTTAGGCGAGCTTTTTGAAGCTGACAACCCAATGACCGGAAATGATTTTGATTCGATGGTATCGAATCATGCTGTGTGGGGATGGAAGGCTCCAGTAAAAGCATCTGTGTCAGGCGTTTCTCTCCGTCAGCTCTCTCCATTTTTCGCTTCCATCTTTCCCCTTTCCCCCCAGAAACGCCTGATACCCCAGGCTTCAATTGGTAATAATCTAAGACTAACTGTTCCAAATCTCTAAAAAAAAGTTCCACACGATACTTTGCATTTGGTTGGTAGCTCCGGCCGCATGTTTGTTTCCTGGGGCTCGTTTCTCGAAAGTCCCGATAATTAACGGACCTGTAAAGCAGTTTTGGTTTACATGCAAGATAGAGGTTTCAATAGTCTTGCATTTAACATGATAAAACTATCAGTTAATGAAACAAAATGGAGTAGTTTGCTAGCCAGGACCCTCGCACTTATTCTTTACGTTTCGATTTGAATATTTGATTTCGGGCCAGAAAAGTTACCGGGACTTTCGAGAAACGGGCCCCTGGTGTCTCTATTTCCTAGCATGCCCCGTGATTAGAATTTCTGGGTCCCAACCTCCCTCGACCATAGCCAGTCGTTCGTCCCCAAATTGTTGAACGTGTTTTGTTGTTGAAGTCGATGTCCAATGTTGGTTGTGAAGCAAATCGTCGTTGAAGAAAGAGGAATTTTTGTTGATGTTGATTTTCTCTGGTTGTTGAATTAGGTATATTTCGAATGTTGATTATTATATTAATCGTTGAA
Source organism: Porites rus (assembly GCA_964035705.1). NCBI lineage: Eukaryota > Metazoa > Cnidaria > Anthozoa > Scleractinia > Poritidae > Porites > Porites rus. The sequence goes on along the minus strand of OZ037997.1, from coordinate 14,365,656 downwards.
GTTGGATGGATTTTATTGTTGATGTAGAAAAAAAATGTTGAACTGCAGATTGGTTGTTGATGTTGGTAGTGATTTTGATTCGTTGAATTTTGCACCATTCCGCCTACCATAGTTTCTCCTTCTCTATTTTGATTGGTGTCAAACTTTTCTAAAATGATAAATTAAGATCTTCTTGTCTTTTTATAAAATTTCTAATATATTTGAATGCAGATGTAAGTCCTGCTATGGCAGTGAAAATATATTATGTTGTATTTGCTAAAAATCTGTTTAAAATTACTCACACCCAGTAAATGCTCGTAAAGTAAGGCCTTTATTCAATGACCTTTCACGGCACATACTCCAGAGAGTTACCCCGACGAAGGTATCGTCGTCTTCTGCATTTTTTCATCTCATACGCTGTCCAGTAGCCGGGTATTTTTGAAAACGGAGGTTTTTTCCTGCGTTTTAGCATTCCGTCCATGCGTAAACGGCGTTTTCGGGCACCAAAAATGCAGGTTTTCTATAAAGGCCCTAGAGTGCAGATTTTGGAAAACGCCGGCTTCTCGGTTACGAGTGGACGAACGAAAACGATGATGTCGTGCATCAGAACCACTAGCATTACGCATGCTCTGTATCAGATGTTGTCGTATTTCCATCGTTTTAGTGTTTTCATGTGGACGAACGAATACGCTATCTGTGGACGTGTGTTTTTGAAAACGGAGAGAAAAAAAAATATCCCGATACGTGTGGACAGGGCCTCAGGGAGCCTTAGCAACGACCATGACAACGGCAACAAAAACGTTACTAATAAATTTGCTTTGTAAAAAACCCTGTTGTGATTTTTCCGACTCGCATAAAATGTCAAATTGAAGTTTTACAAACCGAAAAGGTCGGCCTCCAGCTCACTGAGAAAAGTCTTACTTTCAAGGGAATGTGTGTCTCCCACGGAGGAAAGGCTTTGCTATTGAGGCCTTAGACTTTGAAAAACTGCTGTAAGGTTACTAAGACTATAAGGTTTCTAAAGTGTCGGTAGAACGGGCAACAAAAACGTGCAACTTGTTTTGCAACATTGACGTTGCGCGTTTTACCACCCACTATCAAACTTGTTAACATCCCGAGTCACTGCAAGACAGGTTTGATGTTGGTGGTAAAACGCTCAACATCGCTATTTTTAAAACTCGTTTTCCAGCAATGTTGCGAGACAAGTTACATGTTTTTTATTACCCGTTTTTCTGTAAGATTTCTCTGATAAAAACAATAGTAATTTATTTTTTGTCTTCTAATGAACTTTACAAATTGTAAAGATATCAAACAGTTAGTGCCACAATTCCATGATAAATAGTTGGTTTAAAGGACAGGGTGTATGGAAGGATCTTAAATTGCCTTACCGGTAGCCGTAAAACGGCCAAAACTGTTAATCGTTAGATTACACGAAGAGAAAAATTTATCCGTTTGTTGTACAAAATAGTTATTTGTAACAAATTATTCTAGCCCTTACATGATTATACCTACGGTCAAAAAAACGTATTCCTGTAGGTCTTATATAAAGTGAACTGAAAAACTTTGCCAGTATTGCTTGCTTATTGTCAATAAAACAATTATTCCACCCCGAGGTTGTGCCTTTCTCAAACAACGTCAAGTGCTATTTGTAAAGCCCCAAGTTATCGGCCCATATAACTGTAAGGAAAAAAAAAATACTTCCGATTTTAAGCCCTCCGCCCCTGTCAGATATAAACCCCCTCTAATAGGCAACTTCCGAAGTTCCTAAAACCCTCACTTTCAAAATGAGACCAAGTGCTTAACCTTTCTTTTGAAAATGGCTTTTATTTGCACGAGGATGAAAAGTCATTTCCATATCAAAGACTGAGCACTTAACCTCGTTTTGATACAGAGGCCTGGAACATTCAGTTTAGTATGACGTTTTGAAGCTTAATTGAACACCAGTAAATGCGAGAAGTTTGATCAGCACTACTATAGCTTATTAGCTTATTTTGGACCCCTTTTTCTATCCCGGTTATTAATCCCCTTGGATATAAGCGACCCCGTTTAATTTATAAGCTCTCCTAAAACCCCTTACGAAGATGTATAATCCCAGAGCGTAAAAGCGCAGGTTACGTTATATCACATCACCTCTTTCTTCTGGCGGATAACCCTCACATATTGCGTGAGTTAATTTACGGGGAACTTAGGAGTAACGGCTTAATTTCTAACGAAAGTGTGATGTTGCGTTAGTGGGAGAGTGAAATACAAAAATTTTTGCTTTTATCAAATGAGTTTGAATCCAATCTAAATAAACAAACAAAACAAAAGTAGTCATATTGTGTTAGAGTATACTTCTCCTTTGCGGGATTAAATTAAGCCTATGGCACGCTTAGATTGGTTTATTTAGGTATTTAATGATTCTAATTTTCCCTCGAGCATTCCCGTCTGTTTTAAATAAGGGTCTTCCCCTGGGAGTTCGAATAGCTCTCACCAAAGGCTACGGATACTAGCCTGCGCCTCGGACGGAAATTTTAAAATTCTGGTTCAGTCCGTCTGTGAAACAGCGCCGAAGTTTGATTGCGCGCCATGATTGGTCTGTTAAAAAAGTCATTGTCAAAAGACCTTATTCACGATACCCGCCATCTTTGCACGCGCTAAAGGACTGATGGGAAAAAAGCAATGTCACGTGGCTTCTAAGGGGGCAAACACTCGCGGTCAAGTTTGTTTACTCTAGCAAGAGCCATAGAGGGAGTCTCCCAGTCACGCCTTTGGGATATCTTAATTTCAAAAAAGTTATTTTTAGAACTATGCGGGCTATGAGAAAACAGTTTCCGGTAAACTGGTTGACTTTTGCTTGTATGGTGGTCTTTGTAGGACCCGTGCATTTTGTGTTCAACGTTTATCCGGGCCGCAAGGCTACTTGTCCCCTTTTCAGCTGTTCCAACAAAACGATGGTCACGCGGTCGCTTTAACCGATTTCTACCGTTGCTTGTAAAGGACTCGTGTGTAGAAGTTTTAACCAGTTTCTATGGTAGGTTTTTTCGTTGAAGTAGGACAATTTATCGACTCAAAGTCCCTCCACATCGTCCCTCCACTTAGGCCGCCATTTTTTTTCATTTGCTGACTCCGCCTCGCTTTGGGGCGCTGAATCGTGAAAGCGAGTCTTCTGGAAGTCAACGAGTGTACCGGAAACTGTTTCCGCGTGGTACGCATAGTTCTGAAAATAACTTTTGTGAAATTAAGATATCCCGGCCAACGCCCTTGCCTATTATGATCTCTTGACTCTAGACAACAGAAAATAAAAAACTTTTGATGATAGGACGATAATGGCAAATTATGGGTAGAAGTAAACATCGTTACTTCTTTGGATGCTGTAGGGACCGTACATGGCCTTACAGCAAACAATAATGACCAACCTCGTCCGATCGCCCGTCAGCCTGCACCACAGGCACACCAATATAAAATAGCTTAATCAACAGGCATGGCCGCCCGGACTTTTAGAGAGAGAGAGAAAAAAAAATAAAGTCGTGTCTTTTTCGACGTTAATTTTGATGTTGTTTTTAATGTCTACACTCACGTGGGTAACAGATAAAGAGCTAGAGCGAGTGATTGAAAACAAAGTAGAGGAATTTCGTTGGAAGAAAAACATGGAAATTTCATAGCAACGTTGAGAAAATGAGAAATGCTAGCGGCCAGTTGAAAATGAGCGGCAGTGAAAAAATAAAAGCGAACATTACACTGGAAACAAAATCTTTGGTAAGTACATACGACAATTCCTCCAAAAAATAACGTGTAAATAGGAAGTTTGACGTCTTAGTCGTACAAAACAGCATTGTAGTCGTGCAAAACAACGGCAAAGAAAGACAAAAAAGCGTGCTGCACGTCCAAATGTTTTTTTAGCTAATTAGATCTATTGATCTTGATGCCATTTTCGTTGGCATCCCCGTTTACCATTACACGATTTATTTTATTTTATGTTTTTGTTTATAAGTATCATTAACCAGGCTTCGCTTTTAGTCCTGGCTTAATCTATATATTATCTTGATTGAAAGCATTTCTCCTTAGCTGATTCCCCACATGTAGATATTATTACGTATGTAAGTAACGTCACTTTTAACCTTCAACTATTATTTTGCAATGTATTAAATGGCTTCTTTTTTCTGGCAAACTGAAACTGAGTTAGATTATCATCTCTTTGTAGTCTCCATGCAATCGGTTGAATTAGGCCCGTGGAACGTCTGTTCTCGTTTTCAAGCAGTACAATATTTCTGTCTAGTCTAGGTTTTATGGCAGCCCGGTTAAGTCGTCTTTCGGCGTCTAATAGGCCACTTGCACGATGGCCTAATTTTACTACTACAACCAGAATCCTTCAGGGTTTTGCTGTCTTGTGCAAATTAGGGCTTTTGTTATTTAATCCTCGCTGGGATTACCAAATTTAAATATGAAAGGAAAAACGTAAGGGATCCTGGTCCTAGTAGTAAAATGACGCCATCGTGCAAATGGCCTATTCTCTGGGTTGCCCCAAGCCTCTGTTTCAAAGCGAGGTGTAAAGCCATTGAAATGAAAATAAATTTTTATTCTTAAGCAAATAAAACTCATTTTCACAACAAAGATTTTGTATTTAGCCTCGTTTTAAGAGTTTTGGAACTTGGAAAGGGCCTATTAACGACCCTGACTCGTCCCCAGTCGTCACCTCTCCCGCCGCCGTGCGCGTAACGAAGACTACTGGAGACGAGTCAAGTCATGGACAGTTGCAAGCACGCTGCACAAAATTGATAATTCGCCAAGAGTCTCCCACGAACAGAAATGAGGGAGTTCAACGGACAGAATGGAATTAAGTTGTGTGTATGGGTCAACCTGACGTTGGACAAACTCTCGCTAAGACATACACCGTAGGACCAGCACTGAGTGTTCCCCTAAGAGAGGTGCAAGAGTCAGAGAAAATGACTGAAGAAAAGAAAGGACCAACTCTAGGTGTCCATCTTAGAGAGCAGTCTGCCTTTAAGAGAGTCGGATGTGACGAACAGCAGGCACCAACTCTAGGTGAGCCTTAAGAAAGGTGTTCAATGAAATGACTGTAGCCTGCTAGCAAGCTCTCCGGGGCGCTCTGGCAGCGGGGCAAAAAAATGAGAGAGAGCTTGCAGTCACGTCTCAGAAATTTGAATTCCTGCATCGAAAATTTCTTTGCAAAATGCTGATTGGCGGAGATGGCATTGGTACTGACGTCATTAGCATTGGCGCGTGTTTAAAATAAAGTGTTGACAGGCTAAACACGATTCATAGCTCGTGGAAAATGTCACCTTAGACTTGGCTTGAACAACTGAGATTTTCCTTTTCTTTTTTTCGCGCAGGTCATGCAGTGCATGGAGTATTCTAAACTTTGACGACGGAAATTTTTTTTTTTGGCCACTATTGAGTCTAACAGTTAGAGGCCATGAGGCTCAGGTCTGTTTCGTGCATACATGTATCGAGTATAATTATTATTCCCTGTGGTTTCTTTCTAACAGAATTTGATCTCTGATGCCTGAGTCGACGGAGAGCCACAGGGGGCACTGGAGGCAGAATTAAAAATCCTCAGACATGACTGCAAGCTCTCCCCCATTTTTCGCCCCGCCGCAAGAGGGGCCCTGGATAGCTTGTTAGCAAGCATTAAATGACTGAAGCAAAGACCAACTCTAAGTGCCTGTTTTAGCGAGGTGTCCACTTTATAGAGAATCAAAGGAAATGATTGAGGAACAGCAAGGACAAGCTTTAGGTGTCCAACTTAAAGAGGTGTCTGCCTTATAAAGAGTCAAAGAAAATGACTGAAGAACAGCAAGTACCAACCCTAGGTGCCTGTTATAGCAAGGTTTATGCCTTATAGAGAAAAATAAGGAAAGGGTTTAATACAACGTTTACAGTCACCTATTTTTCCCAAGATTGTCCAGATCAAGTGCTTACTAATAACAGGCACCATCTTGGCAAAAAATAAAATATACCCAGGGGACAGGCTTGGAAGTTGTTTATTGGGGCAGAAATGATCCAGTGGACTTTAACATTATTTTTTGGGGTGAGGGGGAGCTCTTTCTTGAAACTAGGCATGAAAACGTCCATTTTTTTGGCATTTTTGTCCAAAATGGTAGGTTGTTAACAGCAAGAGGTAATGAAAAAATTAATTAGTGTCCAATGCAAATTTGAATATTAATGATGTTTATTTTTCAGGCTATTAACAATGCTTGACAATGCTTTGTTCACTGTTGTGGGGGTGGAGCCCCAAATCCACCACGACCACGGCCAAACCCACCTCTCTGTGAAAAAGAAGAAAATAATCGAGTGAGTATAAAAAGGAAAAACGAATGTACTTCAATTTGTAAGCCACATCACAAAAAAGGAATAAAAGGGTTTACACTGGCTCTAGAAAAGCTTTTGTTAAAGACCTTTCAATGACGTATGTATGTAAATCACTCTGAAAAAAACTATGGCGTGGTTGCATCTGTATTAAACAGAGTGCCATTTACAGTGATTTTGTTACCTCCTGCATACCTGATGCATAAAAATCCCCAAAGATGCAAAATAATTCATGGCATGCGTCCTGTAGGACGCAAAGAACGATTGATTGATTTGAAGATTTTGTGGTAGAATATCCTGTTTGTGTGATGTCTGTGGCTGTTGTTTAAAGATGCGTTTTCATTTCAGTCGTTTGTGTGCTTTAAATACATGTGGAAGAATAGAATTTACGGAACATTTCTTCTCTGGTTATGCTAGATCAAGAATAAAAGTGTTAAGACAATTTTACTTGTAGCTTTGAAGTAAAAACACATGCCATTCATAAAAATAGAGCGCAAACAAAGAGTCAACAACAACATATTGTCTTAGTCAACAAAATAAGTTTTATTTTAGAAACGAACCTACAAAAGACGCTAGACCAGAGATAAAGACCAAGACTGTTTCAAATCATTAACAATTAGACTTATCTGTCACTACTGATTTTATAATTTAGATGCTGACAGAACAAGAAACATCAAGTCTTTGTTTTGATCTCAGGGAAACACACATTGCTCGCACAAAATTGTTCGATCATGCTGAATCACTGCGATGTCTAGAAAAACAGAACCAAGCATCATTGGTATACTAATCCACTGTAAGCAGTCCGTGGACAAAAAGGGAAAGTAAACTCTGCTATTTTCCAAAGATGTGCTCAAACACAAACAGTTAAAAAACATGGCATTTACAGGATCTAACTCATACTGGTGCCTCTCTAAGTCCGTTGAGAACAATCTGGACAAGCAAACAGTCGTGTTTATCATTGCCGTGAATCAAGATAAATACAAGAAGGAATCTAGCCCAATTTTATAAAGTTTCCTTTGCCAGAAGTTTAGTTTCATCACGAAACTCACGGCCATGTTGTTGTAATCATTAAAAAAAAAACAGCCACCGCCAACTTGATAGCCGCTTCATTATATGTCCACATACTTTGAGCACAAAAGAAATCCAAGAGTCAGCAGCCTCTAAAATAACTCAACAGAAAGGTTATGTGAAGTATAGGGAAGATTCCATCAAAGATTCCATCACTTATTGTGGAGTAGCCGTCGTTAACTCTGCCATTACAATGGCCGCTAATAAGAGGACACTATAAATCCACGTAAAAAAATTCTACGGGCAAACATTCAAAATAACGCCAAAAAATTCTTCTGTAATCACAATAGAACGATTCTTAATATAAAACTTTGCTAACTATCAAACGTTGGCTGAGATTTAGACAGATAAAAACAGCCTTCCAAAATCTCTCACAGAACTTGAAAAAGTGGGCCAACTTTTCAAGTTTGTTTTCATTGGCTCGCGCATGCGTCAGGAGTGACATAGCCCCTTTAACTGTCTGGTTACACAAAGGCCCAAGCATGAATCCTTGTTTTTTTCAACTGGGACTCATTGATTATGGACATTAGGGACTCATGATTTTTCACAAGGTGAATTCCCAGACTCACCATAACTATTTGTAACAAATCACTGATTTAGCAGCCAGTTACATAAGTCCTGGCAAACAAACTTTTTGGTAACATGTTTCAGTAAGTGGTGACCTTATTAAGAGGTCACTTGTGCTTTCCTTGGGAATGGCCAATTAATATACAAAAAATCAAAAATCAACTCAAGAAAAACTGCGTCAGTGACTCTTTGTCTTAATGCATTGTACCTCAGTAAGCGCTCTGTTAATTAGACCACTTAACTTCTGTGTTTAATTTATTTTTAGTTGCAATCTGCAAGGGTTTCTAACAAGTTAAGGCTTTTGATTTTATTAGATAATTGTGTTATTCATGTACTTGTCTTGCCCCGCCACCACTAGCTTTCCAGCTATTTGCAGGGCAAACTATGCAAACTTTGTATTTTTGTACAAAGAATAAAGTTGCTGTTGTTGTTGTTGTTGTCAAAACACATAGACTGGATTGATGACACACACTTTGTAAGTTCTCAGGCCTTACGCATACTGTCTAATTACAATGTCTCAATAATGCTTAAATCACTGAGTGCTGCTAATAGTCAATGACACTAGGGAATTTAGCTATAGCAAAGTTCAAAAATAAAACACTAGAACTATGAAAGACACAAAACTAACTTACAAATTCAGGATTAAAGTTTGAACCCGCGCCTCCTTTAGGTTCCATTCCTGGCCCGGCGGGACCACGTCTGTAAGCATCACGGTCTGCAGAGTCTCCAGAGGGGGGGCCACGAGGCTGTTCAGGACCTGGAAGAACAGTGTGTGGAAGAAATTTTAAATTCACCACTTTCCACTACCCATAATATATATATACTCCTTAGCCACCAAAATTTTGCACAAGCGACTTCAATTCTTCTTGGAATGACCATAATACCCAAGGGAAACTGGAAATAACGGTTATAAATGCAAAATTTGAGATGGGGTGAGGCGGTGGGGGAGGGGGGGGGGGGGGTGCGGAGGTGGGGCCTGGCAAAGTGTATTGTGGGTAATGGAAAGTAAACTAAGGTTACGGTTACATGGTGGCATGAAGATATGAATTTTATTTTCGAGTGGCAAAACAATATTTTACAAGTAAGCGCAGTGAATTACCGAAATTACGTCATCGATAAACTCACGTGTGAGATTATGGAAAATTAACCACTTGGGTCCCGGATGTAGTTTTTATGAATTTTACAAGTGGTATATTTTCCAGTGAAACACACGTGTCTATATAATAAAAAGAAATAAATGATGATTCAGAGATAGAAAATCCACAAAGTGGTTCTTCGTCTACCATTCCTGGTCGAATAGAGATTCGGAAATACTAGTTTTTGAGGAGAAGGGAAAACCAGAGTGCCTGGAGAAAAAACTTCTTCAAGCAAGGACAGAACCAATGACAAACTCCACCCGCATGAGGCATCGACACCGGGGTTTGAACCCAGGCCACATTGGTGGGAAGAGAGTGGTCTCAACACCGCGCCACCTTAGCTCTCTGAAAGCGGTCAATAATACCTCTTTGTACAGTGTAATACTGTGAAGGAAGTGTTAACGCTCGTTCAAATTACAACAGAGTCAGAATAGAAGTGAAGAGAGTTTCCATCCCACTCATGATCTGGTGAAAACCATATTGTTGGGATTAAAGTAGAAGTGGAAGAGCTGAACATTAGGAAAAAGGAATGCGATTGGTCCACTGTTCTGCTTCTGCCCCCCAACAAAACAGTTTTTACTAGATTATTAGCACAGTAAGAGACAGTGGATTTTTTTTTTTTTTTTTTTTGGGGGGGGGGGGGGGGGTTGGAATGAAAATGAAATATTCTCATGCAGCATGGTATCAAATCTGTTTACAAACGAGCATCTTGGTTGTCTCAATATACCGAGAGTGATCAGCATCAAATTTCTCTTTGTAATATCAATGCTTTGTAAAACAGAGTGGTCATGAGAAATACAGACATGATCTCAGAAGATAAATTTGCTTGATATTTTATCACCCTCTCCCCACTACTTCTGTGGGAAATGATCAGGGGCAACAAATAAGAATTCAAATTTTGATCTTAGGGTTTAAAGGGTTAAAAGAGAGTACCTTTAGGTCGGGGTCTAGAGGTCTCCGTCCTGGCCTGTCGGCGAAGGGTAGCTGGAACAATCTCAGGGGGGAGATGAAGGTAATCTCTGAGATATGTGATACCTTAAATCAAGAGAAAGACCATAAATAACATGCAAAAACAACAACAACAGAACTTAAAACTGCTTCATATGGACGGTAAGTGCATACCATCATTTGTGAGGTACCAGTAGAAATGCTGCCAGGCAAACTTCTCCGTGACATATCCACGAGACCTTAGTGACTGAGAAAGCAAGAAAGTCAATAGAAACATAAGCACACACTTATGGTACAACTCAGAAAACTGAATGGAATGTTATTGTGTTTTTGTATTTTGACATCTGTTCTTATATTAATTTTTCAAATGAATACTCATGATACTTATTCAAGAATGCGTGACAGAGAATACTTAACTGAAACTGATGTCCAAAAAACTTTAAGACGCAGCACAGAACATAAAATAATAATTTATTGAGTACTTGTACAAAAAAGCCACGCAAATTGAAATAGCACAAAAATGACAATCAAAAATATTAAGCAAACATTTTAGACAGAAATTGTCTTCTCAGAACACTAGAAATGGCATTTCAGAGCATCAAGACTTTTGAGGAAGCATGCCCCCACACCCCACTAGTGGTTCATCCCTTTGGTGCTTGCTTGATTTGTTGGTGATGAAAAAACATCCCGACTGAACATACTCAAAACCTTGAACAGCCTGGATTGGTCATAACAAAATAAACATTCCTGAAATATTTCAGGTGTTCACAGTTTTCTTGATATGACAGTAACACCCTTAACACTTTCTCCGTACATTTTGGGGAAATTAAGAAACAGTATTGGCACTTTTTTCCAGCCTTGAGCTTAACTTTTTCATCTTCATTACAATAATGGTCTTTATTTTATTTTTACTTTATACAACAAAGGGACAGACCTAGTTATCTGACAGAGACTTTTAGGTAACCTATCCTTGTAAAAAGGCATGACAGTAGTCCAGAAGGCAGTTTTATAACATTTTATTTCATAAGTAGTCATGTATGTGTAGAAGGTTTAAGCTTGAGCTTATGTACCTGCATGGCCTTTATAACTTGAAGATTTGGAACAGCCTCGATATCGGGATGTTTTGGGTTGTTGAAGTCCTTTTTCGCCACTGCAACACCCTCTTTAAAGAGGTATTCGTATATTTGAACCCTGTTTTTCTTGGGAATCAACATCCTACAAAGGGCAAACAGTCGCTGTATAAACGATTATTACGACTCGAAACACCTCAAGACATGACTTAAACTCGTGCACAAAAGCAGAAGTAGCAAATTATTCCTAAGAATTTTTACTGCTGCAACTTTACCTAACAGAGTTTAAATAAAAACAAGAAAATAGTCCTCTGTGTGCTTGAAGACAAGTGTCCCTAGGTAAGAAGCTAAATATAGGCTTACTATTATGGTAAAAACAAAAATATGGAAAATTTTAGATAGACTACAGTTTCAGCATTTATTTTTGACTTAGACATCAAAGGCTGACAACTCGATGGCTAAAAAATCCTGTGGATTGCAAAGACAACACTCACTTTTATTCTCCAAGATGGCGATCGAAGCGATAGAGAACGAAATGAGCATGCGCTCAGTCTGATGGCCTTGGTGGCCAGGCCTTTTTTTGTTTACCGAGAATCACGCAGCCCGATCCACGCGTGAGATGCGCGCGGCTCCTTGCGAGATAAATCTCATTTATGTCAGGGAAATAAGGAAGAAAATATGAATATTGATTCTCGGGGCTGATGTCACGGTCTTACAGTAAAGTAAGTAAGGAAGAAGATACCACGGCCATAGTTTCATCACTTCATGGCTCAAATCATAAATGGCCAAATGAAAAATGTAGAGTTTTCTCTAGCCACAGACGGTTACAGTGTCCTCTCAATAAATCGACCACAATTTTCCACGGTCTACACTCTTATAGACCATAGAAAGGACGTCATAAAATGTTCAAAAACTTAAGTGGATCCACGAGCTGCAGGTGAGTGGTTTCACTGCAAAATTTTGAACATTAATATTTTATGGCATCATTTCTATAGTCTATAAGAGTGTAGACCATGGAAAATTGTGATCCATTTGTTTTTTACTGAACATTTATTTTTTTTATGAAAAACCAAAAAAAAGAAGCTGCACTGCGTGACATGATACGTCATTAGTGCGCTATACTCTCATAGACCATAGCTCTCGACCAATCAGCACGTGAGGATTCATTCAGTACTTGTAAAAAAATTAATAGACCTTGTGTGCTAAATGTAATTTTTATTTTTTAATACCCACAATAAGGGAGAGGGGCAGTTTGGGCTTAAGGTTAAGGGGCATAATTGAGTGATTTTTTGGGTTTAAAATTTTCCATTGCAGGAATTGAGAAAGAAATGTTTAAAATTCTTGGAGCATCAATAAATTAAAAGTCCTCTGCAATTTTTCTTCTTAATGCATTCTTTCTAATGCAGTAATTTACTGCCAATTTGTCTGTCAGGACTCTTGTAACTGGCTGCTACATAAATGGTGTATTCTTAGTAGAGCACTGTCATTTAACCGCCGTCTGATTAGCTCAGTTGGGAGAGCGGGAGGTCGCAGGTTCAAACCCCGGCCGGACCAACACTCAGGGTCTTTAGATAACTGAGAAGAAAGTCCTGCCTTTGTAATGACATCTGCAAATGGTTAGACTTTCTAGTCTTCTTGGATAAGGACGAAAAACCTAGGTCCTGCCTCACAGCACTTTCACTGATTTGTTCTTGTGGGACGTAAAAGAACCCACATCACTATTCGAAAAGAGTAGGGGTCGTAGACCCCAGTAGTGTGGCCAACCTTTATGGGTTGTGGGATTGGGTAGGGATGGCACCTCGCATGGGACCTGAGTCCCGTTCATGCACAGCCTGTGTCCAGAAAAGCTGGTAAATAAATAAATAATTTAGTATATCTCTATGATATTTTCTCACAACATAGCAAAATGTTAATCTATACACAGAATTTCTAAGTAATTAGATTGCCAGTACTCTTTGCCAAGGGATTAGTGAGCCGTGTGTCATTCTTTCTTTCACGCGGGATTGACACGCGCGTACGCGACAGTAGCTCGCTCCGTGATCGCTACTTTTTGTTTTAAATACTTTATAATATCTACTCATTCAAGTTATTTATCGATTTGCTAATCTACGAGACACACTAGGCAGCGGATTTTCGACTTCTATGTCCTTCAAATAAGTCCACTGGCGATCACAGCGGCATTCAATGCCGCATTTTTCTGATCCACACGAGGGACACGGGAAATGACATCCCGGGCAGTCTGTATCCTGACAATCACAAACATCTCTGCCGTCAGACATTCGAACACCTGATCGATCATGAAATGTCTGTTTCTGTGGTCGCTTTCGTTGTCGCTGCTGTCTTCTTCTTGTTCGGCTCGTGGGGTCGCTCCGGTTCCCCTTGTGCTTATCTTTCATATCCAGCCGTTTTAGTTTCCTCATTTCTCGTCTGCTTGTGTCTGGGTTAAAGTCTTTAAGCATCGGTCCTGGATTTCTAAACTTCAACGAATTAAGCAACTTTTCTGTCCAGGAACTTTCCGAGCTAGTTGAACCAGTTCGAGTAACTTTTGCAGGATCTTGTAGAGAAAATCCTGAAAGAACCGGCGTTTCTTCCTCAAAAGCAGAAACACTTGCTTCTCCGACCAGCGGCAATTTCAAAGTTTTCTTCTCACTTTCTTTAGATATTTCTCCTGAAGACATTCCAGGATTAATATTTTTTAAAATTTGAGATGCTAACTTTCCTTCTTAAAGCAAGAATTGTACGGAAGATACGTACTTAATGTAGACACATTGATAAATATGGCCGCCATTTTTATGAAACTACCTTACCCAGTCCTCCTCTGAATTCTTAAAAAAGAAAATTACTTTCCAGACTTCCTGTAAGGGGGGTTTCTTTTCCGGTTCAATTCTTATAACAACAAAAATTTCACTTGACCAGCCCTTCCAACACTTGTTACATTTTAATTATGTCTTAGAACAACCCTTTCTTGTAAGCAGGGAACTTTATTTTATACACAGTCAACAAAGGATCGTGGGCTGGAAACAACAACTTCAGTTCTGCAGAAAGGAGGAGTTTGCAGATATTTTCTAAATTTTCCAATGAATTTTCCTGAAAAACTTTCGGAGATAAGCCAAATTTCGTTTTATGCACCTACCTGAAAAATAGTTGCTAGGACTTTCGAAAACCGGGATTTCTTGTTCAGGACACAACAAAGTACTGGAAAGTGTTGATTGGCCAGAAGACAATGATTGCTTGTTTAACGCTCATTTCCGGACGTGTTGCCTAGCTGTGAAAAGCCAATTTGTTAAAAATTTATTTCCAATGGTTCACGACGACAGTTCCACGCAGCAAATAGTGGTAGGAGAATGTCTTTTGTATTTATTCGCAAAGGTAGAAATGTTAATGAATCTACGTCAAGATTTGAATTGACGTATTTCGCTTGATTTGATGCAGGTTCGACGTTCGAACTCCACAGTCGACGCGGGCAATAAATCGATCACCATGAAAGAGGTTCGTTGTTCATTATTATCGCGTAAATATTTCCTTGAAATCTTTATCAGCGCTTAATAACTACAGTTGCAGTAATTTTAAATGATACTTGCTGTGGGTTAATTTACGAAACGATGCTTGTTTATAATTCAGAGAGACGAGGCTCCAAAGGAAATCGACTTGAGAGAGAAGCCTGAAGCACGCGAGGACTTAAAAGAGGGAACAGAAGATCAGGCAGGACTGTTGTCGAAAATTTCAGGTGGCGTGTATAATAAAGCTGCTTCAGTTGTCGGTGGAGTTGGCTGGGTCGCTGGAACAGCATTGTCGACCACATTTACGGCAGTATCGGCCGTAGGGGGAGTTGCATTAACGCCATTTAGGAAATCCCCAAAGGACAAATCTGACTAAGGGCTCGAGTCGACAGTACAGTAACACGAAACGGCGGGCGAATGCCAAGAATCTAGGAGAACTTATTTTCTATCACTATCTTCAGGGACTGAAGAAGGAGATATTTACTTTTATGAGTTCTTGTCGATGAAAGTCTTCTTATTCCACAATGGGACCTGATGGTAAACAACGTAAACTTGACGAAGGCCCTACTCATCAATATTGTATTCTGTAGGAGAACGATCGTATTTATTGCCTTTCTTTCAAATCAAATACCCTTATTTTTCAGGCTTTTCTGTGGTTTTACTTAAGAATAGTGTAGTATAAAAGTACGTGATAATATTGAGTCGGTACATAACTTATCAGTTATCATTTTTCCTTTTTGAAAACTGCTTGTTCAGCTGTTGTACGTTGCTAATTAGCACTGAACGTTTTGTAATTGTTATTGCCATGCAATGGTGGTTTTTAGGGTATGGCAGCAATAATTTTATAGGAAAGAACTAAATTCGTATTCTTTGCAAGAATTAATAATTATTGTAAATATAAAATATGTTTTATAGTTCCCTTTCAAAGGAATAACAATAATATATTACATAGCGTGGGTGTCACTTGCAATATAGATTAAAGTTGTTGCAAAACAGATTCTTTTTCCTTTAGATATTGGGGACGTTCATTTCCATTTTCAATGTTTTTACATGTAAATCTTCCTTCTGAGGTTTCACCACATGTGTAGAGGGGGATTTTAAAATAGCTATCTGTAATAATGAACTGACTTTGGACACTAAGCTTCACTAACAAGTGGACAAGTTCTTTAGTGGGGAAATATCAGGGAAAGAACATACAAGATTCCCCCCTTTCTGCTCCACACCATATTTTCAGATGTCATTTCTACCTCTCTTCACAGGAATCATGCTTAACTACAAAAAAAAAACAAAAACAACAACAAATCAATGCACAACTGTTTATTTGTCGTGATGTCTATACTGCACAACTACATGTATGTACAAGGGAGAGAATAATATTATTGTCGCGGCCAGGTAAAAGAAAGCTAATAATTAAAAGAATTTTAAAATCTACACAAGTAGATGATGAAAATCAACAGCTCGAGCAGGGATGTAGAGCTGGCTGCCAGCTAATGTCACCAGCTGGGGTGTCCCTTCTGGAGTAGGGACAATTAGGAGAATTTAGACGGTGGAGGACGGAGGGCTTTCTCCCCTTTTAGCTTCTAGTTAGCCTGCCAGCAAGCTCTCTGGGGCACTCTGGCAGCGGGGCAGGAAAAGGAAGGAGAGCTTGAAACTACGTTCCTGGAATTTGAATTCCACCTCCAGTTCCCCTATGGCTCCCCATCAATTCAGATTTCCACCAATCAGCGCAAAGCAGAAATGAAACAAACAAACAAACATTGAAAAAGATGTGCCAAGGATAATGACTTCATTACTAATGTCATCTCTGCCAATCAGCATTTAGCAGAGACTTTTTTGATGCAGATATTCAAATTCCAGAGACGTAGTTGCAAGCTCTCCTTCCTTTTCCCGCCCCGCCGCCGGAGCGCCCCGGAGAGCTTGCTGGCAGGCTAGCTTCTAGTAAAAAAGCCTGCTTAGGTTTCCTTTAGCTACATAATCATTTATGACCAATGTGGTTCATTTCAAATCCCCTACTAACACAAAAAACTATCTAAAGAAAATTATTGTCATTTCAGTGAATCAGTCCCAGAATTTACAACATTTTGTGGGCAAGACCTTCTTTTTCCTTTCTGATTTAAACTACTCTTATAACCACAATAAAAATATGGCAGGGCTGTCATTAGTAGCTGGTTCCTGCAGCAACATTAGCCAGCTACTTTAAGTATTAATATGAGTCAAATGTAACAAGATAATATGGGAGAATTTGTGGCATGAATGACTGAGAGACCAACTACTTGAAACATTGATGACAGCCCTGAATGGAGAGTTAATGACTGGGGGGAGTAGATACTTTTTGGTCTTAATCATTCCCTCTTACTGGAAATTTCAGTTTTGGTTAGTTACCACCCTTGTAAAAATGTTTGGTGTTAAGAAGCTTTCCCCCTTAGATTTTCAAATGAGCCTCCACAGGACGGGTGAGGATATTTTCTGCAACCACACTGAGACTCTTTGAAAAGAAAAAAATCATTTTTAGAAAGGGCATTTACACACTACAGACATAATCATTCTGAGACAGGTCATCTGTTGAATATTCTGTGTCATTGCAGTTAAAAAGATAATCCATCTTTGTGTCAAGACTGGATGAGGTAAATTTTGGACAAATAATCCATTTGAGTTTATCAGTCTGTTTATCTGTCTGTCTAGAAGGATTCTAATGGTTGATCATGAAATATATGTTTCACACTTGACATGTACAAATTATAGAAAAATGAACAACTTTCTTAAAGTGACATGGATTGTTTTTTAACTCAGCTGATTATAAACAATGATCAGTTCTGTACACCTACAGATCATCTTGTTTTCTTTCCTTTCTATTCATTTTTTTAAAAGAAGATATTTATGACATAAATATAAACAATGTAAAAACAACTAGGTATTTTATAGATGTTGTTAAAATTATCATGGTGAGCTGTGTCCTCTAAAATTAGCTATAGCTTCATGCCCTGGTGTTGTTTTTATAAGTCTAAGCTTCATAGTGTCAACTGCTTTCTCTCCAACTCCATCAGCAGTGATCTCTACATTGTAATTATTTGCCTGTAACAAAAAAAAGAATGCCATACTAGCAATTAATAAAAGCACACAAAGTTAAAATACAGTCTAAAGCCGTAAAAATGAACACCGAGGGGGCCATGGAAAGTGTTCGTTTTAATGCCTTATAATGAGGTCATGCTTTTTACATTGAAAATACATCTTCTAATTGAACAAAATACTAATGAAACAAAACAGGACATTAGCATCATGAAATTAAACATCTCTAACCTTTACAAAGCCATCATCAAAACGGAACGTTTTTTATTTTTAAAAAGGAAAGGTTTATTTCAGCTCACAGTTCATAATAAAGTGTCTGCATTACCAAGGTTGACTTCAGATGAGAATCTGTTAATTGGGCAAGCAACAAGTGTCCACTGTTTGCATTAATGGGTGTCCATATTAAGCTGGTTGAAGTTCAAGCAAATGTAAGGGCTTACCCCAGCGACAAAGAAAAGTGTCCATAATAGAAGGAGAAGAGTAAGGTGTCTGTATTAAGCAGGTGTTTGTAAACCAAGGTTTGCCTGTGATCATTGCAATAAATTAAATTTATTAGCTTTGGCAGAGTTGATGAGGATTGCTACCACACCAGCTAGTGCCATTATCACTACAGGAGACAGACTTACCAGCTGTAAGGTGGCTAGAAATAATCGGCAAATTTCAAATGATTCCTGAAAATTAATAGATCATGAAACAGTGAATTTAGAGAATAGAAGTTCATTAATATTACCTTATTTAAAAATATTATTTTTTAAAGTACTTTTGCAAACTAAAAATTGCCCTAAGGTAACGCACTTATCAATGTAAATCCCGGGGGGGGGGGGAGTGCAGGCATGAGGGGATTTGATGCCTGGGACTATCCCCGCTATCGGGCTTTTGATCGTGCGAAGCGACCCCGGGGTCAGGACATTTGACTTTGACCGACAGAAGCCTGGTATCAATTCAGAAGCAGTTACCAAGTCGGTCCCTCGAGGCTACCTGAAAGTCTTGCTGTTGGAGAAAGGTATGAAGTTTTCATTTGTTTCAATCACCATAATCCGATACTTTAAACTGTCATCTAAACAGATAATGTCTATTTTGAGAAAGTTTTTATCTTCAAGTTCCCATCTGATTGTAAAACTCGATTGAAATCGAATTCCACCATGAAAGTCAGAGGATTTTTTATGGGTCACTGATCCGACCTGTTCCGACATGTTGAGCAGATGTTATAAAGCATTTTAAGTTTTATTAATATTATAAAGCACGGTCAATCTTCCTAGAGTGATTTTGTTGTTCAAGATAAGAGATGCTAGTGGAGAGAGAAAATACTTAATTACAACGAGTAATTTAATGGAGCTTCCGTTAACCGTAAATAAAAGTAGTAACAACCTGTTTGAAATGTTCTTTTATTCGTTTTATGTAGTATTATAGCACTGTTTGTTTAGATTTTTTCCCCTGGGGTGGGGGCTTTTTTGACACTTTTGATTGACCTTTCGTTTCCCACCCTGGGGAATTTGATCGAAAAATTTTAAAATTTGTCAAATCCCCACCCCTTGCCCGCACTCCCCCCCTACGGGGTTTACATTGATAGGTGCATAACGTGTACATTACCTTTCCATCAGCTACATCTTTGAAGTGCTGATTAGATTGTCCTAAAAAAGAACACCAAACAAAAGAACAAAAGAAATTTAACAAAAGGGAAAAAATGGTCATGTAACACACCACAGTAATGTTTATTACTTTGAATGCTAATTTTGTAACAGTACACTCTTAGTAATTTTTTAGTCTCTAGTCAGTCTTGAAGAGGAAAATTTGTTAGAGTTTTCAGTTTAAACTGCAGTGTTGATCTCCAATGTAACCCCACTAATTCAGCACATTCCTCAGGCTGAGGGTTACCTGACTTACCAGAAACAATAAACACATCCTTGACTTTTAATGACATTGACAACATCCAGGATTTTCCAGAACCTTTTTTAAACATATTCCTGGGTTTTCCTACCAAAAGATAACTGTTTTCTTAGATTCTTACTTGAGTTTGACAACCCTGTTGGTATTTCACCGATGACAACTTTCTTTTCAAGTTACAGTTTTATTACTTATTATGTTCACGATCTTTGTTTAATGCTTACTATACCTCTAAATGATTCAAGTATTTCTTCACCATATTTATGAATATCAAATGGTCTGTGAGTTTCCTGAAAATGAAAAAGATTGTCAGTTCTAAGTACAGGTTAATCCTAATAAAACAAAAACAAACAACTGCAAACTTTTAAACACTCCTCCTCGGTGGCTGTTAGGGCATTCATGTTATAAATAAACCATTGACTATTTTCGAATTCCCCATAATACACTCTGTCTGCCCCCCAAATTTTGCATAACTTATTGTCTTAAAATGCTCTTGGGAAAATGCAATACTCCCAGGAGCATTTAAAAACAATGGTTTATGCAAAATTTGGGGAGCAAACAGAGTGTATTATGGGGAATTCGAAAATAGTCAATTAAAAATAGGCTCTTTGCATGACTTGATCACCTGATCAACACTTTCGGTAAACACAAAAACAGTTCACTTTTGAAAAATTTTGTTAGCACAAGCTGAAAGAGCATATTAAAATTAGATGACGTGAGAATTTTTCAGCTGTATATCTCAAAAGTAGCTATTGCAGCGGCCGCTCCCTGTTAGAAGCATTTGTATGAGAAAAACAACTTTTGCCACCAGCTACTAAAGGAAAATAGTTTTTGAAGTGTGATAATAAGTCAACAATAGCTTTTTTGTCAACACTTTTCTTCGTTAAATACAAACATGATATATTTATGTTATAACAAACGTGGGTCCCTGGTCACTAAAAATACGCTTAACTGTACTTTTCAGTCGACAAAATTATATCCCCTTCCATGGAAGCACATGGGATATCGGAGGTAATATAAGATCCAGAACATTCAGAAAGGGGTGGCCAGGACACTTGCCAGAAAAGAGATATTTGTACTATTAATTTTACTGAAAAGCCTTTTAAAATAAAACAAAATCTTACGGAAAAAGGGGTGGCAGCAGTCCACTTGGCCAACCCCTAACTCCGCCCATGTACCCCATGCCACACCTACCCTCCACATGCCACTGCACCATGTGAAAGGCACTTTGGTTGTACTCTTCTTTTATTGTACATTTTTTTCTCCTCAATTATTTAAATTTTTTTGGAGAACCCTGGTATCAACTATTGTATAAAGCATCTTAACTGACTTGAATATCTTTTGATTCAATTTGCTGCTTACACTGACTTACCTCTTCAGATAAAACAGGAAGAATTCTGTCCTCCCAGTCTCTAACTCTTCTACTCAAATCTGTCTCCTGAGCATATTGCTGTGCCTCCATTAGGTAGCCATCCTGTGTAGAGGAGTTATTGGGCAAATTTAACAAAAGACAATGTAATTTTAATTTTGAACATTATTATTTATCAATAGAGCAGTGACCAGCACCTGTGACCTGTTTTGTACTTGCCAGCATGTGAGCTTTTGCTGCAGAAATTGTTACAGAATTACGCAGTCTTGTTCAACTTTCGTTGATTAGGGTTACATTTCATGAGTAGAGTTAAGAACATAAATTTTACTAATTAGGGTTAACCATTGATTAGGGTTACACTTACAATTAGGTTTACATTTACAATGGTTAGCTTTGAGTTATTGTTTTCGTATTATTAATTTTTCGATTTTTTGTATTTTTTCACAAGACTTGCATGGCTCACTGGCTCACACTGTGTCCGAACTCCACATTAGTGAAGGGAAAATGGTTAACACCTAACAGGCCATGTAAACCCATGCAATGGTTTTAATTTGAGCTGATACAGTTAGATAAACAGTTCCTGTAGTAAAGGTGACTTACCACATACTTTCGCACCAGTTCTTCATAGCTGGAAATAACAATGCCATCTGAAGGTTCCTCTAAAGCTGTGAATTGAAATTTGAGTTTTGAACAATTTTTAAAAAGGAAAAAAAAATGACAAGACAGCTGCATTATATTAATATCCAGAATAATTCTTATTATCATTTGAAGAAAATTTTTCTTTCTTTTCATTGGCCAAGAGCCCACCACATGACCTGCAAATAGCTGCCTACAAATAATGGTCTGCTCTGTGCAATGCTTCCAACAGTGTTTGGCTGCAAATAATATAATTTTATATTCTGCTCATGCATAAAGGAAACCATGCTTTTCTCCTTCTTGTGATCACTCTTGCATGAAAATGGCAGATCGCTTCGCTTCCCAAGGATATTCATTAAAAAAACAAACTCAGTGATCGAATGATAAAACTATTATTGAACTCGGTTATCGCAAAATATTGTGATGGTCAGTGTCTCGCAGATCAAAAATTATTATTATTTGCCTCAACCTTCGGCTTTAACAAATAATTGATCTGCTCGCCACAGACAAATCACGATATTTTGCTCAACCTCATCCAATAATTGTTAATTATCTTGTCAAGCATACCCATAGGTTCCACTGGGTCTGGAACATCAGCATCTCCAAGGAAATTATCATCACCAGCTCCACCACCAAAATCATTGTCATCATCGTCATCAACATCACCACCTTAGAAGCAATAGACAAACATCACCCAGCATACAAAGAAAGTCATACCATCCAGCTGGTAGCCCAGTGTTCAGACTCTTTTAAGCTCTTTAAATTCCACAACTTTTTTCATTGACCTTTTCCAGTTTTCCACGACCTTAAGTTTAGCTGTCATTTTCAAAAAATTATTAAATTCTCTTGTTTTCAGGTATTTTTTGACCCACATGTCAGTTCAACAGGCAAAAGGTACGGTTCCCACCAAAATGGGTGCCGTTTGCGTTGTTTAATTGCTTGTCTCTATTAAAGAAGAAGGAGAATTCAAACACCAGAAAGCTCAGAAAAATTTTCCGAGCTCCAGCTGAGAATCGAACTCACGACCCTCCGAGTTATAGTTCGGATGCTCTAACCACTGAGGCACTGGAACTGGCAAGCACGGTAGGAATTTAAATACAAGTACACCAGACTTATCTTACATTATTCTTGCTTTGACATCTGTGGTAACTAATCTACCAATAACAACTTTAATTTCCCATCACTTTCCAGGCCTGGTAAAAGAAATTCTAAAATTTCATGACTTTCTATGTTTTCCATGACCACTACGAACCTAATTGCAGTTTTTGTGGTTGGTCTACTGGAATCTACCTTCAATTTCCTCAGTTAACCCTTTAAGCCCCAATATCCATATATAAATTCTCCAAACTGATCTGCATACATCTCCTTTAAGAATTAGTTGAGAGAATTTGATAAAAGATCATGGCATTTTCTCTTTGGTGATCATTTTATTAATTCTCATTACCTTATCTTTTGACAATGTATAGATAACTGTTAGGAGAAAATTGTTGTTGGTCTAAGGTGGTGACAACTTGCAAGAAGGACAACCTGAAAAATTTATCTTCTTTCCACATTCCTGACCATCGTTATCTTATCAAATCATTAGCAGCAAAAAAGACTTTCTAAGAACTTTGCGGATCATTTTAGTTGTAGCCAGTAATATTAACATACCAAAGGCTTGCTCCTCATTTTCAATGTCTTCATTCTCTTCTGACTTAGCTACAATGGATTTCAGTTCTTCAATTTCATCATCAGTGGCAAGCTGGGACTAAAAGAGGACGGGCACAAAGGATCGAGAAAATTAATTCAGTCAAAATTCAATAAAATCAAATGTTCGCAGTTTCCTCAGGCAAGGACTTTATAGTGATTGATGATTTAACAGCTTGTGCCGAAGTCATCATAAGAGTCAAATTGAAAGCTGCCCCCTGACAATGATAATATTTGAACGATCCAAAGTGTGAAGAAAGCTTTGATAGAAAAATTCTACACATGATACAAACATTTTTGTTTTTCATAACTTCTGGTACAATTCGTTCACACATACACACCTACAAAGCTTTATAACTCTGACAATGACCTGGAAATTGCAAACATTAGATAACTTACAAGAAGCTGTTTCTGTTTTGCTTGTACTTTTTGCTGCCTTCTAAACTCTATCCAGTACAAGTATTCAAACTCTGAAAGACATCATGTTACTAAGATCAGTAATAATAAAAGTTAAGGGTTCTCAGTAAAAGCCAGCAACTGGCTAAGAAATGGTTACACTGAATTTTAAGCCACCTACTACTTGGGAAAAGAGAGTAAGTTGAGAGTTAAAGTCTAAAATTGCCTTCAGCGCTGGATTGCCAGGCTGCCTACTTTTACATCCAACCTGACCCTACATAGACTTTGAAACTCAATGACAACCCTGAATCAACCTGAAAGACAGCTGCCATAGTTCTAGCAGGTCACACAAAACCCAACATAA
Source organism: Porites rus (assembly GCA_964035705.1). Lineage (NCBI taxonomy): Eukaryota > Metazoa > Cnidaria > Anthozoa > Scleractinia > Poritidae > Porites > Porites rus. The sequence continues at coordinate 14,341,678 of OZ037997.1, read as the reverse complement.
TGTTAAGTGCAAATGACCACATACCTGGGAATGCTGGAGTTTTGAGTGGATTTTTTAGCATTTTGGATGCATGTGAATAAACTGCAATAAACAATAAAAAAATGATAGTCAAATATAAGGTGAAGGAACTCTTACTTAGATTAAAGAAAGCACTTTATTTCAGTGTCAATTTGTATTAAGCACGAAAGTACTAATTGGACGCACTATTCTTATGTCTCCAACTGGAGACACGACCGCCATTTCACGTGATCATCTGAGCCAGGCAAAGGTCCAGCCACTTGCAGTGCAAAGGGAGTACCTTCATTTCTCAGTTATTTTAACACCCTGAGTACTGGTCAGGCCCATGGAATCAAACCCGCGACCACCAACTCTGCAGTCAGGTGCTCTTCTGACTAAGCTAATCCTGCCACGGTTAAGCCATCATGATAACTTCAAATCTTACGACTGTACTACAGTAAAATAAATAAAGAACCAGTCAACATACATGCTTGGGATATAAACTGATTTATTGGAATAAGTGTTGGCTCTTTCCTATCTTCTTGTCGTTTTCGTTTCTTCTTGTGTTGTTGTGACACTATAGAGGAAGGTTTCTTGAAAGGTTTGCCTGCAAATTTCAATGTCCAATATTTCTGATAAGCAACATACATGTCTGCACCTAGTTGCACCAACTATTTTACTAAAATTGACCTCATGTTTGCAGATCCTTTGGAGTCCTGTCACATTTTACTGGTAAAATTAACAAGGATGGGGTACAAGGGTTTGCCATGATGCAGTTTCACCATTTTGTTAACCACTGGCACTACAGTTTGCAGAGACCAACTTGTATGCAGTCATTGAAAATTTTGGTAAATAATTTGGATTCAGTATTGTTGCAGTTTTTCTAAGCTGTACTTTTGCACATAGCTTAGAAAATGCCTCCACCCACATAAGGATAACAACATAGACATACAGAGTATAAAATAATATTATTATGAAAAAGGGTGGGTATGAGTTATGTTGATAGTCAGGCTTTATCAACTAAGGCAGCCAACAACTACAGTCTCAGACAAAAATAGCTGGGACACTTCCACCCAACTCTGTTTTTTTTTTTTACTTTGGCTCATCTCCTTGCCCTCCCAATGTTGTTTATCACAGGTAACTCACTAAATCTTGCACACCAACTTTAGGAGGGCAAGAAGATAGCAAAGTGTCCCAACAATTTCGACTGAGACTGTAGGTGAAAACACAGCAGGATAATAGCTGTCAGTACATTAAAAGTGAAAGTGATGTAGCTCTACACAGTACAGTGGCCAAGTAAAAGTTTTGCTCACCTTTCTTAAAAGGCTTATTTTTTGATATTCCTGGGTCATGTGGATCCATCATTTTCCAGTGATCCTTAAACTTAGAACAAAAAGAGAGAAGAGAGTTACAACAGAACAAGTATAAGTTCATAGTTAGCAACTGAAATTCTTGTATGGCTTAGTCAAGAGATAATACTGTTAATTCTAAAGTAATCGCATGTGTGTGATATACTTGTTACTCTCCAGGAACTGTACATGTGGCTCTTCAGAGGTGCAAAATAATGGTGCAAACAGTTGAAATTTTCACTGCAGCTGTCTTGTCAAGAGTCAATCAAATGAGTTTTAATTTTGCATTGTTCACAGTGGCAAATTCACTTTATCAATTCAATTAAAGAACCAAAATTAATACGTGTAAAATACTTTCCTTCTCTGTGGAAACTGTAAGTACATAAATTACATGCATTGCTCGACTGTCTAAAATCAATTTAGTAAAAGTATATATTATACTTTATCATAAAATACTGAGAAAGGGCTGCTGACAGAGAAAGAATCATTTAAGAGGTCATACAATAATCTTCAAATATTCATTTTCATGAATCATGTCTCCACAATAGCCTTTAACAAAACCTGGATCAGACCAAATTATCACCCTGTGACCCTATCCCTAATTGATTCGTTCGCTATAGTGAAGGTCAAAACTTGATCTAATCTTATCTGATTCAGGTTTTGTTGATGCCTCTAGGTATATTGACCCTATCAATGCCCACTGAGTTTCTAACACTTTCTTCCTGTTTTGCATGAAGAATCTTTGAATATGAGTGAGTTCACTATAGCTTATTTGCTTCATGCAAAAGGCAAACAAAATTATTGACAGACTACAATAAGAACAGTTTGGGGCTAAGGAGTTAAAGGAGTATGAAACATTATAATTTTATGATCTCAAGTTGGAGTTATATGAAATACTTACAGGTAAGTTTTGTACTTGCTTGGGCTGTGGTTCTGCTCTTGCTCTCAATGCTCTCCTTTCTTCTTGAATATCCTTTATTAGTATCAAGGAAAGATTCAACTCACATGTGCAGTACTTTTTAACACCACTAAAATTTAGTGGTGTTAAAAAGTACTGCACATGTGAGTTGAAGTAAGGACATGGCCAAACCCCAACCTTTTCATGAGACAAACTAAACAGGGCAAATTAAGTTCGTGAAAAGTTTGCCGTCTGTCTGCGCTTAGTTTGTATGAATGAGTTTAGATCGACCGACTTGTTCAACTATCTATCTGCTTCAGATTGATAGAACCTTGATCTTCTCACGAGACATGGGAAATATTCAACAAATAAAAAAAAAAACATTATTCAAGACAGAAAATGCTTACAAACTTATACTCTTCTTTGAAACAGAAGCTTGGGGAAACTCCCAAATGGCAACAAAAAGAAAATGTTTTCCCATAAATTAACTTTGTTTAACCAACTTTACCTCATTTTCACCACCATTTCCACTGCAATAATTATCAGAAGCTCCATTATCATCATAAAAGACATCCTCATCCATAAGCTGAGGTGCGTCAAAGTCGTCATCAACTCCTAATGAGCAATAAGACCAAATTAATGCCTGCTGATAAAAATTACACATTGACTTGAGTGTTGTAAAGTAAAAAGTACATGACTTGCACAATTTGTCATAAGTTTTATCATAATATTCAACATATAATAATTTATAATGAAAAGTTTAAGAAGAAACCGCTTACCACATTAATTTTGTTTTTTTATGTAATTTTGTGTAAAATTTGTTTACTCAAAAAGGACCATATGAAAGGAAAAAATTCCCAGACTAAAAGTATTGCCAAGGGGTATTCATTTTAATGGACACATTGTATTTGACAAAATAATAAAATTCACATCCCACAGAATCAAAAGTTTAAACCACATGTCTCCATGACCATCCAAATGCCTGCAAAATAATTTATTCTTTTCTTAAGAAAGGATGTTAACGTCAAGGCAGGAGACTGTTAATCTTTAGTTGCACAAACAAGAAAAGTAAATAATTTATTATTATTGGGCATAAATTGCTGTGTAATTGCCAACTTTTACACGTAGTTTCTTTAAGTACTATTCAAATCTGTAACTTCAAAAGTCTTTTGTATTATTTTGTTCTGTTGAGTCATCATGTCATCATTGTCAGGATTTCATCTGACATCAGAGAGATTTAGAATCAGATTTACTGCCGATGGCAAACATCAATCAGGGGACCGAGTGTTGTGTACTATAATCATTTTACAGTATTTATACAAAAATATTTTTGTACTTTTATGTCAAGCTTATCCATTAGAATTATTTGGTACAGTTTTTACCTGTTCATTCACTAACTAAAGAAATATTCAACTTGAATCTCTCATTTGCCATAAACATAATTCTTAAACTCTCTATTGATTTCTGCATGGTCTCCAAATTCTTTTTTTTGCAGCCCTAATTCTTGTAAATTCTTATCACAGGTATTTGCCAGAGCTGCAAATATAACTGTTGGTGATATAAGTATAATGGAGTGACTAAAAAGGGAAAATTCCAGACCAGGCAGATCCACAGCGTCAAAATTTGCATCATCACTCGGTACAACTTGATTGGCAGCTTGTTTTCCACTTGCAGTCCCAGGTTCTGAAAAGAATACAGATTGAACAAAGTGTAATAATTAAAATAAATAATAATATTGGTTGAGTAACACAGGGTTGTAATTAATTTTCAAGTAACCAGGTTTAGGCAATTAGTTGGTGGGGAATCTGGCAATTTTATGTAGTTTATACTTAAATTACAGTTTTCTTTTTCTGAGTTTTTTTGATGATCTTACAACATAAGGATATTTCCTGAGAACACATTTCTGGGAAAACTAACCTTGCACATCTGATGGCGTAGAAGTCATCAGTCGCTTGAAGGAGCTGTCCAATAGAGCCAAGTGTGTCATATCCAGCAGTAGAGTCCCAGAAGCATGGACTGTACAGGTGTTCATCTGTTAACAAGAATTTAAACAATTAACAGAAATTCTTCACTGTGTCCACTGTAAGTTCCCTGTTGAAGGTGCAAGAGTAGGGCTTGAAAAAAAGTCCCCAGATTTTCCTACCAAATAAGTAACTCTTCACGATGTACTTGTCCAATAAACAGTGGTCCAGGCAGGCCTACCCTTTAGGTAAATCATAAACCAAGACAAGGATCATCCTGCCATTTGGGCAAGATGACTACACGTAAGCAATTTCCAGGGTTTTTTTAGCTTTAAACGATGGGTTGCACCACCCATTTGCCCACCTGATTGGTTATGCATTTGAGTCTAAGACCATAGAAGAAGCCTGTGTTGCAGAAATAATTTAACCTTGGTTAGTAATATCTGCAAAGCAGCACCAATATCCCTGTTCCGGGCCTCTAACAGATCAGACCAGACCAGAAGTACGTTCGAATTTCCTTTCAACCTGATTGGCAAATCAACAATGGCTTTTTTAACAAGCCAGTCATGGTGTGTACCCAAATCGTCAGGTGCACAGCTAGGCATCCAGAACAAGGATTTCAGTGCTGTTTCGCAGACGGGTTAACCAGAGTTCAGTTTCGTTTCTAGAGCAGGCTACAATAGAAGTAGAGTGAGCGCTGATTTTACCGCAAGTAGCTGATTTTACTCTCAGTAGAGTACATGAGAACATTTATTTTACTGCCACAATCACATTCACAACAAGGCCAAAACACAATCATTTCGTCATTTTTCCAGGGAAAAGGGGAGTTAAGTGTGTTAACTACCTTAAAATCATTTCGACTTCCAAGAACCTCACCAGTGCGACTGAAAATGAAACAACAAAGAATTAAGTAAAAAAAAACCACCTTCTTGGCACGTACATGTTGTAGCTGATTTTTTATCTCAGGCAACTTTTATTATTCTTTTGTTTGCACTTCATTAGCATAACCATACCCCAAAACAAAAGAAAAACAAAAAAATACCTGAGATACAAAAGTTAACTACAACATATACCTGTACATGTTATTGGGTTGTGTCACCTGCATTTTTTGGAGAAGAAAACCAAACTACATGTACACTGTATATAGTTTGAAACAAAAAAACCAAAGATTAAACTCATCACCAATGGATGAGCTTGGGCGTTGGTACCTTCAAAGTTGGTGGAGCCCGGCAATGCTCTAGCATGAGGAGGAGGTATCCATGGCAACCCTGCGAGCGGCCCCCACCAGGCACCGTCACACTGAACAATTCAGTGGAATACTTACTGACCCAATACTTACCTAGCCCACACCAAGAGGGAGGGAGGGATGGGAAAAACCAAAGCACAAACTGGCACGCAAACAGCAAGCAATTGAAACAACACTTTGCGAAGAACTGCAAGCAAGCAACTGCGTATATAAGTCACGAGGTGCCCCTGCTAGAGACATCGGGCCACCCCTAATATAGCTGGGGAAACAGCTGACCAGCATTGCTTTGAGGTTAACTTTGCCTAAATTACATTTAGCCACATTTAAACTCATCACCAATAGATGAGCTTGGGCCTTGGTGCCTTCAAAGTTGGTGGAGCCGGGCAATGCTCTAGCATGAGGAGGAGGTATCCATGGCAACCCTGCGAGCGGCCCCCACCCAACCAGGATCTCCTTGGTGCTTGAAAAAGGAGGGGCCAGCGAACAAGGGTAAAATGGAACCTCCAACTCCAACAACCCCAAGCACCAAGCGCAGCAGTTGCATCGAAAAACAAACACACTTACCAAATGAAAGCAGCTGACAGTGAGAGCAACACCCAAAAACTGCAGTGCAAGCCCCGAACAATTCGATGCTAAACTCGACCGCCATGTAGAAGGAGCTGTGGATAACCAACGGTAAGGACACACGATGTCAAGCCAGCTGACCAGAGAAGCCCGCAAGAGCTTCCAACGGCGTGCGAATATAAAGCTGGTATGCGTTGCTAGTCCAACGTCCATGAGCCTGAATCAGGTGATAAGGAATGCTGTTGCGAGCTGCTACCGTGGCTGCCCCAATGCGGAAGCTGTGGCTGGAGAAATTGCCCTCAATCCCCGTGGTAGAGAAAATTTGCCGCAGCCAATCAGTCAAAATTGCGCGAAACAGAGGTTGACCACTTGCAACAAGGAACAAGGGGCCAGGGGCCTTTCCTCGTATGGAGAGGTATGCCAGCAAAGCAAGAAATGCGCAGAGGGGGGGCCCTTCCAGACCAATATGGATGTGGCAGCCTTGACGGAACGGATCCGTTTTCAAGGCTTTTATCCTAACACGGAGGCAGGTTGGCGACTGGCGCGAATCCACTGTGATGTCAGCCACTGAAAGATGAATAGCTGGAGAAAAGCTGGCTAAATTGGGGACTGTAAATTCAGCAGCACGGAGAAAACCAAAATAACCCAGCATGCAGGCTGCCCAAAAGGCACAATGATCGAAAAGCTTGAAGTCCAACGCCCGATGAATGACCAAGAGAAGGCTGTCAGTAATCGGAAGGCACTGAGCAGCCGGGGAACCCTGGGAACGCTTGACCCTTCTCAACACTCGTTGAAGCCGCAGGCAATTAAGTAGAGGGTCAGGAAAACCTTGCTCAATGTGCAAGGAGCGAACTGCAGATAAATAAACTTTAATAGAAGAATGCTGAATCGAATCTGCAAGAAATGAAACGAACAAACATAAAGTCCACTCGTCTGCAGGGCAAGGCAAGCCATTGGAGTGGAGCTTTCCAGCTTGGTGGCAAAATTCCACGAACTTGCGTTGACCTGACGCATAAGTTTTCCGGGTGGAAGGAGCCAGACCCTGGGCCAAGAAATGCAAGCACCGTTGTTCTAGGGAGGAGGTGTTAAGCTGTCCAACAGGAGCTGCGGAATTGGACAAGGGGACGAATGAGCCTCCGGGGCCAATTGCCTGAACTCCTGCCAACGGAAACGAGAGATAGCATCAGCAATTTTGTTCTTGACCCCAGGAACATGAGCAGCAGTGAACGTAAAAGCCCAACGCGCCGCCGAGAGCAGAAGATCACGGAGAAGGTGCATTAAAGCTGGAACCTTCGAAGTCCTTGTCGTGAGAATCGCGACTACAGCCTCGTTATCTGAGCGAAAAAGGACATGCTTCCTGGCCCACAACGATCCCCAAAGATGAGCAGCAATCACTACAGGAAAGAGTTCTTGGTATGCAATAGATTGCCTGGCCTGCACCGTTGACCAGGCACCATAAAACCACTGGCCTTGAGAATAGGTGCCAAAGCCAATTGCACCTGCTGCATCCGAAGTGACCTCCAAATCTGTGGCAGCAAACATGCCAAGGTACAACCAGAACCCAGCGCCATGCCAAGAAGCTAGAAACTGCTGCTACCACTGAAGGTCAAGACGAAATTCCTGGTTAATCCGAACAGGATGGTCCTTGTTACGGAAGCAGCACAGTAAATCAATAAACCAACGGAGAAAGGCCCTCCCTGGCCAAACTACTTTAGCCGCATGGTGTAAATGGCCAATAAGGGACTCCAATTCCCGCTTTCTGCACCAGCGACGGGGCATCCATGAATGAATGAGTTCCCTTAGTGCAAGCAATTTGTCCTCAGGAAGACGGGCCACTTGGTTGACGGAGTCTAATTCAATTCCTAAGATAGTCAAAGAAGTGGCTGGACCCACACATTTGTTAGCGTGAAGAGGCAACCCCAGCCGATGGCAAACAGAGATTGCTGTGTTAAGATTATAAGCACACTGGAATGACTGTGGAGGACCTGCGGTAATAAAGTCATCCAAATAATGTAACAGATCAGAAAGGCGATGCTTATGGAGAAGGATCCATTCAACTATTTTTTGCTACGGAATTGAAAATAAATGGTGCAGAACGGAGACCAAAAGGGAGCAAGAGGTCAACGTAGAACTGACCACGCCACCTCATGCCCAGTAAGAAGCGGTCATCTGGATGAACTGGGATGTTCCGATAGGCGGATTCCACATCAAATTTTGCCATAAGGGCACCTGGGCCATAACGGGAGACCATGCGAATAACTTGATCAACCTTAATATACTGCAGAGAAAAATCCTGAGGATCAATGCCATCGTTAACACTAGCACCCCCTGGGGAAGACAAATCGACTATCAAGCGCCACTTGCCTGGCTGGCCCTTCTTTGGAATGACCCCAAAACTGCTAATATGCAAACGAGGAAAAGGGGAGGAGGCGAAGGGGCCTGCAACCCTGCCCAGGGAGACTTCATTAGCCAGATACGCATCAACAATGTGGGCATGGAGAAGAGCAGAGGGCTTGTTTCTTGTTAGCTGGCTTAAGCTTGTGAGCTGAGTGGAAGCCTAACCTAAAGCCATGCTGGAGACCCTGGAGGACATAAGAAACTTGTTGCTGGTCGGGATGACTGGCCAATTCCAAACTCCTCCACCTTAAGGGGACTAACTGCTGATACAGGAGGGAGAACTGGATGAGCTGGGAAGAAAAAAGGCTATTTTAAAATAAGGCCGAGCCAGGCTGGGAAGGGGCAAACCAAAGAGAGAACTTTCGAACAACAAACCACAAACTCAAACAACTTGACAACTTTATTGCAGCAAATATGGCCTGACCTAGCTACTGTTGACAAAAATTAGGTAACACAACTTAAGAAGTAATTCGATGACTAAACGTCAGGAAACGTGGGGAAAAAACTGAAGGCAATCAACGCAGATAAAAAACAAGGCAGAAAAACAATCAGGAAAACAAACAAGGCACAGCCATTAATGCCTGGTTTTCGAGGTGGACGAGGGCACGGAGGGAGGAGAAGCCGATCTACGTTTGCGATCATGTGACGACATTTTGTCAAAACGACGAGAGCATTCTGACGCACGGTGGGAACCTGCACAGGTGCTGCAGCGATGGGCAAACCGACACGAAGCAAATTGTGCCGAACAGCGGCCCCTGTTCCAAGACCGGCAAATGACCTGGGAGGAGTCAGCTCCAGATGGTTCGGGTAGCTCGCTCAAGGAACCACCAGACCCAGAACGCACAGAGGCCCCAGCAGCGTGAAAATTGTAAAGCTGAACGTTCATGGTCGACCAGTCCACGAGCTTCGTCGCCGCAGCGTGCTGGCGGAAGGCCTGATCATAGGCCAGCCAAACACAACCACTGAAATGGCGGTACGTGCGCAGGATGAGAAGCTTGTAAGAAGTTAAATCTTTCCAGCGGTGCGGAAAATAAGACGTCAGAATCAGCGTAAAAATTGTAAAGGCTTCTGACCAGGTCACGATGTCCTCGATGCGTCGACGTTGCTTTTTAGCGCTTGGCAAAAAACACCAACCGGCCGTCCAGGAATGCTTGCGATTCCAGCTCAGTCTGAACAATGTTGACTGACAGCAAATCCCCCAAATCCACGTACTTGCCGGCAACAATTTGGCTAACCGTTTTCGCCGGAATTGGTGAAAAACCGGGGCCAACTACAAACGTAGCGGTCCCAATGGCAGGTTTGCAGCCAAGGTGCTGTCGCTGAGTGGCACCGGAACAGAAGCGCCCGCCGTGATCGACGTGCTTAAAATCGGCGAGCGCAGGGTTGCAAAAGTGGCAACAAAGGATGGCACAGTAAAATTAGGCCTACCTTGCGTGGCTGAAGGTGAAGATATCGCCTGTTGCTCCGGAAAGGCGCCTCCAGAAGCTAGAAAGGTTGCCGTTTGCTGCGACAAGCTGGGCGATGGGGCGGAAACGCCCCCAAAAGCTGCTTGTGGCTCCACGCTATCAGAATTTCCACGCAGATTGCTCGAGCTAGAACCAGGACCTTTTTCTGCCGCTAACGAGGCTTTCACGGCATTGACGATTGCAGCGATTAGAGCGGGATCGTGGACACCAGCAGCAACAACTGGAGCGGAAACTGTTGAAGATGTTTGTGGCGCCGTGTTTGCCACAGAAGCGAGCGACGAAGGACCAGACGACTCGGCCTGCAAAAGGGTATCTGATGACGTGTTCTCCCCATCCAAATGAGCAGCCAAACTATTGTTGGTTCGACGAGCAGTCATTGTACAAGCAGAAAAACAGCAAGCAAGCAAAACCAAAGTCACATTTAAACTAAACAATACAGCAAACTTATTCATGACAAAGTGTGGAGTAAATAACCAAGGCAATATATTCAAAAAATATTCTGTCTTACTACAAAGTTGTACATGTATGTTTACTGAAATGATAGCTAAAGTCATCAAGGTGACTAAAAACAAACCTTAAAAGTACATCTTGTTTGTCCTTTTCTCCTAAGGGAAGCAAAGCGAGTGGAGTTCTAGGGACAATTTGTGAACCCTGTCAAAAAAAAATGAGAAGAAGCAATTATTATATTATTAAAGATCTTTTATGAGAAAGATGGTACAAGTAATTTTCCACAAAGACTGAGAAAAGGTAGTTTCTTAGTGTTGTGGATGGGTGTGATCACCAAATGACATAATACAAAAGGTTGAAAAGACACTTAAATGCAGGGTGCATCAGTTGAGACGACTGATGCGGTTCTATTCTCAAAGGAAGGCATCGAGTTGGGATGCAGGTTAAATTCAGGTTACTTTGTTTTTTTTAACCTAAGTTGATTCTCAATTTCCTTCTCTCCTAACCCTCATTCATGAATAATTAGGGCTGGGAGACAAGGCAATTTAGAATCAACCCAGGTTAAAAAATTCGTAGATAAATTTACCATTATACACAACACAAAAGTGAACCCACAATAGTTTCTGTAAAACCATGAAACACCCAAAGAAATGGTCTCAGATTAAAAGTCTAACCTACCTCATTCTTAGAATCATCTTCATCTTCCTTCAAGTCAATATTTTTTGCCTCTTTAATGTCATCTAAACTCAAGAACTGAAAGAAATAGAATAATATTACAAGACATTGGCTTGATAAGTTACTGGGTAACAGCATGAGGAAAATATTCCACCACTTTGACATTGTTGAACCAGGGTGCAAAGAAAGTCAGTCAGGCAAGTTGTAGCTACAGAACATGTACTACAGCTGCAGCCCAAAAGTCATTTCAACTACACATGTAGGCCTCCCAAAAATATTGACCAGCAGGATTGATTACAGTTTTTGTGTAATTTGAATTCCCCTAAAAACTTCACTTGACCATTGGGAAAGTTGTGAACATAATTTACTAGTCTGACAGCAAAATCCACTAGCCCTGGGCTATCGTACACTACTTTCTTTAAACGCTGTTGAACATCTGTTGAATGGTACACATCATGAAGGGACACTAAGTTATGGTCCCTACTAAATACAAACACCACATTTAAACTCTCCCCCTAAATGCGTACCTATTAAAGCGGAAACCTTCCATTAGGCGACACTTTTTGGTTCCAAGGGCGACAAAGGATACCTCCCCTGAGCATACATTTCCTCAAGTCTTAGGGGTGTCTGCATAGGGAAGGTTTGACTGCACTGCCTGAGTGCAACTAGTGGAAATAATATTATTCTAAGCACTATATTATTATTCTAAAACAGGCAAGCTTCATGTATGTGTACCATACATGTACATTAATATAATTTTTGTTGGTCAGTTGAATTTACAGTGTATAAGCCACACTGGTAACTTTGAGGTGATTCAACTGCAACATGTTGGGGGCCAGCTTTTTATCAAAATCAAAGCAAACCAAGTAATTGAATAGAGTGGCAATGAAAGCGGTCAACACCTCTACAATGTCATCTCTGAATGAAGCATCTTTGTCTTTGCCCTGATCATCCACTGACGATGCTTGCTGAAGTCGCCTGGCAAAACACAATACCATAAAAGGCAATCAGTAAAACAAATTGATCTGTGTTAGAAGACTAACAAGCAATTAAAGTCTAAGCTCCAAACTTCAAAGTTCTCATGGGAGCCCGAGAAAATGAATTTTAATTTACAAAATGGACTAAAATGAAATCGGCAAATGAATTTTTACCTGCTTTTTCACAATTTCTGTGAATTATCTTGGCTGGCTCCCGCTAAAAATTGTCTTTGGTGTTATTACAGATAACTACATGTAATTAGGGTATACAGGGTTGTCAAAAATAGCCAGCTGCCGGCAAAATCGCTGCCTACTTGGTTAGAATCGGCTGGCTACTCTGCTTGGCATTTCTTTATGGATGGCGTTTTTTAAATAAAATATCCCTGGACTGGCTGCTTACTTTGACAACTCAGCTGTCTACTTCAAAACTTTCTGACAACCCTGATTATATCTATAGCCCTTGAAAAATGTAAAAAAGAATGCAATATGGTTTAAATTATTCTGGTGCAAGGTTTTTGTCCACTGAAAATTAAAATTACTCAATATTATTTCCTGATGGATTCCCTCTTAATGTTATCTATTATGACAAAGATAAAGTAGTGACATGTAAGGTCTAACAGATTCCCAGCAGTGGAAGTGTTTAACTTACTTTTTACTTGCAATGAGATCCAACGTCTGATAAACCAACGTGTATAAATACTCCACCTAAAAAGGGAACTAGACTTGAAAAAGATGTCTGAACCACAACTACCATCTCTAATTTGACACGAATATAATATTATACAGTCTGTACCTTGCTCACTTGGCTAGCTTAAGATTATTAATTGGACCATGTATCTTTTGGGGGACTGTTGATTGATGTATTGGCCAACATCTCGGTTGAATGTCAATCAATATATTGGCCAATTTACTCACTCAACTCTTGACTGACATGTTGGTCGACAGTCGGTCATATCTCGACCGATATGCTGGCGTTACTCGGTTGCTACAGTCTATTGGTGGATAGTCGGACGATACTTTGCAGATGGATCGTCAACATAACACCGACACTTGGCCGACATAACAGCCGATACCTGGGTAGCAACTGTCGGTTAAGAGTTGGCCGCATCTCATCCGATATGTGGCAGGTACTTGACTGTTACAGTCTATCAGTCAATAGTCGGCCGGTACTTTGCCAACAAATCGCCCACGATCAACCTGTTATCAGCCTAAACCAATATGCGTAATAAGCATTAGTGTCTATTGGGTGTCAGCTGCCGTCAGGAATCTTGTAACAAAGGGCATAGCATAAGGTGAAAGCAATCGCAATTGTCGACAGATACACCACCGATACCTTACTAATCGATGACCAACAGTTCACCGATACACTGGCAACACACTACCAATGCTATCGCGGCTGACTGTCAACCGATTTGATGGCCGAGACTTGCCGAAAGTGAACGTCACTTGGCCGATATATCGACCGATTGTAGGCAATGCAAACTGTCGACTGTTACACCACTGATACCTCACCGATACTCGACCGACGATTCACCGATACATTGCCGACAAACTACCGATGCTATCTTGACTGACTGTCGGTCGATTTGTTGACCGACAGGAAAACACCACTTGACCAAAATGTCAGTCGATACTCAGCAAATACTTGACTGACATCTCGGTCGAGAGTCGACCAAGTGTTGGCCAACATAGCAGCCAATATATCAATCAACAGTCCCCCAAAAGATACATGATCCTACATGTAGTAATTTATACAAGGTTCCAAAAAAGATACATTGTCGTGTCACCCAACAGCAAAATATTTCAGTACTGAGCTCACACATCCACAAGTGAACCATGTTCATAATACACGTATTTATGAAAGTTGGACAAAAACCTGTATAATTCTGACAATAATAATCAGAATGATAAATTCAAAAATGCATGTATGTTAATAATAATTGTTTCATAATTTTCTGACTTAGATGTTAGGATACAGATTCTGATCTGTATTATACCTTCTTGCTGTAGATACAAGCAGAACCTTGGATAAGGAGAGCTGCTTCTGCAAAATTCATGCTAGTCTTGCCTCCATCAAAGGATATTTTGATCCTTTCAATCTGAAACAACATCAGACACATCACATTTGAATACTTAATTGGAGGCAGTGGGATCTTGTCATTACAACAAGGTCCCTCTCAATCTATTCCAAGTGCAAAATCAACATGGATAATAGCTTATATGATCACATCTGCAGGTGAAATCCTTGAATTTGTTACTGTGGTTTCTGGTTGTTTCGATACAAATTTGTTTCAATACAATTTTATTCAACCAGTTGTAATAGTTTCACGCACTTAATTTAAAGAACAAAGAATATTCAGTTCAACAAAAATGATTTCATGTTCATGAGCAAACTATACTTGAAGTGATCAAAATTTTTGCGCAATTTCACCGCTTGATTTTGTATTGAAATAAATAGCATTGAAAGGACAATGAATCAAAACAACCAGTTTCCATTATTGAACAGTGTTACTTTTTGTGATGGTTTACAAGGTGATCCTAAGTATTGAGTCTGTGGACGAAATCCTTAAAAGTGATAATACAGGAGATGATTCGCAAGGATGATTTTTAGCACAAAACAGCGTTACAACATCTTTGTGACATTATTTCAAATG
>OZ037997.1:14314547-14322047 GCA_964035705.1 Porites rus | reverse complement strand
CACAAAGATATAACTGAGCACTAAAATAAAATTTTAAAAAAAAACCTGTCAACAGTATTCTTGTCATTTTAGTAGCGTCTTTGAGCCAAACTGCTGAAAGAAATTTGGTTGAATGTCGAAGAACAAATCACCCGTCTTTAGAGAAAGGTTTGGCGCAATTTATGGTAGTGTATGAGTTTACATTAACAAGATGGCAGAAAGAAGAGGACGGCAGAACGTTGTGCGAGAAACGTAACAGGACTATAACTTTCGTGTTTTGTCGTGATCTTGGCTTTACATGGTGAAGTTTGGCGGAAAGTTTTTTTAGTCATAATTATTGTCACGCTTGTCACAAAAGGTTTGCCGTCTTCTTTCCTCTCCCGTCCTGTTGCGTAAGTTCAGTTTTCAGAGGAAGTAGGCATTTTAAATACTTGTCCCGGAAACTCCGGAAATTCGAATCGGTGGCTAGTTTTGTCTCAAAGCAATTCAAAGCTTTTGAAAATGATCCCTAGCAAAATGGCCGCGCCCCCCTCCCCCCATTCACAGTGGGCTGAAAACATTGCCTGGGGCCAGTCCAAAGCAAATAATAGTTTATAGGGGTGTATGACATCTCTCCAAAGCTTGTTCGCAATTCCCCTTCTCTGCGTTGCTTGGCTGTAGGCAAAGCCGGGTTATGCCGCATGAATGACTATAAAGACGTTTACAAAAACCTCCTTTTTTGTCAGTCCAAACCAAAAAGATAGACCAGCCAGTTCAAAAGACCGTTTTGGGAACTTCTTCTTTGTGAACGCCACATCAAAATGTATAAAAATGATGGCCTTCGTGTATGGAAAGAACTACAGTTTGTCTCACAAATGCAAATTACTCTTATTTTATTGCATCTTTTCTAGTGTCGACGTGATAATGGACAACTTTGAGGAAATTGAAACAGTCCTCCGTGTAGGCGTGTTAACTGCCACGTACCTAATGGAAACAAACCGTGTTAAGGCGGCTATTGACTTACTCAAGGAATGTCTGATTTTCCTCGAAAACAACGCCCTGGAAAAAGCTGGAGCATATTACATGTCTATAGTCAGATTATACTGCGAAGATATATATAGTAAGATGTTCAGCGCGTTATTGCGCACTGATGATCTTAAAAGCGCGATAGAATGTGGTAGAAAGCTTCAGACCTTACTACGAGAGAGTGACAAAAAATGCGACGATGGGTGGGTAACTTTTCAGCTGGGGTGTTTACATGAACGTCAAGACAAATATCAAGACGCGAAAGAGCTTTTTTTAGAAGCACTCGGTATCATGATAGAGACGGGAGATGCAGGAGGAGAACTACGTTGTTCGCTAGCCCTAGGCAAAGTGCTTCCGTTTCTCGGCGAGTTTGCTAAGGCCCGACCATATCTCGAGAAAGCAATTGCAATTGCTAAGGAAATTGGCGACAGGGAAAAAGAGGAGGTATGTCACGCGTACCTGGGAGCAGTGTTCAATCGTCTTGGTGAGCATTACAGGGCTGAAGAATGTTACAGAAGAGCACTTTGCTACGCAAAGGAATTAGGCAACCACAGTAGCGAAGCCACCTACTTAGGAGGCTTAGGAGCTGCGTTTGAGCTTCGCCATCAATTCAATAAGGCGGAAGAACTTTACGAAAAAGAACTTACCAAGAGAAGGGAAATGGGTGACAAAGAGGGGGAGGCGAGCTGCTTAACAAGACTAGGAAGTGTAATTTGGTCAGTCCATGACCTTGTCAAGGCTGAAGAGTACTTCGAAAAAGCACTAGTTATTGCAAAAGAAATTGGCGACAAGAAAGGGGAAGCAATTAATTATGAACATCTAGGAAATGTGTACAAATCTCTCAGGAAATTTTCAAAGGCTAAAGAATTTTACGAACAAGCAGTTGCATTATGGCAAGAATCTGGCAACAGAACTGGAGAACCAACAAGCTATAGTTGTCTAGGAGGGGTGTTAGTTTCCCTCACTGATGATGCATCAGCTAAAAAGTGTTATCAAAAAGCAAGGACAATTAGTTTAGAGACTGGTAACACAAAGGAAGCTTTACTAAATTGCATACAAATAGCAGGAGCTTGTTATTCTCTTGGTGAGTTTGCCACGGCTAAAGAATATTTTGAAAAAGCGCTGGCAATCGCAGTAACAACTGGCGAGAGAAAAGTAGAAGCTTTTTGTTATACAACTCTTGGAACAGTGTTTGGTTCTCTCAAAGAGGACCACAAGGCGAGTGAATATTACAAAAAAGCGCTTGCCATCGCAAGAGAACTTGGTGACAGAAGCGGAGAAGCAAACGTGAGTTTTCTCCTAGGATGTTTGTTACCAAAACTCTTTGAATATCGCAAGGCTAAAGAATATACACAGAACGCATTGTTGCATTGGAAAGAAATGGGCGACAGACTTAAAGAAGCTTATTGTTACGATAGTCTTGTCTCTACTTGTTGTTCCCTAGGTGAATTTTCCGAAGCTGAAGAATATTACGAGAAATCACTTGCA
This sequence comes from Porites rus, assembly GCA_964035705.1. Taxonomy (NCBI): domain Eukaryota; kingdom Metazoa; phylum Cnidaria; class Anthozoa; order Scleractinia; family Poritidae; genus Porites; species Porites rus. The sequence continues at coordinate 14,319,575 of OZ037997.1, read as the reverse complement.
TTGAGCTGTAAGGCTGGAGACATTAAAAGTGAGGTAAGAAGCCACCTTCATTGGTTATTAATCAAGCTATCGGAGGGGAACTTACATGAGGCTGAATCGCATATCTCGGCCAGCGTTTCTCGGTATGAGGATATGCTAAACGCGATGGAAGGTAATGAGCAGTTCAAGATGTCGTTTCTGGATGAAAATTTAAGTGATTACCACGTTTTCAGTTTATTTCATATTGTAAAAGGGAGGCATGCTAAAGCTCTTCAAACTGAAGAACTTGCCCGATCCAGAGCATTGGTGGACTTATTATCAACTCGTTACTCTGTGGAAGGTCAAACGTCCACCAGTGCACAGGCATACGTTGATCTTCATGAAATCGTAAATAATGAACGTAACAGTGTTTTTCTGTATCTTTCGTATCCGTTGAATAAGTTCCTGTGTACGTGGATTCTTGCAGCAAACAAACCGATACGCCATCGAGTAATTGGCATCAGGGAATATTTAGGTAGTGAGTTTTCGTCAAGAGGTGTCGATGAAGTTCTTAGCAACGAAACCTGGAGAGAAGTCCTAGTTGAAAACCAGTGCGAAGATCGATCTTGGTTTCCTTCGAACGCCTGCAGCTCCACCCAGACAGAATTTCCCAAACTGCAAAAAGGGAAGGATGAACACCAATCACCAGAACATATTCTTGTTGACTATTACAAAATGATCATCGCCCCTGTAGTTGATTCGCTCGTTGAGTCCGAAATTGTTGTTGTTCCCGATCGCCTTTTTTTTAAAGTTCCATTTGCAGCACTGCAGGAAGAAAATGGAAGGTATTTATCAGAGAGTTTCAGGATCCGCATCGTGCCCTCTATGACTTCTCTGAAGCTCATTCATGACAGCCCAGAAGATTATCACAGTCACACCGGTGCACTGATAGTGGGGGATCCCGAGGTTGGAAGCGTGCTGTTCAAGGAAAGTATTGAGAAGGTACCGAGGCTGCCTTCTGCAAGCGAAGAAGCAGAGATAATTGGAAAACTGCTCGGTATTCAACCTCTGCTAGGAGAGCAAGCAACCAAGCAGGCGGTTCTTGAAAGCATAAATTCAGTGAGTCTTATACATATCGCTGCCCATGGTGATGCTGAAAGAGGGGAAATTGTCCTTGCCCCTCCACCCGCCATCAACAGGACTCCAGAAGAGAAAGACTACTTGTTGACAATGGCTGAAATTTCCCAAGTTCGGCTTCGAGCAAAACTTGTGGTCCTTAGCTGCTGTCACAGTGCAAAAGGACAAATCAGAGCAGAGGGAGTTGTTGGAATTGCTCGAGCGTTTTTAGGATCCGGTGCACGCTCAGTCTTGGTGGCACTGTGGGCCATAGACGACGAAGCGACATTGCAGTTCATGAGTCGTTTCTACGAGCACCTTGTTCATGGGGAAAGTGCCAGTGAATCTCTTCACCAGGCCAGGAAGTGGATGAGAGAAAACGGATACTCCAAAGTGGGGCAATGGGCTCCTTTCATGCTGATTGGAGATAACGTGACATTTGATTTTGGAGCGAAAGGTTGGTATCAATCAGTGATTTATTTAACATACTGTCAATTCGACGCTCTTCCTTCAATAAGGGCCCCTTTTTGGAAGTTTGTTAAAAACGCTCTCGTAAGTTAGTTCGTTTATTTATTGTTGCTTACGTATTCTAACAAGCGCCCTTATCATGTAAGCACCCTCACCTTAAGCCCATATTCTATTAGTCCTCATAGATTGTATTCTTCTTTTTTTTCTTTCACAAAACTCGTCAGGTGTCATTGATATCAAACGCTTTTCGTCTTTTTTTTTTAAATGAAGATCCGACAAGGCGGTTATTTGGACCCGTGACGTCACTGGCACCTCAGATGACGCCACGAGATCATTCTTTTTAATGAGTTATTATAACCCTCCACGTTTCATAATAATGTAGTATCAATGTCGATATAAAACCAAGTGAGGGTGGAGTTAACAGCCTTTCCTTGGCCACAGAAGGTCAAAAACCTCCTAGCTTGAATAGGGTTAAAATGTTTTTAATTTTCCGTTGAATACAACAGATTTATAAAAATCTTATTTTTTTACATATTGTTTTTCTTGAATTCACTCTGATTACCCGTAGAGTATGTAATGGTCATGAATTTTTAGTTTGCAGTGCTTGCCAAGATGAGCAGAGCAAATGAAGCTATAATCTCACAAGCTTTGTACGGACCTGAACTGAGAGGCAGCGATTTGCTTTATCAACTGTTTTGTGTTCACCTGATTGAGTTAGCAGGGGCCCAACGACTGTTTTCTGGAAAAATATCTGTTCGGAGAAGCAAGTACCGTAAATCCTCTATTAAGCCCCCCCCCCCCCCCCCCCCGGGGGGAGGAGGTGGGTTATTTAATTTAGAAACGACGATGTACGATGTTATCAGTTCTCCATAAAGAACTAGAATACAACTTGGAAAAGCTCATGTACGAGAAGTTTGAGGTCATGCAGCCGCGGATCAGAATCAAATCCCATCTTCCAGTTACTAAACCAACCACCCCTGATTAATCCACACGAAGTTGTACAGTCGTTGTTGATTAATACAGTCTATCATTTATTCGTGAAGAATAAATAGGGGAGGGAAGGGGGGTTTAATAGAGAGGGGGAGATTATTACCTTTCTTCCCCTGAAAAGGGGGGAGGGCTTATTTGAGAGGGGGGTTTAATATAAGATTTACGGTATTGCCTGAAGACGGCTAAAAATTTCTTGATAACCGTTACTGTCCTGTTCAATTTTCGAAGCTCATCTAATAAATTCCCTACGATTTTCGGAAGTTTAATTTTTCACATTTCACTCCGCAGGTTTGGCTTTTTTCGTAGGAAAAAGGAAACCTAAAATTTTTGGATTTAAAAATGTGACGGAAGAGTAATCAGAAAAATTCTCACTTTCGAAATACGTTTAATTGCATCTTAATTTGTCGGGAAAATAAAACTGAAGCCCTCGTAATTTTGATAACACTCAAGTTCCCCTAGGATGACCAAACAGACTCAGATTTTAGAATGCTGCTTAGAATGCATTCCTAGAGATCTAAAAGTACTCTGAATAGTTTTAAAAGTGATTTCGATGTATTTAGGAGGAAACCGTCGTTGGGTGTCTCTGAGTTAGATGTACTTAGTCTACGCCCCTTTAGTTTATTCAACGTATCGTTATGATTACATACCAGAGTGTATAATGGGCAGAGAGGGAATCTTGGCCAGGACATGTGAATTTCATTAAAGTTATTTTTAGAGGTTGTAATAAAAGGAAAGTCTAATTCCTGGGACGTTCGCATAATGTCCTACGATTCTCTCGTGACAACACCGAATAACGATTTGCTGACCACTCTGGATACAAGCTTTCGATTATTAGAGACCTTCGAGGACGACTACGGGTACGAGATTTGAGTTAAAGTTTTTTCGCGTATTCTCAAATAGACTCCCCGGAAAGCTTCATTTTACCATTTTTGATTAGGAAAGTTAGCACTGTTATCTTTAGTGAAGGAGGTTACCCCCTCTCCCGATCGCAAAATGCTAAAACTTCTAACATTTCAAAACTTGTTTCCGCCACTTTGACATTCTCGACTCGTAGTAGAGTGGCAACGGCTACCACTTTTTCCCGCCAAAATGACGCTGGTTCTCGCGCGAACAATACTTAGTACTGAGAAAATCTCGTACTCGTTGTCGTACTCGTCTTAGAATCTAAAAGTCTCTAATTTCAAGCGTTCAATTGATAGCGAAAACTAACTTACAAATTCACATATCCCAAGGGTTAGGCTGGGCGTTTCCCCCTCTGTCCAATTATTCTTTCCTGTTATATACCACGTCCTAGCTTAATAAGATGCTTTCCTGATTTTTATGATAGTGTTAGAATTATGAAAAAATCATTTCAAGGCCATTACTCTGGCCCATCTAAACATGACGGGGCGAGGCATACTTTTGAAAACATTTAGCCCCATATTTTTTGAAACCACTTTGAAGCTTTGGTGAACAGTCAGCGTCTTTTTTGCTTTTTTTTTCATTATTTGCATCGAAAACTGAAGTGAGCATGCATACATTGTGCAAAATGTTGGCCTTGATTTCCTCTAGCAGAAGCTTTTAAAGTTATTAGCATTTTTTCCGATTATTGCTGTTTGATTTCAAGGGTTACAAAAGATCAGTTGGCATTAAGATGGGTTTCCTTGATTACATTACGGAAATCATAATGAGTTACTGAACTGGATAAATAATTTGAATGGACACTTCGTTTATGCGGAACCGTTCAATATTTTTTCTCTGTTCACACGGAACTGAATGACTAGGTTGAATCTTGTCAGAGGTTTTACCTTTTGCCAAAACGCAAAGCTCAACTTAAATGGCGTCTTCCAGCTGAGTTACCATGCATTCATCAACAGGCCATACAACCACGCCTTTGCCGTTCAAAACATTGGACGGTCGTGGTTCAGTGAATTAAACTACCGTACCGGCTAACAATTTGACCTCAATTTGGGCGTTCAAATTTTTGAACGGCCCCTCTCGTCCGCAGAGGCTTCCGCTGGATATTTCAATAAAAATAGCAATAATGGTAAAATAGAAAGCGCGCGGTGGACGATGGGCCCCGCGCGCTATTTTTCTCTTTCTCCCCAGCCTCCCTACGAGACAAAGAGGCCTCTGCGGAGGAGAGAGAAACGACGGCAAGGCGTCAAAATCTTCGTACGGTTAAGGCGGTTCCGTGCGAACCGGGTAACTAAACGTACGAGCTTTCTAGCCTCGTACCTAGGCCAGTTCGCGCTATCCGAGTTACAAGGTGAGGCTTGGAACCTAGCGCGATAGGCAAATTTTCCCGACAAGCTTGGCAGGTGACGTTACATCCGAAATCGCCGAGGACGACTGGGTACGAGGCTGCGAGTTTTCAATAGGTCGAAGATTCGTCCGGTTTCCTGCGTGTAAACGTAGCCTGAATTGCGTAGTTGTTGAAATGAATAAAAATTCATCACTATTGAAATAACTAGTTTCATCTCAGTACTTCTACCCTCACACGCCGGCTAGTTAATG
>OZ037997.1:14177047-14309547 GCA_964035705.1 Porites rus | reverse complement strand
TCCATGGCAAGCCTCCAATATTTCGTAGCTCAAGCGGTTCTGATTGGAAACTGCAACACCATAAACACTGGTGGTGCCATTATCATTGATTGCTTCCAAAATCGTGAAATTTTACCGTAAAAATCGATGACCTCAAAAAAGAAACTATTCAAGTTCAGTTTCAAGGAAGTCGCAGAAAGAGTTAAAAACAACAGTTGATTAGCATTCAGTATTATGCCCGTCTCAAAAAAATTGTGGTTCTAACCGAGGCATTAACATATCGTATTCCTAACACGATTTTTGAGACAATATTCAATGGCAAACAGTCTCAGTATGATGGTTACCTACTGAATACCTACTGAATTAATAAGTTCTCTTTCCTGTTTTTTTTTTCTTTTTTTCACTAGAAACACCGTCATGAAGAGGTTCGAAGAAATGTTAACAGCTCTCTGTATAGGCATACCTGTTGGTACATACCTTTTGAAAACTGATCGTGTTCTAAAGGCTATTCAATTATTCAAGGAATGCCTCATTTTCTTCAACGTTCAAGCAGGTCCATTTTACTGGTTTTTAGTCAGAATGGTTCACAAGATTTTGTATGAATTACTGTTTATTGCGTACTATCTCGCTGAGGATCTCAATAATGCAAAACAAATTGCAAGAAAACTTCAGATTTTACTACGTGAGAGTAGTGAAAGTTGGAAAGGTGGATGGATATCCCTTCAGTTGGGAGTTTTGTATTATCGCCGCCGTAATTATAAAAAAGCAAAAGAACTCTATATGGAAGCACTTCGTATCATGGTTGAAACTGGAGAAACAAAACTGCAAGTATATTGTTTGATAGGGATAGGAGTGGTTCTTAATTCATTTGGTGAGTTTGTGAAGGCTAAACAGCATCTTGAGAAAGCCGTAATGATCGCAAGAGAAATTGGCGACGTTGAAGGCGAAAGAATGTGCTATACACCTCTAGGAGATACCTTTCACCATCTTGGAGAATATAACAAGGCCATAGAATATTACGAACGGACAATAAGCTGTAAGAAAGAAATTGGGGACGAATCACATCTGGCGGCTTGCCATGGTAGAATAGCAACCGTGCTAGATTCTCTCCAAGAGTTTGGCAAAGCCAGACATTATTTCGAGAAATCCCTTGTGATCGCAAAAGAAACTGGAGACAAGGAAAATATAGTGGAATGCCTCGCATGCTTAGGAGATGTTTCCTGTTCTAATGGGGAATATGACAAGGCTGAAGAGTATTACGAAGAAACACTTAAATATGAAAACGATAAAAGAGACAAAAAATACAGAGCCGGCATCTACACACTACTAGGAAATGGGTTTAAGTCTCTCAAGAAATTTACTAAGGCTAAAGAGTATTATGGAAAAGCAATTCAGATTTTGGAAGGAACTGGCGACAGGACAGGAGAAGTAATAGACTATGCAATGCTAGGACAAGTGTTTGAGTCTCTCGGTGATCATGTAAAAGCAATGGGATGTTATCAAAAAGGAATTTCGTTTAGCGAGGAAGCTGGCAATAGAAAAGAAGAAGAAAAAAATTTAAAAGGCATTGGATTTCTCTTTCTCAATCTTGGGGAGTATACCAAAGCCAAAGAATTCATAGAAAAAGCACTAGAGATTAATAGCGCGATTGGAAGAAGGAGAGGCGAAGCCTCTTGTTACGAAGTTCTAGGGCGCGTATTTGGGTTGCTTAGAGATCATGATAAGGAGAGGGAATGTTACGAAAACGCACTTGCCTTAAGAAGAGAAATGGGTGACAGAAATGGAGAAGCTACGGATTATATATTACTTGGGCTTGCGTTTATTCATGTCGGCGACTTTTTGAAGGGTAAGGTATATTTTCAGAAAGCAAGGTTGTTGCGCAAGGAAACTGGCAATGGTGTTAAAGAAGCAATCGTTTATTATCATCTAGCGAATGTGTCTCATAATCTCGGTGAATATACTGAGGCCGAAGAATATTTAAAGACGTCACTTTTAATGAGTGAGAAAACTGGAGATATTCTAATGGAGGCAAAAACTCATGCTTATTGGTCACTTTTTGAGTTTGTTAAATGCAACTTTCATGAGGTTGAATCGCACATTTCTGCTAACCTTTATAAGCGCCAGGAAATGTTGACTTTGCTAGGAGATAATGATCTACTTAAAATGTCATTTTTGGATGAGCTTGTTGGTCTGCACCGGTTCTTCAGTGCATTTTTTCAACTTCTAGGACTTCATGTTAAAGCTCTTCACGCCGAAGAGCTTGAACGAGCCAGAGCTCTGGTAGACTTAATGTCATCTAAGTACTCTGTGGTAAACCAAATATCTGCTGATCCACAAACATTTGTTGGTATTCAAAATATTATGAAGAATGAACAAAATTGTACATGTCTGTACATTTCCTACTGGCGGCAGTGGATACTTCTGTGGATTCTTGAAGGAGACAAACCGATACGAAGTCGAGAAATAAGCGTCAAAACATGCCTCGATAGTAAATTCTCTTCGAAAACTGTACATGAAGTTCTTGGAAGCAAGACCTGGAGAAAATTCCAAGTCGTAGCAGAGGAGAAGTGTGAGGATCGTTCTTGGTTTTCGCCTTTAAACGCTAATAAAGCAGAGTGCAAGCCATCCCAGGGAGATGTTCATGCATTTTCCCGCCTTGTCGAAGAAGAGGAGGACGAAGACAAACAACCCCTCCCTACTCTTGCTGATGGTTATAATATGTTTTTCGCCCCTGTGGCTTATTTACTTGAAAAAACTGAACTTATTGTCGTCCCTGATCGCTTATTGTTTTCAGTCCCTTTTGCAGCGCTAAAGGATGAAAATGAAAAGCATTTATCAGAGAGATTCCGCATCCGCCTCGTTCCCTCCTTGACGACTTTGAAGCTTATTCAGGACAGTCCAGCAGATTATCACAGTCAGACTGGTGCACTGATAGTGGGGAACCCTGATGTTGGCGAAGTGCTTTACGAGGGATTTCTTAGAAAGGTGTCGAGATTACGTTTTGCAACGGAAGAAGCAGAGATGATTGGAAAACTGATCGGTACTGAACCTTTGTTAGGAAAAAAAGCAACCAAGCAGGCAGTTCTTGAAAGAATACGTTCAGTGAGTCTTGTACACTTCGCCGCCCATGGTGATGCTGAAAGAGGAGAAATTGTCCTTGCTCCTCCACCTGCCATCAATAGGACACCAGAAGAGGAAGACTACTTATTAACAATGGCTGACATTTCACAGGTTAGACTGCGAGCCAAACTGGCAGTCCTTAGCTGTTGTCACAGTGCAAAAGGACAGATCAGAGCAGAGGGAGTTGTTGGAATTGCTCGAGCCTTTCTAGGATCTGGTGCACGCTCAGTGATGGTTGCACTGTGGGCCATAGAAGACGAAGCAACAAAGCAGCTCATGAGTCGTTTCTACGAGCACCTTGTTCGTGGGGAAAGTGCCAGTGAATCTCTTCACCAGGCCATGAAGTGGATGAGAGAAAACGGCTATTCCAAAGTGGGGCAATGGGCACCATTTACGCTGATTGGAGATAACGTGACCTTTGATTTTAGAGCGAAAGGTTGGTATCAATCAGTGATTAATTTAACATACCTTCAGTTCGATGCTTTTCCTTCAATAAGAGCCCCCTTTCAATGAGCGGCTCCAGTCAAGTGAAAGTTTGTTAAAAACGCTCTCATAAAGTTAGTTTCTTTATTTATTGTCGCTCACGTGTTCTAACAAGCACCCTTATCATGTAAGCACCCTTAATCCCTAAGCTCCTATTCCATTAGTCCTCATAGACTGTATTCTTTTTTTTCTCTCACAAAATTCGTCAGGTGTCATTGATATCAACCACCTTTCGTCTTTCCTTTCTAAATGAAGATCCGACATGGCGGTTATTTGGAATCGTGACGTCACTGGCAACTCAGATGACGCCACAAGATCATTTCTTTAAATGATTTATTGTAACCCTCCACGTTTCATAATAATGTAGTATAAATCTCGATATAAAACTAAGTGAGGGTGGAGTTAACAGCCTTTTCTTGGCCACAGAAGGTCAAAAACATCCTAGCTTGAACAGGGTTAAAATCTATTTTTAATTTTCCCTTGAATACAACAGATTTATAAATATCTTATTTATTATTCACATATTGTTTTTCTTGAATTCACTCTGATTACCCATAGAGTATGTAAATGTCATGAATTTTTAGTTTGCAGTGCTGGCCAAGACGAGCAGAGCAAATGAACCTATAAGCTCACAAGCTTTGTACGGACCTAAACTGAGAGGCAACGATTTGCTTTATCAACTGTTTTGTGTTCACCTGATTGAGTTAGCAGGGGCCCAACGACTGTTTTCTGGAAAAACATCTGTGCGGAGAAGCGAGTACCGTAAATCCTCTATTAAGCCCCCTGGGGGCTTATTTATTTCAGGCCCATTTAAGGTGGGGGGGCTTAATTGACGGGGGGGGCTAATTTAATTTAGAAACGACGATGGTATCAGTTCTGCATAAAGAACTAGAATACAAAGTGGAAAAGCTCAAGTACGAGACGTTTTAGGTCTTGCAGCGGAGGATCAGAATCAAATCCGATCTTCCAGTAATTAAACCAAACATCTCGGATCAATCCACACGAAGTTTTACAGTCGTGGTTGGTTAATACAGTCTATCATTTATTAATGAAGAATAAATAGGGAAGGGAAGTGGGGCTTGTTAGAGGGGAGGCTTATTAACATTCTTCCCCTGAAAAGGGGGGAGAGGCTTATTAGAGGGAGGGGGCTTATTTGAGAGAGGGGGTTAATAGAAGATTTACGGTATTGCCTAGAATTTTCTATTGCTTGAAGACGGCTAAAAATTTCTTGATAACCTTTCCTTTCATGTTAAATTTTCGAAGCTCATCTAATAAATTCCCTACGACTTTCTGAAGTTAACTTTTCACATTTCACACCCCAGTTTTGCATATTTTCGTAGAAAAAAGGAAACCTAAAATTTTCGGATTCAATAATGTGATAGAAGAGTAATCCGAACAATTCTCACTTTCGAAATACGTTAAATTGCATCTAAAATTTTCGGGAAAATAAAACTGAAGCCCTTGTTATTTCGATAACACTCAAGTTCCCCTAGGATAACCAAACAGACTCAAATTTTAGAGCGCTGCTTACAATGCATTTCTAGAGATCTAAAAGAATTCTGGTTAGCTTTAAAAGTGATTTCAGTGTATTTAGGAGGAAACCGTCGTTGGGTGCCTCTGAGTTAGATGTACTTAGTCTAAGTTTATTCAACGTTTCGTTATGATTATATACCAGAATGTATAATGGGCAGAGAGGGAATCTTAGTTTTAGGCCAGGATATGTGAATTTCATTAAAGTTATTTTTAGAGGTTGTAATTAAACGGAAGTCTAATTCCTGGGACGTCCGTACAATGTCCTATGATTCTCCTTGACAACACCGACTAAAAATTTGCTGACCACTCTGTATACAAGCTTTCGATTATTAGAGACCTTCGAGGACGACTACGGGTACGAGATGTGACTTAAAGTTTTTCGCGTATTCTCAAAATATAGACTCCCCGGAAAGCTTCATTTTACCATTTTTGATTAGGAAAGTTAGCACTGTTATCTTTAGTGAAGGAGGTTACCCCCTCTCCCGATCGCAAAATGTTAAAACTTCTAACATTTCATGACTTGTTTCCACCACTTTGACATTCTCGCTAAGACTCGTAGTAGAGTGGCGACGGCTACCACTTTTTCCCGCCAAAATGACGCTGGTTCATGCGCGAACAGTACTCAGTACTGAGAAAATCTCGTATTCGTTCAATTGATCTAAAACTAACTTACAAATTCACATATCTCAAGGGCTGGGCTGGGCGTTTCCCCCTCTGTCCAATTATTCTTTCTTGTTATATACCACGTCCTAGCTTAATAAGATGCTTTCCTGATTTTTAAGATAGTGTTACAATTATGAAAAAATCATTTCAAGGCCATTACTCTGGCCCATCTAAACATGACGGGGCGAGGTATACTTTTGAAAACATTTAGCCCCATATTTTTTGAAACCACTTTGATGCTTTGGTGAACAGTCAGCGTCTTTTTTCTTTTTTGTCAATATTCGCATCGAAAACTGAAGTGAACATGCATACATTGTGCAAAATGTTGGCCTTGATTTCCTTAGCAGAAGCTTTTAAAGTTATTGGCATTTTTTCCCGATTATTGCTGTTTGATTTCAAAGGTTACAAAAGATCAGTTGGCATTAAGATGGGTTTCCTTGATTACATTACGGAAATCATAATGAGTTACTGAACTGGTTAAATAATTTGAATGGATACTTCGTTTATGCGGAACCGTTCAATATTTTTTCTCTGTTCACACGAAACTGAATAACCCGGTTGAATCTTGTCAGAGGTTTTACCATTTGCCAAAACGCAAAGCGCAACTTAAATGGCGTCTTCCAGCTGAGTTACCATGCATTCATCAATAGGCCATACAACCACGCCTTTGCCGTTCAAAACATTGGACGGTCGTGGTTTAGTAGATTAAACTACCGTACCGGCTAACAATTTGACCTCAATTTTGGCGTTCAAATTTTTGAACGGCCCCTCTCGTCCGCAGTGGCTTCCGCTGGATATTTCAATAAAAAAAGCGATAATGGAAAAATAGAAAGCGCGCGGTGGATGATGGGCCCCGCCCACTATTTTCTCTTTCTCCCCAGCCTCCCTACGACACAAAGAGGCCTCCGAGGAGAAGAGAGGAACGGCTAGGCGTCAAAATCGTCGTACGGTTAAGGCGGTTCCTTGTGAACGGGGCATCAAAACGTACGTTATTATACGTTATTCGTCCAAAAGGAACCGTCATCCAACTTTTGAAGAACGGGCGGGATTTGTGAGCATCTTTAACAAGAATTCCGCTTGAACGACAGGCCACGAGCAGGCTCTCGAGCTTAGCCCGCGTAGCAGGCGGCTTCTTGGTTTGTGGTTCGAAAAATAAGAGAAAATTACGGCCTCGCGAACCTAAACTGTTTTAACCGAGGTCAAACAAGAAAACGAGGGAAGAGGGAGCGAAGGCGAGAAAGCAGAGAGAACCTCCTGTCCCTCGTCGTTTTCTCGTTTGACCTCGGTTCAGCTTTCGCGCAGCCATATCTCTTACTTTACGAACCTCAAACGAAAGCCACACCCAAAATAATAGCCTGCTACGCAGGCCATCTCGAGTTAGGGTTTCTCGCTACAAGGAGGCTACTTGTAAGAAGGCCTGCAAGGTCCTGCAAAGCTAATCGTGGGCGTGGGGATTGGGAATTAGGCGGGACCTTACGATCATACAAAGGGGACACCGATGAATGTCGCTGAAAAATAGACTTCGTGTTCTTTCAAACTTTTTCCGTTATCCCAAGCCACCCAGTGACTTTAACGGGAAATCAGGTTAAAACTGAAGAGAGAGTTAGGGTCCGAGTTCAGCCAAAAGAGATAGTAAAATTTATCGCCTCGCCGTTCCCGTTCGCGAGTCAACTTCAAATTTACTCATTTCACGGTGTAGTTGTGCAGGGACGGCAAAGAAATTTGCCAAAAAGTGTGATGCGCGTGAAGAGCTGTTGTTTTGGTTCGTAAACCTATTTTGTTTTAGACCTTCCCTATGCAGATCGCCGTCGTAGTTTCGTTGAAGGTCCCTAATATCTGACAGGTCAGTTCGCAAAGAGCCGCCGGAAGAAAGTATCATTGTTGTACTTAGGTGCGGATCCAGACAATTCAGAAAGGGTAGGGGACTCTTGCCAGCTATATCGGTATTATTTATTTTACCGATAATTCTCAGAAAAAGAGGTGCTCTGGGCCCCCTCGGAACAACCCTAAATCCACCCGTAGTAATCGCTTAGCTTTCCATTCCTAGAGATTAAGGCTAAGTTTACAACGCACCGAAGGATTTTTCGACAGGTTGAAAATTGGTGTGTTTACCTGTAACTATTCCGTTCACACGAAACAACAAGAACAACATCAACAAATAATTGTACCCAAAGCAAGATGTCAAAATCATTTTACAATTAAATGAAAGGGTAATGACTTCCAGAAATAACTGAAAAGTTAAAAAGGCCAGGAAGCCGGATTCAGTTACATAACTGAAATAAGTTTATGGCGCAGGTACAACATGGCAACTTATAAGGATGTATTCAGTATACATGCAAACACCAACACACACTCATGCACACACACTAGCAGGTATTTTAATAAAAAACGAAGAAAGAAGGATGGAAGTTACGAAGAACAAAGTATTTGCCCAAAATAAGTACACTGAAAGATACTGTTGTTTTAGTTTTGATTTAAATTGAGAAAGAGAAACAGTTTTAAACTGACCATCAATTAGCATGAGAAAACAGCCGATATTTGGCGACGGTACCACTGGTTTCCCCGCCAAATGACGTCTGAGAAACGAGCGCAGAAAATCCATACTGATTACGCCTCACTACCTAGATCTGGGTAGTGCTTCTGATTGGTTGAATCAAAATTCCCACGCCGCATGGCCAATCAAAAGCACTACCCAGATCTGGGTAGTGAGGCGTCATCAGTATGGAATTTCTGCGCTCGTTTCTCAGACGTCATTTGGCGGGGAAACCAGTAGTGCTAGCGTCGCCAAATGTTGGCTGTTTTCTCAGGCTAACCATCAATTGAGTTCCAGATCTTTGGTCCTTGAAACCAAAACCCCATTTACACGCGCTAAAAAAATCGGCACGGCACGCCAATTTTTTGGCACTGTGCCTGGTTTACCCATGCCGAGACTACCTCCGGGAGGTAGTCTCGGCACCCCTAAAATTTTGAACACTGGTGCCACATTACATTTGAGACCAATACGTTTACACGTCGAAAATTTGGAGTGCCGTGCCTTAAAATCGTCAGCACAGAACCAAAAATGTGGCTTGCCGTGCCGATTTGTTTAGCGCGTGTAAATGGGGTTCAAGTATTAAATTTTCCATCATTAGTTCTAGTCAGTTTGGGAAGGTAATTTGACTGATTAGCTGCAGATCATGTTTCGTAATGATAGATCTCACTAACTTTAGAGCAGAATGCATTAAAAGCAGAAGGTAAAAAGGAACCACCTAAACCGTGCAAAAAAGTTAGACGCCTAGCCGTTCTAAAATTTAAACGCCAAAGTCCAAGTCAAATTTTATCCGGTACGGTCGAAAATTTGACGGCGTGGGGTGACCACCAATAGGGGTGATTTCTAGTGGCGCGTAATTTTTACGTGCGTACGTGCGTAAAATTTACGTTCGCAAACTGACAATGCATGAAAGGTGGCTCGTAAGCGTAAAAGTTGAACCTCGCTCAACTTCTTGTTTAAACTCCTCACTTTTTATCTTGCCTCTATTTGATCTACGTGATTATCATTTACGTGCGTTAACATGTGTAGCCAAAAACCCGTCAGTGGAAATCAACCTTTGCTGTCTAAATTTCTGTACGGTAAGGCGTGGTTACATGGATACGTGGCAGCTCAGCTGGGAGACGCCAACTTATAATTCGTCAGTTCCGTGTGAACAGAGCAAAAATATTGAACGACCCCGTGTGAACGAAGTGTCTGGGCAATTTTTCAGTCAAAAATTTGTCCGGTGCCGTTTACGGCAAACGACAATCGTCAGTTTGTATCACGTGACCAAAGCTTTTCTTTTACGTGGCCATTTACTGTTCTTGTATTTTCATTAAAATAAGGTTTTACTGTCATGTCCGTCCGTAAAAATTATTTTGTTTAGTTTCTATCTTTTTTTTTTCCTAATCTGAGATTTTGACAACTTGAATTTGACCTTTGCAGTCCACGTTGAGTGTGATTCAAAATCTCTCCGTTGCGTGTACATTCTCTTGTAATTCATAACCTCAAAACTTTTAACCGTATCTAGTAGGTCTATATGCTTTATCACTCCCTGAAATAAGTAAACACTCAGGCAGGACCAACACTCTTCTGGCATTCGGTCAACCCATATCGGTACAGACAGAGCGAGAAATTTTAAATGAATTTTTCGGCCAAGGCCCTGTTGAAATGAGGGGAGACGTTTTTTGATAGTCTTTTGCGCTTTATTGAGATACCAACAATATAAACATGCGATAACAGCAGACCCATAAATAACGTTTAAAGCTCTATAACTTGCAAGCTGCATACGTTGACCTTAAAGGAAACAACAACAACAAACACTTATTAAACACAAGAAACAATCGAATTTACAGAGGTTTGACTCCGATTTGTTTTAGTAACTTTTTCCACAGACGTTTAACCTAGTCTTTAAGTGGTGAAAAGTTAAGGTGCAAGACCACTGCAAAAAATCGTGTACGATCAACAGCTGCATGCTGAACCTTGAATCAAAAAAGATCGCAGTCGGTTAAAATCGATACACATTTTTTTAAGTAGAAACACCATACTACGTCCCTTCCGTCCATTGTAGTACTGCAGATATATATTTCTGTAATTTCGTGATCTTCCTAATAAACCTTATGAAGACTGGTATTGGCCAGTCGAAATATCGAAACTACAGTCGTTTCACGTCGTTTGATCTGTCCTTGCAGTTGTCTTTTTGACAATAATTTATACTTTAGTTTCTAGTCGTCAAGTCTTCACCTAACCTGCGTAAAACGCGTTTCCGAGCGAATTTGTTGAGAAATAAAGTTGGCATGAGAGTGAAGCAGGTAAGAAGGGAGAGGGGATCGGAGAAATGTTTTCTTTCATCTTTCTTACTCCACCCCCTTCTTCTCTTTTTTCGCTCTCATCCCAATTTTTTCAACAAACTCGCGCCAAAAGGCCTGCTAGCCTTCATCAATTTGACTCTTGGTTCATTTTCAGTTGGGTAAGTTTGGGCCACTGCCAGAAAATGGAAGAAAAGTTGGTACCTTTGGTAATCTCCATTCCTGAGCCTCAGCTCCTGGCTTTCTCAGTTGTGGTGAAATCGCTTGTCGTTTCTTATTTTTCGTAGAGACCAACACAGTCTTAGAGTATAGAGCACGTTTCTCACTGGCTATTACATTTTAAAATCTTGGCGACAGCGCTTTGAAAATCAGCTCGACAGAAGGAATAAATAAATGGATTCACAGATGACTGTGCTATTAAAAAAAACATTGAAAGTTTCTGGACTAGCGTGTTTACCGCAGCAAGATTACCTTTTGTGCGGTACTGAAAGTTAAAAATTACCCGTGGAATCCAGCATACTACAAACACCATGACGACTAAAACACAAGCAAAAGTTCCTTTTCGGTTTCGTAGCACCTCAACTTGACTTTCATCCGGGCTATTAACCTCGTTCTCATTTTGGGCATGCGCAATTTCAAGAGCAATATCCTGCATACGCTGTACTTGTTTTCTGATGGCCAGCGTGATTTTTATGTTGATTATAGTGATAATTATGCAAGGGATAACGACAAACAAGGTGATAAGCCATACGTTGTAGACGCTGTCGATGTGATCTAATTCAGCTCCTTGCTTCGTGTGCGTCCAGACGTGGCGGATTCCAGCAACTGTCAAGGACACCCCCCAAGAGAGACAAAAAAGTAAGACAACTCTCCGAGAAGTCATGATTGTCTGGTACCGAAGAGGCCAGTAAACTGCTAAGTAGCGATCACATGAAATAACAAGTAAATTAAGACTACTGGAGCTGAGAGCAATGTCTTTTGGGCCCTCCATGAGCCGGCAGTATTTGCTCAGCGGGTAATCCAGACACCCAAGGCAAAACAAAGAGTAAGTGGGACTGACACATGCGCCCATGATGATGTCGCTGACAGCTAATGAGGCAAGAAATTGATTTAACGGATATTGACGGAGAGTTGAGTTCGTTAGTATGGCGGCGAAAACTATAATATTTCCAGAGAGGGTGACAGCACCTATGGTTAAGTTAAGGACCCAGAATGTTATCTCTAGAGTTGGGTCGCAGTTTGTTGTGTTGCTAACCTCTGCCATTGAACCGCTTGATATCACATTCGTCCAATCATGCGTTCGAGTGTATTCCCTTTCAAATCAGGCCAAAGATAGCAACGATAATCATATTTTGAATGTTTCCTTACATAAGGGTAAATGTCCTACGTTTGTAGCTAAAGTCTTCATGTAGTGGAAAATGTAGTTTAATGTTTCGTCTTGTCCAGTTTCCTGAAGTCGTTGCAAATAGAAGGATGCACCAGGCAATTGTATCTTTGTGGTCTGGGCCCAGAATGAACCATCCGTTGCGTAAGCATCTGCCAGAGATTTTGAACAATATCTGTGATCGATCGCTCTTGAAGGAATCAGTCAAGAATTTAATCTTGGCCTCCTCGCGGGTCGAATGCAATCGGCTTTGACAGTGCTAATCAAATTCAGCCAGGGAATTGCTTCTTTATACGCCCATCATTACGGTTTTCCGTTAGCCTTGTTGAAGTCTTTGTGAATAATCCGCTGACTTTTACTCGACGATATTTTTGAAAAGTGCTATCTCTATGATATCGAACTTGCGTTCGTTTCAAAGCGTGTTTAAAGAAACTGACGCACGATATACATTAGGAACGTAAGACATTTTTTAAAAAAAACAGTTTACAATTGATTATGAAAGCAAGGCGACAGAATGACAATGATGACATTAACCTGAAGTTTCTCTACAGAAAATGTTCATATAAATTATTGATCACATCTAGAGGGTAAATATTGTTGCTTCTAAAATGTATTGCTCCTGCATAATAATTCAGCCAAAAAAAGAGAAGCGGCGGCTAAGGAAGGGTTATCAGTATCGCTTGAGTCAGTCCTTCTATTATTACTGATCTTTCTGTGTGAAAAATTTTGAAACTCCGAAGAAGTTGTGTGTTTATAGATGCACTACACAATTAAAGTTATACACTAGATGATACGTAAATGGAAGCTAAGCTGAATTTGAATTTATAATATCACATATTAAGTAAGCCGGGGAGCAATATAAATATACTTAATGCCCTTTAAAAACAATTTCCCTTAAGCCATTAACATCAGTAGCTTATCATCCAGTTTGAAGGGGTCAATAGCTCCCCAGGTGACCAACACGAAATTTCTCTTAATAACAACAACAACAATCAAGTAGAAATGTTACAAGAACTAATAAAATATGGTGACCATAGTAAAAATGATTTGATATATGAACACATTTTTTCAACCCCAACTATTTCTTTAAGGAAATATAAAATGTATGGAGATAGATCTGTAGAATTTGTATGTGGATATTGGAGCTTTATATTAAAGGTTTCATCATCTCAATAAAACGTTTTTTTTTAAAAAAAGAAATTTAGGGGACGTCAGGTGTCAGCTTCTTTAAATATTCGAGAATAGCCTATAGCCTTACAGCCGGTGTGATAGGAAGTAATACTTGATTTTAATGTGAAGTCTTACAGAAAACTTTTTTTTTTTTTTTAGGACTGACTGTGTACTCAAGAAACTAAATCATTTGATAAGCAACCTATCCTTCTGAGTTTTTACTTTCATGAAGTATTAGAGCAGGTAAAAACCAATATCCTAATATTTATACAAATTTTCACTTCGAAAAGGTTTTTCTTTCGAGACATTCCTTGCTTTTAGCAAGTTTACCGAGAGAATAAAACATATTTCCTAAACTGTAGTGAGGTAATAAGGCCGGCCTCGCTTAAGTCGCCAATGTGACGGCTTCTTTGTTTGTGTCAACCTCGTCCCCAGGCGCTTTTCCCGTTTCTCAAAGCCAGGGAAAAAGCCCTGGGGACAAGGTTGTCCTTTGCGATCGCAAGTGCTCGCTAGTGATACTCAATAGCCTTAGCAAGCTCGCCGACAGGCTGCAATACATTTCCAAGATTTGTGTTACACCAGATTTTATTCTCCCTGTGGCCAATCTCCATTGCGATCTCAAGTGCTTTTTCATACAATATTTTAGCCTTGGCATGTTGACGAACAGAACGACATATATTTCCCAATTCGACGTTAAACGTGCCTTATTCAGTTCTTCTGTCGCCCAGCTCTTTTGTGACAGCAAGTTCTTTGTCGTAACATTCGCCAGCCTTGACATATTCTCCGACCGTCCCAGGTTGGTGTAGAACGCTGGCTGACTTTTCTAATCGCACAATTCTTTTGTGATTGAAAGTGCTTTTTCGTGACATTCCTTTGCCTTAGCATATTCAGTCTATTCAAAGGTGGAGAGAAAAACCCCACCCGTCCAAGTTGTCCGTGATACAAGGCCTCATTTTTGTTGTCACCGATTTCTACTGCGGATCGCGATTGCTGTTTACAGATATTCTTTAGCTTTGGAATAATAACCAATAGAATGAAAGAAACTTCCTAATTTCGCGAGGCAAGAGGCCTTATTTTCCCTATCAACGATTTCTTTTGCAAGGATGATCGCAATTGCGTTTACAAAGTGTTCTTTAGCTGTTGTATATTTACCAAGCGACTGAAACGCAGTTGCCAGATTGATTGATAGCACAAGCCTTCATTCCTTCTGTCACCTATTTCTATTGATATCGCCTGTGCTTTTTCCTGGTTGACTTTAGCAATTGCGTATTCACAAAGAAAGTGAACCAATTTTCCGAGCTCTGAGTAGCACTGAGGTTCTTTGTTCCGGAAGCCGATTTCTATAGCTATGGCAAGTGCTTTTCAAGATACTCTTTCGCCTCGGAATGTTTCCCCATTGACCAATGCAAAGTCCCCATGTTTCCGTAACAACTAAGTTCCAAGGCCTTCTCACCAGCATCCACCATAAAGCTGAGCGCTTTAGCGTAAAGCTCTTTTGCTTTTTGGTATATGCCTTTGTAATGATGCAATTTTTCCGGTATAACGCTAAAGGTGACCCTTCGTTTTACATTTCTGTTGCCACGCCTTCGAGCCGAGACCAGAACCTTTCTTCCCCATTCTATCGCACACGAGTAATCTTTTAACAGACAGTACCCTTAAAACAGTCCGTAATATATCTGTTCTTTAATTTCAGCTGTAGCCAATCCAGTTTCATTTTTAGAGCTTTTTGGTTGACGAGAATCAAACATTCCTTGGACAAGTCCACGGCTTTCAGCACATAAGTGGAATTGAGGAGGAAAGTCGGAAACCGGAAAGCCAAAAAGAAGAGCTTCAAAAACGTCGACCGCGTCGTCCATGACAGTGTTTTTCTTAAGTGTGACTGCATTGAAATGTCACGAAAATGAAATGAAATTTAAACGAATCTCAGTTGATATGTTTCTAACCAAGGCACTATTTATATAGGCAATAATCTAGTAGACTCTTGACAAAGGATTTTATAGGTCTTATAAACTTAAACTTGATAATACACGACTGCGAGCTTTTTTCTGAACGGCTTCAAATTCACTGATTTAGATCTCATTCTCATTCTTGCACTAATATTTAGATTTGGGGTGATTTTGGACGTAAAGTTTAGCCGTGTCTTTATCAGCTTTAAAGACACTCATTGGGCATTAATTTAACAGTTTTTGAATAAATATGACATCACTGGTTCACTCATCAGCAAGAACTTGATCGCCGTCAATCAAGAAATTAATTACTAACGCTAAAACCATCAAGGGAAGTCATTTCAACTGCTTAATGTTTAATTCTTTACCAATATCATATTTACTCGATTTAACGCCTCGGTGTTTATAAAATCTTCAGCATTGCCGATACAGCGATTATTTCGAAATCACCTTCATTTTGTCAAATCCCTGCGTGACAACAGTCCCTGTAAATCATTAATAAACATTATGTAAAACAGAAAGATGTTGAAGGTTCTCATGACTCGTTCTTTTGCTGAGATAGAGTCGAAATTGCCTGGATCACGACATCATCATCACAATACCGAGTTGCACCTCGTTTTATTCCTATAATCCTCGAATAAACGCCGCATTCTTCCGATAAGGTGCGGCGTTCATTCGAGGGCGGCTTTTAATCGACTAAATAAGGCACACTGTTAATTTACTAAATATATAAGAAAATTATTTTGATTCTAAGTGTATGAAAACTGAAACTACAACATTCACTGTCCGTACCATTAGCCGACGTAATTTCGCTAGAGGGAGAAACGTTTTTTTAACGTTAAGATCATTGTTTTGCAGCAATGAAAACACGTTAACTTATTGTTTATCCATCCCTATATATATCCTTAACCATGTGTCTAATTAGTGATACTTAGTGCTAGATAAAATCCCGCTAAATGAAACGAAATACAGTGAAACTTCTCCACAACGGCGACCTTGGGGACAAAAGAAAGTGGTCGTTGTGGAGACGTAGCCGTTCTGGGAAGGTAGGGGGGGTAACATGACAATTTTTTTCAAGGGAGTACGACATGTTTATTGTGCTAAGTTCATGTTTACCATCGCCCAGAATGCTATTGTCTTTTGCGACATGTACTTACAGTGCGCAGTTTCTCAATGTGCGGCATAATAACTGAATAAATAAGCTTTCGGAAAGCCAGCTAAAGACCGACCACTCTCGTAAAAGAATCGGTAGCTGTTAATCACCGTACCGGTTTAATGCGTAAAGTGTATTAGATCTGACTGCGTGCGACGGCCAGACAAATATTTGTCAAATGGCAAAAGAAATGAGCGGACTTACCCCTATTTCATCGTTGCGTTTCAGTTTCGTAAACAGGTCAAAGCAGCTCATATAAAAGACGCGCTTTTTTACTCGATTGGTTTCCATTGCGTTGGTCGCGGAGTTAAAAATAATAAAGAGTTTTCTATTTGTAAGACGAAGGAGGTGAAGTAAATGCAAGAAAGAATATTATTCTCTCTTAATCGATTATGGGAGACAGGCTGTCTCCCATAATATTAATAATCCAATCATTGACTACGGTGGAGCAAGGCTGTTGCTTCTATGGGCATCTCCTGTCTTAGACTGCAAAACAGTCGGATTTTTCTCAAAATCAGTAAAGAAATCGGTAAAGCGTGGCGTGAGAGTCTTACGCGCGCGAAGCGCGCTATCCTAACATGCCCGTAGGGCTTGTGAGGCGAGTCTCGCTCTCTGTTTTCAGCCTCGTTCCAAACCTTTTGTTTGACTGCTCGCGAATACTTGAATACGCAAAAATACGGACTGTTTTGCAGTCTATTCTCACCAAGACGCGACACACGTTACAGTATTCGCCCGACAAAATTTCAATTAATCCACGATTGTTGAAAGTCCCACAAAAAGATTCGGTTATTCCGTCACATGACCCTTCGACATCGTTCCTGCAGCGGAAAGTTTACTAAACTTGTTTTCGTTTCAAATTTTACATAATCATCCTTATTTGTGAATAGACGTGTATCACTGAAAACAGTAAGTATGCATATCAGACCGTCTTTCGTTGGTGGTGTGTTGTAATTATGCCCTAGCCAGGCAGACCTACCAAGTTTAAATTTTGGGGTCACAAGGCTAAACTGGCTAGCGGGTGTTCGGTGAAACAAAGTATTAAAGAGCGAAGCTGCGAACTCCCCTGTCCAATATTTCCGTATCGGTGCCACTGGAATGGCAGCTAAAAACTGAAATAAAATTTGTTACTTACTTCGGTATCCGAAAGCGAATGCCTCAGAGCATGTTCACTTGTTTGGAGTATCGTGCGTGTAATTTTCAATAACCTTTCCTATAATAGGAAACCACTCTCAAAGAGTTCAACTCCAGGACAATTCTCGACTCTTCAAAAACTCAAAATTATGGTCTAATGAGTGTCTTTACATCTCATAGACACGGCGAAACTTTAAGTCTAATTTTGTAGACCAAAATAACCCCAAATCTAAATATCAGTGTAAGAATGACTTGATCTATATCAGAGATTTTGAAGCCGTTCAAAAAACTTGCAGTCGTGTATTACCAGGTTGAAAAATCTCGGTTCGCCTCGAGTTTTTAACCTTGATAATACACTCCTGCATGTTTTTTAAACAGTCACTTGAAAAATTGAGCGATTTGGAAAACTCACAATGCAGGAAATAATGACGTTTTTACCGGTAGCTCCGTCAGAGTTGCTCAAGGTTCCCATTGAAAAAAAAGAACAATTAACAATTAACTGAACGTGACAAATGTTTAACTACAGATACTTGTGAAAGTGAAAAATACCAGGACAGTCGAAAACTGTTCAAAATAAGGAAACTCAGAGGAGTGGGTCATATAAGTTACGACACTTTAGAGACATGCAGGTATACCTTTTACTTTGTATTTGTATTGTTTGCCACACAGATAGATTATTACAATTACAAAAAAGCTACAGATCGAAAAATGTAGACAGTAATGGCAAGGAGGCCTAAAGAAAATTATATAGCTTGTGTTAATTAGGCCTCCTCAAGTTCAAACATCAAAATATCAAAGAAATATTACAAAACACTTAGCATGGTCAAAATTAACATTTTTACCCTAAAAATAACCATTATTCCTTGGAAAATATGACCATGAGAACACACAAACTTCGCTCATTTATACATTAAACAGTGGCGGATCCAGACCTTCAGATAAGGGGAGGGGGGGGGGGGAGATTGGCGGTCATCCAGACCCTGAGATGAAAGGGGGGGGGGGCGGCCTGAGAAAAAATTTTTTCGACCCTTTGGGCCTCATTTTGGTCTAAGAATAAGGGGGAACCGGGCCACCCGGGCTCCTCCCCTGGATCCGCTACTGTTAAACAAGTTACGCGGTATACTCATAAATCATTTTTGCCAAAGCAGTAAGTACCGCTGTATGTGATGGCAAATATAAATCACTTTTAGTTTTGTAACAGTTTGTGCCCCTGGACGGCTGGTGATTGGGTTCTTAACTCTTTTTGTGACCTTTTCTTCCTAAGACACCTCAAGTCCAATAGCATTGACCCAGAAGGTCACAGATGTTGCTGTTGTTATTGTTTTGGTTTTAACTTAAATTTCACCATCATCATGACGATAAAAGGAACTTTGAAAAATTTTAAGTCTAATCAAGAGATACTTAGAATTCGAAGGGAGGAATAGCTTCCAAGATGGGCACCAGATAGTTACACTGAAGTAACTTTATGTAAACCTTAGTTAATTCCAGGGAATTGAGTTTACTTCGCAAACCAGTTGATCGCATATTATAGACATCAGACTCACTCCTACTGCTCCAGGTGAAAAAGGCGGAGGGGACTACTACACTCGGAATTAAGAACTTTAACCTCTTCTAGAATTGTTCCTATTTCAACGAAGAAGCGGTATCTGGACAGGTCCTCCTTGACACAAAGTCTTGAAAAACATAACATTGATAACAGCGTTTTCCGGAAAGGCGTTTAGCAGATTGTTCTGTTATAAGCACTTTCAAGCAATTTTCATCATGCATTTAATTCTGAAAATCAAAAGACACGTCATCTCCAATCAGCATGAAAGGAGCCCATTCTCCAACGTCAGAGAAGCCGTTTTCTCTCATCCACTTCATGGCCTGATGAAGAGATTCACTGGCACTTTCCCCATGAACAAGGTGCTCGTAAAAACGACTCATGAGCTGCTTTGTTGCTTTGTCTTCTATGGCCCACAGTGCCACCAACACTGAGCGCGCCCCCGATCCTAAAAACGCTCGAGCGATCCCAACAGCTCCCTCGGCTTTGATTTGTCCACGCGCACTGTGGCAACAGCTAAGAACTACCAGTTTGGCTCGAAGTCGAACTTGTGAGATGTCTGCCATTGTCAATAAATAGTCTTCTTCATTTGGAGGTCTCTTTTCCCCTTGTCCACTGGGGTATTGAGGTTTCCTTTCAACCTGTGGTGGAGGAGCAAGAGCAATTTCTCCTCTTTCGGCATTACCATGGGCAGCAAAATGTATAAGGCTAGCGGAATCGATGCTTTGAAGAACAGCCCGCTTGGTTGCTTGCTTTCCTACTAAAGGTTTAGCTCCCAGCAGTTGTGCAATCATTTCAGCTTCCATTTCTGCAAAAGGCAATCTTGGCGGTTTATAAACATTTCCACTGTACAGCACCTCACCAACATCAGGATCACCCACTATCAGTACACCAGTCTGGCTGTGATAGTCTGCTGGACTGTCACGAATGAGCTTGAGAGTTGTCAACGAGGGAACGATGCGGATCCTGAAAGATTCTGATAAATACTTTCCATTTTTATCTTGTAACGCCGCAAACGGAACCTTGAAAAAGCAGCGATCAGGAATAATAACAATT
The DNA here is from genome assembly GCA_964035705.1 of Porites rus. NCBI lineage: Eukaryota > Metazoa > Cnidaria > Anthozoa > Scleractinia > Poritidae > Porites > Porites rus. Next base: position 14,289,568 of record OZ037997.1, on the reverse strand, counting down.
TCGGCCTCTTCAAGGAATTCGGCCACAGGGGCGATGATCATATTGTAACACTCAGAAAGAGTAGGAATGGGTTGCTGATTTTCGTCTTCATCCTCTCCTACAAGGCGGTTGGCAGCAAGACTGTCTTTCTTGGCAACGGAAGAAAACCAGGACCGATCCTCGCACTGCTCTGGAGATAAGGTATGGAATTGCCTCACGATTTCGATGCCAAACATTTCATCCACAGATCTTAGAGAGACTTTGTCAACGAAACAGGTATTAACATCTGTTATTCGCAAACGTATGGATTCGTCTGCTTTAATAACCCACAAAAGAATGACGTGAAATGCATAGGAAATGTAAAGACAGGTAGACTTGCGTTCATTCCTCATAACGGTTTCAATGCCCGTCCACGTCTGTGTATTGTCTGATATTTGTTTTGGCACGGAGTACTGTACCGACATTAAGTCTGCTAGGGCTCTTGCTCGTCCAAGCTCTGCAGCGTAAAGTGCTTGGTCAGGATTTTGAGTGCGGCAGAACAGTAAACTCAGAAACTGGTAGAAACTAAAGTGCTCATCAAATAATGATATCTTTAGATGGTCAGCCGCATCTGTCATTAAACCTAGTATTTTTTCAAACTTGTGAATGCTGACCAGGATAGACGATTTAGCTTCATCTATGTTGCCTTCCAACAGCATTAACATTGCAAGGCTTCCAAGCATCCTCATCTCATTTTCGATGCATTCCGTTTCTTTGCTCATGGAAAGTGCTTTCTCGTAATATTGTTTAGCCTTTGCATTTTCGCCGATAGATAGAAACACAGTTCCAAGATTTCCGTAACTTGCTGCTTCTACTATTCGTTTTCCCATTTGTTTTGACATCGTTAGTGCCTTTTCGAAGTTTTCTTGAGCCTTGGAATATTCATGAAGAAACTGAAACAGTTTACCTAATTGTAAGTAGCACGATACTTCCATTCCTTTGTCGCCAGTTTCTTTTGCGATCTCAAGTGCCTGTCCGAGCCATTTTTTTCCCTGAGCATAATCGCCGCGAGGCACAAATGCACTTCCACATAGTACGTAACTTTTTGCTTCTAATACTCTATGGCGAATTTCCTTTGCAATTGCAAGCGCTTTGTCGTGACATTCTTTAGCCTGGTCATATTCGCCAAGAGAAATGAAGACATCCCCAAGTTCTATGTAACCTTGCGCCTCTCCTTCTCTTTGGCCAGTAACCTTTTGGATCTCAAGTGCAGTTTCGAGATATTCTTTAGCCTCGGCATATCTACCCTGAATCTGAAACACCGCCCCAAGGCCCACGTAATCTGATGCTTCTCCCTGTTTGAGACCAATTTCTTTTCTGATTTCCAGTGCCTTTTCATGATGTTCTTTAGCTCTGGTAGGTTCACCGAGACACATGAACACCTTTCCGAGATTTCCGTGACAAAAGGCCTTTTTTTCCTTTTCGTAGCCACCAAATTCGTTTGTTATCACGAGTGCTTTTTCCAAGTGATCCTTAGCCGTAGCATATTCACCAGTAGCCCGATACAGTTCTCCGAAGTTTATGTAGCTTGTTACCTCACCTGCCCTGTCACCAATTTCTTTTTGGATCTTTAATGCCCTCTCGAGGTATTCTTCAGCCTTGCCCCATTCACCGAGGGAATGAAACACACCCACCAGGATTCCACAATCTTGTGCTTCTCTTTCTTTGTCCCCAAGCTCACTTGATATGGCAAGTGCCTTTTCGGCGTATTCTTGTGACATGGCGTATTCACCAAGAGAATGAAGCACACCTCCTAAGCTTCCACAGCATGAGGACTTCATTTTTCTGTCGTCTATTTCCTCAGCGACCTGAAGACCGTTTTCGAAATATTCCTTAGCCTTGGCATATTTTCCGAGAGAATGACACACGGTTCCGAGATTATGGTAACACGTCACTGTGGCTTGTTTCTTTCCATAGTTCATGTCTTTTATGACCACAAGCGCTTTTTGGAGATATTCTTCTGCTTTGAAATATTCTCCGGTAGAGCTCAACACATTTCCCAGACTTATGTAGGCAAATGCTTCTCCATTCTTGTCACCAATTTCTTTGGTAATCGCAACTGCTTTCTCGTTATACTCTACAGCTTTGCCATGCTTACCAAGAGAATGAAACACTCTTCCCAGGTGTCCATAACAGAAAGCTTCTTTCATCCTGTCGCCAATATCTTTCGCAATCTTAAGTGCTTTTTCGAGGTTTTCATAAGCCTTGGCATTATCACCAAGAGACTGAAGCACATTTCCTAGGCCCGAGTAAAATAAAAAGGCTTCTTCCTCCATGTCGCCATATCTACTGGTCAACGAAAGTGCTCTTTGGAAATAATCTTTAGCCCTGCCATGTTCACCTAGATAGCGATACACATTCCCCAAGTTTCCGTAACAAGTGGCCTCTTTAAATCTGTCGCCAATTTCCTTTGCAATCGCAAGTGCTTTTTCGTGACAATCTTTTGCCTCCGCACATTCGCCAAGGTAACAAAGTACGCTTCCTAGGTTTTCGTAGCAGGTTATCAAACCCTGTCGTTCTCCCGTTTCTTTGAAGACGCCGAGTGCTTTCAAAAAAAGCTTTTTTGCCTCTTGATACTTACCACAAAGCACATGCAATTCGGCCAGTTTATAAGTCACCTTCAGTTCCAATTCTCTTCTGCCAGTTCTTCTAGCTAAAACGAGGAGTTCTCTGCCAGATTCCATCGCATTTGTGTGGTCCTTTACACGAATATACCCAAATGTTAAATAAAGATATATACAATCGCGAATTAATGCAAGCGGTTCCTTTTCAATTTCAAGTGCCTTGGTTTTGAGAAGAAGCAAACATTCCTTGAGTAAATTGACGGCTGCGAGAACGCGCCCAGTTTGGAGAAGATGAAAGGCAACGATGACGCCAATTTGAAGTACCTCATGAACCTCGTCTATGTAGTCCTTGACAGATGCCTTTAAAATGAAACAGAATGATATGAAATATGACCTGTCTTTTAGAATTTGTTTTGAAAGTCGCGATCTGTTTTGATTACTGTTGATTCGCGCCAAAGGTGTAACAAAGTGGTATGAAATGGAAGTTAGAATTTAGCAAAGTTAAGGGTAGACTGTTCACAGTCCCCTTTTTTCTAGGAAGATCATCGGGAACGAGCATGCGCACCTTACCTGTACGGACGGCCCCTAGAGGGGGGGAGGGGTACTCCGGATTTCGAGCGCAGGGATGATCGAAGAATTTGTTTGGGTTTGAAAATTTCGATTCGGGGATTTTTTTGCGCAGGAAAATTTGGCAATTATTTTTTTGGTGGCTTGATTTAAGTAGGGGTTTTTAGGTATTCATAACAATCTGAAAACACGTGGTGGTGCCCGCGAATCTCAACCGCAAACACAAATATTCAATTTCTAATTTATTTTTCGTGTTATAGCATTTTTAATGCTCGGAAATTCGACATGGGAGTTTTTGGGGGTTAATTTTTGGTTCAGAGATTTTTTGGGTTTTGATTTCGCCCCCATTCGAATCATGCCCGTCACTTAAAATCTGGAGTACAACCCGGGGATGAGTATCAAATCTACATAGGGGACGAGTACACCAATGCCTGCCCCCTCGGTAGGTTGAAACAAAGTTTTTTATTTTTTATCTAATGCTTTATTACAGCACAGAAAAATAAACATATTACTGAAACAAGAAAAAAAAAACTAAAACAAAAAGAAAAAATACAGATTTGTATAAGTACACATACAAAAACGGATAAAACTGACAGTTACATGAACTTACTGAGGTTTAGTTTAGGCTTGACGTCGCTTAGCTACCTACGTAGTTTTGTTTCTTAATAAAAAAGGAAAAGGAATGGTTGGATGGGTTAACTTTAAGGGGGACAAAGGGGCAAGAAAACAAATATAAAATTTAAATAAGGAAAAGTTTCCATTTGTTTGAAAAGGCGGTCGAAGAATTACTAACAGCGAAGTGCTACTTGTCATTCTATATCAATGACGGAATTTAGCTTATCCTTAAAGCAATTTTACCCTTGAAACTAGGTAGGCCACCAGAAAAAGTAAGTGCTCAATCTCGACGATCTTACGGCAAAATAGGGAATTGTGAGTAGCCTAAAGGTAAGGCAAACGTTATTGCGAATTAACGCAGTACAGGGACTAAGCAAATAGAAAGTCTCATGTTCTGCATGGATTTGGAAGAGACTGCTGCTCCTTCAACAAATCTCTCAATACAGCTAGCTTGGCTGGAAACCACTAACAGTGAAAAATGGAAACCTCTCTTCGACTTAAAACTGGCAAACTACGGCCGCGATTTCATTTTTTGTTGCAAACTCAATGTTGTTGACACTAAGGAAGTGGTAAAGGTAATGGACCGCTTTCTTAAACAATAATATTGAGATACTGGGCCGAAACAAACTTTGTGAATCAAGTCAACTCTCAAATCGTGATTCAAGAACAGGTATTATGGTTCAACTCTTTTAACATAAAGAAAGTTAGTGAACCAATTTTTGCCTCGCGTAGCAAAGGTGTAGTTGGCGAAATTCGCATCGCGCGGGGAACGTGCTTAGATCCGAGGAGGAAAGACGAGTTCTGGCCAGGCAACATTCGACTGCGTTGAACTGGTTTACCAATGATGCGACAAATCGACGGCAAAAGTATTTAACAGAGAACATTAATTAAAGCAATTTGGATCAGTAGCACAGACAAAAGATGAGCAAGATTTGTAACTGCCTTTCACTTTGCAGACGAGTTTCACGGCTAAAGGCGCTAAGCCTGGTACAGGCTATGTCTAAGGTTTAACACTTCCAAACAAGAAACAACGTACAAAATTCCTAACTCCCAAAGAGTTTGCCTCCAAACATGACTTAGACCCTGTTTACAAGGAGTGGGGGACCCCGGTCTAGTGGGGTTGGTTTCTTTTGTTTTCACGCTCTGGGGGACACAAAACAAAAGAATCCTACCCCACTAGACCGGGGTCCCCCACTCCATGTAAACAGGCCCTTAGGAGTACACTCTCTCAGCTTCTATGGTTTATTATCAGCTGTTACACTATAATACAAATCTCTTCTCAAAAATGTTACAGATACTCAGCTGAAAGGAGAGACTACAACCTTTAGACATTCGGTAAAAATTGTTAAAAGCCAGAATCCGTGTCCTGATGAACTTACAAAATCTGATTAAAGCCAAAAGTCTGAGCCCACGTAAAAAATAAATTCCGGATTGAAACTAAAGTCACATGACTCTCGTCTTGCGGACACCCTGCTATAACGGCACCTCGATACTGAACGGACAGCAGCTAATATAAATCCCCAGCAAAAACAAATTACAGACGTTTGACTGAAATAAACTCCCGCTATTACGGACTCTCGCTAATGAGGACACAACCTCGAGGTCCCTACAGTGGAGTTGACTGTATTCAGACGAAAAAAACCCTTTAAATGGGAACCCGATCGCCAAACTGATCTAGCGTTAATTTAAACTTTTACATAAACGCATATCAACCGATGATTTCTGATTTATTTCTCATTTAATAAAGGTCGAAACGAAAAAGACAACTGTACTTTTTGCAATAATTCTCAGAGACGCTAATTCGTCCTTTCTGGTTCTACTGATTGGCTTTGAAACGCTCTTGCTGTAATCCATAATTACAATTTATTTCATTAATTTCGCGGGTCTTTAATTTCGCTTTTTTCTCGATTGTAAAAAATTCACGAAATTTTTTCGAAATGTAACGCCCTTATAGAAAATACAAATCACAAAAAAAAAAATTTAACATGTACTAACAACAACATTTACAGGACATGTCTCGATAGATACACTGTCCTATAACAATTAACTGGTAAGTCCCATTTTTTAACTTCTGTTGTGCAAAATAACGTGAATTATTTAGCGGTCATTTTTAACCGGAATCGCTAGATTCGTACAAGTCCGTTATCTCGAAATTTTATTTAAACAGTTCAGACTTTTTTAATGGAATTGAAAGCGCTTGAATGGCGAAATTTATATTCCCCTTTTTCATAGTTGCCTAAGTATTTCGCTAAAATAAAACCCCGCGAAATACTGTCTCGTCAAAATAGCAAAATTATAATAAGTACCAGCGAAATTAAGAACCAATAAGTTATTGAACATCACTGCATTGCCGGGACTTAAGGCTAAAACCTCTTTCTTCAGAATATTCCCTTTAAATAAACTGCTGTTTCCTGCTAGCACGGTTTCTTATTTGGGAAGTTTATCGCCATTATAAGTGTATCGCCATTTCCTTTTAAAGCTTTCTCAGAAAGAATCACAGACTTTCACTTTCTTAGCACTTACGAAATTCTCGGATAAATTTACTCGGCCGCATAGGGTGCTACGCGGCGGGGACTGGGAACTGCTAACTGAAACAGCGAAATAGATAAACTTCGAAACAAACTTCCCGGTTAATTGAGTTCTCAGACCCTTTCAAGAGAAAAAAAGGTAGCAGCCCTGTTCGGGCAGTGTAATTTGATACCCAAAGCAATTACTCATCCCAGTATATCCCCCAAATTTCTTCATTATATACACCCAAACATAGAGGAAGCGCATAAAATCTTATACCCCAAAGGTGTGGCCGAATTAAAGCGAAAGAAACCGCATACCAGTTTAAAGACCGCTGAATACCGTATACCCAAATAACCTTAGTGTCCGAGCATTGCCATTGCACTTTAAGATTTACAATCAGAGTCATCGAAGTAACAACAGAATTCTGCCGGGCCCGTGGGCAGTGGTTTCTCCGCCATGCATACTCACTTGGATATCAATGGAGAAACCAGTTTGAAAACTTTACTGATAGAGTGAATACCGATATTTTGCGTGTTTGAATTAATCATCTCCTTTCACGGAATTCTATATTGTAATCGCAAGTACTTTCAATGTACGGTAAGCCCATAGAACACAAAGATTTATACTTCAAACTTACCTAGACGATTCTCGCTCTGTAGGGCAAGGATCGAGTTACAACTTCCTTTGAGTTGTGGTAAAAGATCCGGTTTTTTTTCTATTAGTTTCTAGAAAGTGAAATCCGCTCTTATTTATTAAAAATATTCCATATATGGGAAATCCAGGCGATAATAATAATCATGAACTTTATTTAAGTCTCATGCCTTATAGCATAGGCACAGTGCCTTACTAATTGGGGAGGGGATAGTAGGCCTTACTGCCCACTCTCCTTTATCGAATGTTAACTACACTTTTTCGGGGAGTATGTTGTTGTAACTGGGGTCAGTATTGTCCAGCGAATCTTTTTGATGAAGGCAACTGTTCAGTAGTGACTAAATCTGCAAATGTTTCATGTTGTAACATATTTAAATTTATAGTAATTACTTTGTTGATTTTAACAGATCGCGAAACCAAAATAAAATCTGACAGCTGATAGACATCTTGATTTTGGGTTTGAGTCTTTTTTTCGTAGTAAACGGCTAGTAAAATATGGTACCAAATCCTTTTGAACTTACCTCAAATCTGGTTTCGTTGCGAGCCGCTAAAAGAAAAGGTAAAAGAAAAATCAAGAAATTTCATGCTAATATTCATGATACTAATAGTTGTAAAAGATGATGGTTTTTGAATAGAATGAAGAATAAAACGAAACAATTAATCATAGGCATGGACATTTCACCTGTGAAAGAACAACCTGTCTCAGTATGTCAACAAAAGATTAGCGAGCAACAGGTATCGTAGGCGTTTGCGAGCAAAAATGCCAACGACAGCATCAACGGTGAATATTCTAGTCACAGTGAACGCACAAGTGCCATGGATCGATTTCCAAGGTCTTCTCGCTCTTTTGCGGTGAGAGGCATAAAGAGCGAAGTGCTGAATTGCCTCGCGGCTCAATTCCGTTGCCTACAAAGAAATAAAAATCTGGCACCTGATAATGCACATGACGCCAAGAGAAGACTCTAGCACACTAAATAAGAATTAGTTGCCCAAACGTCAGTGAAGTCCTTTATACAGATCTCCTCCCAAGTTCACGCCATCTTTTCACCATTTGTGTCAATTCATGTAAAAGATGATCAACTCTTGTAATCCCTTTCAGGTTAAAATCAAAGTTCAGGCCCCGATTGTTCAAACGTTGGATAACCGGATAAATCACTATCCAGCGGATAAATATAAGCGAAGGCTAATCAATAACACTTATGACGCTAGTCAAAGGTGAGGGTTAAATGCGTGACAAAAACGGCCTTTATCGCCTAAAGACCCACCCGAAGACGACGTTAAAGATCGTTAAAGGTGGTCTTTATCGCGTGTTTGACTTCCCCTTTAACTCTCGGTTATCCACTGTTTTTGTCCCGTGTTTGGAAAGGTGATGCTACGACCTTAATTCAAGTAGTTTAAGGAATGGGCTCTGTAGGTTTATTTAAGAAAAGTGATACCTACATCTTCCGCAAAGAGAATAAAGCTGAACCCCAATTTGGTATACCGAGAGCCTTATCTTAAGTATAAGTATCGCTCCAGTTAGTCACGTGATATATCATGTGACCATTTCACTGGAAATCGTTAATAATCAACAAATTGGTGACAGTTCAAGGAAAAGAATTCAACCAATAACATATTTCCGATTTTCAACGCTTTACGTCTGGAATGGATGTCCATTGCATTTCAATTACGAGGGCAATAAATGTCATTTCAAACCGCCGCCCGGTAAGCTCAATTGGATGAGCGACGGTCTGCCGAGCGGGAGGCCATTGGTTCAAAAGCCTGGCCGAACAAACATTCAGGGTCTTTAAATAACTGAGGAGAAAGTGCTGCCTTTGAAAAGACAGACGGTTAGACTTTGTAGTCTTCTCGGATAAGGACGATAAACCGTAGGTCTCGTCTCACAACCCGCCTAGCCTAGCACTTATAAATCCTGTGGGACGTTAAAGAACCCGCACACTGTTTGTAAAGAGTAAGGGAGGTAGTCCACGGTGGAGTGGCCTATCTCTCATGGACGGGGGAAAAGCCCGGGGGTTACTTGGGTTAATTTTTGCTGGGTATGTGCCGCTGGCGCAAGATGGCAGCCCGTAACGCAAAGCGCTTGATCTCGACGATCTTACGGAAAAATAGAGGACTGTGAACAGTCTAGAAGAACTGTCTTACCCCCAAAAAATCCGAAAATGTGCCACCCCATTCTATTTCTTCGGGCAGAAGGTACTAAAAAGATTTGCTGAAAAAACCAAGCACTGGTATCAGTATTATCATTTTATTATTTTAATTTACATCCGACGCGTATACGTTGTAGCTCAATTTTATCCTTGGTTTTAATTTATTTTCCGGCTTTGTTTTGGTGGGGTATGATAATATACGATAATGAGTTTGAAACAAAGGAAAATTAAATTTAAACCAAGGATAAAATTGAACCACAACATATGCGGTATTGTTTCAGAACATTAAGAAACAGTATCCTCTAAAACATAATGATAATGATAATATTAACAACATTGTTCATTCTACTGTAAAGATCGTGTTCACTTTCATGTATTTATTCGCACTGAGTTTATTTCATATATTTCAATCCACAACAATAACAACAACAAAAACGTTTATATAATTTACGTAAGTGGAGAACTCCCCACAAAAAAACAAATAAAGAAAAAAAAGAACTGTAGTCATCCGTTCTCTAGTCTATTTCTTACTTTCCCTCTGAGCTGTTTCGGAACCTACCTGGAAATCTGAAGGGACTCTGCTCTTCATCTGTATTGGTTATTAAAGTTACGATATAGGATGTCGTTGTGATGTTAAATAGCGATCACGTTTACCTTAATGTACATCCATCATTTTTGTGATATTAGCGATAAGGATCTTAGGATGATGTGGCCACCATCCTTCTAAAGTCTCAATAGGGAATTGTTCACTCTCTCAAATTACTTGCCATTTTTAGACTACCTCAGTGTATAATGGTCTCTCGATCTCCCCTTTCGACGCCTGCTACGCAAGCTAGTTAGTGTATCAGTTAATAACGACCAATATCATTGTTTACTTTCCGAATTTGTGGTTGTTGTTATTGGCCGTTATATTGAGGTCATCGTTTTAATAGAGATGATGCTAAAAGTGCGGAGTGTGGGTTGAGGGTTAAGGTTTAGGTTCCTAGCCCACTTTTTCCATCCCATTTCCAGTCGCAGAATGCACCTGCTAATTCCAGCGCCTGAAACTGACCTAGAGAGTACTGAGCTGCATCTTTATCCCGTTTAAAAGATAGGCAATTCTTTGGCACATGCCCTGATGCGATATACTGTTTTCGCGTCTTCCTGACGCCTTCAGCACCGGAAAAAAATATAGATAGAACAACTAATGTCAGGCGCCTTAGTTGCATTGGAAGGTACAAAGATTTTATTTGCATCAAAAAACAATTCCATTTTTTGCTTACTTGTTTTATGAAGACTTTGATGATAAGTATGCCTGCAGATTGAACTGGAAAATTTATTTGGAGATGTCCTGGACTTGACTCTTTGTCGTCTGTCTTTACCTTTCTTCACCAAAATGATTATTGTGATTTGAAAGATCAGAGTGTGGCCGCGCGGGGCTTTTTTTGGCGCGCTCGCGGGGAATGTCCCGGACCGTTCTCTGATTGGATAATTTGAAAGTCTCGCGCGTCTTTTGCCAGCGTCTCTTGTGACCCTCCGCCATGTTTTGGGCCGGATAGGTCGGATAGCTTTGAAGATGAAATTATATCCTGAAAAAATGGTTCACATCCGACAGAAAAATGAGCCGTTTTAAGCCAAAAGAAGCAGGAGATGAAGGTACACCTTAATTGGGGTGATATTTATGAAGTAATAGGCTGCTGGTGTTGATTGTCCCCTCAATTGATAATCGTAAACTTTACTTTATTCAAATCGCTCGGAAACCAGGTAGAATTTAGCTGCAGCTTGCCTCAAAACTTCACCCTTATAGGGTAGATTTTTAGCTGAAAGAATTTACATGTCGTGATTCTATTTAGACACGCTAGTAGGATTATTTCTTGAGTAGGAAGGGTGAATTATTTTTTACTTCGTGTGCCATAAATAGAATGTGAAAGAGGATTTTGGGATCTTCCTTCCCTTTTCCTCTAATAGATATTTTTCACGCTATCTTCCGTTCGGTTTTAAGTTCAAAACGCTTATTTCAAGATACGTAATGACTCATATTACCAAACTCCCTAGCCAATCAACGTTTAATTCAGAAGGTTCTAGGTTTATAAACAAATACAATACCACAATAGAAGTTATTGTGTATCTAAGCGTAATTACTGACCCCTCTTTCGCCGTACAGAGGAAGTCAAGGGAGGCCATCTGAACCAAAACAGACTTACTTTGCAAGACCCTGATTGGAGTGCTTTGGTAGATCATTTGTGAACGCTCAGTTGTTTGCCACAAAGACAGCATGGTGCAAGATCGGGTTAAAAATGCAAAACAAAAAAAAACAAGCAATAAGCAAAAAAAGAAACACAACGGCGAACGCATTCGAAATTCGAGGCTGAACATGTTCGATTCTGTACGGTCAGTTTCAAGCGCTTCGCTTTCGCATGTTGGAAGTTCTTCTGGTGGCGATGAAACAGGTAAGTGGAATTATTTCTATTCTTGAAGAACATATTCTTCATTATGACTGAGAATCTACTTTTAATGATCGCCATGTGAAATCTTCCAACGTAGGATATTTGTAATTGTGTATGCTCGGCGAGTCTAAGAAACTTTTCTTACTTTATTTAATTGAAAATTTTGAATCGTAGAATTCGACGTCGATGAAGAATTGCCAGACGATGAAGAAATCGAGCGAAGATTTTCCCATTTATTGGTAAGATCATGATTTGAAAGTTTTTAAATTTTAATTGTTCCTACAAGGAATTCAATGAGTCAGGCTGCTGTGTATTTTTATGGGCCGCCAGGATATAAACAAACCATGATTACAAAGCTAAATTTTACTTTCTTCAATCTGTTTTGCACATAGGAAAAGATGACTCTTCCTCCGGAAAGGGCGGCAGAGCTCGCTAAAAGCCCAAAGGCTAACAAATGGAAAATGATAAAAGCGAAGGCAAGTTTGTTTTCGTGACGGACAGAGCTATCGATGTACTTGACAGCCTTGTTGCAGTCGAGAGTTCTCTGTGTCAAAGTATTTGACCGGGTATTTGAATGGAGCTGAGTTTTAAAATAAATTAACCTAGTATATTTGGGGACGTATGTTAGAAAACGTTGCAAAGATTGTAGAATATTCGTATTAATTTTTCTCCCACGTAGGAAAGCTCTCTCGTATCAATAGCAACTACGTCAATGAAGGGACATTCACATTGATGAGTGTCTAACATTAATTTTTAATTAATCCCTTGTCACTTGAAAGAATGACCTTACAATAGAGTTGATTCCTTGCATTATTTAACGACTTCTTTCCCACGGCCACAAGATCCCACATTTGAATTTAAAAGTCAAAGTTGTAGAGTTTTAATCTAACAAAAATGCCTTGAATGCACTGAATGCACTGAATGCACGGAGATTAGACTTACAGTACACGAAACTAAAACTTAAGTGGAGTGAAAGTTTCTATTTATAGCCTGTGAAAATTTTGACAGTTAGCATGTCTGCAGGTGGGAACTAATGAAACAGCCCAAAACAAACTCTTCAAGTTATTCAGTCTAGAAAGAACAGGTTGACACCAAGACAACCTCTCACCATCTTGTTATTTATTTCCTACTTTAAATTTTTTCTTTGGAAAAAAATTCTCGGGTCACCTGAAACTGACGTTGAAGTTACAGTTTTTTCTATCCTTTAAACCTTTTTTTGAACGTGGTTTGTGGTTATTTCAAGGAAGGAATTTGGATACTTGTTTGTTATTTTTGATGAACCTCAAATGGATAACTCTGCTCAAACTTTAGAGGCAGTTGCTTCTGAATTTGTCAATTCTAACTCTGAGAACTCTGGGGCAAACCCTGAAAAGGCTGAAGATGTTAGTATTGAGCTTAGAATAATCATTCTACAAGCAGCTTGAATTCAATTCATAGACTGTGAATACTTCAGTAGGATAATAACTTGCACTGAATTTTGTATGGGCTCACTGTTTATAACAAAAATTCACTCATACTATCTACAGCACAATATAAATGGGACCTGTGATTACTTGACACAGTGTTTATTTTGCTGTTCGTAGCATGGTTCAGATTGAGCTAAGTATCAGAAACAAAATCTTTTCAAAAGCTGTGGTCTGGTTACAGATAGAACCCCAATTCAGGCTGATCTAAACGGATGTTCAAGTATTTTAAAATTTGCCATCATTTTTCAAAATTAGATAATTATGTTTCATTTGTCACGACAAAGACAAAACCGAGTAATGCTTTTCATTTGTAAATGGCTCAATTAAGTTTCACATAAATGCAAGGTTAAAATGGAAGTTATGTCATCATAATTTGTAGTGCTTGAGACTGGGTCAGGTATTTTTGGTCATCTAAAATCAATCATAGAGATCTCAATTAAGTAATGTCAGTGTTATTATTGATAAGCTAATAAGCTTTTTATAAATAGCTATTTCCAACCTTTTTAAAACCTTTCCATGGAAAAGTGTCAAATAATAATTAATGAAACAGGAAACAAACTAATAATGAAATATTGCACCCTCATAAATGTCTAAACTTACAGCCATGTGTAATTTGTAACTTTTATCTATAGATAAAAAAATGATATTAAGAATTATCTGGAGGTATTCAGAAGAAGCTGCTTGTGTTGTCACACGGCACTCAGTCTAGTTGCCAGCTTTCGTCCCATGCACTGTTCATCCAGATAAAAGTTAATTTCTATAAGTTGTGTCAGTTAGTAATATTGGCAGACTTTCTAACAATTTTGAGAACAAATGAGAATTCAAATTTTGATCTAAGGGTTTAAAGGGTTAACCCTTGATCAAGTCTCAAGAGTAACCAACATCAGTTTTCTGAGAACAATATCAGTACAAAATCAAGAAAAAAGGTTATGAGAATTAAGAAAAGGATCATCCAAGTGAAAATGCTTTGACCTTTAAATAAATTCTCCCAACTAGTTCTGCAAGGAAATATATTGGGATCAGTATGGAGAGTTTGTATGTGGATGTTGGGGTTTAAGGGTTTAAAAGGAAAAGAAAATTAATGTGAGACCCAATCAGTGATTTTGTCACAAATAGTTATGGTGAGTCCTGTGACTCATCTTGTGAAAAACCATGAGTCCTTGTCAATAACCAATGAGTCTCAGTTAAAAAAATAACGCAAGGATTCCTAAATTTAAATGCTTGGGCCTTTATGTAACCAGACGGTTAATCTGGAGACAGATGGCAAAACTCTTCATTACAGTTTACGGAAATTAATGCCAACATGGGCAAAAATGACACCCTATTTAAGGATCGAGACCCTCCAAAAACGGACCGTATTGGGGGGGGGGGGGGGGGGGGAGGGGGCACATACCTATCTGTCCCATATATAGGCCTGGGAGCAACCCCCAGGTACCTCTTCCCTGGGGAACGGCTTGATTTCCAGTCTCTTTTTGGGTAACTGCGCTTCTCCCAGGAAAAGACATTCTTCCCTGGGAGGAAAAAATACTGGACCCAAGAGAGCGGCAGACATTAAGCCTAAAGCAACATTTGGTATTTTCTTGTTGAGTCCTATTTTACCTGTTGAAAATTTACCTTGAGTGTACATGTATGGTGGCTTTGAAGTAATTTTTGAAAAGAGGTGCATATTATGTGTAGAATGTTATGTTGTCTGCAAATGATTTTAAAGATATTTTGAATATGTTTGCAGGAATTAATGCAGCCCAAGTATTCATCAGGCTTCTATATTGAACAGTTAAAAACCCACAGAGACATCAAACTGAGCAAGTCTGCTGCTGCAGAAAAGAAAAGGCTCCTCAAAGGTTTGGAGCCTGTTGAGATGATACTTAGGTCATTAGAAGTTGACCTTCGGACACATCCAAATACCACGTAAGTATTAACTGGTTGTTTGTTCATGCAGGCATTACAGAAAATAATGATTAAAATATACAGAACAAAATATACAGAACCTCCATTAATCGGCCACCTATTAAGCAGCCAGTAATCAAATAATTATTACCGAAATAATAATTGCAGATAAACCTCTATTAATTTAAAGCAGCCACCTCCATTAAGTAGCCGTTGTCACCTTCTCACCATTCCAACAATCAAGCACTTGATAATCTTAGTTGGGCTTTATTTTAAGAATATGATGATGGAAAATACAGTCCGAGGTAGAAGGTGATTAGTGATTGTTGACCAGTATTGCCGCTCCCTTTCCAAGTTTGTTTCAAAATAAAGTGATGTTTCTGCTAAAGATTATCCTAACTAAAACACTTGTAGGCTATCCAGGGTACTTTTAGATCTCTAGAAATGCATTCAAAACGGGGCTATGAAATTAATTTTGTATCTGTTCGGTCATCCTATGGAAGCTTGAGTCTACAAAATTAGAAGGCCTTTAGTGCTATTACTATACTCAATAATAGTAATAATATGATTATTACTATAATCAATGCACAGACACAATGTTGATAGTACATTAATTTTTAGAGCAGCCGTAGCAAATAAAGATTCACCTGTAACATCTCCCCAAAACTTTATAGTGTCACCTTTACCTTCCCTCTTTGATCAACTGAAAATCAAGCGAGCTCAGCTGTAACAGTTGTTATGGGTAACGGCCCTTAATGAAAGCTCTATATGCACGCATAATTTGTTGTATGCGATGTTTTTCTTTTAGCTGGCTGCGTGAGTTTGTAGATGATCCTTATAGAGGCCATGTTGCACTGGTTGAATTCCTTCAATATCTACATTTACACCAACCATCTCCAGAAGTTGATGACGTTCCAAAGAGGAAAGGCAAACCTGAGGTCTTGTCCAGAGACTTTGTAAGTATTGTTAAATACCTTCATTTAAACAAAAGACCCTTCCACGGTTTTTTTTAAGTCTTGACAAAGAGAAGCAAGCAAAATTCCATTGACACTGGTGGGAAGAGCAAATTGCAATTAAAAAACGTACCAAGTTTAAAAGTGATGCCTCCAAAACGAGCAAATCATTGCTCCACAACGTCGCGACTCTGCAAAGCTATACCTTCGTTAGTTTTCAACATGCAAATCACTTTCAATCTTTGCAACTTCACTGATTTTAAGACGTTCTTTCCAGCCTTGTTTTTCGCTAACTGGTCCCAGTCAAAAGTTGAAAAAACACATGGAAGGGTCTATTTATAGGTTCCTGTGAGTGGACCAAGATGCGGTTTGTACACTTACTAACCTGGCAAGGATGTTCAGCATGCTTCCTGAGCTCTTCCCCTATTTTAAAACAAGATCTGTGATATTTATACTCTATTTCAGCCCTAAACTGCTGTTTGCAGGAGACTAGTGATAAAAATAAAAAAGCTAAAAAATGGACCTACTTTGCAGCGTTTCCTTTTCCTACAACGTCAGATTTAATTGTTAAATGTTTACGCAGCAGATTTTCAACCAGACTGATGATTTGTGTAATAGGGTAAGCACCCTTGCCTCCGTGGAATATCGCTTTAAAATCTGCGGTATGTCAGAAGATTCTTACACGCGGGCCTGTACAAATGAAAGCAGAGGGCACGTTTTCAAGGGAAAGGATAGAAGACTGTTCATCAGGCAAACCGTTCCACAGCTTTACACTACTGACGCTAAAAGACCTCAGATTAGCTCAAATTAAATTCTTAGCGCAGATTTTATAAACCTAAACGTTCGTCCCCTTTTTGTTATGTGGTACTGAGTAATTTTTTGTGATTTTTCACTTCTAGGTTGATGAGCATTTGTGTCTCATGTGTTTGAGAGTTTTAATGAGAAACAAGGTAATGGCATTTAAAATTCAAAAACAAAAGTAAATAGATAAAACGAATGAGATCTATGTCTTATAGCTCAGCTAGTAACGGACATAAGTGAAGCCAGCCTGTGTCAGTAAGATTTCGGAATTTTTAACAGAGCATGACGTTCGTGCTCGTTTGAACTTAGAGTCTTATCACTGTTTTGGCAAGCCGTTATAGTCCAAATAACTTCAAAAGTTAGAAAAACGCAGACCCGGTTTTTACCCCTGTAGGATGAAAACACTATAAAAGACCTTACGATACTACGACGGGACCGCAACAAGAGTGCCAAAATAAAGAACAAACTAACAATAGATCAGTGTGAAAAACAACAACTTTGAACGTACTACAGTGGGACCTCGATATAACAAAACTCTATATAACGAAGTCCTCGAGTTAACGAACGATTTTCTTCACCCCCGTCATAGTAAAATATGTGAAAAAGAACCTCGATATAACGAAACCTCGTTATAGCGAACACATTTTGCCAATCCCTTGGCACTTCGTTATATCGAGGGTCCATTGTATGGAGTAAAATGACCAAACAATTTTTAGTTTTCTTAAGAACCTGAACGACAACCGGTAAGGCGATAAATTCTTCGGTATCTACATCAGCTCTGAGCAGGGATCCTCAGCTCTAAGTTGAATTTCCCGACTTTAAGGCTATGTACACACGATACCAGATACTCACTGACTCTCTTGGCGCCACGAAAAGCCATCCGGTATATTATGAACACATATCCGATATGTGACTTTCCACTTACTTAGAGATCGGTGCTGCACATCTTTGCTCCGTCACAGAGATGGCGCCGCCACAACTGTTCTTGTGTGTGTGAACAGAAGCCCTACCCGGTATGATTTTCGTGGCGGGGCGAACGCTATTCGGTATAATGTGAACGTAACCTTAACTTACATGTAACCACGTAACGAGTGGGAATTGAGGCAAAAAGGTGTGAAAGACAAGGAGTCAATTTCTAGCAGCAACGCCTAGGAGAAAAGCGTATTGTTTCAGTGATTTTGTTACCTCTGCGTCCTGCGTCCCTGATGCATGAAAATCCCCAAAGACGCAAAATTATTCATGGCATGCGTCCCGTAGGACGCAAAGATCGATCTATCGATCTGCACATGTGTATCTGTGGCAGATATTATGGCTGTTGTTCAACGATGCGTATTCTTTTACCCTTTGTTGTGCTTTAAACTAGAAGGACTATATTTTAATCTCAGTGTACTGTAATACAGAGTTATGGAGTCTGTCTTCAGATTAACTGTCTGGTTGCATAATGGCCCAAGCGTTTGCAATTTTGGACTCGCTTTTTTTTAAACTGGGACTCATTGGGTCTGGACTGGGACTCGTGATTTTTCACAAGATGTGTGTTAGGACTCACCATAACTATTTGTAACAAAATTACTGTTGTTTTGAGGAATTTGATCCTGCACAAAAAAAAATACGTTTTCATTGGCGTCGCCATTGTTGTAGGGTAAGGACCTTAATTTCACCGGTGACTTGATTGTTGTGTAACCTTTTTTTTCACAGTATGGTTTTCAATCAGTTATGGGTGTTGAGGAATCTCTCAAGGCTATCATTCTTTGTTTGAAAATTGACAGTCTAAAAACGCAAGCATTGGTAGTCAAGGTAAGTGCATTGTTAACGATTTACAGTTTTTGGGGCATGAAAAGTATTCATCACAATGCATAAAGACTATATAACGACACTGAAAGTAGCGGCAGTGCCGTAGGGATTATGTGACAAGCTTCTTTTCTGCCAAGTTGTATTAAGAATTTTAGGAGCAATGTCATTATCATCAGTACTAAAAATTAGTTTTATTTTTAGGAATAATTATTAACTGCGCATTTATTATGCCGGACATTTTTCTGGTACCTTATGAGTCGATTTAACAAAGCTTTTACAAGTGCAATATACAAGTTTGGCTGTTGCTTTCAAACTCTGATATCCATTTAGAGTCATTTACGGTACTTTACCTTACCTTGCCTCCGGTTCGCGCTCCGTTGCGCATAAGGTCTCCACATAGTCACTTCATCTTAAAAAGTGTGTCTGGTTTCAGTAATGACAGAGTCCTTAAAGAGCGATAGATTGTTTGTAGACCTGTTTTTCTCAATAATGCTTGCTTAATATCTTTCATTTAGATGCTAGCACAGGCCTGTATGCAGTCTGAGTACTACGATAAAGTTGTTGATGCAGTGAGGTTTTACTCAAGAACGGCCAGAGAGGTGCGGCCGTTTGAAACTCTTGTGAATTTGATGTACCAGAGACCCATTTCACCGCAGTTCCAGGTAAACGACGGTTGGGACAGAGCCAAGTTCATTATTTATCAGCCTATCCCCTAGGCGTTCTCTCTTGCCCCGTTGTCCGCGCGAAGTCTGGGGAAGGTAGGCAAGTTTCTCTCGGTGACGTCACAGCTAAGTTTTGACCGAGCCCAAATCGCCTAGGGTCGAGAGTTGTACTGGGACAGAAAAACAAAGGTCTCCCATCATAAAATGGTAATTTCCTTTTCTTCTCTTGTCCCAGCATTGGGGTTTTGCTTCACCTGAATATTAGGGACCTTACGAAACTACGACGGCGACGGCAACGGGAACGTCAAAAAGCACAACAACAACTCTGCACGTGCATCACGCACTTTTGTAAATTGCTTTGCCGTCCCAGCGAAAGTGCGACGTGGAATGACCACATTCTAAGTTGACTTGAGGACGGGAACGGCAAGGCAATAAATTCTGCCATCTTTGTCTGAACTCCGGCGCTGTCCCCTCTATTCAGCTTCAGCTTAAATTTCCTTCTTTGAAGTAACTAGGTGACTTGGGATAGGCGTTTGAAAGTTTGAAAGGCTGCGAAGTTTATTTTTCAGCGACGTTTCATTGGCGTCGCCGTTGTCGGATCGTAAGGTCCCTAATTTGACCAGCTGCTACGGGGCCAGGGTTTGCACGCACCTTGAAAGTCCTTGAGAATTGCAATCGGTGCTAGAAAGTCCTTGAATTTCTGTGCATTCTAATGTTATCCAACCCAGACTGTTCTGAAGTGCCTTAAGGGAGCAAATACAAGAAGACCTTCAGGATAAAATTGCTCCTGATGTGATGATGTGGAAGAACTAAAAAAGACAGACTCAAGGCTCTTTTTTCACTGAATGGAGTACTTGAAAAATGGTATATGTGTCCTTGAAGTTTTTGTTCAAAAAAGGGTACGAACCTTGAAGGGCCTATTGCATTCGTTTTCTCCTTCAGACGCTGTGCTTGATTTTCTTCAACTCTCTATTGAGTATCACACCGACTTTTAACAAGAAAGTGTTTCATCAGCAAGAGATTGAAAATGCAGGGTTTGATGTGGAACGAACGGAAAGGGTAAGATGGAATGGTAATTCAAAGCTATGTACTTACAGCAAATGTGGCAATTCCCAAGGGAAAAACGTATTTGCTCGGATTTTGGGTGCAGGACTTGACAAATTTTCCGTTGAAAATTCTCCTCCGTTAGCTATAGAAGTGATTTCAAGCAGTGGACCAACGCCAGGGTGATGTGTCGTGAGCTAAAAATCTTGGAAATCGCCATCAACGTTAATGTGACGTTGCTTAATTGCCACGAAAATTGTCTTCACGTGTTTTGGGCTACAATGTTGGTCGCATGGAATTTTTTGGCCAATTTTCTCCTGCACGCGAAATATAAGTTGTCTTTCCCAGTAGAAAGCGCCTTGGTTAGACAAAGAGTAGTCTTTTTTTTTCTTTGTCCGTCGAGCGAAATGCGGGAGAGACGGAAATGAAAAAAGAGAGACTGCTGGCCTGTGTGGTACAGAGCCCCCCCCCCCCCTCCCTTCAGGAAAAATCGGAGAAATCGAGTTTTCCTGAGGGGAGGAGGGAGTCTGTACACAGGCTAAGAGACTGCTCGCGGTCTACGCCGTATTAGGAAAAAAACAAACAAACAAAAACTAGTCAGTGGTTTTCAAAGTGAATTTTGAAATGCTCATTTACTTGTTTTTACTGTTTTTGTTATTGGTAAATTGGGTAGGATCAGTGCATGTGTTTTGCAAAGCTGTGCTTAATTCCTTGATCGTTCTTTCCTTAACGTTTACGAGTCATGTAGAATTACCTACATTCAGAATTTCTCTGGTGTTCCATCAATCTCATTCCGAAAAGTCCAAAAAGTAACTGATCCAATTTTTGTTCTTCTGTCCGATTGCAGACCTTGGAAGGCCTGGAAGCATCATCAGTACGAGATGCGTTGAAAACGTGGCAGGACAATTATGTTAATGTTCAAGGGGTTATGGATGAATTTGTTGGCCTTCGAGAGAGAACCAAGTACCTTCGAGATGAGGTGAGGGTGTTTTCTTTTTTGCCTTACAGTCCCTAACCAAATAAGGAGAAACAACCTTCTTGCACTGAATTTCAGTTAAAACCCTTAAAACTCTGCGACTAAGATTCTGCATTTTTCCAAGTTAGCCTTAACAGGTTCTTACATAAATGATGCTTAGCACAAATTTAGGCTATTTAGGCTCTTAAACAGGAAAAGAAAAAATACGTGTTAGTTAAGAGTATTTAGTGGTATTCAGCTCATTCCTTAGGTAAAACCTGTATACCATTACATTTGCAGTTGGAGTGATAAGGCATCTATGTCTCCAAAGAGGATCCTGAACGTTGACTTATCTTATTTGCCCAAGTGTATATAATTTCTTTATAGATTTTAGAAAATAAGAACCTGTTTCAAATTTTAGGCCGAACAAGTTTTTGTATAGATGTATAGAGGGGGCCTAACTGACAAATTTTAGCCTAACAGGTTCTTAGTCGTGGGTTTTTACTGTATTGGGAGAAACCTGATGCTGGTCACTTTAAAGACTTGTGTTTAATATTATACCGCACAAACCTTAGGGTGCGTGTGTTAAAGTGCCTGCTCAAAATAGTGACAAGAGCGTTTTCTTTGCCTCAATAGGTTGATCTTTTACAGACCAAACTTGAGGTAAGTCTGTTTTACCATCCGTTTAATATTTAATCTAAGTTCTCTTAATTCGTTAAAACGCGCCTTGTTACAACAACGGCAGTAGTCTTAATAAGGTAATTTTAAAACACATTTCTCGTCGTCTTATTTTACGAGACGTTTTTATCCTTCTCTTCATTATCAGGAGCTGGAAAAGGAGAACATAAGACTCAAGAAAACAAACACAGAGGTATGTATTTTGACCATATAGTAAAACTAGAATCTATTAATCCTTGTTGTATCGAGAATCGCCTCCCCGAATCTCTAAATCGGTGTGTTAAGGGGTGTTTGAGTTTCTTTCTTTTGTGTAAGCGTCCATCTCTACTAGCCAGGAACACTTGAGGTTGTGTTTAAATATTCAATTCTTTCAATACAAACTGCGGTATTTAAACTATTTCAGCTTGGGGAGCGATCAGAAGAGTACAGACTCAGATCCACAGAATTACAGACAACTTTGGAAAATGTTGTGGTAAGTTTTGTCCATTTTCACCGTTTCCATCGTTACATGAAGTTGTACGACTTTTTTTTTTTTAAAAAAAACATTCCTTCTTGTGCTAAAATTTCCCGGGAATTGGCATATCCTTTGAACATGTGCTACGAAGTAGTTAGCTCAAGGATGTTATGAGCTTGCAATTATTTTGAGTGAAAAATAGAACAATCACAGTGGAACCTCGATATAGCGAACGCCCAAGGAACTGGAAAAATAAGTTCGCTATTAACGAGGTCTGGTTTCGTCATGGTATCGAGGTTCTTTTCCATACATTTTACCATTACTGCAACTTGGGCGAAGAATATCGTACCTTATACCTATGACTTCATTATATACAGGTATAGAGGGTCCTTACATCGTGTTTCCACTTTGTGCGGGTCTCGGGGAGTGCTATCGTCATCTTTCTTAGCAGTAACACCCTCCTTGTTCTGTATAATTCTTCTTGGTATAATTACATTGATGATTATCGAAAATAGAGCGCTAAGATTGGCTAGGAGCTTCGCTTCATCCCGCTATAATCGCTATAATCACCTCGCGGTGATTATAACATTGAAGGCCAGCAGTTTTCTAAGTGGCAGCCAGATTTGTTGATGTTTCGGAGTCGGAAATTGATCAATAATTTTATTTTTTCGAATAATCATCAATGCAATCATACTAAAACAATTAGTCGCCTCAGGCGACGTGAATATCGGCGATATTCACGTCGCCCTCGGCGACTAATTGTTAGATAAGATACTCGGCCTCTTTCAATAATTGTTAAATATTGCAAATGTATTGCTTTCAATTTACCAGTTAATTTAAAGTTTTTTGCTTCTTAGAAACACGTCAAGCACGAAGCAGATCAAGTTGAGATCCCCCGTGATCTCATTACCAGTGTCACAGAAGCTGCGGCGGCAGTTGTAACACCCCCTGCCCCACCCCCACCGCCTCCGCCACCCGTCCCCCCACCAGCACCAGATGGTATGTGTTTATCATATTTGATACAATCAATCACCTTCACTCTACTAACGATGTTTTCGCTGCAGTGGCCCTCATGGTTTCTAAAAATCGTTACTGGACAGTGGAGTGCAAAATATGACGTCAAGAAGATAAGATGATTTGGATAATTTCTAGTAAAAGAAAGTAAGAATTAGAAAGAAAGAAGCATACGGATAATTTTGCGGATTGTTACGGAAAAGAAGATTAGAGACACCATAAGAATAAAAAAAGTTAAGCGTTTTCTCAGTTTATTTCGTTCATCGTTTTCGATGGGTGATCTGTTTGCTTCTTTGTTTTCACCATGTGTCCCAAGGAAAACTCTTCAACCCATTCGCCCCTTGAAATTTTGCCAAAAAACGCGTTTTGAAGCTTCCTGAGCGGTTTTGATCCCTGTCTTGCTAAAAAGAACTAAATCCTACCCCAAAACCGTTTACAGGTCGTACACTTTGCGCCCCTCTGATCCAGATGCAAAATATTAGCTTGCGAAGTTCCGCATGCGCAGAAAGCAAAGAGAGATTTTTTGAGTTTAAAAGTGACACAGCAGTCTTGACTTACTTTTTACTTTCTCTCCTCCCCTTTTCTTTCGCTTTTCTTGCCTTTTTTTGTCGTTTGCTGGGCATTTAGTAGGCTACATTTTGGAGGGAACCCTTTTTGGGAAAGCTTTTAGAATCTTAGGATTAGATAAAAGAAAAAGTAGGTGGGTAGTAGAACAAGATTTTCATGGAAATTTTCTGGTCAATGTTACATGGTTTTTTGCCTTTTTCTCCGGCCTCTTTTACTGAATCGCGCTCATTCTGGTATGGTTTGAACGATCTCTTCACCCTGCGCAAGTTAGCGGACAAAGTTTTCCTTGACCGTTAAAACTGATGACGTCACAAGCGGTAGAAGAGACGTGGATCCGCACGGGCGGTTAAGTGCGCTTCATGGGCGAAAGGGTTAAGAAGAGTGCCTATTAGAATATTGGCTTTTTAGCTAAAATTTATGTGTTTTCTTTTTCCCTCTTATTATGTCGCTCAGTCAGCGACAATGATGGATGTTTTATCATTTACTATTTCGCAGGTCGTTTGATTCCTCCTCCACCCCCTCCCCCTGAAATTGGTAAGTTTAAAGTTTATGTAATGAATTTATTTTAATATATTTTGATGAGTTTTCTGTTAGCCCGTCAAAATTCTGAAAGTGAGTGACATCTTGTATAACAATGACGTCCTGTTAGATAATAATTCCTATGCTTTGCCATACTTGTTCGTAAATTCAGCCAAAAGCCGCGCACAAGCGTCAGATTACGGAAAATTGTAAAGCAAATCCGGTCAACCGAAATTAGCCTTACCATTTGATTAACTGTTTTCAGTGGAAGTAAATTTGTTATCTTGCAAAGGTAGATGGTAGAAGGCGTTGGACTAAGCGGTTCAACAAATGGCACAGAAATTGTACGGGCATTTTCACTTCCGCAATCTTTTCATTAGAACGTGTCGTATCTGATTTCATAGTTGAGGTTACACTAGACCTTTTCCCCAAAGCTCCTTTTGGGAAAATAGCTTTTGTTGGGTTCACTCTGGGTTTTGAACACTTTCATGTTTGCGGTTACACAGCAAAAAATTGCTCAAGGGAAGAAAAGAACTTGAACCCGGTTTCGCGGGAAACGTCGTTGTACACATTGAAGGCCGACATAAATTGCAAACGGTTCCGGACATTGTTAATTTTACCCTTTTTGCTAAAACTTCCTTATCAATCAAGCGTAGCAAGAGCGATTCAGCCCTGCCCCCTTACTTTATTATAGGAAATTAATGCTTTATGAAATTAACGCGAATTTCAATTTCTTTGGTTTGCCGCTTCTTTACAGGCAAGGTAAACCATGTACATGGATAGTGACTCAACACTAGTGTTCCAGGGGCTATTTCGGTCTTTTTCGCAGAGCTCCACGCGCGAGCGGAGCACCATAGCTAAGAAAATTATCTATCCATCCGAGAAAGTTTTGTAGTCACGTGACCGTAAGTCTGCCCGTCCGTCCGTCCACCTACCCTTCCCCCAACCCAATGGTAACACTAACTTCTCACTTAAGGAAAAAGTTTGGGTTAGTGGAGGAGTAGGTTTACCTTCCTAGGAGGCGTTTTTAGGGTAGTGGGATTTCTGGACTGTTTACAGTCGCCTATATATTTTTGCGTAGAATTGTCGAGATTGAGCGCTAACCGTCACTGACAGCTTTATGTAATTGGCTTTAAATGTACCAAGGGGGCGGGCGTTCCACCCAAAGAGAGTCGTCCTGCAGCTAGCCTTGTTCAAGATTGCCGTTTGTAGCATTTGTGAACAGTCTATCGTATTTCCTCCCTTTCCTCTATGTCAGGAGAGAGAAAATAATTCTCACTGAAAAACGCCTGCGTGAGAGGCCAGGGGCAAGCGGGAAGTTTTTCATGATCCTATACTGATCCAGAAGGTGATATATTTTTAGATGGGACCGCGTCGTTGAGGCGGCGAGTAGGTGCCAATGGCATACGTCTCCCCATGCTCAATTGGATTCCTATTTCATCAAAGGCAGATGCAAGCCTATTTTTTCAGGTACGTCTTTTGAAGTGGAGTGGCAATGCTAGGTTTAGCTAGACTTATAAGTCTCGCTGTACTGTTGTTGAAAAAGGTATTGAAAATAAATCAGAACCATTCTTCATTCTTGGCGAAAGTGCGATGCCATAACAAGCACAACCACAACCTGGCTTGTTAGCTCACTTACAAAAGTTGCGTCTATAACTGCGAAAGTAGAGATAAAGTCTTTTTATTTTACGTCAGCAGCTGGAAATAGTCATCACTTGACCAAACTATATGAGGCCACTGATTTTAACCCCATCTCTCCATGCTCCGTTCTACCGGTATTTATAGCTACACGGAAAGGAAAGAAGAAGGTACAAGCAAAGATTTGAGAACACACCCGGGAATCAGGAACTCGGGACCTCTCGCTCAGAAGGCCGCGTACGAGTTAACTGTGCCAATCCTTGCTTCTAAAACTGTCATTTGCCCTGGGGATGTTTGACTTCATTATATGTGATTTTACTCTTTTAATGATTGTCTTTTCTTGGTAGGACATCCGTGATGAAGACCTCATGGAGTTACTAGACTTTAGAGATTTTGACAAGAAATTTGAGTTGAGAGCTAACGAAGCTTCAGAAGATCTGATCGCCAAGAAAGAACAAGGCAAATACTACAGCACCTAACGAGTATTTAATGTGTGCAATTCCATGAATATTCATTGAATTGCGCTTCTAGTTGAAATACCGAGAGACAGGCAGCACACTGTCGGGGGTGGGGGTGGCATTCTGAGTTTGGTACTGGTTAGCAGTCAAATATTCAAACCAAGCGACCATGGATAAAGTAGTTGCATGATCAGTCTGTCACAACACCTGCCTGGAGAAAATTAGGGCTTTTTCTCGTAAAATGGAACGCCGCTTTTTGTTTAGCCTGCGAGCAAGCTCTCCTATTTGGGCGAGCGAAGCGAGCCGCGCGCGAACGCGCGAGGGGCTTTTCCGCCCCCCGCAGTCGCGTCTCCTCTCGCGTGCCTCTCTCCCCGCCCCCCGCAGTCGCGTCTCCTCTCGCGTGCCTCTCGCGCGTGTACTTTTCACGATATCCCCCAAATGGAGAGCTTGCTCGCAGGCTACTTTTTGTTTGGTAGCATCGCGGCTAATGGTTAGCTACAGTGCAAACAAACAAACCCATAAAAGTAAAACCTATCACTTCATTTTTTGAGGTAAGTGCAGCTGTTTAGCCATCCTCTTTCTCTGCCGCTGGTGTTAAATCACTATTGCAATTACGGGCAAGTGAAACGTTTTCAATGGCTGTCACTAAGATTTCAAGTTGCCGGGTAAATACAACAAGTAGGCGGTCAATCAAACAGCTAGGGATTTCTTTTGGTTCCCTTTTTCTTCTATTTGGCAATGAAAGTAGCCTGGGAAATCCCCGGCACCCGGTTCCTAATGACAGCCCTGGAAAAGAATTTCCTCTCGGCTATGAACAATGTATAATTAACGGATGTCTCGTTTTTCTATCTTAGCCGTAAAGCGAGCCGCAGAACAAATTACAGTTATCGAACCAAAGAGGGCGAGAAATCTTGGTAAGAAACTTGCGTAGAATATGTTGGGTTTATATTTAAAATGGAAAGAGAACGGAATGTACACGTGTTATGGAGGAGTGGTTTGACTTATTGTTTACAGTCCCCTATTTTTCCTTAAGATCGTCAGGATAGAGCACCTTCCTTTACAGCGGCCATCTTGCTTTCAGATGTACCGAGTCTAGCCTTGGGATGATAGCAAATCTATCGCCTTCCTCCCCCCTCCCCCACCGCTGTAAACCCCGGGGGCCGCGGCGCTCCCTCGGTACGTATGGAACCAAAATGGCCGACCATAACAGTAATTAAGCGCTCGACATGGAGGATCTTACGAAAAAATGCATAGCTAAACTATACCGTCGTCTGATAGTTATAGGGCAACGTAAAGAGGTCAAAACATGTCATGAAACCGACAAACGAGGGATTAAGCTATTAATACGTAGTCATTTTCATTACAGACTTAGAATTTGCAATTACCCTTGTTTTTAAAAAGCCTATAGCGATACTCACGAGTACGTCAACTATTGACATTAGTGTGCCAACCAGTGAAACGCGAGTTGGTTCTTCAATGAAACAAAATGATTCTATTGCTTCACTTGTTCACAAATTGTCACAACAAAAACGAGGTTTGGAAACAGTGATGTCTCCTATTGATTTTACAAGTGCTTCGTTTTCTTGTCACTCAGTGATCGCCCGTCGCCGCATTCAACACTCCACAGAGGCAATAGGATCACTGATCGACCAGTGTGACTTGGTTGAACTGCCACCAGAGCATGCAGAGTTACTACTTAAATTTGTACCCACGAAGGAAGAGGTGAGTACAAAATACGACACAGTTCCACAGAGAGAACGGTTTAGACCCTTTTACGGTCTTTTTCAAGTTTTTATAAAGACCAGCTGGTGAACATCCATTGACACTGCTGGAAACAGTGTCTAAAAACTAGGAAAATTTCAAAGTTAAAGGTGATACGTTGAAAGCGAGCGAACATGTTGCTACACAGAGTTGCGAAATTTTACAGACTCGCGCATGCGTTTCTGCCTTGCCGAGAATGCGCGCTCTCAATTTTTTGGCATTTTCCCCAACTTGCACAGAAAATCTTGCGGCGCATGCTAACTACACCTCGCCTTACTCTGCAAGGTTTCTGGAAAATGTTTGCGTCAATTTTTTTAACCAGTTTGTTTTTTTGTGTGTGTGTCTCGTTTTTTTGATATGTGAAACTTGTGCTTTCAGCTTGCAGGTCTTGCTCAACACGCCCATGAGTTTCATAAGCTGGCTGAGGCCGAGCAGTTCTTATTTGAGGTAAGGAGAAAAAAAGGTTACTTAAGGTGGTGTCTTTTTGTTTGCCTGCATAGTCTATACGTAAGTGCCCATTGTATTCCTTCGCTGGGGAGCGAAAATATCTTGTCTTCCTCGGGATTCCTCACTTATCCGTTCTTGACCACGATGAAATTATTTCCATAGGCAAATAAAGAAATCTAAAATAATAGAAACAAGTAATTTATAAAAACTCAGGCGTCGTTTATCATTTGCTTGCACTCTCGAAATTTGCTCGAAGGGCTTTCCCCTTTTATACAACACAAATAAACCACCCTAATTCCCAGGTGTCATTTTTCATTTTCTTTACTTTATTTATTTGCAAACTGTATTCTCCATATTGTCTTCAAGCTCAGATGCCAGCACTTACTTTCAAAATGAAACTCCTAGTTAATTAATTATTCTCACGGAATTTTGAATTCTGTTCAAACGTGAAGAGTTCAACATCCAACTTATCTTAGACTTAAACTCATCAGAAACAATTCATTTGATGTTAACTTGTTAGTGTACAGGAAATGTCGAGTTTTCTGACATGACAACTGCCAATGGGATTTTAAATTTTTCTGTCATCAGAAGAGTAATTAACTTGTTAGTAGCACGAGGAAACTTTTCTCATACTGGACCCATATTACGGTGTTAAGACCAGTCTATTTTAGACACTTTAGAGTACTTTTTCGCGCAAAAAAGGTTGTGTCAATGGGGACACGACCGAGCGGGCAAAACTTGTCATGTAAAGGTTACTCGAGCATAAAACAACGGTTTTGCCCTCCAAAAACAGATTGCCAAGGTGGAGAGATATGAGACTAAGCTGAGTGTCATGGCGTTCATTGGGGTGTTCGATGAACTGATGAGGACTGTCGTGCCGGTAAGTTTGTTGTTTTTATTGTTAGAACATTTTGACTTATTAAATTAATGTCGTAAAACAAAAGCAAAATGTAAAGTAATAATAATCATTACGAGAAAACAACCAAACAAACAGACAAGTAAGCTGTCGTATAAACGATAATATATAGATTTAGCCAAGGCTCTAGTAAAGGGGAAGCTCTCGATAATAAATTTGTAATTTACTTCAAACAATATACATACTTGCTACCATTGCAAAGAAATCCACTTAGGGTCGAAAACTAATAACTCGTCGATGGGTCGACGCCTGAGCGCGCGATACGGTCATATAATACTGGTCAGCGGATACCCTGTTTTAACAGCTAGACTGCAGCTGTCAGTTGGCCACAAAATGGATGTACAATGTCAGGTTGCCGGCTTTTACACTAGCTAGCTGGTGCGGACGGACAGACTTACAATCACGTGTTTACAAAATTTCTCGACTGGATCGGGGATAAACATTTTACCCGTAGTATTTTCTATACTGTACAGTCTTGGTTATTTATCAAATTTTTCCATGTCCCAAAGTGATAGCAGTTGCGTAAGCTTCTGAATAGGATACCTTGAAGTAAACAGTGATTGTTAAAAAAGAAAACGTTTCCAGAAAGACGGTGCAGAATGCATTAAACTGCGAAACTGAATTTTCTGTTTGTTTTCAGCAAGTGGATGCTGTGTTGCGAGCATCGACATCGATTGTCAACAGTGCTAAACTTAAAAAGTTGTTCAAGGTAAAGAGTTTTTCCCAGAGCTACAAACTCAAACAAATATTCGCTAGAATTCATTTCATGAAAAAGTCGCTTTAACTAATCTTGCTGCTAGTCTGGGCCGGGTTGTTCAAAGCTGGGCTAAGATAGCCCTGGATTGAAAAAGAATAAGAAAATTTTGAGAGAAAATGCTTGTGAACGAAAGAAAGAAAAAGAAAACTGGATTAAATTTTTGGGCCCCGAGAATTTGCGAGACAAGCCCCCTATAAGAAAAGGGAAAAGGGGGCCCCTCCCCCCCTTCCACACACATATCCCCGGACCCCCCTAGGAAGCTCGTGGCCTTCGGCCACTAGGGACTTCTCCCGCAAACGATAAATCCTAGATAGAACCCTGACACAGACGATGATGCTGGAAGCGTGTGAGAAAACTGTTTTCCTTGGAAGCGGAATCGAAACCACAGTTTTTAAAGAAATACCATGTCAACGTCACTCATATTTTGGTCGCCATCAGCGGGAAACATCTTGCTACATGTTAGTGCCTGAAAAATATTTAAAGCAAAACGGCACATTTGCAACACTTTTCAATGTTTGTTGGTTTTTAGTTAATACTGATATTTGGGAACTATATGAACAGCGGCAGAAGAGGGGTTGCCTATGGATTTAAACTGGAATCTCTTAACAAGGTGAGATATTGATTTATTCATACATCAGGATGTCTGAGGTCTTTGATGGGCGAAAATATTTGTGAGTGACCATTCAATTGAAAGCTAGCTACTAACCACTACTTTCTTGTGGTACTGTTTAGTACACTGTACAAGGAGGCTCCTAACTTTCGAGCTGTGGATGTAATCCTAAAGTGTGACCATTCTAATGAAAGCTATTGAACAACACATCTTTGCTGTGTTACTGTTTTTGTTTTTACAGTTTTGACCGACTTGCCCCAAGCCTCTGTTTCAAAGCGAGGCTAAGAACGAAGCCACTGATATGAAAGCGATTTTAAATTCTCATGCAAATAAGCCTCATTTTCAAAAGAAGGATTTTGCACTCAACCGTTTTGAAAAAGTTTCACCGTTTTCACCGTTTTTTTTTTTTAAAGTGGCCCATTCTGTCATGGTTCCCTGTAAATTAATACTGTAAAGTTATACTCATCTTTAATAATAAGTTGTGTGTCTACCAGTTGATGCCACTGATGGTCAGTTGTTTTAATTTGCAGTTGGAAGACACTCGTACGACAGACAGAAAACAAACGTTTCTTAGCTACATTGTCAGCGTTGTACAGAAAAAGTTTCCTGATCTTCAGGACTTCGCCGAGGAACTTTATCTTGATGGAGCAACTACAGGTGAAGATCACTCCGAATTTGTTTTATCTCTACAAGAGAAAGTGTATTTTTAATAACTTTAATTCTTTAAACCATATACTCTCAGACTTCCTTAAGCTATCGACCCAAAGCAATCGCCTGCCATACAATACATAGTTTATAAGAGATTGGATTGTCTCTTACGAAGAACCAATTTTTCAAGAAACATACACTCAGTGTATGTTTCGAGGCTCTTGTTTACTAAAGTTTTTGTAAAGAAGTCTTCACCAGTTGTTTAGGATTTCATTTTGCGCAGAAGTGTTCCAGAATTCAAGAGCTATTTAAAATTGATTAATTACAATAGCACTCCCATGACAAAATTGTTTGAAAAGGACGATTAGGGGGGAAAACTCTCGACTCTCTTTAATTTCTCCGTTTGAAAGGTTCCAAATTGTTTTGAGATCTGGTGCATGGCATCGATTGTACACTACAAAGCAAACGGTAGATATGACCTCGTCACCTTCACAACGCTTTCAACGTGAGGGAACTGTAATTACTTTCCTATAGATTTGCATTGAATTTTAATTTTTGTTGGATAGAGCGCAAACCGCAAACCATAATCACCAGTTTGTCATTTAACGATAACTTGATGTTTTGTTAGTTTGTGAGTTCTTTTCGACTAATTAACTGTTTTTCTTCACCAGTGTCCATGCAAACACTGGCGGCTGACGTGCAGGGGTTGCGAAAGGGCCTGGACCTGACTAAGACTGAGAGAGACAAACAGCCAGACAACTTTATTATCTTTGTATCCTTCTGTGATGTCACTGAACTTAGTACACCTTTTGTACAATGTATTGTGTGTCAAGTATTTGTATTTACCAGTTTTCATGACTTTCATTCTGCCTTTCGCATTTTGTGTTTTGCAGTTTGCATTTTATACTTTTCATTCTGTTTTACAATTTAGCCTTTGCCGTTTTTATTTCTATTTTGTATGCGGTGTTGTTGAAAAAGTCTTTTGATCAGTGCAAGATGTGTCTTCAACTAAGAGGTTCACTTTTTGGTGTGAAAAGAAACAAAATTCAAATCTACTGGTTAAAATATCATACAAACGTAAAACAAATAGCACTGTGCCAGACTTAGCTGACTATTGGGAACGCATACTTACCCCAAATTCCTTTTCAAGATTGGCTTTGCTTCCTTGACACAATGTTTCATTCAGTCGTTCTACAACGCAGCATTCAAGAAAGTCCAGCGTCTCACAGAGCGCTACCGTAAGATGGAAGAAGTGTATGCGCAGGTCTGTACGTTATTCGCTGAAAACCCTCGGGTTGCAGAACCGTCGGATTTCTTTAAAGCCTTCATCGACTTCATAGCTCTTTACAAGGTATGTCAAAAATATTAGATACTTTTGTCAATATTATTAGAGAGGAAAACGTGTCTCGTAGAAACTCGCAAAGCTTGTAGGAAAGGCTCAACAGTTGCAAATGAAGGGTAAAATGCCAAGAAAGGGAAAAGAATGACAAAAATCTTTTGTCGAGACACATGCTGTGCTTAGGCCTTCCGCCCTTGAATCGCAAAAAATAAATAACGAGAGGAAACAAAGAAAACCGTTTCAAAATTATAGTCCATTTAACTCTCTTAGTTAGCATGTTACTCCTCTACACGATTACGGAAAAGACTGAGTTACGAGCACCGACAGAATATTCACTTTAAGTTTTTTTTTTTAACTTTTGACATGCACCAATTAGCGAACTCCAAACTGTTAATACTTCCTACCTGTTAGAATGATATGCTGGAAACGAGCGAAGATATAGCTCTGCAATATTGCGTAATTTTATATACGTTTATATGGTAGGGGTGGTCCCACGGCCTTTTTTTTTTCTTCGTCGGGGAGAGGAGACGGCGACACGTTATAATTAGTTGGGGGTGGGGGTGGGGGTGGGGGAAACTTACTCTACCCCTCCGTACAGACATCTGTAAAATTTTGCCTCTATGCGGAGCCATATCTACGTCAGCTTTCAACATGTTACTCTCAAACTTTATAACGTTACTGATTTTAAAGCGGTGTCGACGGATTCTCGTCAACTGGTCCGTCAAATGAAAAAAAAAAAAAAAAAAAAAACCTGAAACGGTTAAATTCGGACTATTGACAGGCCAGCCATTCTTTTATTTAATTTTAATCAGGTCTTGTTTTTTCATAGAAAGCTGAGAGGGAATTGAATGGATATAAACGTCAAAATAGCAACGAAAACTCGCAAGCTCACAAAAAAGTCGCCACCGCAGCCGCAAATGAAGGTCAACGGAGATCCGTGTACAACAAAAATAATCGGTTTTTGGTGACATAAAGCAAGGTGTCGCTTTTATCTATAAAATGCATGAATGGGGTGATAGATGCTCGGTTTTAATTTAATTCAGCCTTGCCTCTCTTTTTTAGACTGGCTGAATATCTGTAGCCCCGTAATGGGGTGAAGGAAGGCTGGGGCATCATCATCATGTCCCTTATCCCCATAATTCCTATGCTGTGTATCCTTGCATTTTTCGCAGTTGTTATTACAGCTGCTAGCGATTTTAACAGGGGAAATGCTAATTCTGTATTATTTAACCCTCAAAATCATTCTTTGCCTTTTTTTAAAAAAGGTTGCACCGCAGGCTCAACCGTCATGAAAGCTTTTGATACTGATACCATCATTTTGTGTACCATTATCGGGGAAGGGGGGAGGGAACAATATTGTCCTTTTTTACAGAAAATACAAACAGTCGAGTTTATAACAGTCTTTGTTATATATTGTCGCCTTTCATACTGTTATAAATTTTACACTTTTTAATAATATTTTTTTTGTTTCCCAAAACCGAGAACTTTGATGCTCAATATTTTGGAACCTAACTTTTCTGTAGATATCCTGGACCTCATTTATATTCCGTATTCCCTTAGTATTTTAGATAAATATCCCGTATCCCAATAACTCCTACAAGGGCCGTTTTGCCAACCAATCCGAAAACAAAGTGACGTTCTCGCGAGTGTTTTCCCGCCACTGTCGCGGGCTACCCGTGTTGGCTTCACTTTCTGATTGGTTGATTGTGTCTTCTTTACCTGTTTTGGTTGGCCAGGTTTGGCCTTCGAAACTCACGTGAAACTTCCTTTTTGAGCTGAGAGCTCGGAGCGGTGTCTCTAGCTGTCTCTGATCTCCATTATTTGAAAATTGGAAGTAGCCAATTAAATAAAACCGAAGTAAAAGTTATAGAATTTTGAAATGACAATTAACTAATTTATACGATAGAGAAGATATTTTGCACAAGTGACAGTATTGTAAATAAGGTAGTATTTATGTATTGTTAAACCGAACGCAAGGCGGGCTATTTGAAACTTGTTTACGTGTAACATATTTAATATTTTTATTATTCTTAAACAAACTTTTAGACAGAAGGAGTCACAAACTCTAAGGGTTTTTTACCCTGCTATTGAAAAAGTATACAGCTGGCATTGTTTACATTTTACCCCTTTGAACCAAAATCACACAAATCGATTATTAAACTCTCGCAAAAGATTGATAAATTAACAGTTGATTTAACCAAAACGGTTCGTTATACAGCCGTTTTTTGGTGCGATGCTGGTGTTTTAAAAAATTCTATTTTGTAACTTTACGCCAGAAGAAAATTTTAAATTTCTTTTCATAAAATTCTTCAAATCCACGTACTCACGTACTAGTTTGATTTTGTTAAGGAAAATTTATCGTTGCCAGTTGTTTTGAAAGCTAAATTCCTCAAGTGAGGTGTTGATATCTTGCAGACTTTCCTACGCGGTATAAATTATAGCTTATTTAAGACATGCAGCGCATTCTTATAACTAAAAACGCTTTATTTAAAGTATGAAATTGTCATATTTTGAACTAACATTAGTAGATTTTAGATACTACTACTGTTGTCGCTATCCTGTTTTTGTAGGTGCTTATTGAAAATTAAAGATAACATGATTTCAAACTTTCCTCTTTAAACGCTCTAAATCCCGGCCTTGTGTGAGCAAGTTGTCCTTTATGGTGATATATTAATCAGTCGTGGTGTTTTACATACCGCGGTAAAAATGGTCTCCCATAAGGTTGCTACCCAGGAGTACTTGCCGCGTGCCAAGCGGCGTTTTTTCGGGAAATTTAGGGCCTGTTTACATTGAGGTGGGGACCCCAGGTAGGTGAGGTAACCCGCTTAGGTGAAGTAACCTGCCTGTCCATATAATCTCTCATTTCAATTTGGTCACGTTTACATGACAGATTGATTGAAAGATTATATTGACAGGCGGGTTACCCCACCTAAGTGGGGATCACCTGCCTGGGGTCCCCCACCTCCATGTAAACAGCCCCTTAACAGCCACTGTATTGACTTGTTGTTTTTTCACGGGGATAAAAGGCAAATGACCGAATCTCATGCAAAGAAGGCCCAAACGGGATCATTACGTTATAGTCAGGATCTCACAGAGCATGCACACACACTATTCACGCCTTTACGCCAAAATAACGACCGAGGTTTACCTTCCTCACACCCAATAAAAACTTGCTAGATAAATGACATGGAGGGGAAACCTAAAACAGAGTTATTTCCAGGTTAATAACTAGCAGTAGGCGTTGGCTAGGAAGTGCGGGCGAAACCGCTTTCATAAGTAGGTGAATTCCTTTTACTGCGGGTTATGAAAACTGGATTGAACAACACAGTAAACAAGACTCGCGTAATTATTTAATTCAACAAGTTTATTTGCAGTTGCTTTGATATAATTAGCTTCCAATATTTCTGGAGCGATCAGCGAGGAAAGACGTTTGTATTTTATTCGCCGGCAAAGATATATTGAAACAGTAATTGGTGACAGGTTATGCGGATATGCAGTCATACACGAAGTCTTGTTATTCAATCGAATATTTAATCCGTGTTCAATGACCAAAGGCCGTTGATATGCGATACAAAATAACGAAACAGTTAAATTACCACTGGAGTTCAAAACTTATTAAAGCTTTCGGATGACAGGCGACCTAACACCCTGAAAACTTATAAAAATGTAAAACCCTGAAAAAACATGCACTGTAGTGAAAGCTGAATAAACTTCATAATTTACATCGATTTCCAGACTTTGCTAGCACTCGTATCTTACCGAAAACTTGTACCGCACTAAGCTGAGATCAGGCTCCACTTTTATCTTCCTGGGTAAATAGATTCTAGGCCGGCAAGGCGAATCGAAAGGTTGCCCATTTAGTGCAATACTTGTGTACCTGAATTACGTGTGCCGAATCGAATGTGTAATGATGATTGTTGAATCACTTGAATGTGCATTCTAGTGATTGTACTGCGACATCAGACATACCTTGAACTCAACACAAGGGCTTTCGATGCAACATACCATTCATACCATGCATATTAGTCGGTACAAGAGAGGAATGTGAACAGATCGAGAAAAATCTCGCTATACAATGAAAAAAGTGCCGCTGACCAAGAATAGGTGGCGGGCTCTTTCGTCCACCGCAATTACAAATGTTTACAGTTACGCCAGAAAGTTCTCTTTCTTTTTTAGAGTTTGTCCATTTTGTGGTTCAGTTTAATCTTAGTATCAAGTTTTACTTTCCCTTGTCTAGAACTTATTATCGCACTTTACGATGTACCCATTACAAAGTAATATAAATTTGAACCAAGGATGCAAGTAAACCACGAGATATGAATTCATTCAGTCCAAAGCATTTTAATGTGGTGCTAGCTGTTGCAAAAGGCACAAGCCTTAAGCTTTGATTAAAATCCTTATAGTCCGGGAGCTAGGGACGTTTTGCCTAACCCTGAGGACAGAAAAGGTTTGACGATGGATTTTGACAGATTAAAGCACCCTCGTTCGTGGTTTCAAGCTGTGGTATACGTTTTGCGTTATGGCTGTGATTTTAACACTCGACAAAAGTGAAAATGAATTAAAGGAAAGTCTAGAAAATTTTTTGCCCACACTTGATTAAAAGCCTCCCCATATGTAATGCCACAAACATTTTCCATGCCTCTTGCCTTGACAGTATATCTGCCAAACAGTAGAAAACTATTGAAAAAAGTAACACTGATCAAATGTGGAATACTCTGAAGTATTGGTGGGATTGTACTTGTAAATAAGCGCCTTCTCTTCCTGCTCTTCAGTGGAAAACTTGTGCGTGTTACCTCGAGCTGAGAAGAGAATACAGAATACAACTGCACTGTAATTCCAAAGTTACACTCACTCTCCCGTCCCCAGAGATAGCTACCACCTCGCGCGATAGCTTTAATATGCCGACACATTCCTTTGCGAATCAAGTTGAGTCCACCCCAATCATTCCCCCTACTCAATCTAAAACTATGGCCTAAAGCATGCGTGTGTATCTTAACTGATAAAAACGCTCACATCATCATCATTGCTTTTCGAGCTAGAAGACGCATAAGCGGGATGTTTCGGTGAGAGACAAGTTCGTTCCTGGTTATAATTGCTCACGACTTTACCACTTTGAGAGACAAAGTCGCGAAAAGTCCTTCGTGAGCGTGGATCTTACGAAAACAGACTGTAAGAATGGAGTTTTACTAATGGTCGCGGATCGCGGTTGCGGGTTGGAAGTCGCGGGTGCGAGTTGGATGTCGCGGATGCGAGTCGAAAGTCGCGGGTGCGGGTTTCGATGTCGCGGGCGGGAAAATGATTTTGCGTGAAACTTAAGTTAGAAGAATATGCTAGGTGTGTTACTATTTATACCTTGATTGACGAAGAAGTTGGCCATGTACTGCCCTATGCGAATGGCATCTGGAGAATGATCAATGGCTTCTTTAGGCTCCCATTCGAACTGACTTTTTTCCGGATGCCACTGGGTCCCAAAAAACGGATACTTCTTACCTGTGGTTTTGTAATGAAAAAGAACGCGCAATGTAATAAACAAGAACGCGCATTCCCCGATTGGTTGCTTCAACGTCACATGACATCTAGTAAGAAAGGGTTTCCCGCCAAAAGTCTCTGAGCGGGCGACACTACTCATGACACTACTCATATCTGCCCCCTACCATACAAACGTCTATGAAGTCTCGACTTTTCAGAGCTATATCTTTGTTAGTTTGCAATAACTCACTCATAAACTTGGTAACTTGACTGATTTAACCGTCTGGTCGTAGTTAAACGTTGAAAAAGATCGTTGAATGGTGTATTTTCCTTCTCCCCCCTCCCCCATCTGTTGTTTATCTGTTTAAAGCACATACTAACACACCGCCTGTACATCCACCCTCTCTATATTCTCCCACTAAAACGTCTTCTCGATAGAAGACCAGCCTCGCACGGATTAAATTGGAATCTCAAATCCAGTAGGGACTGTAGGAGTCGTTATTTTGTTACTGTACCTTCAATGGTGGAGATAAATTCCAAGCCGTTTCTGTCTTTGTTAGTTGAAAGAACATAAAAGAATTCAGAAATTTTCTTGTCTGCCCAGAATTTCTGCAAAAAAAACGACTTTTGAAAAAACCATATCGTAAAATTCCGAAAATAAGCCCCGGGGCTTATATTTTTCAAAGGCCCTTTTGAGGGGCTTATATTCGGAGGGGCTCAAAAGTACGGAGAAAAAATTTGCGTTTCAAAATCTATTTGGCTAGCCTTATTCTTGGAAGGAAATTTACCGTTTTTCTTTGTTTTGCTTTGTATTTGAGGGCAATTTCCAAGTACAAGCTCCCCAGGGGGCTTATATTTGGAGGGGCGATTTAACGGAGAGTTTTTTGCGTTACGAGTTTGGGGGGCCTATATTTGGAGGGCTTACTTTCGGAATTTTACGGTATTGAACATGTTTAATCTGTGTTTCGCCAACCTAAAAGTCCTGAGGACAAGGTTGTTGTTTTGCCACCTCAATTTTTCCAAAATGAGGGAGTGATATATTATTTCACAATAACTAAATTATTTCTCGCGCGCTGATTGGCTGATTTTTATGATCAATAAGAGAACAGACACATAAAATTTTAACTTATGCAAGACACGCCTATTTGCCGAACGAATTCCGATGGTTTTCTTTAGTTTAGTCTCGCAAAATATTCACTTTCTGTCTAGTAAGAAAAATCGCCAGTTAGCGCTGACGCAAGACTCAGATGTCCAGATTCTCTATAAAAAGCTCAAGCACAGGAAACTGAACAAAAACACTTGTTTTCTAAAGGCGGAGACAACTTGCTAGAAATTTTAGAGCTTCAAAACTGCGATTCAGGTAAGCTTTTAATATTCAAACATAGTTTTTAGGTTAAAAAAGTAAGAAAACAAATGTGAAAGTCTAGTTTATTCAAAATAAAAGACATTTATTGCAAAAATTATAGTTTTCTTTGACAAGCATAGAGTGTTTTTCCTGGTCCTTTTTTTTCCGAAAGAAAAACAAACTTTTCGTACAAACATTGCGAAACTTTGTAAGTACCTGGTAAGTTAAATTGAAGACTACAAGCGTATAAAATTAACCAACCTTTCGGTTTGATCGTACGTAGTCAAGAGCCATAATAGGACACCTGTCCTATTATGACTCTTGACGTAGTTCATATAGCTGAATGGCGTTCAGGAGGAAATACAAGACTTGAACTGAAGTAAACATCACGTACACCGTCAATTTCTGTTCGTACTCTTCGGTTAGCAACTTTTCAACCCTCATACTTGGCTGGTTGCTCTGCAGACAGCTGAACCGTATATTGCTTCGACTGGTTTACCACTTTATACTACCCCAAAATGCCTTCATTTTTCGAGACTAAACATCGCTGATCTCATTCGAGTTGTGAAGTTTGGAAAACAATTAATTCCTAATTTATGCAGGGCAGTGGCGTGACTCAACCAGTCAAATTTTAATGGTCGTTTTCCCACTAGGGTTATCCGTTGGATAATTCGTGTCAGACAGATAATCCGAGTTAACGTGAAAACGGAACACTTTTAATTTTGGACGAATAATCCGTCTGACCTCATCTCTCAGTTTTTCCCTCAATTTTGGTGGATTCTGAAGACGGCGGGTTTCCGTCTCTAGTGTGAAAACGACCAATGAAACTGCGTTACTTGTCAAAGTTTGATCGTGAATCCACAACACATTGACAATGTTATGACGTCATTTTATCATAAATAAGAGGCTAGGACAGACACAAAAAACTGTCGTCAATTTGTTAACTGTATTAAAGTTGCGTAACGAAACTTCATGTCAAAATGTAACCTTTTAATCTCCCTGCGAGGATTGCAGAAGTAAAATTCGTCTAGATCGGAATTTTACGCTTTTTAACATAAAACGGCCAATGGTAGAGAAAATGAAGAAGGCGTGGCTTTTTATCGGATCAAACGAGGGATCAACAACATTCTAATCTTGTCAGTGCAAGGAAAAGATAGTATTTTCTTAAGCCGATATACCATAGACCTAGTATGCTATCTAGCGTAACTCAGTTTTTAAAAATATTGGGTTATGCTAGATTTTCATGTGAACTGGCTTTTATATTGTATTATTTAATATGTCATGTTAATTTCTAAGCTAGATTTTTATATGCACTGTTTTTTAGTTTTGTATTTTTTTAAATATTAATGATTTATAAATTTGTCGAGTATTTTTAACGAGAGCCTCTGTCATGGACAATTAGCAATCACTGAAATTCTACGTCTTCCACCTATAAAGAATTATTATTATTATTATTATTAATTTTTAATTAATCTTGGTGAGTGGTTTGGCTGGTTTGGATTGGGTATTTACCTCTACAGGAACACATTTTATGTGGTTGTTCAAAGTAACATTTTGTTCTTTGAGGGTTTTCATGATATCTGCAGGTGCTGAACGAAACATTTTGCTGCGGCAACAAATGCAAGCATCTATAACGAAACAAAAACAATATTTCCCATTTTCCAATCGCCGATCGAGTTCTCAGCCTTCACTTTTTTGTCAACCAACCTGTAATTGACTAATAGTTAAAACATTATATGAAAACGTAGCGTAACCCTTATCACTGTGCTAAGCTGTTAAACCCTATACTCCTTGACCAACTGGCTCTCTCTCTCTCTGATGTTTCGCATTTTAGTAATGTGCACTTCCAGCAGAGAAGTGAGAAGGTCGCGTCGTTGAGTTGTCAGCGCGTTGGAATCGCCATCTGGCGGCTCCGGGTTCGAGTCCTTCCGCCCAGTTGCTGTATTTTCTCTCTTTCGTCCAGAGTTTAAATCCTAGACTTTCTCAAAGTCGTTCGCTTGGTTTTCTGGTCTGGTGTGGTAGGACCCTATTTAAATCCTAGCTCAGTCTTGTAAACAGCCAACTGGTTGTCTCTTGCCGGTTGGGTTTTTAATCCTGTTATGTTCTGTTTGGATTGTTTGTTTTTAATTATTTGAGTAAAGTGCCTGTAAACTAGAAGCACTTTCCACTTGTAACAAGCTTTTATCCTTTTGACCTTCCAGGAGTGTAGGGTTGTGTAATAATCATGAGGTGTCGAAAATAAGTACGGCGTCTCCATTTCAGTCACCTTAATAAATGATCATGACCAAAGGAACCTCTCGTAAGCGACCACCTAAAATGAAAAGACTGAGTGGTCGCTTACGGGAGGTGGTCGTTTACACGAATCTAACCCGGTTAGATTCTTGTAAACGACAACCTCCCGTAAAAAGGAGGTTCCAACTATAAGGCTTTGACTGTGAAAATTTTGGTGTTTTGGATTGGTGGTTGTTTATGGGAGGTGGTCGCACGTGAAGGTTCGACTGTAAGACAAGCACAAACCTGACATACTTAGAACTGTTCCTTAGCCTTGCTACCTATGTTACCTGATGTAAAATCCAGCGGTATGGGATAGTTCTCGGCGTCACACGATGCTAGTATTTCGTCCTGGTCTTTGTCGCTTGTTAAAACGTTTAACATTTCAAACCCAAGACAAGCTCCCCACAGCGGAAATCTGTCTCCAGAGTCACAGGCCTAGTGTCGAAGCATCAATCAATCAATCAATCCTACCATCAATCAATTAATCTTTCAATCATGCATTCAATCAATCAATTTATCCTTTATTCGTTCGATCAATTGATCAATGATTGATTCAATCAATCATTCATTCAATCGGCCAATTAATTAATCAATCATTCGATCAATCATTCATTTTATCATTTAATCAATCAATCGTTTACTTATCCACTTAACGCGACCGTCTAATGAGCTAAAAGCTTATTCAAAATAAGTACGTGAAGTATAAAAATTATCTGCAAATCATTACGAAACTTAGTACATCATTAAAACAGCTGCAGATAATGATCATTATAAGAATTAAAGATATCTAACATAGTTAATAATGTGAAAGGTTTGAACCCAGGAGTCATTTCAAAAGGTTGAGCTTGATCGTCCGGGTGAACGTAGTCCTGAATAGGACTGTTGTTTTTGACAGTGACTGACGTTTCCACAACCTGTGCGGTAGTCATCTTCATAGTCAAAGTGAGTTGTATCACGTCAGTTGATGGTATTATACTCTGGTTATTGATCTGATTGGTCAATTATGTCGCGATGTTATTGGTCGTCTGTCAGTTAAGCCGTGATGTTATTGGCTATGAAGACTCGTAATCAGTGATTGGTGCGTTTCGATCCGTCTATTGTCACAGTTGAACAGTCGTCTATTGTTAGTCAAATTATCAGTTCTCCAGTTGTTCTCTTGTAGTTAGTTTTGCTTGATCTCGTCAATAAGTCGTTTGTACGGCGCTGGCAACTGTTGGCTACGATTCAGTGGCGTTTGTTCTAAGTTAGTAAACCAGCTTTCTAAAGTAAGACGTTGATAGTGTCTGTAGAGTACGTTATACATGTCGCAGAGTCCCAGTCAATTTGATGTTTCGTCTTTAAATGGTGCTCAGCGATGTGATTGTTGACGTCACAATTCCTTGTCGCGCGCTTAGGTTTCTGCCGGTTTTACCATTGTAAGAAGCCTGGCAGTCGCAGCATTTGACATTTGACAGCCTACAGGACGAGACTGATTATCTTAACAACGTTTTTACTAAGAACAATTACAACACGGAATTTGTTAGACGGAACATTCACAGTAACACTGATTCCAACTCTCACACCAACTCTGGCCCTGTTACGACAGCGACTATATACCGTACATCAGAGGCACCTCTGAAACTATTGCACGTATATTACAACCTTACAATATACGTGTTGCGCACAAACCGATAACCACTTTACGGCGACTGCTTACTAATGTTAAGGACAAAGACAAACCGGAGGACAGACAGGGAGCAGTATACAAGATCAAATGCAGTTGACTCTGAAGATGACTACCGCACAGGTTGTCGAAACGTCAGTTACTGTCAACAACAACAGTCCTATTCATGACTACGTTCACCCGGACGATCAAACTCAACCTTTTGATAGTTAATAATGTTAATGCTATATTCCTAATCGTCGTTGTAAACTTGAAAAGCTTTTCCCGCATGCTCGGGTGGAAGTGAATTCCAGATGTAAAGGACTTTGTAAGTGGAAGAGCTCTTCGACCGGTTGATACCAACGTCGTCCAATACACCCGATTTGAGTGGGATGATCGTCTAAGTCAATAACCCCCGACCCACAGGAAGACAGTTGGCGACAGACTTCAGACTTCTCCGGCATCAGGGTTTTCTTACTTATCCTATCCTTCTCAGGTCACCGGGATCGGTCATCCTTTCACCCCCAGAGGGGGAGTAAATTTCGTGGAACACCACTTCAAGACACAAACAAAGAAAATTTACCGAACCCTACCTTTTATTCAAAATCATTAAGAATTGTCCTGTGCTGAGATAACTGATCATAACTACAGTCAGTCATACTTGGGCCCCAACCGGGAAATATACTCCTTGGAAACAACATCCTACTTTTATTG
Organism: Porites rus; assembly: GCA_964035705.1. NCBI lineage: Eukaryota > Metazoa > Cnidaria > Anthozoa > Scleractinia > Poritidae > Porites > Porites rus. The sequence continues at coordinate 14,245,260 of OZ037997.1, read as the reverse complement.
CCTGAACATAACGAATTTTGGGAATCGTGAGATTATCAGATTAAGCCATCGCATTCCCCTCTCCCGGATCGCGGAGGGGAAATAAACTCCGTGGGGGATTGCCAGATTAACCGTACCTTTACTGCCAGATCGTAAAGAATTTTTCCTGTCGTAAGATAACCAGAGTCAGCCAGGCTTGCACCTCCTCCGGGAAACAAAACTCTGAGAGAGAAAATATCCAACGATGTAATGTTAAAACTTTTATTAGTTTCTCACACTTAAAAAATGAATACAACTAAATATGAATTAGGTAAACCCACTACAAAACTAAAAACACTGAACATCCAACAGATTGCATCGCAAACTTCTAAATTTACAGCTACTAATTTTACAAAATGCCATTGATATCTTTACAATATCCTCCTAAAACAGAAAAAAATTTTAGTACATACAGACACTATTACCTGAACACTATCATAAATAAATTAAAGCAGAACCTAACAAACTCAAAAGATTCTGCCAATTTTTGTTCCGCCCATTTGCTATAGAGCTTTTTCACTCACGTGGCCTGCATCTATGAATTTACTTAAATTTATTGGAAAAAAAGAAAACGTTTACAACTCCCACAGGATTGGTTTGGGACACCAACATGGCCGCCGTTTCATTGTTTTGAAACACCAATATGGCCGCCGTGACGTCACGTGAAAACGCTCTATTGTTTTCTCCACTTGGCTTTAAAGACTCGTATCCGAGGATAATTGATTTATATAGTTGAAAATTTAGACTATAATCATAATGTTATTACTTAAAATTTAAGTATATGATGAAATGAATTTTATTGCTTTTTCATTTTTACGTACCCATTTACGGAGTTGAACAACTCTTCCAGCTCCTCTTTAGAAGAATCAATTCTTCAAAGGCTTGTTAAGGAAATTGCTATGTTTCTGATACGTTAATAACTTATACAGTTAAAGTAGGAAGGTTTTTAGCTCATAAATGTTCTTTTAGCTTATCTGAGAATAGCTTATTGATAAAAAGTGGTGACTATGCGTGAGTTGGTGGTCAAAAGTACGCATCATTTTCCTTTCCGGTGTGATAAACGTTTGGTTCAATCAATAATCAACCTCGGAAATATTTGCTGACCTGTGGGTCACCCCCGTTTATGTTCGGTAGTTTTCGGATAACATTGGGTAATCCTCAGAGTTAAGTCTTTTATGTGTGCTGCCGTCGTTTGTCTTTTCGCGTCGCATTGCACGTACCACTTGTATAACTGAGAGTGAGGTTATTACAGGAGCTATCGCTAGGTCAATACATCAAGGCCGAGGTCCGAGATTTCGTTGTAATGGCCTCACTTTTGGCGGTTAATAACTGGTATTTAATTTGACTGTTCCAGCCCGCCGCGCCTATTATGTAGTGTGAGTGTTAAAAAGGATACCGTATTGGCACAACGCGGGCGCCAGCACTCTCGATAAACTTGACATAGGATGCTGCTATATAGGACTTTCCGTGTTTAGAAAAATACTCCGAGCAGTCCAACGACAGTATCCCTAAAAAGGAATATTTTGATAGTATTGAAATTTCAGGTACTCTAAGTAGTGATTTTGCAAGCTCATTGGCTAATTGGAGTCTGTCAATGGCGCCATACATTTAACGAAAGTTTTGAGTTGTTGACTTTCCTCAGTGAATAGTCCCATCTCTACAAAAACTTACATTTTTATTATCTTTGCCTCGAGAGTTTGTTACTCAATAGGCCAATTGAACGTCAGTCTTTTCAATTACCGTCACTAGACTACAACTAACTGCAAAGTCCTCTTGTAGTTTGATTTTGTATCAAATTACAGTGCGACTACTCGAACCGGGCATTTGGATGAAGTTTATCCAATCACGACGTTTTTTGAAAACAAAAGATCCTGAATGAAATTTTTCTTTTTTTTTTTTTTTCAGATGGACCCATAAAATTCAAAGTTCAACTATGCAACCGTTGAAAACTTCAAAACTATTACAGCTTACCTGACCTCTCAGGAAGCAGCCCTCAAATTTATGAATGTCATTGGTCCGTTTGCAGAAAAACTTGACAACCTTTTATTTTCAAAAACGTTGTGATTGGATAAGCTTCTTTTAGGTGTCCTGGTTTGAGTGTTTGCACTTTAAGCATTTTTTGCATAAAGCAGGAAGGAGCAAACTGCATGAAGGATTCTTCCCATGACGACACTGAAGTACGATGTCCTCTTGTTTACGGACTAATAGGGGCTGATTACATGAGCCCGGCCAGCCAGCTGGTTTCCAGAGCTGGCTGGCTGGTTTTGCCAAGATTACAGCACTTTAACTAAATGCACCAAAACTGATAAACTCTGTGATTACTTGACAGTCGAGCCAGCCCGATTAGCTAAAATCGCCGTATTCTGATGCTTAGTACGTATGGGATAAAAGTCACCACGCCAAATCGAAAAAAACTCAAAATCACAAGGTCTGAATTTGTTCCCCTTTTGAAAATCAGAGGTTCTTTGGAATTTGTAAATGGCCGCCTGTTGGAAAGCGTTGCGCCAAATGTTCCTTGAAATCGTTTGTATGTCCAAGAATATAAACATTATAAATTTTTTAGCATCTTCTGTCACTTCCTTTTAAAAGACTAGAATTAAGTCCGAAGGTAATTTCATGTTTAAACTAATTCTTTTGGACGGTAGAATTATGATTCATATCAGATGTTTCTCAGCTAAGTGTTCTTTTAGGAAATGCGCGGCGATGTTTAAGAAAGTCGCTTTACCGCAATTCAGCTTATTCCTGTGAGATATACAAACAATGCTTAGTTGGATGCGAGTGTATACTAATGCATGGCGCACTTCCCTAAAAACAAATAAGTCTTTGTTGAAATTAAATGTACTAGAAGTTAAATCATCGCTGTTTCTCAACTTAACATGATTTGCTGACTACCCGAAATGACTAGTCTAAGACCATTTACAAGTTTCAGTTAGTTCTACAGAAAATCTTAGCTTGTCTTATACACTGCGTTTAAGGAAAGTCTTGCAATACTCGGAATTGACACGAGAGAATTAATACGTGTTTTTAGAAGAATTGTTATTGCACAAATTTTTCTGGTATTACCTCAACGTTGCTTTCATTTTCTCTAAACTGAATATGACAATTGTTCATCAGATGCGTACGAAAGGCCTCCCATCTTCTTACCTTGATGTCTTTTTTTTCAATTAGGCAATTTCTACTTACTTACCAATAATAGGCCTGTCGTTCACTGGTTTAATGTCGCATTCCTTTTTGGTCACAGAAAAAAAGCTTCCCATTTTGCAGTTTCCTAGCTCCTCCCTCTGCTTAACGTTGTCGAGTTTTTTTGTGGTTATGTGTGAAAAACAATCCTCTGGCTTTCGCACCCAGTTGTATTACTGCGTATTATTCACTGATCCAAACAGATATATCTTTAGTAATACTGATATTAATTTATTCAACTGGCAACTTTGCAAATTTGTGTAGATTAGCAGGTAACGTTTAGAAATTTTCAATATCCACACTATGTCAAAAGAAAATGGGGGGATTAAATTATACCCTCAAACCAAACAGAATTGTTCGCGAGTTAGACAGCTACTTACAGGGTAATTAAAATATATAAAGGATTTTACAAACGACTGTTCATGACATAACCAACAAAATTCTAACAAAAGATGCTGACACAAAGGCAGTAACTAATCTGCTTTTTGTCCCAACAAAAAGCGACTTCACGCCCTCTTACATTTTCTTAAGTTCATCAGTCTGTTCTTGTTGACCAAAAATTATAAAAAAATTGTAAGTTGAACTTGGATTCAACAAAAGAGCATAAACAAGCCTTCCTTGGTTCTTTTACATTTTGTACACTAGATTCACCTTATAAATTTTACATGCTGGACATTTTGTCTGGCAAAAGCAGGAATTACGTAGAGTAATTTATCGCGTTATCTCTTGTAATGTTTACTCATTGGTTTTACGGTATATCAATATGCTAGTGTCGGGTGGCAAATGGTAATTAAGTCGATTTTAAGCCAGAAAACTAAATTGGCTTCAGATTCCCAACCAAACAAAATGACCATTACGAGTTTATACAATAATGGACCTGTTTTCAACCGCTAATAACATATCCCAAAACATTATAACTAAGCCTGTCTTATTTTTGGGACAGAAAACTAGTAGTTCCTAGTATTTAAATGATTACAGTTGGAATAGTGCAGAATGCATGGCAGTATCAGACGGCTGGTCAAGTCAATTTTACAAAATTTAAATACTCCATGCATGAAGTTTTGCCCAAGATCAAAACAACAATTGCTCCAGGGTTAGTAGATACATTATGCTCCAAAATTTGAGCATTATGCTTTTTAGCGTCACTAAAATTATGCGCGAGAAGTAGCACTAAATGCTTGACTGATCCTACCCAAACGGCAATTTAAGAATATTATGGTATTTTTTGCTGTGACCTATACTATTACCATGCTTTCTGACCCGTTAGTGGGTAGAACCTCTTCATCAAGGAATAACAATATTTGAGCTGTTGTTGAGATAGTGTTCAAAGCAAATTACGAAGTGATGTGAGTAATCGAAGGCGAGATTCATAGATAACTCTTGATGTTTAGATACTAAATGTAGTTCAGTTCGTAATAGTATCGGTTCTTGCGCCTGCACCCACTAACCGCAGCGGAAATTCTGCAGAAGACTGTTCCTTTCTTCTAAGTTCCAAAACAAACTCCACTTTCAAAAAACACCTACCGCAGAATTTCTCATGTGAAAAAAAAAAAAACTTGTTGAGGTTTTGCGCTTTGCCTCTGTTTAAAAAAGAGGCACTGACTCGGTTCAACAAACACAGCTGCAAACAGTAGGTTCCAATGCCAACATTTCCAGATTCTAGTGCGTTTTATTAGATAAAATGCTGCCACAAATTGATCGTCGCAACTCACTCGCTAATTTTGTTTGCACTCGTTATTCTTCTTCTTCTTCTTCTTCTTCTTCCTCTTCTTTTTTTTTTAACTTGCATTTTGTATTTCAGCTAGAGAGTGTAAATGGACAGAGAGGAAAACGCCCAGCCTAGACCTTGAGATGTGTGAATTTCACCAAAGTTATTTCTAGTGCAGGTTAACGGTTGAAATGAATATGAAGTTGGCTCCTGGAGAGGACCGAAATTTTTTTTCTTTGCTGTCAAGAGAGCATTCGACAGTCGCCATCACAAGGTGCTGCATTTTTTTGCTTTGAGGCAAACGCGTTGAAAATGGTCGGACGTCTCCGCAATTAGACTTCCGTTTAATTTGAGCCTCTAAAAATAACTTTAATTAATGAAATTCACATATCCCGGCTAATGCCCTAAGATTCCCTCTCTGCCCCCTTAATCTTTCTTGATTTTAATTATCCAGTTGTTTGACTTAGTTATTTTCTGATATTGTTCATCAGTACATTTACCTGTATATAAATTATTTGGGTTCACTTTCATTACTCTTGTAAATTCAATTACATATAAATTTTGTTATGTATTTACGTATTGATATAAGTCACTGTCCAACTAGACCAGCCTTTGCTAATTCTAAGTAAAAGAAAAATTAATTTGTAACTGAAATATTTTGAGAAAATTGTTTATATTTCAAAAAATGAATAAGTGAGTGAGTGAGTGAATGAATGGATGAATGAACGAATGAATGAATGAACAAACGAACGAGTGAAAGGAGTAGCGAACGAAGGAACGAAGGAACGAACGAACCAACGAACAAGTTAACGAACTAACGAACGAAGGAACGAAAGAACGACCGAAGTAACGAATGAATGTGGGGAGCAATGGTGGCGCAGTGGTGAGAGCACTCGCCTCCCACCAATGTGGCCCGGGTTCAAATCCCGCCGTCGACGCCATATGTGGGTTGAGTTTGTTGTTGGTTCTCTCCCTTGCTCCGAAAGGTTTTTCTCCGGGTACTCCGGTTTTCCCCTCTCCTTAAAAACCAACATTTCCAAATTCCAATTCGACCAGGAATCAGGTAGACGAAGAACCACCATGTGGATGTGCTACCTGCAAATCGTTATTTATTTATTTATTTATTTATTTTATGAATGAACGAACGAACGGATCGATGCGCTGTAGAAGAAAAACCACTCTGTGGACGTAAGTACTAGGAATGCCTTATTTATTTATTTATTTATTACACCTTGTGATTAAATCAATCAATCAAAATCTAGTCGCAAAACTTGTAGCAGCAAAAGTGGTACACTAATCAGGGACACTTAATGATGCTTTACTCCACTACCTTTGGCGACAGCTCTCAATTCCTTAGGAAAAACAAAGTAAAAGTTCGGACCCGACAGTAGGCTGTTTTTAAGGCTGCTACGGCCAGTTTTCCAAAAGTAATTTAGTAGCTTTAACAGGGACCAAATAATAGTTAGTTGAACTAGTAACACTGTTGAAATCCTGCAAAACGTGAGGAGTCCGTGGGATTGTTCATGTATATCAGGACCCTCTTTTCCTCCTCTATGCTGGCAAACTTGTGAGAGTTGCATAAGCTACCTCGATCCCTCCTAGGCAGTTTGATTTTGAAAATGCAATATCAGAGTACTCTCATTCTTCCTTGCGATGCTTTGTGATTGGTGAAAAATCTTGCTTTACTTCGTTAACCAGAAGTCAAAATTTCATCAAGACCCTACGTTCCCTCAATCCAAATGCTAATCTAAACCTATTAAGTAATTATTTTGTTATTTATTATTAGTTTATTATTATTATTATTACTATTATTATTATTATTATTGCCTTTTTGCCGTTCTCGTTGCCGTCGCCTACGTCCTTGCTTAAGCTCCCTGTTGTCGGGATTAAAAAATTTGGCCTTGGAACTCTTTAATCACCCTGTCCCAGACCAGAAAGACCTCAAATAGACCTATTTGGCTAACTCAATGTTGTACCCAATACTAATCTCTCGGTGATAAGATTCTTTGTGTATTGTATTTGCATTAGGGACCAGTCAAAATTTAAGTTGGAGGGCGGGGGGGGGGGGGGGTGGAGGAGAAATTGGGGGGCCTTCAATTTTTTTGGATGGAATATGGGGGGCCTTAAAATGCCAAAAGATGACCTTGGGGGGGTCTTCAAGTTTCTTTTAAGTAGCATCCCTACTGAGCAGCATGATGCTTGAGTATTAAAGGACCTGATTTTGATTCAGTTTTACACAAAGTCCTATTTTGTGTAATACTAAAACAATTTAATCAGAATTTTGATGAAGTAAATAAATCAAATAGTAGGTGCATCAAAACAACATCCATTATGTGTAACATGCACTGAACAATTTCATCGGCATTTTAACAAATGATTACATGCATAAAGTCATGTTATGCAATCTCACTATCCGAATCATTATTTGTAGATGAGGTTGATGTGGACTCACTGTCTGTGTCACTGTCAAGTTTTTTGCTATTAGAGCATGTACTGCTCATATAAAAAGCAGGGAGCTTTGGCTGATTATCTTCTTTCTTCCTTGAAGCGGTCCTGTCGGCGTCTAACCTTTCGATGGCTTGTCTTATCTCAATTATAGCACAATCACTAATACATGATCCTTGCTCTATAAGCTGTTTGAGAGGCTCTAGGTGAAATCTCTCTCTCAGTTTAGTGTGAAGTGCTTCTCTGTTGTTAGTTGGCACATTCGGAAGTGACAGTGAGTAAGAACGGTAAAGTAAAGAAAATGTTATTTGTTATTACCATTTGGGTATTATGTAAGAAAGGGGGGCCCTTAAATCTTTTAACATGATTGAAGGGGGCGGGGGGGAGTACCTAAAAAACATGGATGCTATTAGTAGGGGTCTGGAAATAATTTGGGATAAAAAACAATTTCTCCTCCACCCCTAGCCTGAAATTCATCCGATTGCTTCGAGTCGTTTTCTCCTCTCAACAAGGGAGTAATAACGACTCGAAGTAATCGGATGAAATTCAGGCTACTCCACCCCCCCTTCCAACTTAAATTATGACTGGTTCCTTATAATGTGGCATTCACATTTAAATAAAATGGAAATTCCTGAAACAAAACCTTTTATTCCCAAGGGTTCGAATTGGGTACAACATTGAGTTAGCCGAATAGGTGAATTTGCTACCCTATCTTAGATTTAAGAGTTCGGTCGTTGTACCCTTGGGGGGAGGGGGGGGGGGCACTCAATGAAAGTTTGGGTACAATTCTGTCGTCGAGGCCTTTAAATCTAGACCATGTTTAAGACAAAAACTGCTCATGAGAAATTATGTGATCAATATGTCACGAGCATACCGACGAAGCTCCTCGTCAAACGCGAGAAAAAACCTCTGGTACCCAGGGTATCACGAGCAGGGACAAAGAAAAAATCTAAATACCCGACAGGAATTGAACCTGACGTCCTTCCCTACACCAAGTCGCATGCTTAAACCAATGAGATACACATGTACGATCCGAAGGACTTGTCGGGTGAGCTGGGCGGTTACCTGCTCGTTTTGTGTAAGACAAGGGGCCCTTTTTTATGACCCTGATCCCTTTCATTTTGCTTTCAGATTAATTATTATTTCAAACTAATATCATGGATTAGATTCTGTTGGAAGAAAGTTGTTTGTACCACAAATGTAGACCGCTCGTCCACAGCCTTCACACACTTTTAATTTACAAATCGACCACAATTTTCCACTGTCTACACTCTTATAGACCATAGAAATGACGTCATAAAATGTTCAAAACTCAAGTGGAACCACGAGCCGCAGGCTAGTGGTTTCACTGCAAAGCTAAAATAGTAAAATTGTTCACTTTGTTAATGCCAAGGGCTCCCCCCCGGTACTGTACCCTATCGCAGATGCTCAGAGATAGAGTGTGAAAAGGATGTGTATTATTTTTATAAGTTTTCTCTTCATTCCTGCACATGCAACCACACTTCGTCATTAAAATCATGACGATAACAAGCGAAAAATGAAGACGAAAGGCACGGATATGGACAACATTTGCTGTGCTCGTGACGACAAGTTGTGACCATGCAAATTGCAGTTGTGCGATATTTATATTATGAGTACTGTACTGGAGGTGCGGAAATAAATTACCGGTATGATGTTACATACTCAACGCTTAGCGGATTAGCGGATACACTTCTCACGCGATGGGCATTTTGGCTTTCACGTGGATAGAAGATCAGTTGACTGATATGTTCACAAGGCTGTCACATTTTTTTATTTGTTTCAATCCTGGTTGCCTTTCCATGAATAAAGTTTCTTTTCACCTGCTTTTTGGGTAAGAATATATCAATTTATTAGTATAAAAAAATCATTTCAAAATGTAGTTATCCTATAAACGGCTTGGAAACTAAAATTTGAATGAGGGTATGGACATGACTTTCAATGCCGAGGAAAATCTATTCACAACGCTGAAAGGGCCCTTGACGGAAAGTTAGAGCATTTCACATATTAAGAGAATCAGATCCTTTCCTTCCATTATTACTCAAATTAAATTATGCAGTAGAATCCAAAATTCTAGAACCCCCGGTTTCTGGAACATCTTCCTTTTACTCTTAAAAACGCTGGCTTTCTTTCCCTAGTCAAACACTTTGCGGATCATTATCAGTAGCCATCCTCCTGCAGAATGTTCAAAAAAATTGGGTATGAATAATACATTTTACTAAAATCAAACTAGTGGTCTACTATCAATGCTTTCGGTCTGATTGGTTAGGCTACTTCTAAGCTATATGTTATAGCACACTTGTAGCGGGAAGCGCCGTCTTTGAAAACCAAAACAATTGCGGCTGAATCGGGATTTGCTAGCTAAAGTTGTTTTTTCTCGATATTTTTGACCAGCTAGCTGGATTTTAATAAAACAATTTTTCCTCTTGCCCTCATGGCCTCTGAGTCAATAGCCCATTCAGCCTTCGGCCTCATGGGCTATTGACACAGAGCCCATTCGCGCTCGAGGAAGGACTCGTGATATGTACCCAGGGTCCACATGGTGTACTCGTGCATCCGTGTTTACACCAAAATACGACAGATCTTACTGGTAATTTTACAGTTGAATTCACGTGTCAAGTCAAGCCAAGTCAACTTTATTTATCCACAGTTATTCTTTCAGGAGTCACAATATCTGAATATTAACATTAACACTTACGTCTACCTAATACAATGTCGTACTATACGTATCCTAAAATGCTGTAAAAATGCCTGATCTTTGACAAAGGTGCCTTTCTACCCATGTAATTAAAGGACGAAATAATCGCGATAGAGATTAAACTGAAGAACGCGGATACGTTTCAGGGGCACCCAACGTCATTTTTGGAAAGACGATTTGAGATCTAGAATTTTCGGAACATTTGTTGTAAAATTTCTTGCTTGCCTGCCTCTCCTAGGACTTTCAGCTAGGAAATCCGAACAGATAAAAAATTTTTAGGGGATAAAAATATGCCTATATCTACCGTTTAAATACTAAAATACGTTTAACAATGCTATGTTTAAGTGGTTTTGAACTATATTCTCGTTGGGTACCCCTGACGTTTTCGCCAAGGTCGCTATCGTAAAGATCCTCAATTTATGGATCACTAGACGATGTCAAAATGTGGTCAGGGCTGTTTTTTTTTTTTCATATTATTTTTAGAGTTGGGGGATACTCATATTGACACACCTACTTTATTTAATAAGCTTAGCAAGATGACATGAAATGTAAAATAAGTTTGTAATTTTGTAACGTTGTATTGCACTAATTTCGGTCTTTCTTCTTGTGCCATTTATGTAGATCTATCCTCTTTTTCCTTTCCTTGTCTTTTCTTAATCTCTTCCTAGTTAAATATTACTTTATGTTTTCCTCTGTCCGCCTCGATTTACCAAGCTATTTGCGAGAAGAGGATGTTTGTTTGTACCGTGTATGTTTTAATTTAATTTAACCTAATTTGTAACTTCTATGGAGATCTATAAACTTCAATAACTGAAACTATATGAAGGCAGCAAACCGCAGTTGAGACATTATGTGTCATCTTGAAGCAAATATCCGTCTGCAAAATAAAATCATTTTGTTTTATACAATCAGGGGAATGGGATATCTAGCCTTCAGAATGCCGAACAAAAACGGATTCTAATTAAAGAAACAAAAGATGATATATGGTAGGAAAATTTGCATATAAAAAAGAAAGCATGCGAACTAAAAACGGCAAAGTTTCTCACAAATGATATTTATTTAGTTACTTATTCTACGTTTAAATTTCTGTTGTTTTAAAACGGATTCTGTGCCTTCTTTGGACATTGTTAGGGAGCAATCACGAAGTAGTCGTTTGATACCTGATGGGGCGCGCGTGGTAGTGACTGTACGTGTCATGCCAATGGCTTCAGTGCTCTTTGCCGTCATGACCATCACGATGAATTTGATTGGACCGCCCAAATTAAAGCGAATGTCACTAATTGTTTATAAGTCTGGTAATAGCTCGAGGTACACCAGTCTCTTATTGTATCGTGAGCTAGCTACTAGTAGTCATGTTGCTTTTTCTTCTCCTTTTTGTGTGCTTCACAAGCGATGCTTATGAAAGGCAGCTGCTTGGAAGAGGAATATATGTACCCCAAGAGAACATACTGGGGGACATGGATAACGTTGGAGCACGGGTATGTTGTCTGGTAGTATTTGCAATGTAAATGAATGTCTGTGGAATGACCAGCTGTATATACAGCTACTTCGAGAAAGGTTGTCGGAAAAAAAAGTGCACGCGACAATCCCGAAAGGTAATATGGGATATGATCAATACACTGTTCCTGACACTGTAGCTGTCGAACCTACTTTTGTTGCTTTCCTTTAGCACTCGCAAACATACGTCCATGGCCTCTCGTGCCATTCTTTCAAATTTCTTTGAAGAACAGTGAACTCAAAACTTCCCACAATACTTTTCGGGATTGTCGCGTGCACTTTTTCCGACAACCTTTCTCGAAGTAGCTGTATACAACAACAATAAGCTTGGTATGATCGTTTTTAAAAGATCTTAAAAATTCTTGTTCTTGAGAGCTGGTGAAGGATGTTTTGCCAGATGAATATGATATCTATTCTTGTTTCATTAATCCTTGAAACCCTAAGATCGAAATTTGAATTCTCATTTGTTGTCCCTACTCATTTCCTACAGAAGTAGTGGGGAGAAGTTGATAAATTATCAAGCAAATTCATCTTGTGTGATCATGTCCGTAATTCTCATCACCACTCTGTTTTACAAAGCATTGATATTACAAAGAGAAATTTGATGCTGATCAGTTTTAGGTCTTAAAGGGTTAAACCTACAAAGTTTTTTACTATAGCGGTATCTAACAAATCACTCAGGTAGGTTGAAATATTCTGACACCTCCGTAAAGTGAGAGTGAAAGCCACTCTTAATGCAATGATTGAAGTGTAAACCAAATGACATTAAAAACGATTGCTTGACGAAAGATTCTTCACCTTTAGACTGAAGATACGAAATGTAGTTGTTTTTGTTGATAGTGATATTTAAAGGAAAGCGACCAAGTTGGTAGCTCTACAAGCAATATTAGAAGCTTTGTTGTTTACCGCTAAGCAACGTTTGCATGGTGTTTCTTTTCAATTTGTGAGCCGTCCCAGTCTGGTTTGGCATGCACACCCCAATTATACAGCTATTTCAAAAAACGTTGTCGGAAGAAAGGCAAAATGTCTTCAAGCCAAGACCTCAAGGTAATGTGGGTTGTTCCAAATCCGTCTTTTGCTGGCAAACAATCACTCCACTAAACTGGTCGCTGATTTTTATTCGTCATTTATACTGAACCATACTTATCATTTTAGTTGTTAAAAAAGCACAAGGGAAAATTACATCCTTTCCTTTCTTAGTGTCATCCATCGATTTGAGACATTTCCAGAAAGTTTTCGCATCTGAATTGTCTGCATTGCATTTTTTTTCTAGCTCCAAAATCTTGGCATTGTAATAATCATTCTTTTTAGTATTAAGCAATTTCTTGTATTGCGTCAGGTTATCATTATATTGCTCACGTATGGCAGGATTCAGAGGGTCTCTTTCTTAGTCTTGTTTGCTAGTTTTCTTAATTCATATATTTTCAAACGGCATTCTTTATCGATCCATTTTTTGTTTGAGAATAACTTTAATGCGTCTATGAGTTTTACTTTTTTTAATCTTTAAACAGCATTTAGCCATTGTGATTGAAATGTTTTCCACCTTAATTCTCGAGGAATATCTCAGCATTTTTACTGTGTGTCGTCAGCAATATAATCCCGTATAAGCGTTTGTACACGGGGAGACCTTGAAGCATCTTTGAATTTTTGCGCAGAGTCTTTTACCCATAAAAATTGTTTCGGTAAATGTGTTAAACAATCTCCTTCAATTCTCTTTTAACGGACACATCTATAAGAAACAGGACTTGTAATTCGGATGTTCCCAGTTCTCGTCTATTTGTTGTCAGTGGTTAGTCTCTAGTTCAAATCTTCGGCCACGCTTGTAAATAGCCAACTGGTTCGCCTCCAATAGTTGGGATTTTTAAGCATGTTATGTTCTATTTATTATTATTATTATTATTATTATTATTATTATTATTATTACAGACCCCTCGCTAAGACAGACACTCTGTGGTTGCGCACATGTGAATTTTGACGTTGGACTATCCTGTTCTGTGTTCAGATAGTAGAGCGCGGGAGAAAAATTCACGAAAAAAAAAACGACGAGAGACTAGTTTGCTCTCCACTGACCGCCGCGCTCTATCTGAACCCCTGAAACAGGCTAACGTTTGACTAGTGCCTAATTTAGTAGTAATCCTCTTTAAGCCGTTGGAGTCACAAGTCATCCCAAGACGATTTATTTTTCACTGATTATTCAAAATTTGTGCTTTGTGTTTTATCGACTACTTTTCAGAGTTTTCGCATGCAGGTTTTTCTTTCTATTTTTCTTCACTAATAAAAACGGCGCCGGCCTAGGGACTTAACCAAACTACAACGACGTCGGTAATAAGAACGTCCAAAAAGCAATTCTCTGCTGGCGCATCACGTTTTTTTTTTTTTTTTTTTCATTTCCGTGCGGTCCCTGCCGAACAGCTACAACGTGACGTGAAATAATTTTATCGGAGAGGCGATAAATTTTACTGTCTATTCCTGTACTCAAACGCGGTACTCCCTCTTCAGCTCCAGCTAAATTTCCCAATTTTTTAAAGACTGAATGAGTTGGAGGCCGAACAAAAATTTTAAAGGACACGAAGTCAGTTTTGCAGTGACTTGTTCACTTGCGCGCGCGTCGCCGTTGTCAGGTCGTAGTAGCCAACAATCACCGTCTGGTCAAGTCAAACTTATATTTTCGCTCGGACAAGACCCATTTTTGGCCAGTCAAACGAAGTCAACTAAGGAAACGTTGAAAGGACAGTACTCAATTATACATTGGGAATGAACGCTAACTTATGGATAACGCAGACAAGACCATTGTGGATTGTACTGACGGTAAGAGAACATGAAATTACGTGAGCGTAGGTAGATAGATGAAACAGGAGCACCCAACGACTGTTTTCTGTAAAATATCTGTTCGGAGAAGCAAATATTGCCTACTTTTTTCTAGTATTTGAGGATGGCTAAAAATCTCTAAATGACAGTTCAATTTCATGCACTATTTTCGAAGCTTATCTTATAAATCCCCTACGATTTTCTGAAGTTTAACTAAATTTTCACATTTCACTTCCCAAGTTAGGCTATTTTTCGTAGGAAAAAGGAAACCTAAAATTTTCGGATTCAAAAATGTGATGGAGAGAGGAATCAGAAAATGTCTCACTTTCGTAATACGTCAAATTGCATCTAAGATTTTCAGGAAAATAATACTCAAACCCTTGAAATTTCGAAACGATTCAAGTTCCCCTAGGATGACCGAGCAGATACAAATTTTATAGCCCCGCTTAGAATGCATTTCTAGAGATCTGAAAGTACTCTGGATAGGCTAAAAAGCTTTTTCTATGTATGTAGGAGGAAACCGTCTTTGGGTGCCCCTGGTGAAATATAACCGAGCTACGGAAAGGCGGTAAGATTTCAAGACGTTCGGTACGGGGACTATAAATGAACAAAGAAACTCTACCAATGTAAATTTGAACTGACGAACTAACGTACCGCAAATCACGAGTAAGAATGTCAGGGTTTAAAAGTTTCATTGATGGGTAAAGTCAGTGTGACTTCTGCTCGACAGACTTTGGAATATTTGGAGTCAAGTAACACAATGAAAAACAGAAATGTAATATTCCTTAAACAAGGGTTTAAAAAAAATCAGTAATAATAAGAATAATAAAAACTTTGACAGCCTAGGATAACATAAAAGTTCACTCACGAGTGTGCCATTTCAGCGCGTGGTTCTGCCATGTACTCACTATCATGAAGGAAACATGAGGTAGTTACGGCTGTCATGAGAGAGTCCACTGACCTGATCAGGATAATTATCGTAAAAACATTATAACATGAAATGGCGTATAAGTAACCTGTAAAATACTTTGTCGCGTGTTTGGGTCCATTGACTGATGCACGCCAATCATCTATCATACAATAAGGCTACGTACTTTTCCGGAATCCGGATTGGTCGGGAATGTAGACAATTTTGTTACTGGGTTCCTTGTGTCGTTTTTAACTAGATGTGAGTATCCGAAATAAAAAAGCGCCAGTTTGGTCAAGTCTCTAGAGATTTTGGACCAGAAACTTAAAGTGAATCCGATGCTTCTCAAATTCGGAATGTTTGTAGTAAAAACAATTTTTCCAACGAATCCGGATACTTTTCCGCATTTGATCATACGAGTTTGCAGTAGTGCCAAAGTGGAACTGTCACTCTCATGAAAATAGGGTGCTTTAGCAACAACGACGGCCAGGGCAGCAAAAACGTCCTTAGTTATCAAACGAATGCGCGTTTTTTTTAAACTTTTTCACGTGTATTCCAGCTCCCTTAAAATGCCAAATTAAGGTGAATTTCCCTGCGAAGTCTTGGGGACCGTGCCCAGGTTGTGTTTACCTCCTTCAAACAACGACGCCAAAAATAAATTTCACGTCGTGGTCGTACAGGTCGTAAAACACAGCTTGCTAAACGTACAAAATTTTGTTTTTTTGCATTTTCTTATTAAACCTGTTTCCTTTTGACGTTCTCGTTGCCGTAGGGTCGCCGTCTCATTCGTCTTTACTCCCAGGATCTATCAATGTGCGCAAACCATTAGGAATCCCAATACGTTTTTAAGTAATGATCCGGGTAAGGTGGATAGCAATTTCTTTTGTTATGCGGCAACGGCGCTTTCCCCACGTAGGAATGTTCTCATTTTTACACAGAGAAAGCATAAACCTACATGAAGGCCGTTTACGCAATAAAATGCATTTACACTCCACTTTGAAAGGGTGTTTTTTTGTGTTAAAAGATTTTGACCAATCACAAGAGTGGAAAACAATAGCCAAGAAAAGTTTACAATTTTACATGTTCCCCACATAGGATTTCTTTGTTATTCAAACTGAGACCAGATTTTGTTATATGGAAGATGGTTGGAAAGTAAGGATGAATATATGTACTGCTTTATGAAGTTTTGTTAACTTTTGCTGTTTAAACCAATCAGAAGTAAGTACCGACAATAGAAAAGTTAGCACCTTTTTTGCATTCCAACATGTTCGTTGCCGTTCAGTGCTATCGTTCTTATCTGGACCGTTTCTTAATAAAAACGCCTGCCAACTTTTCAGTAGATACACGTGATTCAAGATTCGGTCTATTAATGAATTACGTCGTTTCTCTGGAAACCGAACATTTGTGTGCAGAGGAAAAAAGAGTCCGTTGTTTTAGACCAAATATATTTCAAAGAAACAAACACGAGAGTTGAATGAATGGAGGCAATCTGTGCAGCTCTTAAAATAATCCATTTTGGATCGTTATACTGCCCAGATACACGTACTCCTCCCCTAAGCCAATGTTGTTAAAGTTGGCCTAGGGGAGGGGTGCGCAATTTCCAGAAACGTATAAGACGTATAATGACCAATAATCATCTTTATGTATTTTACTTTCTCTTTGGTATTAACTTTTGATTTTTTTCTTATTTTATATCTTTATGCCCACGACTTTTTCAATTACGTACGTGCGTACCGTACGTACAGGTAGCTACCCCCCTGGTAAGGACTATGAAAATGAGTTTTTACAAAAGAAAAATCTAATTTGAGATCAGGTCATTTTGCTTACTCCACAAAAAGATTCACGATTCTTACTGAAAACTATGTGCTCTTTTGACCCAAACAAGCAAATTCTCAACCAGCTATTGACTGTTGCTTAATAGAAGGAAAGCTTTCTACAGACATTGTCGTTCTCGTTCGACATCCTTCAACTCGGACACCGCAATCGTAAGAAATTTTTGTCCTATGAAATTGGATCCTTGATGTAAATCAAAGAAGCTTTCCAAAGATTTGATGCCAACTAGATGGGAATTTGCATATGATCACTTTTGATTATAGAACTGTGCTCGACTTGAGTCAAGTATGTCATTCTGATTGCAGATTAAGTGATCGCTTACGAGAATCGCACTGCAGAGCCAACAAACTAAATATTACTGATCATTTTAACACCTTCTAAGCTGCGAAAGTTGATTTAAATCTTGTGAGCATAGAAGCTGAAGGCTTAATCATAACTTTCAAAGCTTGAAAGTAAGAAAGGCGAGTTAACTTTGATGATAATAATGGTTATGATGATACTGATGACGATGATAATAGAGTCTTTTAGATTCTAAGACGAGTACGACTACGAGTACGAGATTTTCCCAGTACTAAGTTGTGCACTCGCGTAAGCAAGCGTCATTTTGGCGGGAAAATGTGGTATCTACTACGAGTTTTCGCGCGAATGTCGTGGTAGCGAAAACAAGATATCAAATGTTAAAAGTTTTAATCATTTTGCGATCGGGAGAGAAAGTTAACAATGCTAATTTTTCTATTAAAAAAATGGGAAAATGAAGCTTTCCGGGAAGTCTAGATATTTTGAGAAGACGCGAAAAAACTTCAAGTCAAATCTCGTATGTACTTGTAGTCGTTCTTGTCCTAGAGGCTAAAGGTCTGTAATGAGAATGGAAACAATTTGTGACGTTATTATAAAAGAAGGGTAAAATTAAAGGTGGTAATGATAATGTAGATAGAGCTGGTTACCATGGTTACTGCACAAAGTAAAGGACATTACAGTTTAGTGCATTAATAACGAAAACATCCTTCATTGAACTAGAAAATAAGGACCTTCACTTGTGTAGTGGTTTATTAATAATGTTACAAATACTTAATCTTTCAATGGCACCTAAAAAAATTGGCATCCCCCTTTCCTGCCTTAAGATATTTGTACTATCCTCCCTTTCCCCTTCAAAAAATTGTAAGTCCCCTCCAAAAAAAATCCTGTCCCTCCCCCGCTCCTTTATGGTAAACCTAATGGATGCAGCCTAAGAGATGTTTAAGACCGGGACAGGTCTGTAAAGTTTTAGGGTCAGCAGAATACCCCTTTTCAAGGGTGGAAGTGATGTTTGTATCCCTCCAGGCAGATGGTCGAGAGCCTTCATCAAATGATTTTTGGAAAAGTGAAGTGAGGATAGGGGCCAACTCAAAAGCGAACTCCTTAATAAGCCTTACGAGCGACGGTCAGAAAAAATCGAGCAAATCTTGATTTCGTGGCAAGGGTTGAAAAATCGATTTATTTCATTTTTTGTCCATGGATAGCTTTTAGGTAGATAAGAAACATGATGCAAATTGTTCCCGCCAAAAGCCTTTTATTTGCAAGAAAAATTAGAATATCGATTTTCAGCGTCGGAGTCTCAGAATGGCCTCATTTCTAACATCAACTTTCGTCGCGTTCGCCAACAAAGTCGCACGGAGAAACTTGGACACTTGCCATCAACATAACTATTCTTTTCCTTTCACCAGAAGATACTTTCAGGGAAATAGCGAAACTCGTCGACCTGAAACAAGAGAGAATGATCATTCTCTCTTGCCTGAAATGATTTAAAAATGAGGAACAGATTTTCACGATAACAAAAACGGACGTTTATTACTCATTTTCGACGGCAAAATTTGCAATGTGGTATATTCTCCAATTTTTTTTCATCCTAGTTAAATCACACATTTAGACATTAATCTAATCATACCTTGGCTTGGCTTTTTGAAGAAATCTCTGTAAGACGGCATCGAAGTTCAGGAAATTTCATGGTAGGCTGGCGGTTATTGTGAAACAACTTTTAATTTCGAAACGCACTAAAGTAGATAATTGAACCCTAAATGCCAGTTTTTCTTAATACTTCTCTTTAAGGTGACTCGACCCAGTTTTTTTGGGGGGGTACCATCCTACTTTGAAGCTCTCTGTGCTTTGGGAGTTGTCTATTGTTTCTAGTCTGTCATTATACAGCATTCTTGTTCAGCAAGCGTGCAATGACCACGCTTGGCTGACTTCCGAATGCTCACCGAGATATGATAATTTAGTGTAAGAAAATAGAAGGGATTCCCGTCACGTGTTGGTTTAATTATTGGCCTGCATTAAACCTATGAAAAAATGATATTTTTTTAATAGTAAGTAGATTTAGTGTGTAGCACTTCTTGATGTTTTTGCAAAGGCACAAGAAGCACGAGAAATGATTAAAAATTGTGAGTTAAACCTCTATGTATCACGCGATGGCCTGTCTCACTGTACCAAAATTATCATATCTCCGTGAGCATTCGGAAGTCAGCCAAGCGCGGTCATTGTACGCGTGCTGAACAAGAATGCTGTATAATGACAGACTAGAAACAATAGACAACTCCCAAAGCACAAACTCAGCCCAAACGCTAAAAATCTTCAATGTTTACTCAAGCTTGGGCTTATAGAAGATAATGTCACATTTTTTCAATGACCATGAAATTCAGAGTCCGTGAAGTTAGTTAATCAATTGTGGCCCTGAAAAAATTTGAAGGAAAAAAACTGCGAATTTTTAAGAAAATGCTTTTTTCGCGAGATTGACTCTTAAACGCTGACAAACGTCAACAAATAGCGAAAACTATAATTCCTATATGTTTGCTTTGCTCGAAATCGCGCGCATTTACAAGGCCCTTAAGCGTTTTGCTGACTTGCAAGGACCCATCTGTTTTAAGGATGCCCAAAATACAGAGATGAATCTCATAGTTTATTAGATAATATATAGATTTAGCCAGGGCTAAAAGCGAAGCTCCCATTAATAAATTCATAATTTAAATGAAACAATAAACTTGTAATCCACAGATCAGGGCACATTCATTTGACTTTTGAGGCAAAGACTAAGTGATTTTAGAGAAAAATAATTTGACAGTCCAAGAGTGAAACAAATTTTACATCGAGTTATTAAATAGTCTTATTTGTACACCCAAAAATAGCAATCATGTTCGATCACAGAAGATTAGGCCTCGAAAACAAATCATGACCTATTCGTGTATTGTATTTGCATTAGCTGTTACATCATAATGTGGCATTCACCAGTCTCTCCAACATTGCTCCGTTAGACAACCTCGAAATATAGTTTTAAGAAACACACGCACCAGGGGCGGATCCAGGGGGAGGGTGCAGGGGGTGCGCACCCTCCCCCCCCCCCTGAGATGACCTGCGGTTTTCTAATACAACTGGTATTCTGCAAAAAAAAAAAAATGTGGTTTATTGGTGTCGAAGTAGAGCAAGAGACGAGTGCACCCCCTCCTAAAAAAATCCTGGATCCGCCCCTGCGCGCCACGATAGTCCTTGGTGGCAGCCAATTTACACCTTGCATTCCTCTGTCTAAAAGAGAGGCCAAAATAAAAAAATCAGGCCAGATTTTTTGTGTTCGACAAGTTAAGTTTACTAGTAAATCTTGGCGACGAATCTAGTGGTGTGTAAACCAGCCTTTTAAACATACTTTTTCTCATCACGTCTCAGGTAAACAGTACTCTGAGGCCCTTTTTTTATCATACAGACCTCGGACAGAATTTGTTCTTTTTTGCCCTATTTAAACCTGTGATTCTGCAGTGTTTCACAATTTTGCAAGAGAATTTGCACTCATTCAATATCCACGACGATCAAAGCACGCGCTTCCTTTGCACCACAAATTACAGCATTTGAATTTTAAAACGTTGTCATGAAGAGAATTTTCAGATAACGCCGGGACTTTTCAGTTAGAAAAATCTGGTCCTATGTGATATGCAGGGTTATGATTACGGGCTTTTAATGAAAACGAAAGAAAAATTCCCAAAATCACCTTTTCGGCCAGCCGGACGGGTTCCCACTTTTGACAGGCACCAAATTTGCAGTGCGACTAATAGAGTTACCATTAACGCTTCAACATGATAGAGAAATTGTTATGTTCAGGTTTTATTTCCCTTTATTTATTAAACTGTGTATGGTTTTGTTATGTGTAATCTGTAAAAGCGAGTGACATTTACGTGCGGCGTTTTGAGTATTCCTGCATGCGATGTTTATGTTCGACTGGAAACAACCGGTGCAGCGATAAAAATTGCGATTGAGACAACTAACGATCAATAAAATAAATATAATTCGGTGAAACATGTACAGAGACAATAATTTTCATTCACGAAGAGAAGTATTGAGAGCAAAGTGTCTCTGAAAATCATGAGTCAGGTAAGCATAAGCTTATTTATGTTTTAAGCCGGCTCCCGGTGTTTGCTCTTTTTCAAGATGAACTCGAGGCAAGAAAATCGCTCAGTGCTTTCTGTTTACAGCCAAAATCATAACTAAATAATCTTCGCAACCTTTTCTTTGAATTTGCGGTCAAAAAATGTCTAAAGGCTTTTTAAACCTGATACTACTGTAAGTTCGATCATTGCTCGTGTATAAACTTAAGCCGTACGCTCGACTTCAGGAAACCGAAAAAAAAAAAAAACACATCAAAGACAATAATTGCTCAGGCTTACCAGTCGAGATGCTGCTTCTGAAGGTCATCAAGTGTTCCAGAATCGCTTGAGACTTTTGAACCCTCTTACGCCTAAAGTGAGTAAACTCATTTTTGAAAACAATGCCATCCGAAATCGGATTTCCAATGACTTTGACAAGCGGTGCATTTGTCAACAAAAAGCGCAATAAACAAACCAGCCATGAATTACAGAGCAGTCTTAATAGCAGCTCTATTTCATTTTGTACACCAAGTAGAAAAGACAGTTTAAAACATCACAAGATGACACAAAACTCCCAGACAAAACTCTGTCAGCTCCAGCTATCAGTAAGCAGGGTAAGCAAGTTTCCAGAAGCTGCATAAATTTTCCGCATGAACTCACCTGTCAAATTTTGACCAATCAGAACATAAGAATTGGACGTAGAGCGTGATCAACGCGTGACAGTGAGAAAAGTCAAAAGCGATTGCCTTCCCTGCATGTAAATGTAAAGGCCGGTTGAATTTTCGCGTTCGAGGTCAGTTCGAAATCAACATTTTAAAAGTGCTGCTCATGAACACGACGTATTTCATATGCATTTTAAAACAATTTAACTTGAGCCTGCGATCATTTGAAAAGTATCAACTTGGCAGCGGGTACCTTCAAAAAAACACTCGAACTCAGTGGGTCGATAACTGAGCCCACGATACGGTCAGGCGATACTGGTCAGCAGAAACACTTTTTTGACAGCTGTCAATTAATCAAAACACGGATGTACAATATCAGGTTGCAGGCTCCCAAACTAGCTAGAAAGTGTGATATTAAACATTGGTATGCCTGTGGTGCGGACGGACGGAAGGTCGGGTGGTCGGTGTACGGTCACGTGATTGTCGAATTTTCTAGGATGGATAGATTTTCTAAGCTATGGGGCTTCGAATTGAGCACGTGATCAAATTAACATATCAGCGCAAAACTCTACGTGACCACAATGGATAGAAAAATGAGCCCGCGATACACTCAGGTGATGATGGTCAGCGTATACTCTAGTTTGACAGCTGTCAATTAACCTTCATTAGAATGGCGAATATTCGAATTAACAGACTACGAGTGTGAGTAAGACATAACCGTCCGGCATGTAGTGGAAAATGCCAGATCGTGTACCTGAGCGAACCTGAGCCCACGTTATTAGTTTTCTGATAGTGGACTGCGCATGTCCCTTTTTGGCAGCTGTCGATTGACCTTAATTTGGCTTGCCAATATAACTTTAAACGACTGTCAGCCAACTGACAGCCTTGCCCGGCGTAGTTTCGTTTTTATGTTGAATTGGTAAGGTTGACATATTATATCAGCTTATATGGAGGGGCAAAACGACTGGTCTTTCATCTGCGCCCGCGAGATGGCCACGTGATAATTGTCAGCGGATGTCTGATTTTGACAGCTGTTAACCTAATCGTACTCATACGGATGGTATACATAACTAAGAGGCTAGTCAAGTTGTGCAAGATCTATTGTGACATTTGACATCGGCTTACATGAAGTGTGTGTACGGGTGGGCGTACGCTACGTCATAACCAAATTTTCTCGGATGGATAGTTTACCAAATTTTCTTACCCATGGTGCTCCGCTGCGCGCGCTTCGCGCGCGCGAGAGCTCCGCTATAATCCGTGTAAAGTTTGCTTATCATTTTCGCATAAATTATGACCTAAATTTGGAAACCGCTGAATTTCTCGAATTGGGTCTTTGCGATTTTGGTGAAACTCTGTTCAGCGCAAGGCACTAATGCGCACTATGAGTAGCCGAGAGATTTTCACGAAAAAATGTCGGCAACAGCAAATTTTCGACTCAGACCTTAAAGGGGCGTGGCATTATAACCACGCGACATTTACTCCGATCGCCAAAAACTTTATGTCATGTTGTAGATTAATCTATATGTTATCCATTCTATGTGTTAGACTTACGATAAAAGTAAAGGTGAGGATACCAGAGAGCTTCAAAGTAGGATGGTACCCCCCCAAAAAACTGGGTCGAGTCACCTTAAAGAGCGCGAAAAGGGGCGAATCCAAGCGGGTTTTAACAGATCGTGCGCGAGAATTTTTTTCAACAGTACTCAATTGCAACCAGTTTTCAAAGGACTGTAACTTTATTCGCAGTTGTAAAAGCATCTTAAAATTGATTCATTGAAATATGAACTGCCCTTTACGACTTCTGTGTTTCTGTTGTCACGCTTGTAAGCACGCGTTGCATAAGCCATTTTAAAAGGTGAGATATTAGGAAACAAAAGGATAAACAATAGCTCGCATGGCCTTTGTTTCTTTGCTCCGCCCTGACAAGTTGATGAGCAAGGCGGTAATCGCTACAAAGGAAAAACCACGCAGACTTCCACCAATGAGAGCGATTCAGTTTACGCTTCACCTGTAATATTACAGACCTATGCTTCTTGCTCGACTGTAAGTAAATGTCCCGAGAACAATAGCCATTCTGGGTGATGAGAATGTCTTTTAATGCTGCTAGAAACAAAGTAGTACGACTTATTGAAAAAGCCAAAAAGGAGCGGTTATTAATGAAATAGACAACAGCAAATTGAACTCCAGAGTCCTAGTATGGAAGACCTTGAAGAGCATTTTTCCTACCAAAGCGAAACAGATGAGTCGACTCTCTAACCAAAGATGGAGCCAGCTATTCTACCCCAGAAGAAATATCCAACGTATTCAATGAGCATTTTATCTCTATTGCTGATAACATCATTGATAACACCATCAATACTGAACAAGATCTAACCAGTTTGGTGAATTTCGTAAACCGTAAAAAGGCTGGCAACTCCGCTGATTTCAATATATCCACAATTTCAGAAGGCGAAGTTTTAGGAATCGTCAAATCAGCCCCATCCAATGCTGCAACTGGACTTGATGGAACGAGCTCCCCTTTGTTAAAATTAATCGCTCCTGCAGTTGCTCCAAGTCTAGCAAAAGTAATAAACTGCAGCATAATTAACAGCATCTGCCTAGCTCAACTCAAACTGGCTGGTGTCACTCCGATTTACAAACAGGGGAGTAAAACCGATCTTGACAATTACAGACCTATATCAGTCCTCCCTGTCATTTCGAAGATTCTCGAGAAACTTGTCTGCAAACACTTCTCATTGCTTTTCTCACCAATCACGATTTACTGTACAAATGCCAATCGGGTTTTAGAGCTAACCACTCCTGCGAAACCATCCTTATCAAAATTACATATGCATGCCGGCTAGAAGCAATGGATAACGGCCTATTTACAGGTGTTGTTATGATCTGCGCAAAGCTTTCGACGTTGTAGATCATAAACTGCTGCTGAAGGAACTTCCACTAACTCCCTCAAATGGTTCCAAAGTTAGCTCAGCGGAAGGTAAACTATCTGACCCGCTCGGTATTCACTTCGGTGTATCGCAGGGGGGTATTCTTGGTCCCGCCCTTTTTTTGCTCTTCATAAATGATCTGCCTCTAGTAGACTCGATTTAGTTTATGCATCCGCACCTATCTTTGCTGAAGTCAAGGAGAAAATTAGACCTGACATTGACGCATGCATATCGATGTGGGCAAAGGAAGATAAAATGAAAATGCACCCAGCAAAGACAAAGTACAGTATTATCTCGACCAAACAAAAAATTGCAAATTCAGCAAAACAAACAGTTGACGGCATGCAACTCACTAAGGTTAAGTCAGAACGTGTCTTAGGAGTATATATTGATAGTCATCTCACCTGGAACGAACACACTGAAACACTGCGCCAGAAACTACATCAAAGAATATTATTGCACTTTTAGCAAGAGCTCGGAAATATATACCAACCAAATATCGATTGCTTCTCTACAATGCCTAAGTATCAAACCGCTCTTTACTTATTGCTGTACTGTTCGGAGCGACTGTAGCTAAACCAACTTAGACTAACTGTTTAAACTTCAAAAACCCTGCGCTCGATAAATTTTGGATAGTCCTCGGGGTAAACGATCTTTTGATAATTTTCAAAAGCTTAAGTGGCTACCAATTGGTCAAATATTCAAGCTCAATAAACTCGGCCTTTTAAACAAAGTCGTTGATGGAAGAGCACCGGAATACTTAATCACAATGTTGGGCTCACTTTGCAATTGGTTTGAACACAAGATTTCTAAGCTACCAGAACAAAAACATTAAACCGCTTACCGAAACCCAGAACCGAACCAATGGGGAGAACATTCTTCTATTCCACTATTATAAAAGAACTAAATGCTCTTAACTTAGAACCAACCACCTCCTTTAGCTTGATGAAGACAACACTGACTAATGAGGCCCCCTCAAACTATACAGTGGACAATTTTAAAGTTAAAAAAAGTTATTCTGATTTTTAATATCATTGTAGATTGGATTCCCTTTTTAACCAATGTATTCACTTCCGTTTTTAACATCTCTCAATTTTTTAAATCTCTAGAATTTTTAAGATCTTTTGTTATAATCACTATTTGTAAATAGGCTTTTTATCATGATTGTTGTAATTTATTATTACCGATTTTGTTTTTAGAGGGCCATTAGGGAGAATACTTTTCATAGTAATTGGTGTCACCCTCCTAGAATAAAGGTTATATGTTTTCCCATTGCAAAGTTTTTTTTTAGAATACTGAAGAGTGAGGAAAAGTCAAACCGGGTCAATTTTAGCCAACTCCACCAGCTGGCGACTCTGCGTGACGATCTGTTCCGTGACTGCCGGGACATATTAGGGAGCTAAGCAACAACGACGGCGACTACTACGAAACCGTCACTTAAAAAGTGAAGTCGCGCTGCTTCAAAGTTATCAACCTTGTTACCGGGGCCTAGCCGAAGGCTGGCATCGGTCATAAAATGCAACGCGTTTCTGTGTTTTCAAAGTTACATTGTTAGGGATATATCGCTGACTCGTTACTTTTGGGAATGTTCGCTGAGATATATCGCTGGTTCAGGAATTTGAAGTAGGGAGCAACAACTGTAACCATGTAAATATTAATTCGATTAGTTTGCACACGGAATGGTTTAATGCGACTATATTTACCACTTATCAATAAATAAGATCCCTGTCTATTGCAAAATATTGTTACAGTATTCATCGTAGCGATGACAAAGCTTAGTCGACGTAGAACTGTGTACACTACGACAAAGCAAAAATCTTAACTTATTAAACTTGCATGTGCCAAGCTTTGTTTATGCGTTTCGGTACCTTACAATTCGCACTCCCAACCGGAAACTTTGTGAAATATTTTCCGACAAACAATTAAAACTCATTAGGAAGAAGTCTTTCACTGCTTTGACTTACTCAAATAACCTTTGTCACGCAATATTTACGTTAGCGAGATGCGCAAATTCTCAACTGTTCAAAATTCGGGATTCCCTAACATTTTGCCTTTTCACATTATTCATTACACCTTGTTTTCATCTCTAAAGAATATTTGCAATAAAAAAGATTTTCATGTCGCCTGACAAACTTGTTGATGAAAAAGACCCTTCCACGTGGGTTGCCAAGACAAAAGTGGCCCCGGTAAAATTCACGAAGTGATTCTTGTTTAATTCGTCAAATGCTGGCAATTATTTGTGGAGTTGAATTCTAAAGACTGTATCGAAGTTCAGGAAAAGAAAAAGAAAGTCGTTGTTTTGTGTTCACGTCCTGCACAAAACTTGAATTAACACCGATTTCCACGTCACAGTCGTACAGTGACGGCGAAGAAATGTACAAAAACGCTTCATGCCAGCCTGTGCAGAGTTGTTGTTTTGCCAATCCAAATCTATTGCTTTTTTGGCGTTCTCGTTGACCTCGCATTCCTCGTTGCCTAAGCTCCCTGTGGCGGCGCCATAATCGTTCCCAGAGCTCTGGGAACGAGATTCAAAATGTTAGTCAGGGAGTCACGGAAGTGTCTCAATTTAAGTCTTGCCTTTTGCATAAAGCTACAAATTAGGTCACGCCTTGGGATCCCTCGTACAGGAGGCCGTGTACTA
The DNA here is from genome assembly GCA_964035705.1 of Porites rus. Classification (NCBI taxonomy): domain Eukaryota; kingdom Metazoa; phylum Cnidaria; class Anthozoa; order Scleractinia; family Poritidae; genus Porites; species Porites rus. The sequence continues at coordinate 14,217,539 of OZ037997.1, read as the reverse complement.
ACCAACTGTGCTAGTCCCCTTATTTCATGATTTTAACTAGGTCTATAGGCGAGCAAACGATGATCCCTAAACTAGGTAAAAATGAGGTCTTATGAGTACAGTTACATGCAAAATATTGGTTTAAAGTATGATTGATCAATCAATGTCTATCATCTATATAACGAATTCGCGGTACCTGAAATGGGCCTAAATCAAGCAGAAAGATCACGCATTTTCAATCGTGTTTATATGGGTGATCACTTCATATGCCTTTTCAAGTAAAGTTACTTACTCAGGGGCACCCAACGTCAATTTTTGGAAAATATCTGTTCGGAAGACGATTTGAGATCTAGAATTATCGGAACATTTGTTGTAAAATTTCTTGCTTGCCTGCCTCTCCTGGGATTTTCGAACATCTAAAAAATGGTATAATTTCCCAATTTTAACGGATTTTTACCCTAAAAAGGTCACCTAGAATTTTCAGGAGCCTCTTTTCTCGCTGAAATTTTCGAAAAGGTAAGTTTTGACCCCCATAATTTTCGGATCACTAGACTTCCAGCTAGGAAATCCGAACAGATGAAAAATTTTTTAGGAGATAAAAATATGCCTATATCTAACGTTTAAATACTAAAATACGTTCTACAATGCTATGTTCAAGTAGTTTTGAACTATATTCTCGCTGGGTACCCCTGACTTTCTAACCGCTGTTCAGTACGAAGTTGTTTGTGTCGAGGGTTGCCCGGGGAAGATGGTAAAAGGTAAAATTGAAGCTTTCATTATACATTCGCAAAGTGTTCAATTTGTAATCCATTCAAAGACAACATTAAAAATACCTATGCTTCTCTTTGCTTTAGGTGTTTAAGAAAGACAAACTTGCAGCGTGTTCTTTGGTTAAAAAGAAACCTGTTGCATCACAATCATTCACCTTTTTCAAGAACACACAGTCGTTCTACTCAAGTTTAGTGACTACGTTTAACTTTGGCTTTACACTATCAGCGGGATTTACGTTAGGCTTTACGCTCGACTATGTTTCCAAAAGAATATCAGACGTCAATCGCACAGTGGCTGGGAATAAGCTGGAAATAAAGGCATCAACCTACCAATCCACACTGTACGACGACTGCATAATGAATGTAAAGAATTTGGAGCCGTCATTCCTGTCTGAGCTTGCCCAGTTACCAACTCAAATCGACCGGCCATGGTGGCCGACATCGTGGATGAGATACGAAGCTTTCCTCAAAAAATACGGTTCCCATATGGTGTCGTCAGTCATATATGGCGCCAGCATAAAACAGATGGCATTCGCTGAGAGCAAAAGTGAGTACACCGAAAGAGATTTCCAAGTAAACTGCTGCCTCCAGTTGGGTGGGTCAGCTGAAGCTGTCAGCGTCAATATTAACATTTGCGCTGGTATCACTAAGGATGAAATTAAACGGGTCAAACATATGGCAATGAGTGACAGTCTCATCATAAGGGGAGGCAGTGACGAAACTCGCAACGCCCTAATTGGAAAACGCACTGCTGAACTGATCAAAAAATTCATGACCGAAGCCAAGACGACCAATTCAACTATGGAATTCAAATTCACGTCTATATGGGACATTTTGAAAGGAATCTCCAAGGTCACCAGTGACAATTATCTCAGAGCAGTCAACCTAGAGAATTTCTATCTCGGTTACAGAAACTACGGATGCCCGTTTCAGAAGTCTGGAAATCAGATACTTCAAGTGTTCAATCACAGTCGATTTTCAACCCCGGACATGCCCATATATGAATGCTCCCTCGCCCCTGACGGTTGCCATAGTGACCATGACTGTCATTACGCAATTGGGGTCTTTTGCGCCTGTCGAGGCCGAACCTGTGTAGAGTACAAAGAGATTATGCTGGAAACCGGAGCGTATAAGACTATAGCTGTTCCACACCTGACGGATACAGCTTTTGAATTAGAGTGGAAAGGCTGTGACTGGAACCCCCGTTTGCCGGGATCCAGTTGTCAGTGCCGTAAAGAAAACCACCAACGAAGAGTGGTCTGGTCCTCCTTCCAGAAATCGGGCTGCAGATTGAGGGGTTGGGAACGTTTTCCAAGAAGAAGTCGACTGAGAAAAAATTAGTCAGATATGAACGTCTCCGCGCAGCGCGTTTTTAACTATTTTCACGTCTGTTAGTGCCGCCATGTTGTGCTAGAGGCCATTAAAACGCAATAGTAAATCAATTATTAATCTGAACTTTTCACACTCCAAAAAGTTATTGAAAGATCTGCACATTAAAGGCATAAAAACGTAGCCTCTCCTACAGAAGACCTAGGGCCTGTTTACATGGAAGTGGGGTACCCCAGCTAGATGGGGTAACCCGCTTAGATGGGGCAACCCGCCTGCCCACGTAATCTATCATTTTAAAAGTTCACATGACAGGTGGGGTGACCATATGAGAGATTATATAGACAGGCGGTTATTCCACCAAAGCGGGTAAACAACAACAACAACTTTATTTTGCGTCTGAGAGGATTGTAAAGGGCAGTTGACATAATATAGCAAATTCCAAAACAATGGTATCTTTACAATTTACCAAAAAAAAAAAAGAAACAGATTGAAATAACATGAATTGAATAAACCTTACATGGAGTATTTTTATCGCGAAAATGAAATAACTTTTTCCGCACGTGTGCACATCTATGGCATGATAATGACAAAAAGAAAGAAAAAGTAAATGGTTGCATTGAAAATATCAGAAATATTACTTTCTTGTCTTCGATTTTGCTAAATAATTTGCAAGACTTATTTTATAGACTAAATTCGCGGAAAAATTGATCTAAAAATATATTATTATTAGTCCGCGAAAACGCTGTTGCATGGGCACAAGGAAGTTGCTCGAACCGGCGGCTTATGGGGCTCCTGCCATTATTATAGACTGGACTGGACTGGACTGGACTTCGAGGGTTTGGAACTCTCCGGGGACGCGACTGAGCATGAGTGGTTCAACTGACGAATAGACCTCCTTAGGCTGTATGTTTTGTTTTCCCAATACAGGTCATGTGTTAATTCTCTAGAGAGCTGTTACTTTTCAGTAAATTTCGTCTCATTCACGTGCGTATGTACGCAAATTTATGAAAAACAAAGGGCCAAGTTCCCCTGGGACCTCTATTGGTTAAACCAGTCATACAAGCTATAGAGGTCTATTGCCGGCCTCCACTGACATGAAAAGATAGTTGTATTCTTAGCCAATTCACTCTCTTTTGCTAACTTTTCACCGAGAAAAATGGTTTTCTTCAGAGTTTAATATATCAGCCACTTGTGACAAATAAATTACTGATTGCATAAATTTATTTAATACCATGTTTCAGTTCGTCCGTAAGTTCAAAATGATGGGAACGGTTAACGCCAAAAATGCTAACAAGAACATACAACGGCCGTCATAACCGTGAGGGAGTTTAGGGTGATGTTACACGGGACGATTCGCAACGACCATTTTTAGCGCAACACTGCGTTGCAATGCTGGAACAATGTTGTAACCATTGGAAACAATGTCGCAACGATATTGCAACGCTGTGTTACGCTAAAAATCGTCGTTGCGAATCGTCTCGTGTAACATCACCTTTAAGCAACGAAGAAGGAAACGGCAGCGAAAACGTCCCCCAAAAAGTGAATTCGCGCTGTTTAAAACTTCATTACTCTTATTTCAGCTCTCTTAATTTGTCAAATATTGACGATATTTCGGGAGTTGAATTCTAAAGGTTTGTCTCTATGTTCAGAAAAAGAAAAAGAAAATCGTTATCTTGTGTTCACGTCCTCCATAAAACGTGAAGTTAGGAAGTTTCACGACGTCGTGCAGCGACGGCAACGAAATATACAAAAAAGCGTGATGTACGTGCAAAGTTGTTGTTTTGCCAATCTAAACCTATTGCTTTTTTCCGTTCTCGTTGACCTCGCCGTCGTCGTTGCTTAAACCTGGTTTTCACTAGCGCATAAGCATAAGTGTTAAACAATAGAAATCGAATCGATAAAAAATGTTGGCAGTGCGCATGTTTTTGACTTAAAATTATTAAAGGAATTTTATTTGGTGTTTGGGATTTATTACAACATTCATTCGATTCGAGAAATATCTATAGGTGAAGGGAAATATTATAAAAAAACAATTGGACTTATTTTACTTGGTGTTCAACCCCTGTGCATCAACAATGATTACATGACATCCTCTCCCGAAATGAGAAAATGATTTCTGTTGATTCGTTCTCCTTGGTCTTATTGAAGGAAAATGTTGATCGAAGAGTTACGTTAGCCACTTGTGGCATTTGCTACGATATATGTTTGTAGTGAAGTCGTTGTAAGCGCTCTTGTTGATTGATTTGAGTAAACTATTTTACTACTAATAGTTTTGGTCTTTAAGTTAATTAATGATCGATAGAAAGTTTCTCCTGACATGAATTCGGTGCAAAGGAGATGTACCAATTTGGGCATCTCCGCGGTAACACTTCTGTTCGTGAAATATGTTTAATTAGAGCCTTTGACAGATGGCAAAGCCTTGCTTATATTAAGTATTTTATTAGCCTGTGTACAGACGTCCCCAATCCCTCAGGAAAAATCGGGAGAGGAGACGTCTGTGAATCGGCGACGATAATCGTGTTCCCGTTTCCCCGGAATGTTGGGGACAGCCTCTGATTGGTTGTAATGTTAATGCCATGACGCAAATAATTTCCGGTGTTGTGATTGGAGAACGAACCTCAGAATTGATTCCCCGGGGGAAAGCTCAGCCTTTGTGGACATTCATATTTGTTTACCGGTATTTGCCTCGAAAAGGCATGAGAAGGTAAGACCACCGATGTTTGCTGGCGGTTGCGGATGCATCTGTCTGTATCTGTCGGTATTGTAAATAAAAGAGAAGGCATACAAAATCCAACGTTAACAGCCAAGGCCGCGGGTCAAGCTTACCCCAAAAAGATTCTATCAATGAACTGATTATTTGAAAACATGAATCCGTAAGTCGTTCCCGTAACTGGTGTCAAATTTAAATCGGCATTCTTGTATGCGTAATGAGCAGTGAATATTTTAAGAGAACTTCTCTGCATTTGGTCAGATTGAAAATCTTTGAATGGATTAAATGTCTTAGAAGACATTTACATCAAATTCAGGGAAACTGAGCTGGTAGAAATTTCCTAACTAAATCGCGTGTGAATTCACGGCTCATTACGCATGCAAAAATGCACACAGAGATGAATCTGAAATCTACAACTACCAACGGTTCAACTTAATTTCGAATAATAAATATATTAATGGATCTTAAGAGGTACGCTTGACCTGGCTTGACTGTAATCATCTTCAACGTGAAGATGTTCATCTAGCCTGTACACAGACGCCAGAGCTATTTTTCGACCTACCTGTGCCTTTTTAACTGTCAACGAAAGAACAAAAAAAATAATTTATGCAAATTTATACCGGAACACGATTAACGACGGCGATTCACAGACGTCTCCTCTCCTGATTTTTCCTGAGGGAGTGGGGACGTCTGTACACAGGCTAGTATTTTATTCAGTTTAATATTTTTGACCTTAATCTGGTCTTCAGTCGATATTTACCAGGAAATGACTACCTTACTTGTTTTCTACAGTTTTAAGCGTGTTTCTTTGAGTTTTAACCGAATTCATGGCGGTGGATAACCTGGATAACTTTAATTAGATTCAAGTGATTCCATAGGTGTTTTTGTGGTTAAACAACTATTGTTCTAAATTCTGCCTTGTACTTTGAACAGTATTTTTAATTTATCTTCTGAGTTTTTGATGACGTCCTTAGTTGATTTATGGAAAAGTTTTAGCCAATCATCTTCGATGAAGACGCTTAATACCTTCTGTAAATCGACAACAAGCTAAGATTTCAAACTGTAATTTTAATACTTTCCTATCTATTATTATGAAAAGTTTGCGTGTGACTAGTAATTGTTCTCCTTATTTTGCATTGGCCAGTTAACCTAAGCTTAATAGTGAAAACTTGGGTTGAAAAACCATTTTGACAAAGTATAGTATCTCGAAGGTTTGATGCCAATGAGACTCTTTTAACCAATCAGATTAGACTTACGTCAGCATTCGGTTTGCACTAAGCAGCTGGTTTCCTGGCTGATATAAAAATGGGTGTAACACAGGTTTAGCAGAGAATTGTAAAATAGGGGTTGAGCTAACTTCGTGACATTGGACTTAAGAATAAAAATGGAGTCAATCAAACTAAATAATCGTCTGTTTGTTGTGAGAACCAGCTAGTTTCCCAGAAAGGTTCTTCAACACAAGCACAAGAACATGTGTAAACAAGTGAAAACTGAGTCGACATAAGCACAAGCATAAGCACAAGGCCGTGGACCAATCATAGGCCACTTTGACTCAGACCTCATGCGAACATATCAAAAGCAATATGGCGGACGAAGCGTCCGCCATCTTGTTTATCATGGGCTTGAGGAGAACTGGTATCGAGAATTGAGTCAAATATGCCATTCTACATGTGCCTATGTTGTTATACTTATGCTTATGCGCTAGTGGAAACCATGCAGGCTTAAACTCCCTTTTATCAGCTATGCCACCACAACAGCCGGGGAGTAGCCAGGATTTCTTCCTGAGGTAGATAGATAGATAGATAGATAGATAGATAGATAGATAAGTAAAACGATAAGTATTAAAGCTACATGAGCTTGTAGGGTCGTTTGTAATTAACTAATCACTAAATAAACTAAAAAACTAAAATCTAGCAATATTTACAGAAAAAGCATTTGAACATAAATTAGCGATATTTGCAAATGTGAAATTGTGAGCATAAATTTAAGTATATATAAAGTCATCTTTTCTAAAATAACAAGTGGATGCAGACGTTATCTTGAAGCTAAATTCATTAAAGTTACTATAACTAGAGACAAGAGAGGATAAAGGGGACAGAGAAGGCATCCCCCATACACACCCTATTCCATAGGTAATTCCTCTCGAGTTATTTTTAGAATCGGGGTAAAGTTACCTCGCGCGCTGCGTGGATGTTTCGTGGAGGTTTCGCATGACTAAACGCCGTGCAAAACATGTCGGGCGAAAGGCAATGAAAGCGTAAAGAGATCGAGAGCATTTCTGAATATTGAAGCGAAATGAGTCGACGCTCACGTGGGAAAAGGGAATTGCTGGACTGTTTGACAACCTGTGAAATCATTTTAACTCGAAGTTGTCGTTACATCAGTGCTTTAATAAAATGAGAAATTTCGCCGGTCTATTGAAACCGGTCGTTTGTATAATAAAGCAAGTAGGACGCCAAGTGTTATTTTTGTTGAATTATAAAAGACTAATAAAAGAATGAATATCAAACCAGAAATTGCTCTCTTCAAACTGTAAATTATAAATGATCCTGTGAGAATATTCAGTGTGTTAAGGATTGCCCCGCTGTACTGTTAGCTCTATACAAGAGAGGAAGGGCGATTCTTTTTTAATTTCCTTTTCGCAGACACAGCTTTAGCAGAAATCTCTCTTTAGTCGTTTTCGTCGACAAAACAAATAGCAATATGGCTCTCCGCATCTTCCGCCATTTTTTTCTACGTCAATTCGTGAAGGACGCGTGGCTCTGAACGTGGGTCATCCACGCAGAACACATTTGCGCTATGTGATTGGCTGTGTCTAATCCCCCTTGGGATCTATGTCTTAAAAATAATTCGAGACGAATTACCTATGGAATACGGTGTGTATGATTTGTCAGGGCTCTACAATTGTTGGTCATCGCTTTCCAAAGGACTGAGCCTCTAAACGCGACAAAGTCTTTCATGTAACGCGTGTTGAAGAGTGGAACTATTAAAGAAGCGCATGTCAGGTTGAATAATTTGTGGCCTGCTTCTTTGTGGCCCTTTTCTTCTTGGTGGTCAATTGAGTTTCCTATTTTTTATTTTAATTTTTAAAAATGTTAAATACACTGAACTAACGCCTCTTAAATGACAACATCATTATACCACTGTCAGGAAAATACTAAGGCTCAGTAACTTTCATTTGAATAGTCACACTTACTTTAGGATTTCATCCACAAACTCAACCGTTTATAGAACCACTTTGTACAGCGCAATAAAAACAATACCACAGGAAAGAACTCCTCAGTAGCTTTCAGTTGAATGGTCACACTCTGTGATTTCATCCACAGACTCAAACGTTCATTGAACCACCTTTTACAACATAATAAACAGTACCACTGACAGTAAAGTACTGCTCATGCAGTAGCTTTCATTTGAATGGTTACTTAACGATTTCGTCCACAGACGAGACTCAAAAGTAATAACCACCTTGAACAGCATAATTGATAAACAGTACCACAAGAAAGTGCTGCTCAATAGCTTTCATTGGAATGGTTACACTTTAGGATTTCATCCACAGATGCAATAGTTAGAACCACCTTGTACAGCATAATAAACAGTACCACAGGAAAGTACTGCTCAGTAGCTTTCATTTGAATGGTAACACTTTAGAATTTCATCCACAGACGCAATCAACCACCTTGTACAGTATAATAAACAGTACCACAAGAAAGTACTGCTCAATAGCTTTCATTGGAATGGTTACACTTTAGGATTTCATCCACAGACTCAAAAAAGTAATAAATTACACTCGTAAATGTTTTATGAAATTGACCCCTGCTCGGTAGCTTGTTATTCCCAATGCAGTAGAGTTGAGAATATCCATGCACAAATATTGCAAATGCGAAGAATTTTGCGAACAAACGAGCTGGCGAAATTGGCTCGTCTGACATAAGGGCAATTTTACGATTTAATATGCACTCAAAAGCTTCCCGGAGGGCTAATATTTACTTCAAACACATTTGAGGGGGCTTAATAGAAACGAAGAGCTTATTTGAGAGGAGGGCTTATTTAATTTGACAAAGACGATGGTATCAGCTCTCCATTAAGAACTAGAATACAAAGTAGAAAAGCTCAAGTACAAGGCCATTGGAGGTCATGCAGCCGAGGATAAAAAAAAGTCCAGTTAGTGAAGAGACCATCCCACTGGATCAGTCCACACGAAGTTTTACAGTCGTGATTGATTAATACAGTTCCAACATTTATTAGTGAAGAATGATAAGGAGGAGGGAGGGGGGAGCTTAAAACAGAGGGGAGCTTATTAACTTTCTTCCCTTGAAAAGGGCGGGTGGGGGCTTATTAGAAAGGGGGACGCTTAATAGAGGAGTTACAGTATTTGTATATTTGGCATAAACTCACGATTTATGCGCTCTTGTAACATTACTACAAATTCGTTTTTCCTTTTCATTGCATTTGCGTGGATCAAGAGCATTATGTATAAACAAATTCCAGCAATTTAACAGTTCTTTTTCGTTTTTTTTTTTTGGATTATTTTGCAAACGCCCGGCAGTTGGTTCTAATTTTTCTCCAATAGTTTAGTGGTTTATTTGCATGAGGTAAAGCTCACTGACAAACTAGACTATCGACGACCACCAACGATGGACCTGTTATTTACTTTGTTATCGTCGTCACAGCTTTTTTCTTTAGAGAAAGGGAAGCCCATTTTTAGTTTTTATGTAGCTGGTAGCTTCCACAGTCGCTCAAATAGTTAGTTAACTCAGGAGCCTGGTTAAAGCTTCCAATTTCCTTATCATCCATGTGATGCGTCAGCTGTGCATTTAGCATGCGATATACAGAATTCATATTTTGCCAAAAAATCTTTCGCTTGGAAACATTTCAACTTCTATTTTGAACAACAGGTGCCGTCAAACAAACACACACCCAATTGAATAACGTCGACCTCTCTCAAGCCACGATTTCCCATAAGCGTCCCGGAGAGACTACTCCCCAGTATGATAGCATACACGGGCAGGCTTAGCCTACGCCGCAGACAAAAGTAAACTCTGGTTATGTCCGTCTGCGAAAAAGCGCCGAAAAATGCCATTGTCATCCAGACCCTTAGATAAGGGTGGGGCGGTGTCAAATAAAAAGTGTTTCGGACCTTCAGGCCTCAGTTTGGTCTACAAATAAGGGAAAGGGGGGCGGGCACCCCGGACCCCTCCCCTGGATCCGCCAGGAATAAGCACGATGTAGATAGAATCAAAATATCGGAATAAAAACTGACTGACTCTAGGAAGATCTCAAAAGTAGAGGCCAGTCATTGGAGAGGTGTGTAACTCCCCCGGCCTGGACCAGGGTGAGCATTAAAGTTCTTTATGGCGCTGCTGAGCGGTCTGATGCTTTCTCTTGTACGGCCTACGCGTTACGAAAGTGACTGGAAAAGAGTGAGGAGTTGTAATGCATTTTTATCTGAAACCTTTTGCGGGAAAATTGCTGTCAAGATATGCTTTCTGATACAACATTTCCGATAATTTGGTTAATTAAGGCCAACTTTATTCCAGGAGGTGCCTGCCGAAGTAAAAATGTCACTAAAAAATTTACGTTTCTGCTTTACCCGTGAGTGATGGGATAGACTGTTCACAGTCCTCTATTTTCCCGTAGGATCGTCGAGAATTCACCAGCGGCCATCGTGTCGACCGAATCTAGAAAATGCCTAGCCTTACAGGGGTGAGCGCTCGATTTTGACGATGTTAAGGAAAAACAGAGGTCTTTAACAGACAGGCTAGTTATGGGACAGACCAATTAGTAGTGTTCACACCACCTTGTACCGCACAACTACCATCGGCGATATTTTTAAGAGAAATATTAATTTGGCTTTATTTGTGTAATTCGCACAGGAAACCGAAATAGACAAGGAAAGAAAGGAAGAAAAAAGAATAAAAGGATAGCTAATTAACAAAATTTAATCCAGACAATATTGCGTAGCATCGAAAACAGAATCAGTTTAGATGTCTGGGAAACTGCCTGCCTACCCCTCCCCTAAGCCATCATTTTTTCCTAAGTGAGATGTAAGTGTTAATGTTAGCTTAGGGGAGGGGTAGTTGGACAGTTTCCCAGAATCCTAAATTGACCCAAAAACAGTGTGATCGAGGGAGGTAATTATGCGCCAGCAGGTACAAATGACAGGTTATTTTATTTGGGGAACAATTGAGCACCCGGTGTTGTGAGAAGAACAAAAATGTTGTCACTTGTTGTTTATATGCACTGATTAGCTGCGTGGAATGCTTTCTTGGCTATTTTTCGACCTTATAACATTAACTACAAAAGTGGTTGAAACGCTTCAACGCCCCTTACACTGAGCGATCGACTTTTGTTGCCAGCGTTGTTTCTTTCCAAAGGAAGGAAGGTAGGATAGAATAATTTACGATTATTTATAAGTATTTCCTGAAGCAGGTGCTCCTTTCTTTCACCATTTAGACAGTTACTGTCTTAAGTGATACAAGCAGGTTATTCAGTTTTTACCCGTAAACACAGGTGTACAAAGCCCTAGAACTCTGCGGGCCGGGTATTTAAACGATGGTAACTATTATTAAGGTTTAAGGTAGCAGAGGGTCTTCTAGTCTGTTTGCAATTTGGTATTTATGGATTATAGTTTTCCATTCTGCGCTGTTTTCAGTAATGTTCAGATTTTACATTTGGCCTTTTGACAAAACGCGGCTGTGTTAAACAAGGGCCCAGCTTGTCCATGCCTTGTCTCGTACGTACAGTTTTCCAAATGAAAGGGGCAACCTATCCCTGGTATAATAAATTATCTCGACGTTTAATGCCTGGAACTGAATGCTTTTTGCACTCTTGCTTTGGTCAGGGCGTGGTTAAAATTGTCTGGTTATGTACATAAAATTGTAAATATAAAAGGAAACTGAGATCAGGAATTCAGAGACATTGTTTTGTTTCACGTAACTTGACTGCTAACCCTTAAAAACTGAAAGGTGATTTACAATTAAATCAAATTTAGATTGTAAATGGCTCTAGTTGATCTGCGACTCCTATTATGTACCATTCGCCCCATGTTAGGGAATCCGGATTCCGAAATCAGAAAAAGTTTTGTTTGTGAAATTCGGAATGCAGAAAAATTTTCCTTGTAAAATCCAGCCGGAATCCTGGGCATTGGAATCCAAAAAATAGCTCAAGAAAACCAGAATCTCACTAACGATTGGAATTCAGAATCCAGTTCCACTGACAAAGACTGGACTCCCTGGAATCCGGAGCAATCCGCGGCGTGGATTGCAGAATTCAAGACTGTCTTCGATTTCCTTATACTGGGCAAACCACCTGATTACACAATTTTCTTTGTTTAGTGTGATAAGCATTTTTTGTTCAAAATGTTCGTTACCAGTCAGGATCTCTGCTCGTTTTTTTTTTTTTTTTTTTTCGATTTGTGCTAATGCCCGTGATTTAACCAATTAGGTCTGAGTTCAGGAGAGGACTTTTTGGCCATTAAAGAAGGAAAGATGCTAGCCCCTTAGGTATATGTTTGAGCCTGAGACCCAAGCAGCTCCAAGTCACTTACGTAACCTGCACATTCAGCTTGTGCGATTATGGTGTTGCGTCTGCGCATGCGGCGAGCTCTTCTAAACTTTGTCGTCAGCTTTCTCCCTCCGATCAAAGCAGGAGGGAGAGCCCTCTAAACGAGGTTGCCAGGCATCGACCTTTCCAGGCTATTTGATGAGTTAAAATTAAGACGCTTTGATATTTTTCCATCGCCTTGAAAGTAATTTTATCCCTCTTCGATCGCCATAACATTTGCCCTACTAACTGAACTTGGATTGAAGTTTGTTAAAATGTAGTTTTGAGTAAAATCGATATTGCCATGTCAACGATATTAAAGAAGAATTTTGTGACATTTACAGATCAGTCATCGAAAGCCGAAAGCCTGAGTGAATATTGGTATGCTCTCCGAAAAAACTGTGTCGAAACGAATTAATTTACCGCGTCTGACTTGTTACTTTCATGTATATAAATCAGATATATAGATGAAGGCGCCTAAACATACCTGCTCACACTTGCTATATGTCAATATTCAAGGTCAATACACCACACGTAGGAGTGACACTCAGCTAAGAGAGCAATGCAACGCAATCTTTTAATTTCTTCTTTTCTACTCTGTGGACTTTCAATTTGTTTGGGTAAGCACATTATACTTTATTTCTATTTTATCGTAATATTCCCAAAAGACCTAAGATCTAGGGTACTTTATTTAATACTGATAACTTTAACAAGAGAGAAGATAGATTACTCTCCCTTGACTTTAAAAATCAATAAAACAATTTGAATATTTTTCAAAAGTTCCATTGACCATTGTCGAGGAATGAAGGTTATCATCGAGCCAAAACAGGATCAATCAGGTGTTAACGACGAATGCCGCTAACCTGGCTCGGAGAAATTAGAGATCCTTGTAACAGTTGTACTATGTGCTTCCCCTTTGTAATCTTTGCCCAACGCTTCCTATTACTAACTGTACCGTTTTAGTTTCAGCAGGTCCTTCGCCTCAGTGGCTTTACCAACGAATTCATGCTCTTCCGGTTAAAGGTGGTCACTTGACCACTGAGCTTCACGCTAAAAAGTCAGAGATTCCGGAACACAAAAAGAGGAAAGACGGCGTGAAGAGACTATTTAACTTTCTGGATTCTGCCATACAAGACGGTGGAAGTGGAAGCGGAGAAGGATCGGCTCAAGATTCGGTTGTTATGACTACTAAGGAAAGTTCCGGTTTAGCTGAAAGGCAATTCTCTACGGACGGCAGGCATAAGCAGCTGGAAATAAACAAACCACTCCACGCTGCAGAGAACTTAACCAAAGAACAACAGAAAGCGGTGGACAAGCCTAAAACAAGTTTTGCCAGTCATACTCAACCGGTTTCAACAGGCTTTTCTGGATCAGGGGCAGAGAATATACAGCTGGCTAACCGTTACGCGGCTCAAAGCCCGCAGGTAACCCAAAAAAGCTACTTTACTGCACAGAGAACAGCTGGGTATGCAACTTTTAAAGCGCCACAAACTTCAACATGTAAGTAGATAGAAGAAGTGTTCACGGCCAAGAGTGTAATTTCTTTCAGCATGTCGCCCAGTGTGACGGAATCCAAGGCCGTCTTGGATGCTCTGGATTCCAAGCTGTGGATTCCAGATTCCAGGCACTGGATTCCGGATTTTTTGTCAGTGGAACTTGGATTCCGGATTCCAATCGTTAGTGGGATTCCGGATTCCTTTAGCTGTATTCCGGATTCCAAAGCTCAGGATTCCGGACTTCACCATCTAAAATTCCCGTATTCTGGAATCCGGATTCCCTGACATGGGCACAACTATTGTTAAGCAGAAAAATAAATGCCTCACCTCTTATCTGCAATTGATCTTTTTTTTTTTTTTAATTTGAAGTAAATCTTAACCTTAAGACAGACACTCTTTTAGAGAACACACCCTTAGCTACCCTTCACTGGAAATCATACAATAGTTGTGGGTTGTCTTTTTTACGTATTCGATTCACTACTTGATGCACATGCCATATTTACTATGACTAGGCTGGAGAAAGTAACACTGCGATAAAAACAAACAAACAAACAAACAAACAAACAAACTAACTAACATCCCGTGCATAAGGAGTTGCTCCTATGTGCATTCACCCTTCCTACTAAGTTTCGCTTCTGTATTCCTATCAGATTCACCAAACATCTCTCCGTACATGCGCTCAATGCAAGCTCAGAAAATAGCTTCCGCTTACCCAGTGGCTGGTCAGCGGCCTAACCCTTATGGTCATACAACTTTACGTACACTACCACCAGCTATCCCCGTGCGAAGTCAAGTTATTGGTAATGAAATCCGATCTCAGCATTCGTCCGCAACCGCCCAGCAAATGCTCGGTATGTTAAGCGCTACTTATTTTCGACGATACTAAGTTAGCTTTTTTCAATTTCAGCCCATATCATTATTAAAATAATCGGCAGTGGAATCTCGATGTAACGAACCTCTATGTAACGAAGTCCTTGGGATAACGCGCGATTTTCTTTACCCCCGTAATAGTAAAATATATGGAAACGAACCTCGATATAACGAAACCTCGTTATAGCGAACAAATTTTTTCCAGTCCCTTGGCCCTTAGTTATATCAGGGTTCCACGGTATCTTCGTTTCGAGAGTAACGTGTGGTATTTTAGACTGCATTTCCTTTTTGTCGTTCCATCTTCCAATAGACATGAAACCCCTATGTTATTAGGTCAATAGCCTGGGACCAGGCCCTGCAGTGGGGAAAAAAGGCAAAAGAATGGGTGAAACAGCAAAAAAAAATCGGCGAGCGGCTCGAGACCGAGCGGTGGACTGGGGAAGGGGAAAGGCAGTGCTTTCCCCTCCCCAGACTACCGTTCGGTTCGCTTCATTCGCCGATTTTTTCATCTTTTTTCCACTGAATTGAGGAACCTGGTCCCAGGCTATTAGGTCAAGTAAGTTACCAAGATAAGTTAGGAAGTAGGTCCACAATAGGTGTCAGCAGGTCTGCTACAAGTTGTTATGTTATTGTTATATATTATTGTTATATTGCAATTTTTTATATTACCTCAGACAATGTTGCTCACGCGCAACTGACACGAAATCAGCTTTAAATGACGGTAGCTGTAATTAAATACATGCACTCCCTCAAATGCCGCCCCTTTTACTGTAAGTTGCACCCTCCTGGAAGCCATCCATGTTTTATCATTTTTTGGCCCTCTGCACGGTGCTTTAAGGTTATTTTAATGTGAGAGATTGCCTGTTGACGAAATCAAGATCAACCATTACAATTATAAAGTTTCTATGATCCTAAGGGGCTGTCGTGCTTGCTTTTTGAATAAGGCTTCGAGGAAGACTTTTCATGCTTTTGAGTCCGTGGATAAAATCAATGTGATCATTCAGGTAAACGTTAGTGAGCAGTACGTCTGTGGTACTGTTCTTAATGATGTACAAATTGGTTCTAGTCTTTAGGTGAAAATTTAAGAATAGGATGAAAGCTAGGTCTGGGCGTTACTTTGCTTTATACAGTTAATTAACAGATCATCCCATGAGTTTATAGCTCTCTCGTAGAGCCAATTACCTACCACTTTTGTCCCTTTTTCGTAGGGGGCCCAAACAGATCAAATATTCAGGCACCGTATTATATCACAACGACCATTATGGGCCCTAATGAATATGGCACCTATAACGTTGATGCCCGCGGAATTCCTGCTGCTGAGAGGAAATCACCAGATCCTCTTCAATTGAAACCATACGGTGAGGTAAAAAGACAACGCGACGAGTTTCACCAACAAGCTAGAGCTCTTATCCCTGGCAGTGTGCCCATTAGAACTTACAATCGCTATCCCTACCACCTACCCCAAAGGAATCTTCCTGGAGAAGTCCGAGGTATCATTCAAAGCCGGTTGCCATATCATCGTGCAAATCCGTTAGTATCGCGGGCACAAATGCCCATAATGCAACGCGCGGTAGTGACTGCGCCAAACCCAGCACGATTTCCTGGCCAAGTTTACTACAGAAACAACATTCCTCAGCAACAAGCTAGCCTCGCTTTGACAGAGCATATGATGCGAAGCAATGGGTATCCGCTGGTTACGCGGGCGCCTGTTGCAGTTGGTAGGGCGGTGATCAACCGAAAGCCGCAGCCTGGTAATATTGCGACGTCACTAGCTGCGGCGGCTGCGAGACTCGTTGCTCCAGCTCGACCAGAAGCTTACGAAAACTCAGCCACTGCAGAGGCAGTTGGCTCTCTTTCTGCTCCATACTTAGGGGTGCACGCTGTCAGGTCAAGTACACACCCAGGCCGATTGTAAGATGAACCAAGAGGAGACAATGTGGCCTTCTTGATAGGAGAGACTCTTAAATATTCTGTCGGTTAAAATACAGTAACTATGACTAAATTGATGTACAGATCTGTAAAGAATTAAGCGATATCTATGGCAGATTGTTTGTCCCAGGTGATTTTAAGTGAAGGACATCACCCGAGGTCCGCTTCTTTCTTGGACCACGTCCAAACTGATGCGGTTTACTTTGGAGACGGGCAACCTTTCCGCCTTGCAGTTAAACAAAAACAGCTCAAACTGGGCGGAATCACATGAAAAGGCGTTCGAAAAAGGAATATTAAGTTTCCAAACGGAGTTTTACAGCTTGCGAGGGGGTCACAGGGCCAAAAGGGAGTTTGTTATCTTACCAACAGAAGAGTGAATGCCGGCGTTTTTGTAAGCTTTAAATGGCAAGAATAGATCAAAGTACCACTGGTGCTATGGAAACACACCCCCAGCTCCTCCCCTACATTTGGCGAGGCACCCACCCTCGATCGAGCTTATGAGCCGATACCCGTCTTTTTTATTGCATTCCTTTTAGCCAAACGTTTTTCGGGCTTAGACAATCCAGATTGTTTGGATTTTCCTGTTAGCCGGAACAAAAATCTGAAATAAGATTGATCCATACTGTAGCTGCTTGCTGCTCTGTTCTTCTAGGTAAGGTAAGGTAAGAACTTTATCTTAGCAAGATGAAAAGATCAGCATTGCGTGGGGTCGTGCATACAACAATTACAAGAAAAATAAGGAGTACTGAAAGCAAATGTACGATTAAAAATTAAAAACTTTTAAAAATGTTTGTAACCGATATTTCAGTTTTTAGTTGTAGCTAAAATAGGTAATGAAAATGTGCAATTGAAAATTAAAACTGTTAAAAGTATTCGTATTCAATTTCAACACATCGTTTTTTCATTTCTTGCGCTGAATTAAGCGTCTTCTCGTGGAGAAATGAAAAGAAAAATACCTCTTTACCTAGTGTTGGTTCATACTACGAGTCGTCAACTGAAAGTTATCTGGAATTTTGATTCAAGGAAATTCAGAAGACAATTACGAATAGACAAGTGCTGAGAAGCGCGTACCTTCTAAACACACCCACACATTGGACACTATAGTTTTACGGCGAGAAAACGCAAGCGTTTTCGCTTCGTTATGGGGGAACTTAAGTTTAATATACTATAATCCTTTAGCGTTTGCCCGAACTAACCTTCATCCGACGTACTTAATTTATCGATGAACGAACACGATCTTGCAATCGAAAAGCAGTTTCGTTAAATGGAGTACAAATCTGAAAGTAGATTGAGATACCAATCTGAACGATCCAAGTGCGAAGGTGGATCGTTCAGATTGCAGTCTTAGATTGTTTTAGTCCTTAATGGAACAGAGAATCAAATTTTGGATCGCAAAATCCGGATTTCGATTGGTCAAAACGTAGTATAGCGGACTCAACGCTATCGATGAATTTTTGGTAACACGGAAGCGGAAGTTTGAAAAATGCTTTAGGGCCCTTCAGATTCTCATGTGTTACTCAAAAGCAACAACAACAACTTTATCGCACGTGAAAAAGTTTTATTACAACCACGAAGCCAACAAAACAAAGAGTAGACGGGAAATTTCTATGTGTAGAAGCATGCATATCATGTGCATTTTAATCGCTGTTACCGGAGAGTACCCCTGGTCTACCTGTGCTTTAAATTCTTCAAATCCTGTAAAGTCAAACTGAATTTTGGATCACCAGTACCTAGTTCGATTCCGCAGTATCACGTTTTGGGAGCGTTTATAACTTTGTATAATTGTGAGTTTAACTTGTGAGTCGGTGGATAAAATCCTACAGTATGATCATTCAATACTGTACAAGGTGGTTCTGCGAACCGATTCTTAAAGTGTGTCCATTCAAATTAAGGCTCCGAAGCTGTAATTGCACCGACAAGGTCGTTCTAACATTTCAGTCTGTGGAGTTTGAGTAGGACGATTCAAACGAAACCTTTTCTGTACACTACTTAACCCTTTCACTGCCAGAGTGAGTAATGGAGTTTTGCAAGGTAGCTGATAGCTCTAACTTTTCAGTCTGTGGACGAAATCCTATGGAGTGACCATTCAAATGATTCCTTTCTAACTGTACTTTCACATGGTGCTACTTCTTTTTCAAAATTTTACAAAATAAAATTTGGGATTTTTTTGTCGAATTTTGCCTTTGCCCACGTTTGGCAGTGAATGGGTTAAAGACCGTCCTCAATAGGTTATTCGGGATCCGGGAGTAACCTTATTTGAAGGCCGGGATTCGGGATTTCAAAGCAAAATGGGGGCAGGACTTGAGATTTAAAGTAGCGTGGGTTGCGGGATGTTCAAAATAACTCTCGGGATTACGGAATTGGGCGAACATTAGGGTCGGGATTACGGGATTGAAGAACCCCACTGGGGACCATCCTACATACATACATACATACATACATACACTTTATTGAGCATTCCTAAAAAGGGCTTTTCACCATCAATATCAAAATAAAATAATTAAATTAAATGGAAAATGAATTAATTATTTATTTAATTTAAAAAAAAAACTATGTACAACAATAACTAAATAGTAACTTTGTACAAACTAACCTAGTTCATGTTACAAATCGTTCATTAATTAGACGTCTCTTAAAAACATTAGTATCTATGATATCCGTTAAGTCTTTACTTAAATTATTCCATGTTTTCACACCACGGTAATGAAAAAGCGCGTTGACCAGCATTGATTCTACAAGATGGAATATCGAGGCTATCTCTATATCTTGTCTGTCTATCATGGACAATAGCTCGAGTTGAAAATTTATCTGACAGACCTTTGAGACATTTATGCATCATAACTACATCATTGACCTTAAGTCTTTGTTTGACATTTAGCCATCAACGTGATCTTAGACCTGCAGAGATATGGTCATATTTGCGGAGTCCCAAGATAATCCCGGCTGCAAAATTTTGAACAAGCTGAAACTTATGGATGTTAATCGCCAAGGTATTGATCCGAACTGAGGAGCAATAAAATAGCCTGATAAAAACAAAGCTATTAATGATTAATAAAAGTGTTTCCTTATCAAGTAAATGCTTAATTCTATTGATCTGGATCAGTTTGTTCATACAACTAGCAACAGTCTAACGTATGTGTTCATCATAGGAGAGGCACTGATTTAAAAACACTCCAAGATTCTTTGCTACAGTTGTTGATGATATTGGTTTGCCCCAAAGTGTTATTGTAAAGTCACGTAACTGTTGTAGCAATTGCGGCACGCCTACCACGAGAACTTTAGTGTTATCTGGATTCATAAGCAGTGAATTGTGACAGCACCACCTACAGATTTCGTTTAGATCAGAGTTAACTGATGAGACTGCGTTACATAGCTCATTACTTTTAAAGTACAGTTTAGAATCATCAAAGTAACAAGCAGTTCGACAAAGTTTAGGTACATGTTACTCAATCATTTATTTTAACAGTAAACAGAATGGGGCCAAGAATGGACCTCTGTGGAACTCCATAATCAACTGAGAGAGACAGCGAAACCACATTCCCAATACGAACGTACTGGTACCTTCCTTTTAGGTAACTTTTTAACCATTGCAGCGCTGATGGAGACACACCAAGGCTTCGAAGTTTAACTAACAAGTCATGGCTTATACTGTCAAAGGTTCTTGACATGTCCATCAACACCAATATTGAGATTCTCTTTTCATCCATAGCTTTTAATAGGTCATCAGTGACAGAAGAGCCGTTTCAGTGGAATGGTATTTATCCTTTAACTAAAATGCTACCATCTGATTTTCAGAGTTTGACAAAGTGAAATTCCATAGTCTAGGGTTTATTAGTATTCACCAAATCAGTGGATAGCAATTTTCGCGCCTTCTGATTGGTTCCAGTAACTCGGAATATCCTTGGATATTCACTGTTTTGGGACGGGATTCAAAATGGCTTCTCGTTTCGCGACAGTTTCGAAAGATGAAATTTTAGAGGTAACTGAAGCAGCTGCGCCAAAAAATACCAAGAAAGAGATAAAATTTGGCTTGTCGCTGTTTACTGCTCGGTAGAAAAAAAAATTTTCTCGCTGAATTTGCAACAAAATCGTAAAAAAAAAATGACCCCCGAAACACTGTCAGTTGAAACGTACGTAAACATACTCTAACAAAGTGATGTCTTTTCTTTACAAGAAGTTCCTTTTTGATTCTTATCCAACTGATTTGATAAATACTACAACGACTGTCCCCCTCAGGGTCGGCTCATAGCGCTAGATATATACCTCGACGCTTCGCGCCTCGGTATAAATGCAGCACTATTCACCTCCCCGTCGGGGGATAGTTGTATATTATTCTCAGATTCCAAATGGAATGTTAAAATGTTTGGCCAAAACCCTCATTCGTGAATAAATGAGATCCCAGTCAAGGTACACCCCTTGCAGAAAGCGGGAGGATTTTTCAGTGACCCTGAAAGCCGATCGTCCATGCAACACACGAGTGTTATTGAACGATATCATTTCGCCGGGTGACAGCTTATAATCAATTTGATTGCTTGGGTGTCTCAGCATTCTGCCGACCTTGAGCCAGGCTTCATATAATTGGACAGCTTTCTCCGGCGAGAATGCCATGACAGAATCGCGGACATGATTGTTGAAAATAAAACGGACGATTTGTTCATTTTCATCCAATCTGTAAGAATAATAAAGCAACAAAATTACAGATGAAATATTGAGCAATGTAGTATATTCTTGAAATATCATATATCATCAAAGGATACTTTTCTTTCGTTACAACTGAAACTACAACAAACATAAGAATACCTTAACCTGTCCTTTAACCACAGATTAACAACATGTCCAGAAATCGCGCTCGCCAAATTTTGCGCGACTTACATTCACACTGTTTCGCAATGGTTTTAACCGCTGGTTTTTACTGTGATTCCCGGGCTCATAATGTTCGGAAAGTTCGAGGGGTAAAATACATAGCGGTTTATGGTCAAATAAAAGCCGCTGATAAAGAATATTGCCAAATTCAAAACTGGCGACGAAAACTCAAGAATTAAGTTTCCGAACAAGAGGTTTTAGAGACAATTTAGATGATTTTTGGCCGAGATATTGTAGAGCGAAGATCTTGGATTTAAGCCGTGTAGTAGAAGCGTATTCATAAATAGAATTAACTCCAAATTCTTTAAACGTGGGAAGGAAGAATATGCTTTTTCAGTGGACAAAAAAACTCTCGATAGAAAGATAAGACTTTGTACATGAAGATTTAATCGCAACCTCTGAGAGTTTCCCAGCGGAATTGTCACTGAAGAAAAGAGGTTAATCAAGGTGGCAGTGCTCCATTTACAATTATATAGAAGACGCAGGTAAATTTTATTTCCATTCTGGGAAGCTCAAGATTTGAATGTAGGAGTTTAAGTTTGTCAAAACTAAGATCTTAACTTTCAACCTCAATCGCAACCTTGTGTTCAGGTATATCGCACGACATGCTGTATCGCAAATTATTGTTTCTTTGTAAAATTTTCATTGTTTTCTGTTGGAATTTTTTCTAAGGGTCCACTGCTACCGCGCGTGCGTAAAATTAAATTCTGGCCATGAGTAAACATCACGTAAAAATCGGAAAAGGGTTAAACCTGGATGGCTGTTGGTGAAACTTATGGCGCGAGGTGGGGGGAGAAACTCACCAATACCCCTCCCTTTCTCCCCCACTCCTACCCCCACCTCGCCCCATAAGTTTCACCAACAGCCATAGACATTTAACCCTGTTGAGGCCTCAAATGTAATAAATGACTCTAAATGTAATAAAGGTCCTAAATGTAAGAACTTTTAGCCCTAAATGTAATAAAGGGTCTCATAATATTATATGTGTAATAGGTTTTAGCCTTAAATGTAATGGAAGTCTTAAAAGTATACTGCGTGTATGTAGTATAACAGCCCCAAACTTGATAAAGTCCCTGACTGAAACGTGCGACGGTCTGATGCGATATTAATTTTATACCCAGCTGGCGATTCACTTTCTTCGCCCTATTGTAGTCTTCATATATATAGATATTCATTAACTTAGAGAGCGGCTAGAGCGCTCAAGAAGTAGGACAAACACTTATAAATTAACTACGTCTCGATCGTGTTTCCTACTACATCCCTACATCGTAAAACGCGGGTTATAAACAAATGGAATCTACACAAAAGTTTTCAAAATACAGTAGTAATTTAGTAATTGAAGGAAGTATTAATGTTCATTAGAACAATTGTAGTAAATTATCTACTTAATTAATGTTGCGCCAAAAAAAGAAATGGTTTATTTATTTATTTATTTATTTATTTGTTTTTTATCATTTTCCAAAAGAGTATGTTGGTCGGTCCATACAGAATGCTGTGAACACGAAGTTATATATAAACAGCAAGATATTAAGGGCAGTATGTCTTGATATAGTTGTTCTGACTTCCGGACTTTGATTTTAATTTCTACCAGGAGTACTTCTTGAAGTGAATTTTTATGCTAACTTTTTTTTCCCGGATTTCACCACACGAATCAGTAATAACAAGTTGTTACTCAAATAGCTATATAGGGGATCTGCCTCGGGTATTTAGTGTTTTATATTCCCTAGACACATTCTTGCGCTCAGTTAACCTGTAACAAGGCTGAAAGCAAACACTGTAAAATCTTCTTATGACCCTAAGCATACTAAGAGCTGAAAGAATTACACTTAGGACCTTTATTACATTTAGGGCCAAAAGTTATTACATTTAGGACCTTTATTACACTTAGGGCCAAAAGTTATTACATTTAGGACCTTTATTACATTTAGGGTCATTAATTACATTTGAGGCCTCAACAACCCTTTTCCGTGTTGTGGCGGAAAATATGCCCCCTACATTCAGTGAAGAACTCTTTAGTTTGAACAATCCTCTTCTCTGGAAATAAGAATTTAGGCTCGTACTATAATTCCTTTGGCCTGTAAGTTTCCCTCTCCTGGGGGAATTCCAATAATTCCATAGAACGAGGGTGTTTGGGGTGGGAGGAGGTGTACACTGTAGATGTTTTCAAGAACCACAAATTAAGTGGCCAGTTAATAGTCCTGGCTGACAAGAATAACAATGTTTGTTAATCAATGCAAATAGAACCTCTTTGAGTACAGTGTACCCAAGATGGTGGCCACTTGCAGCTGTACCAGAGGTTCTGTACTTTTAGCCAGTGTGAAATTGAGGCTCTTTAACAAGTCCATGAGGCCTCTGCTTGGTGTAAGCTAAATCACTGTACTGTACACCGCCTTTGGGTTTATTAGACAATTTGGATGGAAAGTAAGGCATAGATATTGGGGCACACCTCCTGATGTCCCAGTATTAACAGGCCTATACGATCTGATATGCCCATTATGATTGTTTCTCAGCCAGTCAATAATTTTGGTGGCAACTACATCTTCACATTCTGGGTGGTCGCTAATGGAAGGATTGACTGTATTTACTCAATTTACCAATTTAATGTGAAAACAGCGCTAACAAGCAACTGCACTGCGCTGCGTCACTTACTCTATAACACGTCTTGTATATTTTTGGTGAAAATCACCGAATACATCCGTCCCAATGTCAACAAACTGAAATCTTGTGGTTGCCATGAGCTCAAATGTTTCTGGATCCTCTTCTTTTAACACCTCTGCGATGTAAAATCCATCAACAAACTGATTTGCTCCTCCTTCACCTGTTGCTTGTTCAATGCAGTGAAGAAGTTGAGCCTGTGTAAATAAAGAAAAGTGATTATAGTCGAGTTCAACATAATACAATAATTACATGTACATTCTCCAGAAAAAGGTTTTCAGAACCAAATTTACAACATTCTGTAGCCCAGTTGAGTTAAACCTTGAACATCACTTGCTTGATCTAAAGCTAATGGGTGAAAGCAAAGACTAATAGCTCTTCAGCATTATTGCTAGGTTCAGCACAAACACAGTACATGTATAATCAGTCCTGAACCTGTTATTAGAAGCTACTTATAACAATATTCTGTGACAAAGAATCTCTCTTTTTTAAATTTATTGTAAATTCAATTATTCATTCCCAGCTCAGCCCTTTTTCAGGGATGATTTACAACAGTTACTTTATTTTTTTGGTCTGTTTCAGGGGCTCTTGCCAGACTGTTTGTGGCGCAGTTAACAATAAATGAAGTAATAAGTTATCAATGTCCTGTAACGTGAATTTGAAACAATAAATATTGAGACCCTAATGCAGAGACTATGCTCTTTACTCTCTAAGACCAGTGTGTGGGTTCTTTAACATCCCATAGTTGATATATTATGATTATGTTCCAGGGTTGTGAGGTAAGGGGCAGGTGGGTCTATCTTCCTTATCAAAGAAGCCTAAAAAGCCTGCAACCTCTTCCCTCAGTATGCCATCCAAGGGGCGGATCTAGAGGGAGGGTGCAGGGGGTGCGCACCCCCCTGAGATGACCTGCGGTTTTCTAATACAACAGGTATTCTGCAAAAACTATGTGGTTTATTGGTGTTGAAGTAGAGCAAGAGACGAGTGCACCCCTCCTAAAAAAAATCCTGTATCCGCCCCTGCATCCCTTATCCAGCTGAGTGAACTGTGAAGGTCTGTTTACTGATACCTCAATTACCACAGTGAGAAAGATCTATGCATTAGCTTCCTGTACATAATCAGTAGCATTGAGGATTGAGGTGGTGGTGGGGGATGCTACATTAGCATCAAGTACTGGCAATTATATAGGGGCAAGTTGATCCCAAGTCAGCTCTTAAAAATGGAAATATCTCAGCTCACAGAGAATAACATAGTTCTTAAAGCTTGAGCCTGCTAGCCTCCCATGCAGACGTTCTTAGGGGTTCGTCACATGTTCCTGCCCTATGAACGTCTGCTGACTTGAGCGAAAAAAAACGCAGACCAATCACAGCAGACTTCCAGATCTGAGAAGTGCACTTTGGACCTTAAGAAATTTCGTGCTTGACTAATAGCCCCAGAAAAGATCAGAAAGGTCTCATGAAAGGTGAAGACCTTACAGTTTTAGAACAAACTACTCAGTTAACTCACAAGCATTCTTACTAGTGGCTACCCTCACAATCTCATTGAAAAAAATTACCTGGGAGGTTAAATTTGCTGCACGGAAGTCAGCTTTACTACAAAACAATAATGTGTGAAAAAAAATTCTGCCTTTTGTTCAGTCTTACAAGGTAACTCTGCCGTTGCATCACCCAAAGAACAACTTTATGAGCAAACAACATCTAATCCAGCCTTTACAGAGAGAAATATACAACAAACTATTGCTCATCTCCTAGATTCTCATCCGGAGCAAAAATCTTTGGTCACGTATCACACTCTACAGAGTTTGTATGTATACATGTGTTTGGCTTGTCAACACTTTGACTTAAACAGCACCGATTGGATCTCTCGATAATCTGCATGTGATCTCCAGCTGATATTTGCGAACAATGAGAAAGGAATTGTTTATCTTTCAGTTCAGCAGAAGTTTGTGGGCCAGGAACATGTGATGAATCCCTAAGAATGTCTCAAGGGAGGCTAGAGCCTTCAAGCAAGCTCTCTATTTGGGGGAGTCGTGAGAAGTCATGCATGAGCTGCACATGAAAGGAAACGAGCTTGTGAGGGACGGGAACATGGGGCTTCCCCGCTCTCGCAAAATTGTTCTCTTGCGGTTCACTTCCCTCACCTATATAATTGGAGAGCTTGCTCGCAGCCTATTAAAGATTTTAAGAGGCCCCCCAAATCCCTAATAGATTATAACTTACCCCAGGAGGATAATCATATGTAGGCAAGTCAATATGGAGCGGGAGATTGTGTGATGTGTAAGCCAGGTTGTTGGCATCAAATTTAGCATGAACGACAAATCCATGGCTGTGAAAATAATAACAAAAATGTAGTTAACTTAGCTGAAGGGCTGGATAAGGGCTTGGCCCTGTCCTCCCACCCTGCCCTTCCCTTTAAGAAAAACATTCACCAGGGTCATGGAAATAGTTTTTTTTTTTTGAAATGCTGGAGGAATGTGCTGAGGTTAAGTGTGTTCAAAGCAAAGGCTTTGAGGGATGAATTGTAAGAGAATGTTTTCAAAAGTACTAAAACTGAAACTAAAATTGTACAAATACACCCATGATCATAATGGATCACACATTGCTGTTTACATTCTATTAAAAAAAAATTAATACCAATGGCTGGATAATTTATTATTAATCTATTTATTTCAATCTTTATGAAGTACTAGACTGGCCCGGATACAGTGTATGCAGTATACATGATCTAAGGTGAAAATAATAAAACGGCCACTAGCACTTAACTGTCATAATTATTGCTGAGTCAGCAACTTGTGAAAATATAAGTCCAACAGGCCTCCACCCCAAACTTGTTTTACTGGTTAAAGCTTGATCAGAGCCCCACACATACAGTGTATTAATAACAATCATGCAAGGTCAAGCATATAAGGACACTGTACCACACAGATTATCTTAATGAACTTATTATTTAAAAGCAGAATCCTTATAGCTGTTGTGGTAAATACATTGTTCTGTCAATTTCAGATCAGCTTTTCAGCATGCATATTTAAAGCAGGGAATTTTAGGCTACAACTTCTTTGCATTCAGTCAGATTGAAAAATCCTTCACACTTTAATGGGTAGAAATGTTTATACCGTATATATTTGAATAAGCGCCCAACCTGAAATTAGCGCCCACCTTGAATAAGCGCCCATCCTAAAGGCAGAAAAAGTTAATAAGCGCCCAGCCTCAAATAAGTGCCCACCCCACCCCACTCCCTTCCACAAAAACCCCAATAAGAGATCAGTAAGAGACCCTCCCAAAGACAGAGTTTTCTTCAGGGTATTGTACAGAAACCTTGCTTTCTTACATCTTCGCTCGTTGTTATTAGCATTTACTGTTTTGTAGCAAAATATACTACTACACTTGCTGAGAATGGTGAAAATTTAATAAGCGCCCAGCCTCGAATAAGCACCCACTCTCAAGGTCAAAAAATTTAATAAGTGCCCAGGGCGGTTAATTGAATACATACTTAATACGGTATTAAGTTCACAAAGAAAACTACATGCATGCTGTCATAGATTTCAACTTACTGGCAAGTAAATCCATTCACTTATGGAGAGCAAAGAAATGACATTACTCAGGGGTTTCATGTAATAAATTCATTAATAGAATTTACTGGCGTACTCTTGACCTGGCTTCACTATAAAGCACAAATACTGACTCAGTAAAACAGGTGCTCAAACAATATTCAAAATACACTTCACTTGAGTGTACGTCTTTGTGTTTAGCACAAGGGTACTAACTGGGGACACTACCTTGTGTATTTTACATCTCCTACAGGAGACTGGACCACCATTTTACATGGTTATCTGAGCTACACAAAGGTCTAGCTGTTTGCATGGTAAAAACAGTTCCTTCTTTTCTCAGTTATGTTAAGACCCTGAGTGCTGGTCTGGCCCAGGGGAATGAACCTGCGACCTCCCACTCTGCAGTAACATGTGTTTTAAGGACAAGGCAAGTCTTGTCAGAGTTAAATGTTAATGAGGAGCAGAACATGTTATTGATCTTACCGGTTTGTTATGACTTCATTCTACATTCAAGTGTTTTTGACAATAGATCAGGGCAGTCTGAAAAGTTAGTTCAAAGGCATGAGTGGTGGGGGTGGTGGTGGTGGTAGTGTGGGGTTGGCGGCAGTGGTGGGGAAAGGTTTTGTTAGATCACACACATACAGATGAGGATTTGTTCACATACCGTAAAATTCCAAAAATAAGCCCCGGGGCTTATATTTTTCAAAGGCCCTTTTTGAGGGGCTTATTGTTGGAGGGGCTAAAATTCGGAGGGGCTTATCTACGGAGGGAAATTTGCGTTTGAAAATCGATTGGGCTAGCCTTATAGTTGGAAGTAAATTTACCGTTTTTGCTTTGTTTTACTTTGTATTTGACGGCAATTTTCCAAGTACAAGCCCCCGGGGGGCTTATATTTGGAGCGGCGATTTAACGGAGGGTTTTTTGAGTTACCGGTTTGGGGGGCTTATATTAATGGTGGGGCTTATACATGGAAGGGCTTATTTTCGGAATTTTACGGTAAGAGATAAACTTAAATGTAATAATATTCACTTCTTTGTCATTTTCATACCCATAATGTGTTGTTTTGACGAATCCAATCCTTGAACTTAATTTGTCGACCTGGCCCGGCTCAACAGGGACATTGGTCACAAGCGCTATTCCAAAGCTATGCAGAGAATACAGCCATTCGTATAACTTAAGGTCGTCGTCGACGATTTCCTGAAAATCGTGGCGCGGGATCCTTCCGTTGAGCCGTTCAGCGTTCCAGAAAATCACTCCTTCTTTGCGGAGCGACGACGGGCGCTCTCTCATATCTTTTTCTTCCAAAAGGCGTCTTGCGTGCAGCCACTGCGAGTTAAAGACGCTGATATGTTTGTCAGGCCACGTCAAAGAAATCTGTTTTCCTTTCTGCAAAACATCGACGCGCTCCGGCTGGATTTCCATGTTCAGATGAGCGATGGAATCGTAGTTCCGCTGGAGAGAAGATTCGTGGAAGCACTCTGGGCATTGGCAGTTGTCTCGTAGATACACGAAGGGAAAACGACTTGATGTATTGTCACTCCAGGTCACATGCAGCATCGGAGAGTCGTCATTTTTGTGAACGTTCTGAACAGCCGAAGAACTTGTTTTCCACTGAGCAGCGGTAGCGTAATTTGTTTTAAAGAATAACCGAGGCGAGTTTCTGGTTAGCTGTCTCTTAATCGTGGAGTGAAAGTTGCAAACACTTCTTATACGGGAAAGCATTGCCCGGGGCATTGCCATGAGAAATGCGTGGTCGAAAATCGCTGAAGTTCCGGCGTAACTCGTCACGACTGTTCTTACGTGATCCGGCTTTCTTTTTACGTCCCGCTGAGGTAATTCTAGAAATACCGGCTGCAAACTTGAGTCAAACTGGTTGCTCAAAGGACGAGCGACAAAAATCATTTCGTTTATCTGACTCCCGGTCAGCTGACAGTGTGATTGACTCCCTACGGACACGGATTCGACTTATAAAGGCACTGCACCGAACTACATGTACTGATAAAAAAAATGAACTAATCAATGAACTATGACTCGTACCAACGGAGAATATTATCAACAGAGTTAAGAAAAAGAAACAAACAAACAAAGCATTTGGCCCACCTTTACCTTTGCAAAGGATTGCGTGAGTTCCAGCTTTCGCGCACTCGTCCTTCAATGTTGTACCCAATTCAAATCTCCCGGGGTTAAGATTCTTTGTGTATTGTATTTGCATTCTAATGCGGCATTCACATTTTTAAAAATGATATGGAAATTCTTGAAACAAATCGTTTTATTCCCAAAGAATTTGAATTGGGTACAACATTGAGTTAGCCGAATTCCGGGGCCGAATTAGTCTATGCCCATGTGGCCAGCTAGATCTTACTTAGCCTGCGTAGCAGGCACGGCGTAGTCAATCGAACAAAAGCGAACCAAAAATCTATCGAACTCTATCGAACCCAGTCGGTCGGATTGTTGTTCGATTGGTTCGGTAATCGAACATAATCGAACCGGAACGTTTCGGTGGAGTTCGACTTTTTTTTTTTTAATAAAAGAAGGAGTTCGATTACAGAACTCAATCGAACCAATCGAACTCAATCGACACGATTAGTTCGATTTTGATTTTGTTAGAGCACTGAAAGACAACACGCGTTACAATGTAAATGTAAAAGCTATAGCAATAAGGCCAATATATACAGTCGACTCCCAATAACTCGAACCCTTAAGGGAAATCGAAAAAAGGTTCGAGTTATCGGGAGTTCGAAGAAAATAGCCAAGAGAAAGGTAAAAAACAGTTTTTGCTGCACAGTGAAGATTTTAGTCACATTTAACTGAAGAAATGTTAAGTGAAAATTAAAAGATACTTCTAGATTGTAAATCAGAACCGGTAACGTAACAAAAGATAGCCTAAATAGAGCATGCGTTTTACTGTTTTGAGAAGAAAAGCTGCTTCACGTTAGGCTGCGACAATCAACATTAGCTTCCACTAGTAAACTATACTCCTACAACACGTCAATAGGAAATCCAAAATTCAATGTTTCGGACGCCAGAAGACGGCTTTTTTCCCGACTTTTTAAGGGCTCAAAACATTGTTCGAGTTATCGAGGGTTCGAGTTACCGAGGGTAAAATTACAGAAAATGTATGATGGAAATCCAGGGGAAATCGATTTTGTTTCGAGTTAGCGCGAGGTTCGAGTTAGCGAGGGTTCGAGTTATCAGGAGTCGACTGTGATAGCGAAATACTTTTCCTATATAAACGTCAAAATAAAAGGTCAGCATGGTTTATATTGTCCTTAGGCAGAAATTACTTCCTCCTTGACGTCTTTGCGATTGAAGCCAATACATAACTTATTTGACGCCTTGTTTAAACCAGATAAAACTGGTTTTATGTTCGATTATGTTTAACCTGCGAAAACAAACATCCGCGCTAAACGTCCCAAGCGACGAAGAGCGAGGGGAAACGGATGTTTTCGCAGGCTAGATTATGTTCGATTGGCAAAATCTTGGGGTGAGTTTGATTAAGTTCGATTACCGAACCCAATCGAAGTCAATCAAACGATTGGAATTCGATTGGGTTTGATTACTGAACGTTCGCTCGTTGCACGCTTTATTATTTTCGAGCAACTTGTGGAAAGCCCCAGGGTAACGAGATTGAATGGGACAAGGAGGTAATTGATCGTTTGATCTTAGGTTGTACGGTGTCACCAATAGGTGTTTTTAAAATTCCTTTTCGTTTCGAGAATTCTGCAAACTCACTCGATGAAAAGTGGGGACCGTTGTCGCTAACCAAGCGTTCCGGTATTCCGAAACTACAGCTGGAAACTAGCAAATATGTTGCGAAGATTTTCAATTGTTGTTTCGCTTGTTACGTTTGGCATTACTAGTCTACTATAAGCCATTTTGAATGACTATCCACTAAAACCATAAACATCTTATTCATGGTATTCATGAACGGACCTGCAAAGTCTACGTGTACTCTTTGCCAAGGCGTTTCAGGCCAATTTCATGGTTGCAAAGGTGCTCGCGGGGGCTTATTGCAAACAACTACAACCTGTACTCGCTATGTTTTGGTCAATTCCAGGCCACCACACAT
The DNA here is from genome assembly GCA_964035705.1 of Porites rus. Lineage (NCBI taxonomy): Eukaryota > Metazoa > Cnidaria > Anthozoa > Scleractinia > Poritidae > Porites > Porites rus. The sequence goes on along the minus strand of OZ037997.1, from coordinate 14,185,780 downwards.
GATATGAGATACATGAGACGGGGTGGTCGTTTTTTGTTCAGCACGAATTTTTTTTTTTGCCTTCTCACTTCTCTGCAGGATTTTTTTCCCTCAAGAAAGGTCAGTCCAAGTTTTTGTAAAAATGTGTTTACATTCACAAACTGATGTATTTACATTTGCATGGTGGCTATTGCAGTTATAGTCCTGATATGGAGCTGCTCCAAATCAGTAAGCTATACAAAATCATTCTTGTGTAGCTATGTTTTCGGAAAGTAATTCTTTACTCTCATGTCATATGAAGTCTTTATAATATTGTCATATTATAAAGTGATGCACATCAAGCAAATGTGAAAATGTTTAGATTCGTAACTTAAAGGTAGCCAAAAATAGCAAAAAGCAGTTCAGAAGTGCTCATAGTATATGGTAAACGGACACCGTTGCAGTTTTTAGACATGTTCATTGCTGCGGTGTTGATTTTTATTTATGGCACACTACTTAATCATCAAATATACAGCTATCAGTTTGACAGCTATTTACTATAACATTGCAAACTTATTATATTTATTAAAATAGAAAATAATTACGTAAAAATGTTTCAGTTTAATATTAAAAATTAACAAAACTAATTTTTGAATAATGCTTATCTAATCGCTTATGAACTCTTTTCCTGGAGGGTAACAACAGAACAATGTGGGGTAAACTATTCTCTACCACGCGCTCACTATTCTGTCAGAAATCTCGAGCCTGTGCACTCTAAACTTAATTCTTATTTTAGAAACAAACCAACCAGACTTTTTTTTTCTAAAAATTCTCTCATTAATCGTGGAGATATACCCTAAATTATTCAAAACTCGAAATAAGGAAACCAACAGATATACTTAACCGTGCTTCCCCTTTTATCCTAAGATCTTACAAGAACAATTGTGATAATCGTCGTCATATACAACTACCCGTTCATTCGATTGAACATTAATAATGATATAACTCGTTTTCGCTTGAAAACTTTAAGTCTGTTATGGACCGATATAAACTCTACAGTGTGTTGCGTCAGTAGCAGATCTGGAAAATTCGCTAGTTTCAGGGGACCCAAGACTCGGTGTTTGTGGAAGCCCGCTATCGCTTATCGAAGTCATTCGCCGCGATGCATTCCCTTGACCTGGCTCCACTGTACCGATCCCGATATCGCTTCTATTTCTGTGCTGTCCAATGTGGCGAACTAACTGGCTTTCTCTAGGTCTTTTGACCGGTGGGCTTGTATCCTCAGTTCGTGGATTAGTAATAGCACCAGTGCCGTTAGTTTCGTTTGCAGATGTCTCGCCGCGATGCGAAACATTTCCTTGGCTGTAATTAACGGGACAGAACCCGGCATCGCTCCTGATCCGACGGTGCCCGGGATGGCGAGGCAATGGGCTTACACTTCGTCTTCCAACAGATGAGCTTGTATCCCCTGATTCCTGAGGGATTGTAGTTGCTGACAGACTACTTTCGCTTGAGGTCGGCCGCTCTGGCGCATTGTTTTGACTCAGATCAATTGGACAGAGCCCTGCATCACTCCTATTGCGACGGTGCCCGAGACGCAGTGGCAACGGATTGGTTGGGCATCTTTCATGTACAGCAGGCGGACTTCTGCCGTCAGCACCCATACTGCCGACCGCTATCGGGAAAGCACCACCTACATCACTAAAATTCCTCCGGTGGCCTCTGGAAGTTGGCTTAAGAGTCGCGGCGTTTTTGCGGACAGGTGATGGACTATACCTTAGCTCCTGCTTACCGTTGAATGTTCTTCTTGATCGTGTGGGCGTCACTTGAACTGCAATGTATAATGGCTCGTGGATTGTTCTCTGCTGGGCTGTAAGGCTTCCCCGTGATGTGCGTCTCCCGGAAGAAGGGAAAGAACTTCCTGGGTCATCTAGATTCAGTGGACAACGGTCAGAGTCATCATCATCGTCTACTGTGTGATAGATGGGTTCTGACAAACCTTCCTCGTTCCCAGATCTAGGGCGCATGGGATGAACATTTCCTGGGTTTTCCTGTGCAGGGGCAGAGAAACACCTGACGAGGGGTTCAATATTATCAGAATCACTTCTAAGTGGCTGATATACACCTGAAACTGACCGGGGCCTATCACTGTGTAGATGTAAACGGGATCGACCTTCACTTCTATTTAATAGAGGTTGATAAAATCCTGTAGATTCCTTTTGAACATTTTTTACTCGGTTTGATTCATCTTCAGTCAAGTCGAGTTTCTCATTTGACACGTCGTCACGCTTGGGCGGAGAAAGGGACTGATAAATTGAATTCCTGGACATGACATGACCTTCTGTGAAACCATGCACATTTTCATGATTGGATGTCCCATTTTTCTCTTCAGGAATATCCTGCTTACACTGCATCAGAGACTGATAAAAACTTGCTGTTTTGATTCGCTCATCCCGATTCTTCTCCGATGCTTCTGAATCATTCCCAGGTCCTTCCAAAATATGATAGAACGGTTCGGTTGCCTGGCCCTCAGTGGTAACGTTAGCATTGCTTCTGTCTACAGACGATTTCTTAACGATTGCGTAGAGAGGGACGGGTTTAAGTCCGCTTTGCGTATTTTCATTCGCAAATTTTCTGGGGCCATAGGAAGCCTCTTCTTCTATGCCGCTGTCATTTAAGTCATCTAAGTCTTGTTCGTTAAATACTAGTGCTTGTTCTGGCTCTGATCCTTGCCACGAATCGTCGCAAAGGACAATATCTGTGTGCTGAAGGGGCGGAGGAATCGATTCAAGTTCTGAAATAAACATAAACAAACGTACTCACTTACTTAGTAATGACCAATCAAAATGATCGTAGATCATGGTATCAAAGGAAATGTTCTATATTTCACACATAATTAACGACCAGAGCGAGCTTTAACGAGTTTTCAGTGAATTTTAGAATAAAAAGGTGGTCTGCGCAAATGGAATGACTTGACGCACGCGAGTGTTTTATTAGTCAGCGTTTTGTAGATAGAGCGGCAAGAAGTATGAGGCGAGTCAGCTCGGAGGCCCCGCCCTTGCTATGTAGGCTAACTAAAAGGCTTTAGACAACCGAGGAATCAAGTTTGCAATTAAAAACTCAGCGCATGACAAAAACACGTATGTGTGTGCCGGCTCCAAAACAGTTCAACAAAGCAACAATCGCTTGGAGCAACCGTGCGCGATCAAAACGAACGCAAATCACCGTAAGGGAACAAAATGAATTAAGAACTGTAATGCTAAACAGTAAGTTTGGCCTTTCAAGTATAGGCGTTAGATATTTTTTTGTGCTCCTTAACTGTGACTTTAGCAAAATTTTGATGTCATGTAGCAAATAAACAGGTGAACCCTAAAACTTCAGAAGTCAACGCTTTCGCAATTGCATTTTTAAAAACGCCAAAAGAAAAAGAAAAGTTTTAGATATGCGAATGAATCAGGAATGTAGCCTTGGTAGAAGGCGTTTAAAAATGTGCGTTCTCGTGCGCGCATGTGGTTTCTCTCGTTTCTCTCTCTTTTAAACGCCACAGGCTATCAAGCATAAGAGACGCCCGTACTCACCAATGGTCAGCACTGGGTTCACATGCGCAGACATATGGTTCTCAACTCCAAATGACACAATGAACTGGTTCTCATTGGAGTCAAGGGACACTCGGCGCTCAAGTGATTTGCCTCGTCGTAGCAAGTCTTGGGTTGATTCAGAATTTCTAAACCTTCGCCCTAAACAGAAGCAGAGTTAATGTAAATACTTCGGACGACGTCATAAATTAAAACCAAGGAGCCAGAGCCAGGTAATTTAATATAAATTAAAAGAAAAGGAACTTGAGGTTAAGATAGTGCTCATTTTAGGTCTATTTACCTGTAATTGGTCTTGGAGGAGAGGTGGTTCTACAAGAAAGTTAACGTAAAGCGGGATGTTAGTTAAAGTTTTTAATCGCCCGATGTAAGAAAATCCAGGACAGTCTTGGATTCTGGATCCCATGCCGTGCATTCCAGATTCCAGTCTTTGTCACTGGAACTTGGATTCCGGATTCCAATCTTTAGTAGGACTTCTACAGTCCTTGAGTTGTATTCCGGATTCCAAGCCCAGGATTCAGGATTCCACATACAAAATTTTTCCGGCTTCCGGATTCGGTGATTTACGTACATGGGGCGATGTTAAACCATTTCTGTAATAAAAGTACTCCTTCATACTGAACAAAACAAGGACGAAATATCATTTCCCGGCCAAAGAAAGAAATTAAAATTTATTTACTTTAATCATAAACTGTTTAAGCACCTGGGTTCAATTGGTCTCATTTCAAACTCTTCAGAATCAATATCAGGGTCACTTTTCAGTCTTACGCTTCCCTGTCTCAGTCTGTGGAAATAAATAGCAATGTAATCATTGAAACTATACTTATCAAACTATTGGTTTAGATCTTATCAACGTGCATCATCGATTCTTTAATGTGGCTCTTTTGAGAGGGGAAGTTTGACGTCACGTTACCCTGGTAACAAAATCTCTGGATCTGAATAATTTTTCTTGACAGAGTCGGCTATTTGCATTGTCGAGCGATGAGAGAATAGTATGGGCTACTGGTGTGTTTGTTCCAAGTCGAACATGTCATTCTTTTCGTTTATTTCTGCCACATTTGCAGAACCACGGTTTGTAGAGATCCCGAACTTTTGCTACCATGGCGACGTGACCCAACGGCTTCTCCTCTCTACTGGCCAATTTCAGGTTGCGCGGAACACTCAACACCATAGAGCAAACCTCGATCAACCTTGTTCCCAGAGTTCTCTCCTACTCTTCCCCCGGAGCGCTCCGGGGAACTAGTAGGAAAGAACTTGGGGACCAAGGTTGTACTACATAGCAATTTGACACGACTGACATTGATAAAAAATGGCAGGTCAAACACACTTCTATAAAATTTGTTTAGCATTCACAATTAAACATTAAATGTGAAAGAATCAGTATGGAGTGAATCCACGCCCTGTCGTTTTTTAACATGAGCCATTGGAAGCAATTAAAAAATAAGGCCCACTGTTTGTCAGCGTCTCATCACACTGGCATACACCAACAATGCTCCAGATGTGCTTATGGCTAATGGCCCCGGAGGATGACATCGTATTTAAACTTGAAAGAATTGGGTCAGCTGTCGCTCCAAGTAAGGGAATCCGGATTCAGGATATCCGGGAAATTTTAGCCTGAGAAAACAGTCGACATTTGGCGACGCTACCACTGGTTTTCTCGCCAAATGACGTCTGAGAAACGAGAGCAGAAATTCCATACTGATGACGCCTGGGTAGTGCTTCTGATTGGTTGAATCAAATTTCCCACGCGGCACGACCGATCAGAAGCACTACCCAGATCTGGGTAGTGACGCGGCATCAGTATGGGATTTCTGCGCTCGTTTCTCAGACGCCATTTGGCGGGAAAACCAGTGGTAGCGTCGACAAATGTCGGCTGTTTTCTCAGGCTAGGGAAATCCTTGCTTGTAGAATCCGGAATCCTGCGCTTTGGAATCTGGAATACGTCTTAAGGAATCTGGAATTCCACTAACGATTGGAATCCGGGGTCCAAGTTCCACTGGCAAAGAATACGGAATCCAGTACCTGGAATCCGTAATCTACGGCACGGAATCCAGCATTCAAGACTGTCTTGGATTCCCTTACTCTGGGCAACAGCTGCGTGCGTACAATTACCTTTCCCTGGCCTGTCGTTTGTAGCAGATCACAGCAAGTAAAATAAGCAGCAAGAATGCAACGCCTCCTGCCACGCTTCCATATACAAACATCATTCTTCCTAAAAGTAGTCAGAAAAAATGTTGAAGAGAATAAAAAATTCTGCAAAATAAATAATATACACTAATATAAACTTGGATCAATTTAGTTTTCTGGGGAAACTGCCCACCTACCCCTCCCCTAACCCAACATTTTGCCCTAAGTGGGAAGTACGTGTTAATGTTGACTTAGGGAAGGGGTAGGTGGGCAGTTTCCCGGAAACCTAAATTGATCCATAAACTTTTTGTATTGGAACTGAGAATCTCACTATCAAACGTTTTAGTTTGCTCTCGTTTAAAAATAGCAATGCTAATATTGAAAGTTATATTACTTAAACATTTTTACAGGTTCTTTCATGCCATCAAATTAGAATGTTAGCTGTGAGAGGAAGACCTTTACACCCTCATGGGTCACTAATTCTGCAAACCTGTATCAAGCGCCTTGGTGGGGGGGGGGGGGGGGATGGTACCCCCTTATGTAAGCCATATAAGTATGTGCCGCTCCAAAGGGTATGGTTTTTGGGCCTTTTTGGTCTGAAAACAGGTATACACTTTGCCCATTTTGGTCTGGGATCGGGTATGGTTTTCGAGAGAACTAAGGGAGCGTATGAACGTAGTTATCGTTTCAATTCCAAATGAATAAGAACTAAATAGAAATATGCGAATTCGAAATGCATTTGAAGAATTATTTTGTTTGCGCTCTAATTTTAGTAACTTAAGCCCAGGTCGGGAAAAGGGTATGAATTTTAGCGGTCTGGTCTGAAAACGGGTGTGGAAGGTGACATTTTTTGGTCTGAAATAGGGTCAGGATTTGGAGAACCGGGCGACACACCCACACCAAGAATTCCCAGGAGTACCCCCCCGGGATCAGGGGAAATGTATGACTGATAAAAGTTCACGAAATTTATCAAAATTCAAACAATGGAAACTGCCACCAAACAGGGTGAGACAAAAATAACCGCTCAAACATTGAAAGAAGATATAAATAATCACACAAAATACCAAGACACGGATGAACAAACTTGAAGAAGATTGAAACGTATTGCTATTGTGATTTTTAAAAACTTGTTAGGCTAGCTAACAGTTTTTCAAAGTTCATTTTTGTTATTTGAAACGTTCGACATAATGCCTAGGAGACATGTTTGACACGAGGCTGTGATTTTTTCATTAACAAGTAATTTCTTAAGCCTCAACAGTGAATAAGGACGAGTACTGCTATAATTGCCATTGTTCACAAAATGAACTTGGCCCCTTTAAAAACCTCTTTTTTAAGTAAGGACGAAAGATCTAACCATTATGACGTGTATTTGCCGCTCGATCGTGTAGAAGTGAGCCTGCAGTAGTTTGCTTTTGGTACAGCAACCTTGTAGATGACGGCTGTTCTGACACGTGACTTCCGGTTGTGGACTGGGACTTTAGAGATGTGTTGGTTATTGGTGGTATTTGTGTCATGTGATTGTCATTCGTGGTCTGGTATGCAGGAGGAGACCTTGAAATATCGAAATTGTCTGTAATGGAACTTCCTGTAGAAGCTGTTGACACAGGAGCCAAAGTCTTCGGCTGCTGGAATTTTTTATCTGTAACACAAGTGTGGTAAGTTATATCTCTATCTAATCTAAATTTGTAATAATTCAAGTCCCTCGCATTTAACGTTTTATCATGAATTTCAAACTTTTCTTTACAATCCGATCGCGAGACCTTAGGCAAAGAGAAGTTTGACGCACATGGCCGAGTTATTTGTCAATGAGATAACTAGGCTTTGAACAACACACCATTTCCGGTTTCCTTTTGGGCAGTCAAGACGTGGGCAACTCAAGTGTTGTGTAGGAAATATGCACGAGGAGAGAGTCCTACATACCGACCTTTTACATGAAGGGTAACAAGTTGTGAGCCGATCTCGTGCACTGACGTCCTGAAAAACGCTTGATAGAAACCATCATCGATCTGTGAAACGTTCTGCAGCAAGAGGCTCCCATTAGCAACAACAGATAGCGTTGGTCTTGACAAGGACAAAACGCTGACTGCATTGTGATACCACATGACGTCACCAGTTGAAGCTCGACAGTCTATTGTGACATTTGAGCCCACAAGGGGTCGAATAACTGATGGCAACTCGGATTGGATTGACGGAAAGACTGAAATACAAAGAGATGACGAGTAAATGCATGTAAGGAATTGTGCAGCTGTGAAACAGGGTTTCCAGCAATTTTAATTATAATGAAATGTCTATAGAAATCAGGAATAGGCCCTTTCTGAGTCGTCCCAAGCCTCTGTTTCAAAGCGATACGACGGGCGAAGTCATCATCGACATGTAAATGATTTTTTTTATTCTCAGACAAATGAAATTCATTATCACAAGAAAAGGTTTGCCCTTAGCCTCGTTCGAAAGTGTCGGTTTAAGTATCGAACACGGAATGGGCTTATTGCTCCAGACCCGGAGTTCACGTGACTGCAAGTTGTCTATTAGTATTTATCTTTCTGCCACCTCTACAGGCTTTCCCAAGGCTCAGTGGGGAACACGCGATTCACGAGAGCTGGAGACAAGCGAGAAGTGCAAGAGGGGGATGATGGGAACGAGCGTAGACCGCGAGCGGGGAGTGATGGGAAGGAAAATGAGAGAGAGGGCTTTTTCTCGCCTTCCCATCACTCCGTTCGTCCCAGCTTTCCTTAATAATTAACTCAGTTATCCCCAAAAAAAGTGATCGCGAGCGACTGGGGACGAGGCAGTTCATCTTAAGGAAGTCTGCCTTATATGGAGTAAAATAAAATGACTGAAGAACAACAGATACTAATCTCTTGTCACGGCGTTTTGAGTGACCACTTTATCCTAAGAACGATTTTGGCGCAAATTTAGAATGTCTTTCAGGTCCCTCAAACTAGTAAGCAAAACCAAAACCCCTGAAGTGGAATTTTTGACTTTTCATTGATGTTTGGTTCTCCTTGATAATGCCTTTTGCACGGAGCGGAGCTTCCATTTAATTTTCATGAGAAAA
>OZ037997.1:14057047-14172047 GCA_964035705.1 Porites rus | reverse complement strand
TTTGACAATTTTGTTATAGTTATGATTAGTATACTAACAATTCACCTCAAGTTTTAATTTTAACATCCCCCAAATCTTTTATTTTTCAATTTTCTATAGCTTAAACACCCCCGCCCTCTCTTCATTTTTATTTATTAAAAAGCATCCATAAAATCATCTAAAAATTCTCAAACATTCACTGAACCAATGACTCCTACCCATTTAAGCCATTGTTCGATTGAATGAAATCCTGGCTATATTTGGAGGAAAAAGCGCAAAAATATACGAAAAACAAGGCTTTTCAGATCAGAATCCCAGTGAAGGCTAGAGGGTGAAGAGTACAACGAGTTTGTATTAAGGTTTTGTAAGGTTCCTGATGTTGTAGGTTCCCTTAAGGTATCTAATTAAGTATTTAGAAAACGTTTTCCGTATTTGCATAGCCTGATATAAACACTCGAGGGGACGGGAGAATTCGAGACAGTTATGCAAACCCGAGACGAAGTCGAGGGTTATGCATAACTGTCGAGAATTCTCTTGCCAGTCGCGAAGTCTTGCATGCGTCAAATCAGTTCCTGTTTTGCAAAAAAGATTTTTTTCTCCCTTAAAATGTCATCTCAAGCGAAAACATTGACACAGCACGTTTGTAAATTAACGATTTTCCAAGTTTCAGCCAACGAGGGAATGGGTAAATGAAGTAAACTTGTCGAGTTTTCCGCTCAAAAACTTTTTCAAATTCGTGCTTGCGTGATCAGGGCGCGAAAACCAAACCATCTTGACGTCACAACCATCGGTGAAGGTAAAAGACGGAATGAGTTTGCGGAATGGCATGTGGCATGGCTTGCGGAATGACATAATTATGCGGAATTTAATTTATGGAAAATGGCGCAAAGAAACAAAAAATTCAACAGGAAAGCGTGCACGCGTCTCTGCCGCGCCTTTTTTGGCGCCAATTTGAGCGAGCAATAGATTTGCCGGTCCATTTATTACTGTTATTTAAGCAAGGCTAAAATTGAAACACAGCCGATACACGAATACTTGATAAATCATCCATAGCTCGTTTCCAAAATAATCTGAAACGGTTCTTTGCTCACGCCGGCTTTTCCAGTCTTTTCCAGTGAAGCGCAGTGAAAGTACGAAAACTTGTGAAGTTTAAACAGTCTTCTATTGAGTTTTTGCTCTCCTCATTACATAGAAACACGTCGTAACGGCGGACGAGGTAAAATAGAAAGGAAGAGAGAGGACCCTGGGATCGAAGCTCTTAGGAAATGGCAGACTCGGTTGTCCCAAATGAAATAATAAAAGATGATAAGCCTCGTAAATACGTGCAGATGTACTATGACGCAAATCTGTCTGGGATTTTAGGGTATATAACCTGTGCTACTTGGCTAAACTCAAATCAAATCAAATCAAATCAAATCGTAGTAGAGCCCGCAACATTAAAAAAGCGGCTGCTTGTGAATTGAATAGCGCCATAAAAGGACGCAATTTTCAGTTTAATTTATTTCTTTAAGTCTTCTGCATACATTACCGCATAATTATGTCATTCCGCAAGCCATGCCACATGCCATACCGCAAACTCATTCCGCCTTTTACCCTCACCGCACAACCATGTTCACATACTCTTATGCAAGCACGTTTCTCGGCCAATCAGAGCGCGCGTACTATCATAATTAGTTGCTTCATAAAGCAGCATCTAAAGGTTTTTCAAAGAGAGTACCTTCATTGACATTTAGTAGAATGTTGAAAACAATTTGTTGTTTCGTAACCGGATTCGTCACAACACATCTGTAGGCCCCAGTATCCTCTCTTCGGACGCCAACTATGTAGAGGTCTCCACTTTGCGAGATGAGCAACCTGCCATTTTCACCATCGACTATCTTTTCATACGTGGTGCTGTTAATTCCTCGAATTTGCCATATAAATTGTGCTTTGGGGAAGCTTTTCACTGCGCTTGTAGGAAATCTCACAGACGAGTAAACCTCAGTGGTGATGGTGTTATCGAAAGCTTCGCGGGAGTGAAGGTCTAGGAGAGAGAAACGGAAAGAAAAAAAGAAGTCAGAAGGATTTAATATGAAATAAAACGAGACCCAAAAACAAAAACAACCAACGCGTTTGTTATGATTAGTCAAAGGTTTCCTTAGTTCAGCGGATACCGGTAATCAATCTTAACTAATACTTATCCTGCCAAATGATCCTAAAAGACGTCGTTTTTCGAAACATTCAAAATATTTTTAAACCTCAGATCAAGGTTAAGAAAGGATCGCAAAACAACCACAGACAACTTCGAAACTAGTCCCGGCATAGTAAATCGAACACAATCGAACTAAATTTCAATCGAACTCAATCGAACTCAATCGAACTCAGTCGGTGGATTGAGTTCGATTGAGTTCGGCAATCGAACGAAATCGAACTCAGCGAAAAGAAAAAAAATCAATCGAACCCAATCGAACGTTCGATTTTCGAACTCGTGATTTACGTAAAACAGACGTTGAAAATCCATTACCAGATCTTAGAAGCTCGAGTTACTTCAGCCCTGAGTGTAGCGCACGTGTATTTCGTCAACGAAGAAATTCCGCAGAAATGGCTTCAGATGCGTTGTGGATCGTAAGCTTCAAATGTATAGTCAAAGGCTACCAGGACCGAGTCAGTGCCGCTTTGACGTCAAGGATTGCGAAGTTTTTAGGGTTTTAAAGAAAATAGGCGAGAAAGGCCGTACCTTCCGAATTGCAAACGAGCGCGGACAATTAGGTCACCTTCAACGTGAACTGGTTGCTTCCCTGTGGCCTGTAAATGCTTCGATAACTCGCAGTTTATAAATGGGGTTTGTGTTATTGAATAAATAGTAAAAAAGCGCAAGAAAAACTTGCTTTGACGGGCTTGCTTTGGGCTTGCTTTGTACAGGTTCGCCAGAGCCAATCGAACGAAATCCATTTAATTGTGTTCGATTGAGTTCGGTTTCCGAACTCAATCGAACACAATCAGACGGATTGAGTTCGATTGAGTTCGATTTGTTCGATTGAATTCGATTTGTTCGGAAATCGAACTCACTGAAAGTGTGGTGTTCGATTTCGTTCGATTGCCGAACTCAATCGAACTCAATCCACGGATTGAGTTCGATTGAGTTCGATTTTCGAACGTTCGATTTACTATGCCGGGAACTAGTCTGTTGTACTAGGGCTCCTGGTTGTACATCACTGTGAATTTATCGAAATTCTGTTTACCGTGAAAAGTAACACGGATAAGACAGAACAAAAACAAGCCCGAATCGTTTCAAATTACGCAAAAACACACAACTGTTGTTAACCAGTTATAAAAAACAATTTCCGGAAATTTTGTACGTGTCGTTTAGCATTTGCCTAAAATTTCCGGTTTTGTCACGCCGCGCTAGACTGGATTCTAGTTACAACATGAAACTAGTGCGAAACTCAAGAAACTTGTAAATGGTAAACGAATTTCCATTCGTAACGTCCCAACCGGGAAAACGGGACTACCTTTTCAGAATTTCCGTTTGTCCCGGGAATTTTCCAGTGGGACGAACCAAAAAAGCTTTTACCATTTACACCCCAACAGGAATTTCCGGGAATTTGTGCTAAATGGTAAACAACCAAAGTAAGTTCATTTAGGCATTTTCTTCACAAAAAGCTAAGATCAAAGGCGGTTTTATTTCTTTTTCTTTTTTTTTTTTTTTTCGTTTCCCTAATATATGAACCTATAAATCGTTGCGTTACGGAGTGCTACAAGATTATTTCCAAGCGCTCACATTAAGAGAGTTTGGGGCGCTTGTGCTGACAGCTGTTTGTCTCTTACCATTCAGCAGATAATCGCGGGAACGTACCCTTCCGATCACCAACCGATAAAAAAAGCAGTGATAAGCAATCGGAACACCAAGAGAAGTCGACCAAAATGGGTCCAAAATCATATATTGACTTTATCACAGAAAAGACGATAAACAAAGCCATTGGTTAAACCTTTTCGTTTTAACTTTCATAACAACCGAGCCTTATTTGACATGTTTAGACAAGTCGGCCTTTCAGTTCTTTTTGTGTTTTAAAAAGCGATATAACTGTAACCAAAGCTTGTATTGCAATCAATAATGCGTATGCACAAAACCGTCGCGCTTAGATGAAAAGATATTAGAAACTCAGATGAGGAAGCTAATTGGAGGTATGAATAGACTGATTTCGGTCAGTTTGTTCTTTTGAATGAAGCCGTATTTCATCATTTGAAAAACGTTGAGAAAACCTCTCAGCCGGTTTCTGAAGTGCAGGATAGTAGAATGAATAATATATGCAAACAAAAACAGGAAAACGTTTCAAAAAAGGAAGGTACTGCCCATCTAGCTAATCCGATAAACGCTTTGGACCCGCTCCGATAGGGAGCAAGGCAATACTTGTGAAATAATAACCAAATATATTATTAATCTTATGTTCAAAAAGCTGAAAAGGAAGAAAGAATTACTGAAAATGTAACTGATAGAAAACCTTTGATTATTTTATAGTGCATGTATCATTAGTTAGACGTTATTGTTACTTAAATGTAAAAGACCTTAATTGTAAACAGAACCGCTAATTCCTTATGCGCTATAATGGGACAATCATGTTTTCGTCATTGGAGAAAGTGATACGGTCAGACTGTAGTGCAGCAGATATAGAGATAACTATGATTCAACCAAAACAGGAAACGTTACGCCTAAAATAGGAAAAAGTAACAAAGGAAATTACCACCGGTTTAGTTTAATCTGTTGATCGACAAAAAGGGTTCAAGACACTTCAGAACGATACAAAACAGCCTCTAGGTCTTGTTTAGTTCACTACCTATAGGCACTCGTCCGCTGTATTTCGAATTGCACAGGCATGGCGGTAACAAATTCTAGTTCTGCGGAACAATTTTGCTTGGAGGTGTTTTCTGTGAAACTGCGTGGCGAGTTGATCTTTCTTGCGGTGGTAAATATTTTCCTTTCAATTACTGCATTTCTGGGGAATGCTCTGATTCTGGTTGCGCTACACAGAGAATCTTCACGTCGTCCGCCTTTTGCTTCCATAGTCCTGTATCGTAACCTAGCAATAACGGATCTCTGTGTTGGTATACTTGTGGAGCCAACGTATATTGCCTATTTGATGTCCTTGATGGACAAAAGATATGATATTTGTCATTACACACGTGTGACATGCTTTTTAACTACAAGTGTACTATGTGCAGTTTCTTTTCTGACCTTGACTGCAATTAGCGTGGACAGACTTCTCGTTGTTTTGCTGAGGCTCAGATACAGACAAGTTGCAAGTTCTAAACGAAAAGTTATAACTGTTATTGTTTTCTGGATATTATCCATCGTTGGAGCTTCACAATACTTTTGGGATCCTCTCTTAAAAGCGTGGCTGTTTGGCAGGACAATAACATTTCTTTGTCTGGTTACCTCAATTTTCTCTTACACAAAAGTATTATTCACCCTTCGTCACAACCAAGTTGATGTTCAGAACAGCGCTGCTCGAGGACAATTAAGCCAAGCAATTCCAGGGAACATAGCTCGGTACAAAAAGACAGTGTACAGTGTATTGTGGGTGCAGGCAGCATTGGTCGTTTGTTATTTACCAGTGGGAATAGTGGGAGCACTTACACCTCAAAGAGGGCCAGTGCCTGTAAATAATTACCTTGCTAGACAATTTGCCCTTACTTTAGTTTATTTGAACTCGTCATTAAACCCGCTGCTTTACTGCTGGAAGATCCGAGAAGTAAAGCGAGCTGTAAAAGCCACAATCATACAACTGCTCTTTTTTGTCGACTTAGGTTAACACCAAATTTTAATTTTTAGTGGTGATATATTTTTTTGTTTTTATTGAAATATACCGTTAACTTCTTCTTATAAGCCCTGGGATTAAAACAGCCATAGTAAGTGGTATTAGGAGGGCTTACAAACCGGGGGGGAGGGCTTATATCCCAAGGGGCTTATAACCGGGCTAAAAAAAATAGTTTCATTATTAGTAGGACTGATCAAAATATACGTTTTGAATTTACTCGCTTTTTTAAGCTTCAAAGTATCGTAAAAAATCGAATTAATTTCAATACAAGCTAGAGGAGGGCTTATATCCGGCAGTCTGGAAAATTCAGAAATTTTGTACAAGAAGATTTTATCCTACTCGCCTGGCGAACGTTAAAGGCGATTTTGAAATTTTAATACAATTTTAGATCTCCACGCCCCTATTAGACATATGCCTGGGAGACAATCATCAATATCGTGGCTAACATCTGACATAAAGAAATAAAGTAATGAAAGACAGAGACTATCATAAAATATGCTGTAAAATATTCTCGAGCGCCCGTTTTTTCTTGTGTCCACTACTTCCACGTTTCCCCTCTACGCAGGCTAGGCTTGCATAGCCACTGGAAACTTAATCAATCTGCCAGAAAAAAGGTAAATACTGAGATGCGCAAAGAGAAATCACACTACTATCGACAAAAAATTGATGCTTGCAAAGCCACAGACCCTGAAATACGTTGGAAAATAATAAATTCACTCACCGGCAAGGGCAATAAAACTACTCTTATTAACGATATCCTAATTAATGACTGTCTCGGCTTTGGACCTGCACCGTTAGAGAGCAAGGCAATACTGGTGAAATAACAGCCAAACATATTAATCTTATGTTCAAAAAGAGCAGAGAATTACTGAAAATGTAACACTGAAAGAAAACCTTTGATTATTTTAGAGTGCGTGTATCATTAGTTAGACGTTATTGTTATTTAAGTGTAAAAGACCGGCTTTATTGTAAACAAACCGATAACTTCATATGGAGAGTAAGGCACAATAAAGATACCGTTACTGTTACTGTTACTGTTCAGTGGCGGATCCAGAATTTCAGATAAAGGGGGAGCCCGGTTCTAAAACATTTTTTTCGGCCCTTTGGGCCTCAGTTTGGTCTAGAAATAGGGGGTGCGAGCACCCCGGACCCCTCCCCTGTATCCGCCACTGCTGTTATATAATTACTGTTACTGATTCCCCCGTCGCAGCTGTTCAAGATAGCAGCGTTGTTTGGAAAAGACACCCCAGGGCACAGGATCGATAAATAGATGAAAAAAAAAAAACGACTAGAACAACCGGCGAAATATACAGCCGGCTCGAACGAAGGAGTAACAAGTCTTCTTTAAATTTTTTAGATTAATTAGTGTTTTGATAAATTATTCAGTCAATCACAATCAGATAATTAATTACTAATGTGAAATCAATTTATCAATAAAAATTTTTTCCATCGTAAACCAATCGTGCTCCAGTATATTCTTAAGCAATGCAATATTGTCATACGAAGTTCTTTGTGCGATCACCTCTCGTAAGCGTACCACTAAATCTTCGCTTTGGGTGGTCGCTTACAGGAGGTTCGACTGTAGTTTACTGTTAGTTTCTCCGGCTTTGACTCTTTATTTTTTGTCAAACTACTCTTTTTAAGATATTTTTTATCTTTTGAAGAAAATTTTGGAAGTTTCACACTTAAGGTACTAATGACTAGAAATATAGTCAAAGTCAGCTCCTTTAAAGCGGGAAAATAGAACAGTTATAGACTTGCTGATGGAATGAAAATTCTTCGATCCTGAAACTTGCATGACCCTTTTCTTTCTCCTTTTTTTCTTTACTGAGTTGGTATTTTTATGCTCCTTCAGTGAAGCACCGAATTAAAAGAACATTTAGATATCAACTATTTTTTACTATTAATAAGTTACGACAGCTTTCGAGAGTTCCAATCAAACTTACCTCAAAGACAATTCATCTTTTACATAAAGCAATTTGACGAAAGAGAAATAAAGCCGTCATTTACGGAGTACTGAGATGAAGTTCGTTTAACTTTTAAAACAGTGACCCATACACTCGATATGTTTTCATTCAGCTTCAGCAAGCGAAATTATCTTGGCAAAAGCTCTCTTCCGACTACTTAAACAATTGTTTCTCGCCCTCCGGGGCAGTGACACAGTCCTGGATTCTGGATTCCACGCCTTGGACTCCGGATTCCAGGTATAGATTCGGGCTCTTTGACAGTGGGACTTAGATTCACGAATCCAATCGTTAGTGGGATAACAGATTCCTTGAACTGTATTCAGGATTCTAAAGTCAAGGATTCCGGATTCCAAAAGCATAAATTTCGCGGAATCCTGAATCCCGATTCCCTTACATGAGACAATGTTTTCGTCATTGGAGAAAGTGATACGGTCAGACTGTTGTGCAGCAGATATTAAGATAACCATGATTCAGCCAAAACAGGAAACGTTACGCTAAAAACAGGAAAAGGTAACAAAGGAAATTACCACAGGAATAGTTTAATCGCTCTGTTGGTCGACATAAAGGGTTCAAGACACTTCAGAACGATACGAAACAGCTTAGGTCTTGTTTAGTTCACTACCTATAGGCACTCGTACGCTGTATTTCGGATTGCACAGGCATGGCGGTAACAAACTCTAGTTCTGCGGAACAATTTTGCTTGGAGGTGTTTTCTGTGAAACTGTACGGCCAGTTGATCTTTCTTGCGGTGGTAAATATTTTCCTTTCAGTTACTGCATTTCTGGGGAATTCTCTGATTCTGGTTGCACTACAAAGAGAATCTTCACGTCGTCCGCCTTTTGCTTCCATAGTCCTGTATCGTAACCTAGCAATAACGGATCTCTGTGTTGGTATACTTGTGGAGCCAACGTATATTGCCTATTTGATGTCCTTGATGGACAAAAGATTTGATATTTGTCATTACACGCGTATGACATACTTTTTAACTACAAGTGTACTATGTGCAGTTTCTTTTCTGACCTTGACTGCAATTAGCGTGGACAGACTTCTCGTTGTTTTGCTGAGGTTCAGATACAGACAAGTTGCAAGTTCTAGACGAAAAGTTATAACTGTTATGGTTTTCTGGATAATATCCATCGTTAGAGCTTCGCAATACTTTTGGAAGCCTCCTTTAAAAACGTGGCTGTGGGGAGGGATAATAACACTTCTTTGTCTGATCACTTCAATTTTCTCTTACACAAAAATATTCTTCATCCTTCGTCACAACCAAGTTGATGTTCAGAACAGCGCTGGTCGAGGACAACCAAGCCAAGCCATTCCAGGGAATATAGCTCGGTACAGAAAGGCAGTGTACAGTGCACTGTGGGTGCAGGCAGCATTGGTCGTTTGTTATCTGCCCCTGCGTATAGTGGTAGTACTTTCACCTCAAAGAGGGCCAGTGCCTGTAAATAATTACCTTGCTAGACAATTTACCCTTACTTTAGTTTACTTGAACTCGTCATTAAACCCGCTGCTTTACTGCTGGAAGATGCGAGAAGTAAAGCAAGCTGTAAAAGCCACAATCAGACAACTGCTCTGTAAACACTAAAATTTTAATTTTTAGTGGTGATATATATTTTTTTGTTTTTATTGAAATATACTGTTAACGTCTTCCTATAAGCCCTGGGATTAAACAGCTATAGTAAGAGGTATTAGGAGGGCTTACAAACCGGGGGGAGGGCTTATATCCCAAGGGGCTTATAACCGGATCAAAATACTTTTCAAATTTACTCGCTTTTTTAAGCTTCAAAGCTTCGTAAAAAAATCGAATTAATTTCAATACAAGCCAGAGGAGGGCTTATATCCGCCAGGCTCGAAAATTCAGAAATTTTTACAAGAAGATTTTATTAATGATCTTGAATCTTTTAATGACCTTATCCTACTGGCCTGGCGAACGTGGAAGGCTATTTTAATGGTTAATACAGTTTTAGATCTCCACGCCCCTATTAGCGCATATGCCTGTGAGACAATCATCAATACAGTAGCTGACATCTGACGAAAGAAAGTAATGAAGGGCAGAGACTATCATAAAAATATGCTGTAAAATATGGCTAGTGTGACCACTGGAAACTTAATCAATCTGCCACAAACAAGGTAAATACTGAGATGCGCGAAGCGAAGTCACACAACTATCGCCAAAAAATTGATGCTTGCAAAGCCACAGACCCTAAGATGGGTTGGAAAATAATAAATTTACTCACTGGCAAGGCCAATAAAACTACTCTTATTAATGATATCCCAGTTAACGACTGTCTCAGCTTTACTTCAAATCTGCGACAACTGGTTTGAAAATCTGGACAATTGAAAATGTTTGGGCGAGGTAGTTTTTCTTGTTATTCGAAAGGCCTTTAATTCAGTTGATCATTCGATTTTGCTAGAGAAAGTTGAGTTTATGGAACCTCTGATAGGAAACTGATGTGGTTTGAGTCCTATCTATAAACCACCCAACAGCAACAATGTTTCGGCGGTAGATGGACATTTATCTTTTCATAGAAACTTACTCTGTGAAGTTCCTCAGGGGTCTATTCTTGGCCGTCTGTAATTTCTTATTCATACAAATGACTTATCAAATCGCTTAGAGTTTACTACCCGCTGTTTACATGCGGACGATAGCCAAATATTTGCTTCTAGTATTGACGCAGATGTTCTTGCTAATATTATCAATTCTGATCTTGAAAACCTTTGTGATTGGCTCACAGTTAATAGGCTCCAATTTTACCCTTTAAAAATTTAGTTAATGCTCATTTGATCGCCATATTACTTGAGTAATAAATCTGAAGATTTACCAAATGCTATATCCATTGACAATAATATTGTTTCTCATGTAACCTCCAATAAATGTTTGGGAGTTTTATAAAATAAACCTTCTCTTTAGAGACACATTGAGTATATATTTATAAAGGCGTACTCTAGTGTAGGAGTTCTAAGAAGAATTAATCGTTTTCTCGCGCTTTACACGCTTGCTGAACCTTATGCATTTCCCTTGTACAACCTTACTTTGATTACTGTTCGCCCTTATGGGATACTTGTGGAAAGCAACTGAAAGATAAATTGCAAAAAAATCAAAACCGTGCGGGTAGGGTCGTTTTCTTAAACTCGTCAATAAGCCAATAGTTGCTCTACGGCTGGAGGACCTGAGAAGTAAGACATTCTGGGAAAGTTACAAGCAGTATCATGATGACGATGATGATGATGATGATGATTATTATTATCAATACTATTATTTTGACGCACCAAACTAACTCTTTGATTCGATTTGTAGAGCACAGAATATATAGTGAGTAAAAGATACAAACCAAAACGGGAAAACGTTACAAAAACAGGGAATTTGTTGCAAAGGAAATTGCCGCCCATAGTTAATCTTTTGATCGACAAAAAAAAAATGTTTCAAGACCCCTTGAATAGCGCAATAGAAACCTTAAAGTCATGGGGTCATATATGGACTGGCATACTAAGCACAGGTCTTTTCTCTCCTTTTGGCATTGCACAGACATGGCGGCGCTAACAAACTTTACAGGGGATGAACACCAGAACGTTGGCTTGGAACAATTTTGCTTGGAGGTGTCTTCTATGAAACTGTACGGCCAGTTGATCTTTCTCGCGGTGGTAAATATGTTCCTGTCAATTAGTGCATTTTTGGGGAATATTCTGATTCTGGTTGCGCTACACAGAGAATCTTCACTTCGTCCATCTTTTTCTTTCAAATACATGTATCGTAACCTAGCAATAACGGATCTCTGTGTTGGTATCCTTGTGGAGCCCACGTATATTGCCTATTTGACGTCCTTGATGGACAAAAGATATGATATTTGTCATTACACACGTGTGACATGCTTTTTCATAACATTTGCACTTTGTGCAGTGTCTTTCTTGACATCCTCTGCAATAACCGTGGACAGACTTCTCGTTATTTTGCTGAGGCTAAGGTAACAGACACGTGGCCAGTAGTTTGAACATTGTTGTTGTTTTATGGATTTTGGGCATTTTTGGTGCGTCAAGGTACTTCTGGAATCGTCTTTCAAAAGCGTGGCTCTGGACAAGAGCATTCTGTGTTCTTTTTCTGGCCACCTCAATTATCTCTTTCATAAAAAGTTTCTTTTCTCTTCGTCGAAACCAAATTCATGCCCAAAACAGCGTTTCTCAAGAATAAACGAGCCGAATCATTCCACTGTACCGCGTAGCCTGGTACAGAAAGTCAGTGTGCAGTGCATTCTGGGTACAGTTAACACTGGTTGCTTGTTATCTGCCTTTGACCATAGTAGAGGCATTAACACCTCAAAGATGGCCAGTACTTATATCGCTTTACCTCGCTACGGAATTTACTGTTACTTTAGTTTATTTGAACTCATCATTAAACCGGCTGCTTTATTGGTGGAAGATCCCAGGAGTAAAGCAAGCAGTAAAAATAATAATCCTCAGACAACTGCTATGTTCATCGACATAGGTTATGATATCATATTTTTAATCTTATCTTATATCATATTTTTAATTTTAGTTTACTTGCCAAAGTTTAAGATTCAAACGTCAATTTCAGTTTTATTAGGAAAGACAAGTTTTACAATCGGGTGGTGGACAAAACACTGGTGGCCAAACCATGGATTAACCATATAGGCTAACCTAAAATGGAGTACACTGCTGAAGTAAAGTGATTAGGGTTTGGAAACTGAGTAAATCAATTTCCATTTATGGTCATTATAAAGGGAAAACTGACCTGAAACTTGATTCACTCAGTTTCCTTACCCTAATCACTAAACGTCAGTGGTGCAGTCCATCTTAGGGTAGTCGATATGGGTAGTCCATGGGGGTAAGCCCGTGGACTGGGGGTCAGTGTTTTGTCCACCACAATCAGAAAGTCTCTTGGTTGCAACTAATGAGAACGAAAATGGATTTGAGAGACAGAAGTAGTTGAATAGGATATCTAACCAAAGACTGAAACACAATTCCATAGCCGTTTTACCTAACTAATTTTTCGAGATTCGGGTATCGAGTTTCCCTTCAGAAGCAGAAAATAGAGGGTCTGTAAACAAGCTTGCTGAGTTATAGGAGCTTATAGGTTTGTTCAGAATCAGAAGAATTGAGCAGTAGGAACTTTGCGATCAATAAACCGTAAAATTCCGAAAATAAGCCCCTCCATGTATAAGCCCCTCCAAATATAAGCCCCCCAATCCGGTAAGGCGAAAAATCCTCCGTTAAATCGCCCCTCCAGATATAAGCCCCTGAGGCTTGTACTTGGAAAAATGCTCTCAAATGCAAAGTAAAACAAAGTAAAAACGGTAAATTTACTTCCAACTGTACGGCTAGCCCAATCGATTTTGAAACGCAAATTTCCCTCCGTGGATATGTCCCTCAAAAAGGGCCTTCGAAAAATATAAGCTCTGGGGCTTATTTTCGGAATTTTACGGTATTACAGCGACTCCACTTGTTAAGAACGATAAACATAGCCGTTATCAGTATTGTTCGAGAAGCTTCCTGGGTTCGTTTTCTTTCAAAACAGACACACCATTCGATATCAATGTTTTGACTTGATTCAGCCTTCGCTTTTCCTTCTGCAAAATAACACGTACATTGGTCAGCTGATTGGTAAAGCTCGCGTTCAGTTACACAAACAGTTGTTTTTCAGTAGGCAAAGGGATACAGACTTTGCTGTTAACCATAAATTCAATTCAATTCAATTCGATTTATTCATTGGACTATCTTATTTTAATTTTGGCTCTTGTAGACATCGGAGGATTCCTTAGTCCTATCAGTATTTTCCACGATTTTGACGTTCAAGTAAAAAAAAAGTTTAGAAGGCGTTACTTTATGAAATTCATGCCAGAGAACGTAAGTGAAAACCTAAAGAATGTAAAATTAAACAGTTATAATAAAGTTATGTTTGCAGCTTAGCCTTAAAATTTCCTTATCTTTTCAAATCAGTCCCCGATCTCGTATCACAGAATTCTCTTTATTCGGGAGAATCCATGAAATCTTCCCAATTCTTGAGGGGTGGAGGGAGAGGGCTAATTTGTTCCCAGTCTTTTCCAGCTAATCATTTCCACCCTCCCTGGCTGGATTCGATTCTCTGTTTATTTCTTCTTCGCTTTCAATTCCGTTAGTAACGATAATCCGACAATCATTTTTTTGTACAGTTTTGCTTACAGTCTCTCTGTGGTTGAGAAATCCCACTAAGGCACTCGACGGACAACTTCCTCTAGATGAAATCACAGAAATGGGTTTGAGAAAGACACATTTGTTTTTATCAAGACCAAAATGAGTATCAGCCTAGTACCTTGGACGCTTTGGTTGCTAATCCAGCCTGAGTGACAGAAGTAATATATTTTATTCCATTAACGAACTGAACACAACACTTTGAGCATTTTTAAAATTTAAGGCAGCTCATACAGCCGCCCAGTAAAGCTACTGCTAGGGATTTCCAAATGATGCAGTTCGCCTAAGTGAATTCGCAAAGTCCGATCGCCTGCCGATCTAAGTTCCGCAAAGAGGTAGTGTGACATCATCAGTGTAACTGTAAATTATTGGAACTGAGCGTTCTCAATATGCCCCGTAGCATTTCTAAATATGTTTTATTTACTTGGAACTGTTAATTGTTCAACTGAAACGCCATGTAACTTAAGAATCGACGGGCTCTGGGAACGAGAAGCCTAACTGAGGCCTTTGACGTATTTCCGTTTCCGGTACTTGACCCAAGTAGAAATCGAGTTTCTACAAAGTGTTCGTGTCCAGGCTTCTCGCGGTTCGAGTTTAGGATGCGTTGCCACACGTACGCCACACGATGGAACGATATCAAGCTTTAGTTATCGCGAGACAAATGATAACAGACCCCCTTGTTTTTGTTTTCACGCATGGAACTTGTTATGTTTAGACTACTCCGCCAGTTTTTTATTCTGCGAGAAAAAATATTACTAAATCAAAGCAAGCGAAAAAATATGCAAACAACTGTGAGGTAAGCTTCAACAGGGATAGCAATTAGCATTTTCCACATGTATGCTAACATTTCAGAATTAATTGTACTAAAGGGACGATTTGTAGAGCTTATGATGGTCAAATTACAAATGGCTGCAAACAAAAACAGGAAAACGACGCCAAAACAAGAGCTACACAATAGAAAATTACTTCCGATCTAGTGTTGCGAACTGTACAGATACAAGGGCCGGCGGCATGCCTATCATTATCGGCACTGCAGAGAAATGGCCTTAACAAATTTTACAGAAGATGAAAACCAAAAGACAGGTTTAGAAGAGTACTGTTCGTTCGAATTTTCCAGGGAAGTACGCAGCCTATTGATCTCTCTCTCAGTGGTAATGATTATCCTGTCGATTGCTGCATTTCTGGGGAACACTCTGATCCTAGTTGCTCTGCACAAAGAATCCTCACTTCTGAGTCCTCCTTTCGCTTCCAGAGTCCTGTATCGTAACCTAGCGATAACTGATCTCTGTGTTGGTGTCATCGCAGAGCCTATGTATATTGCCTATTTGATGTTTGTAGTGAACAAAAGTTATAATATCTGTCATTACACACGAGTGACATGTTATTTCATCACTAGTACACTTTGTGCATTGACTTTCTACACGTTGACTGCGATAAGCGTGGACAGACTTCTCGTTCTTTCGCTGGGGCTGAGATACAGACAAGTTGCAAGTTCTAAAAGAAAAGTTGTGACCGTAATTTGTTTATGGATTTTTTCCATTGTCCGCGCATCTCCGTATTTGTGGAATCCTAGCATAGCGCGACAGCTGGATAGAATACTCTCACCTCTTTGTCTTACCACCACAATTTTCTGTTACACAAAAATTTTCTTCTCTCTTCGTCGTAACCAAATTCAAGTTCATACCAACGATTCTCAAGGACAACCAGGCCAAACAATCTCACTAAACACAGCTAGATACAGAAATGCAGTTTACAGTGCACTGTGGGTGCAGGTAACGATGGTTGTTTGTTATGTGCCAGTGAGCATAGTAGTGGCTATGACACCTGAAAAAGGACCAGTGCCTATATCATTTTACCTTGCTAGGCAATTAACTGTTACTTTAGTTTATTTGAACTCGTCATTAAACCCGCTGCTTTATAGCTGGAAGATCAGGGAAGTAAGGCAAGCTATGAAAGTTACTATCAGACAACTGCTTTGTTTGGCGCGTTAGGTCTTGATATAAGCTTATTTTTTGGTGACAATGCATGTCCAGTTTCATTGAAGTAATATGCAGGTTAGAAAATTGCCATAATTTTAGTTTAGATTTCATAAGAACATGGGCGGTTTTTGTTTTTAAGTTTAAACAGCTAAGCTTAAATTTAAGACCAGGACACTAGAGCGTACATCAGTTATGAATATCATTAAAATATTTGAATGAAGTTGGTGCGGCTGGATATTTCAAAATTTTATAATGTAAGAAAAAAAGTGAGGCAACCCTGAAAAATTACACCTTTGTTATTTGTTTTGGAGGAATATTTTACAAACAATAATTTCATTTTACTCAAAGAAACGGTAGCTTTTGATAGGTCAAGTCGAGCGTACCTCACAGGATCTCAAGCTGATGAATTCATCTAGCTTACAGCGTTACTTATAAGTAAGCTCAGTAATAATAAAGTTTATCTTTGCAGCTTTGACTCTTCGCAGTTATCGATCCTTGCTTTCAACTCTTCTATCCCAGAAATAGACCACATGAGCGAGGCGTTCAACCCGTGGGGGCGGGGGGCTACTCAACAACATCTTATACGGGGAGGCTCCATCCCGAGGTCCAACCCCGTACCCTTTTATATCCCATTTTTGACAGAAGAGGTACCCCTTTTGTATACCCTCTATCGACAAATTAATGGTATCTCTTTTACATACCTAATTTAGAACTTTGCATTCCTTTTAACTGCCGTAAATTAACCGTCTTTTTAACATGGATAAATCACTAAACCACAAAGTTTTTTTGTCTCTTTCACATCCCTAAAACGCGTCTGTTAGCCATTTTTGGTCCTTTTAAGGACCGAAGTGATAGATTTCCCTACCCTTTCACATACTTCAACTAACGAAATCCCTGCCCTTTCATATACCTAAAGCCTGAAAAAAGCACCCCTTTCGGGCGGAACCTCCTTGTGTAGGCCATTAGAGGGAGTATCCCCACCCGGCCGGGGGATCAACTCGTGCACATCGTTGCCTATACTTTACACTGAGCTGATCATTTCAACATTCCTTGTCATTTCACATTACCTTCTACCAAATGTCTCACTGGACCAGTTTCAGTTTCAAAACGTTCGTGTCTGATGAATCCATTCACGGGAAGCCGGACACCCTTGACACTTTCGCCCCATGGAATCCAAGACAGTCTTGTATTTTTGGATTCCATGCCCGTGGATTCCGGATTCCAGGTACTGCAGTCCGGATTCCAATCCAGCTTTATATGTATTCCGGAATCCAAAGCCCAGGGATTCCGGATTCCACAGCAAAATTTCCTGAATTCCGGGATCAGTCCACAAGCGAAAATTTCCCCGAGTCCGGAATCCTGATTCCCTACATGGGGCGAATACTTCCCCTGGGCTGCCGGCCCAGTGATTCCACTTCTGGCGAGCCTGATAGTAAACAGGTCGCCGTTATCAGTAAACAGAATTCCCGGTTTCGTTTTCGCTTTCAAAACAAACGCACATCATTCGATATTATGTTTAGACTATAACACTCTTCGCTAATCTAACTGAAGCTGGGGATCGATTACACAACTGCTGTTTTTGCTCAGGTAAGATTATGTTACACGGTACGATTCGCAACGACGATTTTTAGCGCAGGGGAGCGTAATTGCAATGATGGAACAATGTTGTAACCATTCAAAACAATGTAGCAACAATGTTGCAGCGCTGTGTTGCGCTAAAACTCGTTGTTGCGAATCGTCTCGTGTAATATCACTTTAAAGGAAAGAAATTAATACACCTAATAATTAACAAAACAGAGTTTCGTATTAGGATGACCACCAAGTTGGCTTCTCTTTAATACGATACCATCGTGTGAGTTTTATTTTGAGGCACTAACATTGTGTGTCAGCAGAGCACAGGAAAGTGAACTGGAAATTTAAGCCAAAACAGGAACAGGTTACAAAAACAGGGCAAAGTCGCAAAGGAAATTACCCTCTTTTTAATTAATCTGTTAATCTACAAATAAACTGAGTGTTTAAAAACACCTTGAGGGGTCTTACCATAGCTGAGTCATATATGCTACTACACTAGGCACTCGTACGCTTAATTTTGTATTTCACAGACAAATGGCCGTAACAAACTTTACAGGCGATAAAAACCCAGGAATATTGGAACAATATTGCTTGAAAGAAGTTTTTATGAAACTACACGGCGAGTTGATCTTTCTTGCGGTAGTAAATTTGTTCCTGTCGATAACTGCACTTTTGGGGAACACTCTGATCCTAGTTGCGCTTCAAAGAGAATCATCACTTAGTCCGCAGTCCAAACTCCTGTATCGTAACCTGGCGATAACTGATTTCTTTGTTAGTATCATTGTGGAGCCTACTTATGTTGTTTATTTGGTGTCCGTGGTGAGCAAAAGACACGGAATTTGCTACTACGCTCATGTGACATGTTTGATTGTAGGCAATGTACTATGTTTGGTGTCTCTGTGTACCTTGACTACAATAAGCGTGGAAAGACTTCTTCGCCTGTTACTGGTGCGCAGATACAGACAAACTGTCAGTTACAAAGGAACATGTTTAGCTGTAATCGTTATTTGGGTTTTGTGCGTTGTCGGCGCATTAACACGCTTTTGGAATCCTTTTGTAACTTTTCTGTGGGGCTATATAGTTTTGCTTCTTTGTGTGGTCACTACAATTTGCTCTTATTCAAAAATTTTTTTCACTCTGCGTCGCAATCAAGTTGATGTTCAGATGGAACACTCTCACGGACACCCAATTCAAGCAATTCCACGCAACGTAGCTCTTTACAGAAAGGCAGTGTACAGTGCACTGTGGCTGCAGGTAATATTGTTAGTTTGTTATCTACCAGTGGCTACACTACGGCTTGCAACCCAATCAAGAGAGATGTCTTTTCCGATTTACGTTGCTAGGCAATTCACAATTACTTTAGTTTATTTAAACTCGTCGTTAAACCCGATAGTTTATTGCTGGAAGATCAGACAAGTAAGGAGAGCTGTAAAAGATACAATCAGACAGTTTCTCTGTTCCCCTAATTTATAGTTCATTTTAATGTAGTCAAATGTAACTGGTTCTCAGTTTTATAACAACTGAGGTATCTTAAGAAATAACTGCCTGTTTTAGCCTTGATCTGTCGTACAAGCGTAGTGTCTTGGAGGCCTGGTGTTTATTCATTCCCGACACAATTCAGCCGAATCAGTTGCCATGGATGAGAGATATGGGATCATAAGTGATATGGCTCGTTGTTATATTTAATGAGGATCAGAGAAGTAAGCGAAGCTCCGAAAAATACAACTAGAAAAATTTGCTGTTCTTCTAGTTGTTTTTTCTTCACAAAAAATAACCTTAGCGATAATTCTCTCAGCATTAGTGAAACCTTTCTGCGTGGGAAAAAATACCAACTCAGTTACCAAAATTCACCAGCCTCACCTGTACCACCGCAAATTTAAAACGCAAAAGCTAGTGATTGTTTTAACAGGTGTATATAGATGACTATCAGTCAATAAGCTAATCCTAAACTTGACTAAAACTGACTTTGTGTTTAAGATTTCATAGCCTGCGTGGTAGCTGGTACACGCGCGCCATTCAATGTAAGTCACTGGTATATTCCCACAGGAGGTGTAGAGGGTCTGGACGCAGGTTAAATGTATCAGCGCTTTCTAAAACTCCAACTTTATTATTTACAAACGGTCATCTCGTGATGCAAGTGTCATTTCCGAAATATCCTAGAGTGCATATTGATGAAAACGTAAACTGGGAATGTCGCATACAAAACATGTATTTGTGGAAAAATTGTTTCTTCTTTTCGTGCAGTTTCTAGTGAAGAATATTATTTCAAGTTTCGATTACTGAAAATGTGATTTGGGAACCTGCGGCTTCGGTCTTTCTCAAAAGCTCAAAAGTCGTGCAGCACGTATTTGAATGTCTGCCCGGATGTCGATGATTTGTTCCCGGCACTGGGTCGTTTGCAAAAGCTTAATCACCAAATACATGTATCATGTAATCACTATAATCATGGGAGTATTCCTGAGAATCTGAGATCTCTAGATTTGTGTCTCGTGACGACATCACTTCTTATCGATTAATCTCCGTACCAAATGTGTAAAGAAAACTTTCCGTTTTATACTGGAGATGAATTGTGGAACAGCTTCGTAGCAGTTTTGAATGATTTTACACACGGCATCCTTGAAAACTAGGTTTAATATGAGTTCAATAACATATCATTATCAAATGTTTTAGTTAGATATAATAGATTTTCATTTTCTTTTAAAATATTGCATGCTGAACGGAGGAAATTCTTACCATGTTTGTTGATGCTGCGTGTAAGTTAACCAAGTAAATGCTGCAGCTTTAAAATTTAGATTAAAAGTGACGATTATTCCCTGTTTCCTTGCCCTTTGTTATAATTCTTTTTAAAATGTTTATGAAATATTAAATATATGA
This sequence comes from Porites rus, assembly GCA_964035705.1. Taxonomy (NCBI): domain Eukaryota; kingdom Metazoa; phylum Cnidaria; class Anthozoa; order Scleractinia; family Poritidae; genus Porites; species Porites rus. Next base: position 14,151,695 of record OZ037997.1, on the reverse strand, counting down.
ATTTCATCTATTGGAACTGTGGAATGAAGACGCTACTTATGCAGCTGCGAAAAGAAAGACTTGAAAAGAAACAGGCTTGTCGGGATTTGAGCCCCGACCTCTGCGATACCAACAAGTGCGGTGCTCTAACCAATTGGATTAGCAGGCCACTGAGGTCCGTTATATACCCGGAGAGATGAGGATGTGTAACCTCTTCAACATGTTCATCTTCATCTTCTATGGAACTTTCCGGAGACAAGAGACATGCAATCGGATGTTAACCGTCTACATTATTGCCCGTGTGCCATGCGTCGCAAAGGGTGGGGAAGAAAAGGAATCTAGGGGAGGGGGATTGAGGAAAGAAACAAATGCCTTGGATCCTCTGGTTTACAAAATAAAATACACTTGTGCCAAAATTTTTTTTCTTCTATTTTCCGTCTCTTGAGCTTTATCAAACCGTGCGCAGGGTGATTTCAACTTGAGTTTTTCGAGGACGGATCTCTGGAGCAAGGGTATTTTACGAATTAAAGCGCCAATTATCAGGTGCACTCGATCTGAAACATGCGATCTACATTGTTGCACATAAAGACTTATTTAGCGGTCAGTTACAAGAGTTCGGGTTAAACAAATTGTCAGTGAATCACGATTAAGACATCAGTTGTATCTTCCATGGGAGTGGCTGCTTAATAGAGGTTCTACTTGGTTGATTCGCCCCATGTAAGGCAATCAAAGTCAGTCGTGGATTCTGGATTCCAGGCCGTGGATTCCGGATTCCAGGTACTGGATTCCACTATTTTTCAGTATAACTCGGATTCTGGATTCCAACGTTAGTGGTATTCCGGATTCCTTGAGCTGTATTCCGGATTCCAAAGCACAGTATTCCGGATTACACAAGCAAAATTTTGACAAATTCCGGATTCCAGAAGCAAAAAGTTCCCGGATTCCGGAATCCGAATTCCCTTGTGGGCGAAGTTGATGGTTTGAACTCAGTCCTAAGTCAATATCAACAACACTCCTTTTCAGGACTACAATCGCCAGGAAGATTATATTCCAGCAACTTTTAAGTTGCTGGAATATGAATATTGGAACCTCTGAAAAGAGGTTCGACTTGCCTTCTCCTAATCAGTTGCTTCATTTCTGCTCTTTGGTCGGGAACGAATGCGAGTGCAAAATGCGAGTGACTGGTGACGACGCGCGAGGGACCACGGGAAGGAGAACGAAGAGCCGATGTTAAGTAGCCTGAGTATCAGGCCTTCCTAAGGGGCTAGGGGAGAGGAGATTTTAGATGGGGTAGGGGGGAGGGGGAGAAGAGAAAGGAAGCTCCCTTTTTCGCTTCCATCCTTCCCCTTTTCCACAGAAACGCCTGATACTCAGGCTAATGTTAAGAGCCAGTTTCCTCCTCCCCGCCTTCCTTTGTGCGCAAATTTACATCGAGAAAAGGAGGTCTGGGAACGAGGCAGAGGTTCATCTGTATTCAAAATGCAGTGTTTTGCATTTTGCGACTGATTTTGAACTGACTATCTTATGTGATTGGCCAGAGGTTAGGTTAATTTTGCGATAAATTAATTGAAAACCTCTCTATAAAGAAGCTGGGTAGTACTCACAAGCTATCCGTATTACGGCCTTCAAACTCAGTGCTGATCCCATGCTGCTCCTTGCAATGCATCTGTACACTCCAGCATCATTCCAGGTAACGTTAATAACGGTTAAATTTCCGTCTGCTCCCATTAATCTGTATCGTCCAGTATTGGAACTGAGTGTCAGCATTGTGCCATTATGGGTCCATGTGTAAGTCACTGGTGACGAGCCGATAGCTACGCAAGATATCGTGGCGTTTGCATTTTCAGCAGTTGTTACATCCTTTGGTTGGGTGACAAACTTAAGTGCTATTGTATCTGTGGAATTATCATGATAAATAGGGGATATTACACAGTGGCGAAAAGATATGAATTTTATGTTTTAGTGGCCAAAAAAATCTTGTTCTTGCCACGAGAACGTTAAAATTCGTTTCTTTTTGGCGAGCTGACGTGCATTTTTTTTTTGTCATGTGGACCATTTATCTTTTTAGAGACTGAAAACTTGGGTTAAGATGCCTTGTACTTCGTATCCATGGTTATTTTCTCCATGATATGACACTTGAATAGTCATAACAATAACAGTCACATATTATCCCCTCTTTCCCATTTACGGGTGTCTCGCTCTCCACGCTCACTTTGCACTTGCTTGAAAAATCGTTGAAAAATAAAATCTGTTCTCAATGCAGGTTAAGCCTCTCGTTACTTCCTCAATCAACGGCTCGAGGAGAATTTCCTCGAAAAAGCACGTGCGTATATAAACCAATTAGAGGACCTGGGAGCAGGCTGCACATTGTAACCTGTTCGAGACGTTCAGACCCGGGGAGGCTCCCATATGAAATGGGCGGGGATGCTCGTCGGAAATTTTGAATTAAACCCTTAAAGGAGACCAGTCTGGGCGTGGCTCAACCTTCCTTTGACCCCTAAAAAAAGACGATTTTAAACTTTGATTGGATGAAAACGAAAACGAACTGAAAATATATATTTTTATGTAAAATTCTTCGCGTGCAACCCTAAAAGAGACCTTTACCGCTAAATATAATGGCGTTTTGTCCAGAACACCCTTAGTGACAGTAGTGAGGCCAAAATCCCAAATATACACTCCTAAGGGAGACGACGAGCATCCCCGCCCCTTTCATATGAGTGTCCCCCCCGTCCCCCCTCCCCGGGCGTTCAGGTAGTGGAGTGTGGCACGAAGTCAATGAGCGGAAAGAAAAAAATAAAAATACTAAGGAGGAGTAAGACAAGGAAACTTCGCTTTCACTCCTTATGTCACATCCTCGCTGTTTCTCCAGCTCATTTGCCGTTCCTGCTATCTGAACACCTGGAATAAGCTTGCATATTGTCGTCCCAATAGTTTCGTTTCCTATTATAAAGGGGGAAAGTTCTGATAACGTCAGTGATTATTAAGTTAAAACCAGGACGTACAGAGAAATTCCCATTCATTCATTCCTACTCTCACCCTATTTCGACCCTACTTGGACAAACAGTTTCTACTGCGCATTTGCCGGGCCCTTATTCGCTTTATCCGCAAACAACTGAGAAGTAATATAAAATCAACCGAGGGATCCCCAACAAAATTTTGTAGGGGGAGGCTCCACTCATACGTCCAACTCCTTACCCTTTTATATAGCAGTTTTGACAGAGAAGGTACTCCTTCAGTATACCTTCTATTGACAAATGGTACCCTTTCACATAGCTAGTTTGTCTTTTAAAAACGAATAAATCACAAAACCAGAACCTCAACTTTTTCACAGCCATAGAATGCATCTGTGAGCCCTTTAATTGGGGCCTTTCGAATATGACAGATTTTCCTACTCTTTCATGTCCTTCGACTGCCTAAATCCCTACCCTTTCAGATACCTGAAGCCTGTAAAGCCCCCGAAATGTTCCCGACCCCGAAATGATCCCCAACCCCGAAATGATGCCCATTTCTCTTAACGTCGCCCCCGAAATGATCCCCTATTATTAGGAATGCAGTGATATACTAGACCTATGGATCGAGCAAAATCCACAACATTAATTAGAGTTTTACTAATAATCGTCACTCGCTCGCATTCTTTAATGAAATTAATTTGGGATTACACTTTGAACTGGATTAAAAGAAAATATTATTTGATACACAAAGTCTATTATATTTTTAGCAACACCATGAACTGCGTCTGATGACATCAAGAAATGAAAAACATTCCAATGCATAACATTTTGTAGCATAACTACTTAAGCCATTATAGCCCGGGTCATAGAGAAAACTGGAGAGATGTTAAATTCTAAAAATGATGATAAAACTGTATACCTTGGATAATGATTTTAAGAATGGTGTTTTAACATTTTTCAAAATTTTAAAATGATGTTGAAGATGCAAAAGTAGACGTAAAGACGATTAGATGACAAAAGCCCTAAAAAATCACATAATTTAGTGAAATGTTAAATGCGATTCAAGAACATAAACGCTGTAACAGACTTGTAATAATTCCGTGGTGGAATACCATTCCATTCCAAGAATTAACTGGGGATCATTTCGGGGTCGACGTGAAGAGCCTGGGGATCATTTCGGGATCGGTGTCATTTCGGGGTCGAATTGGGGATCATTTAAGGGTTGGGGATCATTTCGGGGTCAGGAGCATTTCGGGGGCGGCTGTACAAGCCTGAAAAAAGTGCCCCTTTCGGGCAAAGCCTCCCGGCCCGTATAGCCCATTATAGGGAGTACCCCCGGGAAAAATCATCAGATTTAGCAAGTGAAGCTAAAATGGCGCTAATCTCGTAAAATGAGTTTGATCCGGGTTTAACTGCCATATTGGTGAATGATTTTCTTTTGTGCTTCTTAACATTTAAATTCCAGAAATCACTGTAGGAATGAAAAGTAAACAACTTTTAACGCTCCATTTGACAGATAAGACAGCTGGGATGCTAACCCTTGGCATTGTTGAGCAATGCATGGGCAGAAAAAAAATATTATTGTTAACATCCGATAATATAAGGTCTTTAAGGGCAATCAAATTGAATAGATTTTATAAAGAATGGTAGAGAGAAATCACTCATAAATTTTTCAAGAGAAATTATCAAGGGAAGCTCGAAAGAAATGATATTGTAAAGATCTACCTCATTCGAATGGCAGGCATTAAAATTTAATATTAGTAAAAAGTTAATATTTATACTGAAAGGTTGAATTTGCCTGACAAAATGAAGGTCTGGCGAGAATTGCTTCTTCCTAAATATAAAGCCAAAGAAGTACCGGCTCAGTTTGTTGCTGAAATTTTTTTTCTTTTTCCGGCGTAGAACTTGGGACGTTCAGACATTACACAACGACAGGAAAATTTTCTGATCCTTTCGTGTTTGAAATATCTTTAATCTTGTCTCTATAATACATAATGTATTTTTACTTCTGTTATTGGCTTACCTGCAACAGCGACGTGTTTAAGCAGTGATAAAACCTTGTAATACCAGAGGATTCTCACAACGTTAAAACTCGTCATTTTTCCAGGTCTCTTAATTCCAATGCAGGAGAAAGGATTGAAAATCATTTCAGTCAAACGCGACGACTGATTAGAACATTGTTTTGAAGAATTCCCTCGTGACAAGCTCAATTGACAGTTGTTTTAAACAGAAACGCCCCTTCAAAACACACGGTGTTTTTTGTAGAAAGGTAAAGCACAGGCGGCCCAAGCTCATTACATGAACGCGGACGTGACTCTTGCTTGCGAGCGGTGTTGTGTTACAAACGGTTATTTACAAAGGTTTGTATGGGATCAGGGGCACCCAACGAGGATATAGTTCAAAACCACTTAACATAGCATTGTTGAACGTATTTTAGTATTCAAACGGTAGATAAACGCATATTTTTATCCCCTAAAAACTTTTCATCTGTTCGGATTTCCTAGCTGAAAATCTAGTGATCCGAAAATTATAGGGATAAAAACTTACTTTCTCGAAAATTTCAGCCAGGAAAAGGCTCCCGAAAATTCTAGGTGGCCTTTTTTAGGGTCAAAATCCGCTAAAAATGAGTAATTATACCATTTTGTAGATGTTCGAAAATCCTAGGAGAGGCAGGCAAGCAAGAAATTTTACAACAAATGCTCCGAAAATTCTAGACCTCAAATCGTCTTCCGAACAGATATTTTCCCGAAAATTGCCGTTGGGTGCCCCTGTGGGATGCAAACGGTTTTTCTTAAAAGAGAGAAAAAATGTTTTTTTTAAAAATAAAATCAACTTACCTTATTGCTTTGTTGTATTCTTTGTTGTTTGCTCGCGTCTCAGGCCGTTTTGAAGCGTTTTCGGCGAGTTAGCGCAACTCGCCGAAAACGCTTCAAAACGGCCTGAGACGCGAGCAAACAACAAAGAATACAACAAAGCAATAAGGTAAGTTGATTTTATTTAAAAAAAAAAACATTTTTTCTCTCTTTTAAGAAAAACCGTTTGCATCCCATACCACAGGGCGCCCACACAATCTGTTTGTGTAGCCGATTGTTATTTTATAGTAAATGTACTGGATTTACCGTTTGCTTCACCTATAGCGATATATCGCTAACTATGTATATAAATCAATGATAAATAAACGTTGAATTACCTTGCCTGTGGTGTATAGAAGTCCTTTTGCCTCAAAAGCGGTTTTTTGAGCGATTTTGAATGAATTTGAGTTCGCCGTTGACTGTTCCATATAATAGATGGAACAGTCAACGGCGAACTCAAATTCATTCAAAATCGCTCAAAAAACCGCTTTTGAGGCAAAAGGACGACTATACACCACAGGCAAGGTAATCCAACGTTTATTTATCATTGATTTATATACATAGTTAGCGATATATCGCTAAAGGCGAAGCAAACGGTAAATCCAGTACATTTACTATAAAATAACAATCGGCTGCACAAACAGATTGTGTGGGCGCCCTGTGCCCATACAAACCTTTGTAAATAACCGTTTGTAACACAACACCGCTCGCAAGCAAGAGTCACGTCCGCGTTCATGTAATGAGCTTGGGCCGCCTGTGGGTAAAGCTATTTCTCAGTGAAGAAAAATATCTGAAGATTTCTTCCAGGGATTATCGTCACGCACTGTGGGTTTCCTCAGATCAGGTCTAAGAGCATTTGGCAGACATAATTAGGAGATTAATTTTGAAAAAAACAAACCTCGTTCTCAGGTTCTTTCTCCTACCCGTCTCCCTCTCGCTCCTTAGGGAAGGGTAGGAGAGAACTCTGGGAACGAGATTGGAAAAAAAACTTATCAAGGGAAAAATGGAGCTTTTGAATATTGGCTCCAGTTTGCTGTTCATAGGTAGTTTCTTTTGTGGCGATGGCTGCCGGCATGATATCAAAGAAGACTAATAAGTTATAAACCATACGAATATTAGTTTCGGTTTTGCTAAACATACATTCGATTATTTAGCGCAAACTAAGCAAGATGACATGAAATGTAAAATAAGTTAATTTTGTAGTTTTTGTAAAGTTGTATTGTAACTCCATCTTGTTGTGTCATTTATCTTTCTTTTCCTTTCCTTTTCTTAATTTCCTCCTAGTAAATTACTATACGCTTTCCTCTGCCCGCCTCGATAAGCCAAGCTATATGCGAGCAGGGGATGTTTGTATGCACATGTCTGTTTGAATTTAATTTAATTTGTAACTTCTTTGGAGATCAGTAAAGTTCTATGGACTTCTCTGGACTTCATTCGTCTCCAATCGCCAACAACGCCCCCGCCCCCATCCTCATCCACAAAAAGGGCCGTAACAGCGGAAATTCATTGTTCTCCATCAAGCTGACCAGACAATGGGGCAAGTACTTACTTTTCTCCTAGTTTCCTCAAAAAGGGAATCTGTAAGGATGGAGAAAGGAGGGGGGGTGGGGAGAGAATTTTGCTGGGGGTCACTTTCATAATTTTAATTGGCTTTAGGGGGTCATTTTTAGATAAGGGAGCAATACATGGGGGTCATTTTAATAAAATTCATGAAAATAGTATTTTTTTAAAGCAGTAACGAGCGTGAAGTCAAATTGAGTGTAACAGCCGTAAATTGTAAACATTTATCTGATAAACACTACTGTAGATCAGGAGCCGTTTATCGGCTCCTGTGTAGATAAAGTAAGTATGTGTCGGAACTTTGGCACGATTTGTACCCGATATGTACCCGGTAGGGTAGCCCTAATCCGGAATCCGCGGCGTGGAATCCAGAATCCAAGACTGTTTTTGGATTTCTTTACATGACCTTACATAGGGCGATGTGTGATTCTTGTAACGGCCATTCGCCCCAATGAAGGCCGATGAACTCGGCCAAAATATCCCGAGTGGCACGAAATTTTTGCCGGGGTTTATCTTTGCGGATTGGCGATTTTTTGTGTTTTGAGGGAACTAATTTTTGCGATTAGGACAGATTGGTTATTCTTGCTGATAATTAATTTTTTTCATTTTCAGAAAGTACCCAGTACCCAGCATTGACAATATTTTCGTTTTTATTGAGTACGTGCAATAAAAATGCATATTTTCAAAGAACACTACGGTGTGCGTCAGTATTTCTTTATATACCGCTTTGTTTCTGAACGAAAAGACAAGTCGTAATTGAACAGACACGATTTCTTTGTACTGTATAACTGAATTCAAGTTAAAATATTTACTCTGGAGTAAATTTTTGCGGGAAAAATTTGTGCCATAATTTTTATTTGCGGCAACTTAATTTTTGCGGATCGCTGAAAAAAAAACCGGAAAAATCGCATAAATTAGAACCCGCAAAAATTTCGTGCCACACGGTAGGTGAAAGACAGCAAAAGTCACTTTCTTTTACTTTTCATTGATGACCAGACCAAGATCGGCGCGGCACAGCTTCGCTCCGTTACAGAAACCACTCTGAAATCAGTGTGATCACACTGAGCTTTATCCGATATGTCTGGTATTCGTGTTAGCGCAGGAGCTATCCGATATAGTGCAGATATAGCCTGGTATGACATAAAGAATTACGCATATCGAGGAGGGTTATTATCTGCCGAGGCCGAAGACAGATATGATTCTTTATGTCATAAAACAGATAAGAAGAAGAAAGAAGAACTGAGAAGTATTGGTGAAGTGCCAGGATGGCCTCTTCTTATATAATATTGCTCAATCTTCACCGAGTTAAGGTTTGGGTGTTCTAAAGTAAGTACCCTTTAGTCTTTCTAAAACAACAGTGAAAGCAGAATGAAGCAGTTCTTTCAGTGGAAAACAAAATTAAACTAAACCACGGACGACAACTTCGAATCAAAAACAGTTACTGTAATGTTTCGACGCGATCCTTCAGACAAAGTCTAAGTTTCACGGCGTAACTTGAAGCGAAGAGGCGGTTTGTTTCTCTTTAGTTAAACTTTTTTGTTGCATGCAAGAAAAATGATTTTGGCAGTTTCTATATTTTTTTTCCACATTACCGCCCAAACAAGTGGCCATTCGTGAAAGTACAGTGTTTGAATTTTTGTCCGCTTCTTTTGTTCGGCTCGACGATTTTTTTTTGTGCTTAAGTTATCAAGTTTCGTTGATTTGAGGCGCGGTTTCGCTGTTTAGGTTCCAGGGCTCCCTCTTAACTTTCTTCATTGCTCATTTCCGTTGCCGCCCTCCTTTATTTCCTCAGCAAATCAGTGTTCGTATTGCTTGCAGTCGAATACGCCGTCAATTCTATTATTGGTTGCCTTCTCATCTGCTCCCTCGTTTCCACAGCCAGACTTTGTCTTTTCGCGGCTCCAACACTCCAACCCTTCAGTAGAGTAGAACAGCATTTATAAAAGACAGCTTTCAGGTTTGACCGGAAACTTTCAATGAATATAAAATACAAGCATGGATTGCAAGCACTACTGGTAAGCATCAACCAGTACGTGAATGCAATCAAAAACGGGTATTGCATGAAGATTTTAACTGAGCTTGCATGAAACATAGCCAAGCTAAGAGTCACAAAAGCCGGCGTCCACGAGGCTGCAAACAGCAGTACGACTGAAATCATTAGAAGTGTGACCCTTCGAGCTGTGTGTCTGGCCAAGTCTTTCTGAGTGTTGGAACACTCACCGGGAAGTTTGCGCATCCAAAGGCGATAGGCTATTATGGAGTATAGAACAGCTATGAGAACAAACGATCCAATGAAACATGACGCAGAGGTGAAAAGTTCTTTCGCGCTTTGTGCAAAATACATACAGTTAGGGGTTCCGTCCTCGTCATAATGGATTCTTGACGATATCACCAGTCTTAATGAAAGTAAAGTTGAAACTATCCAAATTAAAAGAATTCCTATCTTAAGCACCAATTTGGATGTCGTCTTATGGGTCAGCGGTCGTGTGACTGCAAGGAAGCGATCAATTGCTATGGCAACCAGGCTATAAACTGAGCTATTGAGTAAAACAGATCCACTAAAGGTGTAAGATTTACATAATACTTTCCCCGCAGTTCCTCCGAACCATATCTTTCCAATATAAAGTTGTTTGATAAGGTGAGGGGTTTGGAGCAATGAGATAATAAAATCGCAAAAAGCCAAATTCATGATGAGACAATTCGTTGATGTTCTCATGACGCGGTTTGTCATTATCACGAAGATCACAAGAAAGTTGCCGGTAATTGAGACCAGAAAAGAAAACAGCATGGTGGCGGTGAAGAGAACTTTCGTTGACAGGCTGTAGTTTTGATCAGTAACATACTGAAGATCTGCAGATTTAAAAGTTTCAAAATATGATTAGATGAAACAGTCCAAATAGAAATTTGTAGCCAATCCTTCTATGCACATGCTATCATTGACTGGGGATGAGGTAGATTTAAACGGCCGAAATCAGTATTTTTTGGTATCACTAACGTTTTGTTTTTCCCTAAATTCATTGCTTTTTGTGGGTTAAGCAAGCTGTTGCCTCAGCTCAACCCTTTCAGCTTTGGCTTCCATGAAATAAGTGCTGGGCACAACTTAGCTCTGTCCCGAGCTTTTACCCCTTTAATTCCAGCCGCTTAACAGCGGGGCGACCACGCAGTGATGGGAGAGGGAGATACTCACAAATAAGCTAACATGAAAATCTTTTCAAGAACTACAACCAAAGTGCTTTTTTTCCACTTATTAACCGAGAACTATCACAAGTCGCGGGAAAAACTTACTTTAAGGCCATCTGTACTAAACATATTTAACTGCTTAGTTGTTACCAGATGGTCTCACAAAATTTAACTATCCCCTTGATCTTGCTTTTTCATTGGCTAACCACGAATAGATTAAAAGAAAGCAATAGGAAAAGTAATTTTTCAAGCACACTAATTGGAAAAGCCTTGTTTACATAAAAATATTTTTTTGAAAAGGGTATGCCGCGATGTCCTACAAAACAAGAGTGTTTTGTTTTCATTTAATTTTTTATCGTCAGTAACTTGCCAAGATCTATTTGATTAGCTAATATGCAAATTTAAACTCGATAGGAAAAGCCGCCTAAAATTTTGATATTTTTCAATCTGTAAAAAAGTGTTGCTTTTCAAAAAATATTTTAATTTTCTTTTTTGACCAATAATTTGGAACATAAATTACCTTGAGCGGGTTGCATTTACAAGTAAAACCAAATATGAAAGTAATGAAAAAAACAAAAATGCTTCGCAAATAGTAAGTTTCTTTTTTTTTTTACCGTGGTCATTCAAATTTTTCTTGGTTTACACTTTTGCTCTTAGGGAGAAGAGAAACAATTACTTCCCTCACACGTACTTACCATTTCTCGAGCTGGTTTCATTTTGAAACGAGCTATTTTCCGTTATTCCTTTCGCACCTTGCATCCACACAAAGAGGACTAAAACCAACCAACTGATCCAATTCGTGCCCATGTTGTTTGTCCCAAAAAACAAATTTATGAAAAAATGGTCTCACAAAGAGAGTTGTCGTGTGATTCCTGTTCCAGTCTACCCAACGTAACGGAGGTGCTATAACTCCGTCAGCTTCCGTCAAAACCGAAAGGATATGTAAGTTGTCTTAATGTTTACTCATAATATAAGTTCGGTAGGGGGCGGTTGATTTCTACTTATTTTCTTGTCACTTATGGTCTCTTCATTTCCTTCAAAAAAATAATAGAGCTCTTTATTACAAAACACGGTGTTTATTTGAACTTTAATTACCATAGAAGTACAATATTTGATCGAAATATTATTAATGACATTTATTTGGCATTTGAAAATCAGGAGCTCCGTAACAAAATATTCCCTTTCATGTCTCTCTCAAAAGGCAATCACTGATTCGGTTGTAGCTGATTTTGTACGGTTAGTTAAAATAACGAAAATGTCCGATGAGGCTGGAACTAAGTTAGGATAATCCTATATCCACCCTTATTTTAACTTTTTTTTCTTTTAATCTCGGGTTATCGCAGATATTTGTGACTCAGATAACGAAACAGGTAATTAACTTATTGACTTTTAAAGTTTGACCATCGACAGCGTAACTCAGAGTTGCGACTGAGCTACACGACATAGGATAACAGCCTCATTTTTAAGCTTAACAAACCTGACAAACATCTTGAAGGACGCCTATAATATTAAATTAAAAATAACTTTCTCGTCGCAACGAGATTATAATCAGTGAAAATCATTAGTGTCGGCTTAGCTGTAATTCATGAATAGTCAATTCGGAACTAAAGTTATAACGGAAGGAATATAGCAGCTGTATATGTGTTGAGATCACATATTATTAAGTATCTGTTTTAAATTACTGTTTGGTGTTCTTGTAAAGAATGTGTTTTAGGGGAAGAAGCATCGTATGTCAGAGACATATTCATACCCAAATTCTGAAATATCTCAATAAAAACCTGATTTTAGAAACTTTTTGTGCATGTACAGTTGATTAGCCGTAGGTAAGTATTTGTTTGTTTTGCAGATTTGTTTGTTTGTTTTCCAATAGCTCCTGGAATTTTGCCGAAAAAAGTATTTTGAAGCTGGACGAGCCGTTTTCTGATCACTGCCAGTCAAGCCTATTAGGAGCTAAAACTTGGATCGGTTTTGTTTTTGGTTTGTTTTGCTGGGCGTTTATTTTCGGGCATTCCTTTCGATCGGTGGGAGAAGTTTTTGGGAAAGCTTTTAGGTCGCATGCTCTCGATCTGCTGTGACCCAAAAGGAAAATAAGAGACCGCTCTCGGCCTATTTTTTTAGTCCAGATTTGTTTTGAATAGCGGGTGACAAATGACGAAATTCTGGAACATATTCATCCAGGGACAAAAATTTTCTTTTGCATGAGAAATTCAAAGCTGTCTGGGACTCCTCTTTGGTTTCGGCTCAAGTGCATGGCAGGGTTGCTGATGATGTCATTACGTCTCATGAGACAGCAACAGCTTGATAATAATGCAGTTAACTGCGAGCAAGCCCTCCGGGGCGCTCTGGTAGCGGGAAGAAAAAGGAGTATTCCCTCCCTCCGCCCCCTACCCCCGGAAAAGCTTGCTCGCGCGCAGGCTACCCTACAAACTCCGTTCAGCTATCTCTTTTGTGACCTTAATATGTCATTTACGTTAATTGTTTTGATGAACTTCTTCTAACAGTAATATCATGGCATAATGCGATTGTTAACATTCAACACAGACTTTCGTCCTTGATCCGGGGAAATGTTCCTGATCTGAAAAATAGTCGCTGCTTAGTTGTTCTCTCCTTCATCGCAAAGGCAGCTGGGAGATAACGCTGGCGATCCTTGTACACTCGGGGCAGCGATTCTGGTGAAAAGAAAGCTCAGCTCGTCTTCATGATTATGCATCAAGAGAGGATAATGATACATAAATGTAACTAATGATTGGTCTTCTAGCCCCAGTTCTTCCAAAGCTGGATAACACTATATGTCTACCCAATAAATTACTATCATGCAGTGGATAAGTATCATGCATTCCTGCTGCTATCCGGTGGAAAGACAGTTTTCCGCTGGATAGAGTTGTCCACTTTTTGAACAACTATAGGGCCAGATATACCCAGGACACACTACAGTATCAGTGAAAAGAAGCTGTTATCATGTGTCTCATTCTGTTATTCAAATTATTTTTAGCTGTTTTATTTTTCTGTTTTAATAATTTTTTTAGTAACATTTAATTTTTTCAGAGGTTGTGAATTGGTTGTACGTGCTCTACCTCTTATCCCTTTCGCCTTATTACAGGATACCACCTAGTTGCAATAACATTGAATCGCTAAAAATGTTAAAACAAAAAAATGAAAAAAAAGAAAAAAAAGAAAAAGAAGAAGAAAGCCAAATAGGAATCAGTTGGGCTTACTAATAAACCACGATTATAGCAATAGATGGGGGTCTCAGTAAAGTGCGTGGTTGGGGTCGAGGTCACCGGGGGTGGTCTATCTTTTTTTTAAAGAATGCTGTTTTAGGGTCAATCCTGACCCTGAAACACCATTCTTTTAAAAAAAGATAGGTAGTTTTCGCTGAAAAAGTCGATGTACTCTAAGGTGTTTTAAATTATTGGTAAGCCTAATTAATTCCTATTTGGCTTTTACTTTTCATTTTTCCTTTAAGTATTTTTCCAAGAAAATGCAATTAAGTGTATCTCTTCTTCAAATCAGGCGAAGGTCTTGCGCCCACCCTCCCCCGACCATCCCAAATCAGTATTAGAAAGATTAAGATTCGAGTTAGAATTTCTCAGAATAGAAAATAAACAGATAAAAACTGTCTAGAACAATTCTTACGGATAAAACTGGCGTGAAACTACTTGTCTTTTAGTTGAAGTAATAAACAGTTAACGACAATTAAGGGAAAAACTTGGTCACGTGGTACAAATTCACGTTTGCGGTTTAGCGTAAACGTGGATCTTAATCTCTCTATTACCTAGTTTGACGCACCTGCGCCAAATCATTATCTGTTTACTAGTGACAATTGTGATGATGATGATGATGACCATGTATAATAAATAATTATAAAAACTTCACGATGACAGTTTTACCTTTCGTTGACTCTTTAATTTTTTCTGGATATGTGCTTTCTACCTTGAACATAATCTGACAGAAGAATTTGTAAATAAATGTTTGCATGGATAAATGATAAAACAAAACAAAAGGTAGACAAAAACAAAACAAACCAAAATATGACAGTGAATCGGTTGGATTGGTCGGAAGAAGGCTAACCTGCGATCAACTGTGTTACTTCCCTTTTGCTTGGGAGACGTCCCCTTTCTCCGAAAAAAAAAAAACGCCTGATCGCAGGTTAGCTATACAGAAGAGCGCCGGTCAGCGCTCAGCGGGAGGTCTCAGGAGCATGCGTAAAGCTTGACAATAAAAGTATGACTAGTAAAGTCATCGATCGAGTCATTTTCATCCTGGTCAGTGATCGAAAGCCGAAGACGAGCACTTACAATTTAGGCAGACTTGTAGAGTTATTATCAGCACACTATTCTTATTATATTGTTATTTCCGATCCCTTGCTTTCAAGGAATTTCGAGGGCTTAAAGTAATACCAAACACTCGTGACACTCGTGCTTCTTTCAGTGGTGGCCTAGCTTCAATAAGATGAATTTTCTTTGTCTTCTTTTGCCTTTCTTATCACGTTGAAAGCAACATAAAACAACTCAGAGTGCCAATGGAAAATAAAACGAGAAAGTAGACCACGGGTATGGTTTATCTATAATTTATGGTTGGTGTTGGGGAATGGGCTTTTGTAGGCATTTACAGTGCTTGGCACTAGCTATCGTGGTCAGTTTTCTCCTCAATTGAAGCGAAGCTTCCAGCTACTTGACTGTATTTATGTCAGTATACCGGCAGCCTGAATATATGACTATACCTTTTTTGAATCAGACATTTTCCTTAATGGAACACAGAGTCGTTCAGTTGGCGAAAGAACCAAGTGGCTTTACAGCAGTCGTTTGAACAATCACTCCTGTTCCCTTGTCGGTCAAAGTTAACATCAATGGATATAGGGCTTGGAGTTGTTTCCTCAAACACTGAAGGACTTTAAAATGCGAAGGATGTTCACTGGTCGGTTTTCGTATCTATTCTTGAATCATTGCACTCACTATCCGTTATCTCATTGGCTAAGAATGTACATTAATTCCTTAAGGCACCCTACTTTAAGTAGACAAACAGTAAACTAATCCTTACGGCAAGAAGATTGAGAGAAAAGATGAAGAGAAATCAAATGGTAGAAAAGCGTATTTGTCCGATATTTCGGTTTGCAACAATCTTTTTGCCGTAAGGATTAGTTTCCTGTTTGTCTACTTTGTATTTTCACTGGTTTATCGCTATGTTTTTGCCTTTATCTCGGGCACCAGCTCAGCTTACATTGTTCACCAGCTAGCATTGCATGATTCACCCAAAGCCCGGGGGGTACCCGACTAATGTTTGGGTATAGGTGAGAACGGCTGAGGGTTTGAAACCCTGAGCCTGTTTAGGGCCAAAAAATCCAAAACAAGTGATACATACTGCTACACTGTTTAGGACAACAACCTCAATGTTATTACCCTGTTAATTTAGGCAAAGGACAAAATTAACGCCGCCTTGTTTTAAAACAATTTATTGGTGATTGCAATAAAGAAAATTCACGTTATCGTCATTATTGTGTTTGAACAGGGCGGGCTTTTGTATACAACATTCCATCTAGGAATTCAATTTAATCACTGCAGGACAGACTCGCACGAAATTATATACCCTTTTTAGGACAGAGAGGTCAAAAACCATACCCTGTCCAGTGGCACATCCCCGCATAGGCCATATAAGGGAGTACCCCTCCGCCCCGCCCGGGAGCCAAATGCAGTCGAAAGTAATGACCTATGTCAACGGTCATCTTGCGATAGTGTGTTTGCCGTTATTTTCTTTTTGAAAATGTATAATGAAACTACAGTTTCGACGTTAGTAATATCCGAAAAGTCTTGTCTTGTCTTGTCAGCCGAGGTCAATTTTGAATTATGATTATTCTGGATATCACAAAACCTCATTTTTATAATCTGAGTTGATATTTGTGTGATAGAAATTTATTTTATTTGCAAATAGAGGAAAACAAAGCTAAACAACGCTACATGACTGAATGAACTGTAAAAGTAATTTATCACATTCTCTCTTTTGTCTTGATTCTCAAAACGAGCCGCCAATATTTCTACGCGCGGAGTAAAAGGAACATGTCATAACGTCCATACGTAATCTTCTGATCGGATTATTAACTATTTTACCTAAATACCTCGTTCTCAAGTCACACTAGTTCCTCGAGAAGTGTAAGAATTTCATGTGACATGATTGAAAGGCTTTTCCGGATCGGAAGTGAAGATTCATCCTGAGGGTACGACAATATTTCATCCGAGAGAGACTGGGTGAACAACGAAACAAAATGGCGGGGGAATCGCAGGTTCACCATCTATCCTTCACTTCTCGTCGTTCTCCCGTTGTTTCGCTACACGGAGCAGTCGCTTCAAGTCAACCTCTAGCTACTGAAATAGGAGTACGGGTTCTAAAAGCTGGTGGAAATGCGGCCGATGCCGCGGTAGCCGTCGCGGCCGCTCTTAACGTTACCGAGCCATGTAGCACTGGGATAGGAGGGGACGCGTTCTGTTTGTTTTATGACGCTGACAAGAAGACTGTGAAAGGAATAAATGGAAGGTAAGCTTTCCCTAAAGCTCTGAGTCAGCACTTTTTAGTGGACTGAAATGTTCATTGTCAAATTTGATCTGAAACAAGAAAGCGAATATGGAATTTGTACTGCGCGATTTAATTCAAAACACGTGAAACAGACTTATGTTCGCAACTTTAATAAGCAGTTACGAAAAGAAAGCCGCGAAATTTCAGGACGTAATGTGGCCCCAGTTGTTTAAACGTTCGATAGTGCTATCCATCGGATAGATCTCTACCCAGCGCATAAAGCAATTATTTTCCCTAATACTTATCAGCTGGATTTTATCCAGTGGACAGCGCTATCCAATGTTTGAACAACTGCAGCCTGGTTAAATTCATCTTCAAAATCAGTGTTGGTCCAAAGGGATAGTCCATGGACTGGGTCTACGAAGGGGTCCATGGACTAGGTCCACAGGTGTGGTCTGTGGACCGGGGGTCCATGTTTTGTATACATCCATTTGAATGCGTTTCTGCTTGGTACCTTAATATCAATAGGTGACTATAGGGTGAGTATCACCATAGCTACAGCACACAGGAGTGGGATTGGAGCTAGTGCTGTAGGTTCAAATAAGTAAAACCAAAAATGTATCCCCTCTAAATGTAAAAGGTTATTCAATAATGTTTTCCATAAGATGTAAGACTAAGGCCATCCCCATAAAATGTTTCGTTTCCCATTGCCCGACCAACCCATTTTTTTGGAAAAGTAAAAAAAAAAAATTCCAGAATCACTTGTAAAGAAGCAAGTACTTTAATTTACAAGCACACGATCTTGTCTTATTAACACCAATTTTCTTAAATTATCATCGATACTTCGTTTTTGTAGCCTTTTTAGACATTTGATAGTCCTGTTAATATACATCTTTTAGCATCTGATTATATCTTGCAGACTAAACGTGAGATGTAATATGCAATCATGTGTTAATTTTTTTTTTTTTTGTCCGACCGACCGAACGACCGACCCACCTTCACGAGAGGGAGGGCGATGGGAAACGAAACATTTTATGGGGATGGCCTTACTGAACAAAAAATACTACCAGTACTGCTCTCTTATTTTTGATGTGGCTTAAAATGTAATTTAGACAGACTTAAACTCGACACAATGCTGGCCAGTGTTTTTGATTAATTGTAGCACCTTACATTCTGTGTGGCAAGGACTTGAAGACTTTACAGGGATCAAGTCCCTAAGATTCTTTGCACAATTAGCCAAGTCTCATGTCTAATTAAGCAGCCTTTTACTGATTTCTTTCCTGTCCCTCCGTCCCTCCATCCCTCCATCCCTTCCTTTCAGGTAAGTTTATCCTGTATTAATATCCACTGACCTTTTGGTTGGAATGACGGTGTCAGTGGTGGTTTCTGCTCACTGGTTGCCATGGTTATGTTGTGTTGGTTTCTTATTCACTTGGCTCCACCATCACCGAACCTCATCTATTATTGATGAGTTTTATGAATGATGATACCATCTCTTAGCTCTGAATGCCTAACCCTGTTGTCTGGCACATTCCTAATCTGATAATCCTAGAGGAGTGCCTGATTTTTTTTTTTTTTTTCAACCCCGTGATAATTACACTCTTGTATAATTTAACCCCTTGGGAATGTTCTTGTATGCAGCAATCAGCAGTTTAATCAGTGGGGTGACCAATATAAGGATTTTGATCATATTTGTTGTTTTTTTTTTTCAGTGGGAGAGCTGCATCTAGACTGTCGCTGGATCTATTAAAGACTACAGGCATTGTGAAAGATGGAGATGTTCACCTGCCGTACAATTCTGCACACACAGTCACTGTACCTGGAGCTGCTTCAGCCTGGTGTGATGCAGTGGAGAAATTTGGAAGTGGGAAGGTACAACATGTCTTGTGTAAAGAGTTAGAAAGTATGTAGTACTTGGTTAGGTTTTTTAGGAAGGTATGTACTGCCCATGACTCCAACTTTGTACTGTCCCAGGGAGGGGGGCGGACTCCCTTATATAAGCCATTTTATCAGTTCAATTCCAAATGAATAAGTACGAAATAAAACAATGCGAACTCGAAATGCATTGGAAGAATAAGATTTTTTGTTTGCACTCTAATGTAAGTAATAATGACATAATTTCTGCCTAGTAAAGGCCAGGTCTGAAAACGGGTATGAATTTGAGAGGTCTGGTCTGAAAATGGGTGTGGAAAATGACATTTTTTGGTCTGAAATAGGGTCAGGATTTGGAGAACTGGGCAGCACACCCACACCAAGAATTCCCAGGAGTTCCCCCTGCTCTCCATGCTCTGTCCCTAATATAGAAGGATTTAACAGTCAAAATTATGTCTTTTTGTCAATGAAGGCCATAACTCTGCCCTACATGTATGTAGATATTTCTCTTGTTAGTCAAAATGAAATTCAGGTTAAAATGATTTCATCCTGGTTTGATTTTCAATTAACCCTAATTAGTTCATTCAAGCCCGGCCACACCTGTATATGGAAACTGACATTGCTAAGACAAACATAACAAACAATAGGCCTAACATTAACTAAATTAAGGTTACAGTTGCAGTAAAAAAGGCCACAGGGGTGAGCTCAACTGCAATTCAGTTTTTGCAGGTGAAAAAATAGAATTTAGTGTCTGGTTTGCTTAATGTCAGCTGTAGTCACACGCTTCCTCTGAGACTCTCTGATGCATTTTTTTTCCGGTCCTTATCTTACTGTGGTTTTCTTGTGAAATGTGTTTGACATTAATTTTCTGTAGCTATCACTGAGAGACATTCTGCAGCCAGCGATTGATCTAGCCCGAGATGGGTTCCCTGTGCACCCAGTGGCAGCACATCACTGGAAAGAAGGAATTGCTTCTCTGATAAATCATGCCAATAAACATGGCTCAGATATGCTGCTTGATGGAAAAGCACCGAAAGCAGGAGATGTAATGAAAATGCCACATCTAGCTGCGACATTTGAGGTAAGAATTTAAAATGTCACGCGTTTCTGGTTGTGTGTTCAGTTGTTAAGCTGCCTGTGGTTACTGTGTTTAGGGTATCATAAGAAGAGCTTTTGTATTCGAAAATCTGCACGAACCCAAGAAGGGATTCGCCTGCAATACAGTATCTTATGGGTGGACGAAAGCTTCTTGTTTATGTTTTTAATGCTGTGGCCACCATCTTTTATAATAGGGAGTTTAAGATACCACAACGGTGACGGGGGCGAAAACGTCACTTAAAAAGTGACTTCGCGTTCTTTGAAACTTCAGTGCGATTATCCCAACATGCCCACTTTGTCCTTTGTCCTGGAGTTGAATTCTTAAAAAAAATATTCAAAGTCGGAGAGAAAGAGAAATTCGTCGTCGTATGTTCACGTTGTCGATGATACGTGAAATTAGGCAACTGACATCGTAGTCGTGCAGTGATGGCAAAGAAGTGTACAAAAAAGCGTGATACACGTGCAGAGTTGTTGTTTTCCCGACATAAAGATGTCCCAACGTCGGCCATGTTGGTGTCCCAAACTAATTGTTTGGGATCTGAACCTTTTCCTGTTGAAAGTTTTGTTCCAATTAATGTACATGGTTCCTGGCCACGTGAGTGAAAAGGCTCTATCAGGGAGTTAAAGATGTCACGACGGCCACAGCAATGAGAACGTCAGAAAGATAAGCAAACGTGCCGCACCCTTTGTTTGCACAATTCTTTGCCGTCAATGCACAACTTACGAAGTGAAATTACCTGACTTCGCGTGTTGTGTTGAGAACGTAATCAAGTGACAACGAAGAACTTGAACAATTCTCTAAAAAAATCAACTTTAGGAGAATTCACCTACATTTGGCAAAGTGAGCATGTTGAGACAATCGCGCTGAAGTTTCAAAGTACGCAAAGCGACTTTTTAAGTGACGTTTTTAACGCCGTCGCCGTCGTGTGGTATCGTAAACTCTCTATTTACAGAACCGCTAGTGTGGTGCCGCGAAAGAGGAGGACATATGCGAGGAGATGGGAGGCTTTCTCTCCCTTTACACCTATTCGCCTTACTGACTCACTTATACTGCGTCGTGTATGAAATATTTGCTTGCGAATACGATTTTTATACTTCTCCCTTTCGCTCATAATAACATGATTGTTTTTGCGTGGCATCATCCGAGTAATTGATGGGGGTAATGTGCGACTTGACCAATTGCTCCCTCCCCCCTCCCTTTATAGTTGAGGCGCACGTGAAACCAAAGCATCAATTGTTTATTATCATTCGCTCGTGTTACTCGCTGCGGAAAGGTCTGAATTTTTAGTGGTGGCGCTTTGGGTTGTCCTCACCTTAACACCATGTTGTTTTTGAAGTACTTCATTTGGGCCCAGTAAACTACAACCAGTTGCAAAAGTACTTGAGACACTGTACCGTATTTTGGCATAAATGGCCTGTCCATGATCTTGTGCTTGTGATCCCCCCTCCACCCCTTATCAAAGTTGCTAGCAATACAAGACCATACTCAAAACTTAGAGGAACAACTTTGAATGGGAGGGAGGAGGGAGGTCAGTATTATATTTTACAGACCTGTGACCAGGAGCGATTTGAAGCAAGAAAGGTCGTTTTTCCGTGGGAGTGTCTCATCATTTTTGCAACTGGTTGTAGCTTCGGGGAACGCATCACCAATCTAATTTATCAGGGGTCGGAAGGAAAAAGCTTAAATAATTGTTAAGGTTTGCGAACCTGCCACTCAAACTAACTGTCAGTACATGACGACCTAACTTTTCGTAGGAGTTGTGTTCGAAGGGCAAAGATGGTTTCTACAAAGGACGAGTAGCCGAAGCCATTGTTGAAGTGGTACAAAAACATGGTGGAGTGTTATCACTTGAAGACCTTGAGAAGCATTACAGCACGTTTGACGATCCTATCTGTGCTTGTTATCGTGGGATCAATGTGTGGGAAATGCCACCCAATGGTCAAGGAATCACAGCACTTCTTGCTTTGAATATCCTGGAAGGATTCGACATCAAAGGTGAGAATTTTTCCTAGCAAAATTTTCTGTGCATTAGAACAAGTCGTGTAAATAGGAATAGCAACGTGAATCCGAGTTCATTAGGCCCTTTGTTACCACTGTGTGCGTGAATTCGCGGGAAAGTGCCTGCAAGGGATTGGTCTTTCGTTCGACGCTTGCCTTCAGATTTGTTAAAAAAATTCGCGTGAATGCTTGGGAAGGTGCGTGCAAAGGATTGATCTTCATTTTTGTTTGATGCTTACCTTTTGATTGGTTAAAAAAGTCACGTGAATTCGCGGGAAAGTGCGTGCAAGGGATTGGTCTGTCGTTTGATGCTTGCCTTCAGATTTGCTAAATGACAAGACTCTATCGGAGCGTACACTTGGGCGAAGCCACGCTCATGTGACGATTTTTTGTGTCAGGCACGTGTGAGTGTCGCAATGTTGTTAATTGTTAAGTGTTCGCTGAAATAGTTGAAAAAGGAGACGTGCAGGAGCCATAGTGGACGTTGCTTAGTATGTAAATAGCTCGAATTTTCCCTCGGAATTCCTAATGTAAACTGGCTCACCGAATAGCGAACGCGCACAACTACTAAGAAATGTTATGAAGTGGAAGCAACCTCTCCATTTCGAGTGGCACGCAAACGCGCGAGTGAGCGGCAAGGCCTGCACCTTGCTCCCGCGCCGTCTTCTTTCGCGTGCCACTCGCGAGTGACTTCTCTTGATATCCCTTAAATGGAGAGCTTGCTGCAGGCTGTTATGGTTTTTATTTTTGTGAGAGATCGTTGCATCGTCATCATAATGGCTCAGTCAATTCCAAGCGTACCCATACCCCCAAAAGCATTTGTCAAGTGCTGACATCTCCTTTGGCGCTCGACATCTGAGCAAAAGCGGACAAAATTGCTCAAACTCTCGTCCGTGGCCAAACCCCGTCAATGTCAATTACTTTTGGAGATTTTTGAAGCCAAAAATAATAATTATTTTTTCCTCGACTAAATTAAAGAACTCGATTTGATCTCGAGTTATCTCGAAGAAATTGCGCTCCCACTTCGTCAACTAACCGACCCAAACCGAAAACTCACGGACTTTGCGTGCCCAATGTTGTCCAGAAAAAGGAACTTTGGGGCATTCCTGAGCGAAGTTTATTTAAGGGACTGGTCTCTCGTTTGACGCTTGCCTTTAGATTGGTTCATAAGGTCGCGCGTGACATCGCGGGAAAGTGCGTGTAAAGGATTGGTCTTTCGTTTGATGCTTTCCTTCAAGTCGCGTGAATTTGCGAGAAAGTGAGTGCAAGGGATTGGTCTTTCGTTTGACGCTTGCCTTTTGATCGGTTTATCATGTCAAGTGAATTCGCGGGAAAGTGCGTTGACGCTTGTCTTCTGGTTTAGGTCGATTAGAATCGATTAGGCCCTTTGCTTCCATGTGTGCAATAGAACGGACCCCAAAGGCTTCTTAAAAGCAATATTTCTGTTGTGTACAGGACTTTTAAAAATTTGTGTTTTGATCATTATTATTTTATTCTCTTTGCCAGGAATGGAGCATAACTCTGCTGAATATCTTCATACTGTCATCGAGGCGCTATCACTAAGCTTTGCAGACACTCTGTGGTATAACGCTGATCCAAGCAAAATTCAAGTGCCTGTTAGCGGTTTGCTATCAAAGGACTATGCTGCAAAACGACGGAGCTTAATCAGACAAGACAGGTTAGTAAAAAGACTATACAGTAGAACGTCCTGTGAGCGTTTCAAACCATTTTGTTCATTAGTAAACTTTTTAGGTAGTCCTTTACAATGACATTTTCAAAACTTTTTAGTGAAATAGGCTTGTGACTCCCCCTGAATCTTGATTTAAAATAAGTTCTATTTGTCAAACAAACAATAGTGACTGTCTGTACTCTTATAAAGCATAGAAATCAGACTTCTAAGTATCCAAAACCCAAGTGTAATGGCGAGTGGTTTTATCGCATAGTTTTCAACACTTTGGTGTCATTTCTAGGATCTATAAAAGTATAGACAAGTAAAAGTTGTTGTCTACTTGTTAGCTGCAATAACGAACACTAACTTTGTGTTCGTTATTGCAGTTATTGAACATGCATTTCCTGCGAACTTTTAAGACAGAGTGTACTTACCATTTATTTGAGAAAACCGGAAATTCTGGTTGGAAAAAATATAAGGTACACGCCATTCCGTTAGTAAGGCTTCAAAAATTATGGACCGTGATTTGAGGCGCCTTGTTCCCCAATCCTGTCTGTCTCTTTAACTGATTTGGATATGCTTTTTAGGGGGTCCTTCTCTCACAAGGTTGGGCTGCGCGCAGTCTCTCTTGCTCGAAATCTGTGAAAGGGCGCGATGTTCGAGCGTGTGGACGCGGAAGCCTCGAGCAGCGAGTTTGGCGGGCGCAAGTGGGAGCGACAAGCGAGCTTTCGCTCGAACTAGCGCTCTCCCAACTCGCTGCTCGCACACGCATATCTCGCGTTCGTTCAGATATTCGAGAAAAAAGAGAAACTGCTCTCAGTCTTCACAAGGACAAATTAGATTATTAAGTGTTTTTGCATTAGATCACTGAGCGGATGGTTGGTTGGTAAGTACCCAGTAAGACAGAGAAAAACAAAATGCGCTATCGTTACATCGCTCCCTGAGTTAACATCACGCAGACAACAGTTCTCGATCTATCAGCGCGCGGAAAATCACTTATTGTAAAAAAAGAGGAGTACGCTATTCTTGGTCAGGGCAGGTTAATTATGCACGTGCTTTATCGAGATAACGTACGCTGTTTATGTCACTTGCTTGTCGTTTTTCGTCAGTAAAGAATTGAACCTCAGTCTTTGAACAATGAATTAAAAGGCGCGTGATTTTCTCTCTTCAGAGCACTAGAGAGTTGTCAGCGTGGATTTCCTTTCAGTGGAAGTGACACTGTTTATTTTAGCGTAGTTGATGAGCAGGGCAACGCATGTTCTTTCATTAACAGCAATTACGCTGGCTTTGGAACGGGCCTGGTACCTCGGGGATGTGGCTTCACTCTACAAGTAAGTACAAATAATTTGGTTGTTTTGTGCTGAGGAGATTCTTTTCACGCACAGTATTGACGGGAAATTTATACTGTTATTACCAAATGTTTTATTTAAAGTGGACGTGCTCTTAATAGTTGCTCTACAGGTAACCTCTTTTGAATATTAATAAATCACGAAACCAGAAAATTTTGTCCATTTTTGTACAGCCATAAAATCATTTTGTAGCCTTTTAGGCCCATTTTACAGACCGAAATGACAGATTTCTCTACCCTTGCATATACTTCAACTGGTAAAATCCCTTCCCTTTCATATACCTGAAGCCAGAAAAAGGTACCCCTTTTTGGGTAAAGCCTCCCCGGAAAGGCAATTACAGGGAGTAGCCCCCCCCCCCGGAACAAATCTACTTGGTTTATCCTTTTATCTTGTCAAGTACAAGATAACCAATGAAAGTTTGATGATAGAACTTTAGAGGTGGGCGACTGAACCAAAACAGGGATTTAAAATTTTAATTGGCGCAACGGACATTTTATCAAGAAAATGCATAATCATGTTACCGTTTCTGATGAAATAAGTAAAATGTGCACTGGACTGTACACTGTAGTACAGAAAAATCAGTAACTATCAGTTAATTAACATGGCAAACTGAATGTTCAGTCGTTCCCGAAAACTCAAAGCCCCGCTAACTCGAACTCTTTCTTGTTTCCCTTCAGAGTTCGAGTTACCGGGGTTGTACTGTACTAGCTTTTATGGGGACTAATTTTTTTTTGGCTTTAAAGGTAAAAATACAGTCAAGAAAAATCTGGTTAAAGAGTATCTGTGTTTATATAACCAGAAATGGTCAGTAACATGATAGCGAACAAAAGCGACTGAAAAAACACCTCCTTTAGAGAAGGATTTTTTGAAAACAAAAATGTTTTGAATTCAATGACCATTGTCCCTAGCCTGAATTTCTTCCGATTGCTTCGAGTCGTTTTCTCCTCTCAGCAACTGGGGTTGTAATAACGACTCGAAGTAATCGGATGAAATTCAGGCTACATTGTCCCGGAATTGAATAAATCTTGAAATGCCCTTGAATTTTCCTCGAGCTTGGATGTGGCAAAAAAGTCGAGGTACCAAAGTTCAAATTAAATCATTCAGTGTTCCTGTTTTTTTTCTTTTTTTCGGAATTATATCTTTTAGCAAAGTGATCAGCATCTGTGGGTACTGATGTATAATTTCCATACGCTTGCGCGTGTCGCAGTGGATATTTCTTAATTTCCTAAATATAATGCCTATTTTATTCATTGCTTTATTCTTCAAAAATCGCTACCATACAAGAAATATCACACTGAGAAAATAAGATAAAACACAAAACTTAAGATTGCCAAGCCAGAAGAAGTCCAAAAGGGTCCTAGGATGGCACCCGTTTTAGCCTGTAGCATGGTAAAGATCCTTTTTTAATTTTTATGTATTCTTTACATTTTCTATTTCTTGTGTGAAAAAACCATAACATGGCCAGGTGAGAAAGTATTCTGCGAGCGCCGGCGTATTTCCGGCGGTCGCTTCTCTTTGCCGGAAGGTGACCGAAAGACGCGACAGCTGATGAAACGTCTGCTCGGAAACGCCGACAGATCCGGGGGGAGACTCCCTACAATTACCTATACGGTGAGGCCTCGCTTGACAGGAGTACCATTTTCCGGCTTCAGGTATATGAAAATATAGGAATTTCGCTAGTTGAAGTATATGAAAGGGTAGAGAAATGTGTCATTTCAGTCTTTAAAAAGTGCTAACAGATACATTTTATGGCTGTGAAAAAGTAGAAAATTTGTTGTTTTTGTGAGTTACTCGTACTTAAAAGACAGTGAATTTAAAGCAGTTAAAAGGGACGCAAAGTTCTAAATTACGTACGTGAAAGAGGTATACCATTTGTGAATAGAGGGTATACGAGAAGCGTAACGTTTCTGTCAAAAATGTAATATAAAGGGTAAAGAACTGACCTCTGTCGGGGCCTCCAGTGTTTAGTACAACATCCACCCCCCCCCCCCCCCCTCCCCGCTGACAAACGTGTTTTCGGCAATGTTTTTCGCTCGACGCTTGGTGTAAATCTGAGTCTGGGGTAGTGAAACACAGAAAATACTCATGCTTTCTTAACGATTTTTTCACATAAGTATGTTATAATAAATTCCCCCAGTTTTCACTCCATTACAGAGGAGGCTGTTTTTTTTCGTTTATTCAACTTTTCATTTTCAATTTTTTTCGATAACTGATTTTCGTTATGCCACGTTTGAAAGTGCTCGGTCAGCTTTCGGGCGCTACTTAAGTAATGGCTACAATCGAGCAGGTGAAGAACCTTCTAAAGAAAGAGCTTTCACTTCTCCTTTCTAAATTGGAAAACATTCTCACAACGTTTAATGAACTAAAAGTTTCAGTTAACTTTTTCTCTTATTACTTTTTTGAAAATCTTTCGTATTTTGCTGTAATTGTAATTAATTGTTCTTCTCTTTTCTATTATTTTATTTATTTATTTATTTATTTATTTTTGCTCTTTCTTGTTTCTCGCTTGTATTTATTGTAAACGTAATTAGTGCTGTGGTGGCCAACTAACTGATGGCCAACTGTTCACTTGGCCATCACACTCAAACTTAAATATTATATTCCAATAGATATTTGCGCGCTATAAATTTTAAATAATTATTTATTATTAATTTGTCAAGGCATATTGAGAGAAATGAACTGAATTGAATTGAATTGAGTTGTAAATGGCGACAACTTAAAGACTTCAAGAGCCTTTTCAACGTTGAATAAGCGATATAGCGGTTTATAAAGTTTTTCACTTTGGGTCCGTCTGAAAGGAATACATCGAACGAAACTTAATTTGTAACACCAGCGGTGGTGTTCATTGGTAATGACGAAGACCGTTTGGAAAGAGTCAGGGCATCCAGTTATCGAATGTTTCCAAATACGTCAAAAGTGTCTTAAATGGTTTTCTCTATGCTTTAGAAACCTGTTTGGTTAATTTGGAGCTCCCCTAAAAGCTATTCATTTGTTCGGTTGTTTTAGGGAAACTTTGGTCGTCTCGAAAGTTTCAGGTGGCTTAATCATCTTATCCGAAACTGTAAGCTACCCTGATGGGTCCGTTCGAAAGTTCGAGGACATGGAGTAGCCTTTTTCATCAGAAATCTCGAGGGAACTTTTTGTCTTTATATTGAAATTTTCAGACGAAGACCTTCAACGTCTGTTTGAAGCCAAACCGTAATAATTGACCACAAGTGTAATAAAGCTCTCAAATGTAATACAAATTGACCACCAATGTAATAAAACCGTCAAATATTATCCAAACCGTATATACTCGAAAGACCATCGCCCTCAATTTAAGTCGGACAAAAATAAGCAAAACAAGGTTTAAACTTACATCAATATGCTTCAAGCCTACCTCAGCAATGATAATCAAAATA
Organism: Porites rus; assembly: GCA_964035705.1. NCBI lineage: Eukaryota > Metazoa > Cnidaria > Anthozoa > Scleractinia > Poritidae > Porites > Porites rus. The sequence goes on along the minus strand of OZ037997.1, from coordinate 14,123,278 downwards.
TTAAAAACTAATAAGCGCTGCTGTATTGCTGGCAAATGCGGCACTCTCGCTTGAATGGGTTGAATGCAGGAGAAAAATGTCTTTGGTCGAAAGAGTGCCGAGGTGTTTATTTAGTTTTCATCTTCTCATGTGCGACTCTTACTTGAGGTCGGCGTCCTCCTATTAAATGCAGTAAAACATTGTATTTTTCAAGACAGCGCCGCGGCGCTTATTGCTTTGCGATTTAAAAGATGCCAAGGTTATTCGGGGTGGCGCTCTTTCGATTAAAAATGCAACGGGATATTATCAGTTTTTCGAAAGGGCGTCGCGGTGCTTATTTTTCTCCGACTTATCGTGCTTATATTTGGGGCGGCGTTCTTTTTATTACATTTGTGGTCAATTTGTATTACATTTGAGTGTATTATTACATTTGTGGATTCATCCTTTTTTAGCAATACAATGTAACCGCAATAACTTGGCAATGAAATGTGAGAAGCACAACCTCCGGAAATCGGGCAAGCTTGTTAAAAAAAACTTCGAAAATCTTAGAAGAATGGAATGGTTATCCTGAATTTTTTCTCAAGCCGTGAAAATTTCTAAGCATCATTTGCTTCTTCGATCAGTTATTTTAAAAAATAAGGGTTGCCTAACATTTACCAAATCTCCTCGCATGCATTAAGATTGCCCTTAGTGTTCAGTAAAAACAAAGAAAAACAAAGTCACAGAAAATGGTGATGCTGCGCCAAGTGTAATTTTTATTATTTTCTTTTTACGAAAAAGTTATTACAATTTAAGTCTGAGAATTGAACAGATACATACGTATTAAATTTTGATCTCTGAAATTGGTTGCCTCTCTAAGTTCTGAAAGCGCCCGTTTCCTTCACCCGGAAGCATTCTTGCTGCCCAGGGTTACTAAAGCCAAATCGTTTGGGTATTAACCAAGAGTATAGATTCACAAACCCTTGCTTGAAAACTGCATTACGCATTCCGTACAAAATAGGATTACACAAACTGTTTAGATAACCAAGTAGCAACGACACAATGTTTATGGCGCGAGGTAAGGGCCGTGGATAGTACACATCAAAAAACATGGTTATTGCGAAAGGTGCCCAGCAAATTATGAACAAGGCAAGCACAAGAAGGAAAGTGTTCGTCATCTTCTCTTCTTCCGGCGATAATTTCCATTTAACATTTGGACTCAATTGAGACTTGATTTCTACAGTTTTTACTCTGTCCGCTTCGCTGCAGACTTTAACGATCCGTGGGTTGTCGCAATTTCGCATCTCAATCTTCGCTCGTTGAATCTCATCTCCGTCGAGTTCAATGATAATCGGAGCGGTTTTTTCTTGTGCTTTGTCTGTTTTCTCTGGCTCTTGCTGTTGTTGTAAAGGCGGAGGGGTTAGGTTATCCCTCGAGACATCAATTTTCATTTTCAAATTTCTCGTGAAATTCAAAATATTGTAGTAAGAAAAGGCCATAACCGAGAGAGGACCAAAGAAGCAAACTGTAATCATAAAATACATGAAGTACACGTTCGAGGGCCAGTAAACGAAACAGTAGGATTTTCCCGGGATGAAGCGATATTCTGCCCAACCGAACAGTGGAGGGGATGCCAGAAACATTGAAAAAAACCAGACGCCTGCTGCGTAGAGCAACGCTTTTGTCTTTGCAAAGGTGATGGTGTATGTGTTCCACTTGACGATGTAAAAATAACGGTTGATGGCGATCATGCCGAGAGACATTACGGACGCTATGAACGATAAAATTGTGAAATATCCGAGCACCAGGCAAGCTGTGTGTCCGAAGACCCAATGTTCTTTGACAATTGTTAGCATGGTAACTGGCATGCTTAGCACTGACACCAAGATGTCGGCGGCAGCCAGGTTTAGAATAAACATGTTGGTGATGGTGCGAAGATTCGGGTTCTTGTAGACGATAAGGAATAAACTCACGTTCCCAATAGAAGCTGCCAAGCAAATAAAGCAAAGGATTGTCACCTCGGAGATCATCTTAAGCATATATAACGTCATTTTTTTAAAGCAGCGTTCGGCCGTTCGTTTAAAGAAACCAATCGGCGTTTCTGAAGATGTTTAGACAAACTGGCGACCTTTTTCAGCCTTTTAAACGTGTTTCAGGATACTGATTTACGTTTGTAGAGTTGCGCACTTTAATCCGATAGAAGCGATTTGCATACAGCCATTGAGAGAACTTAAAAAGCTCTGTTTTGTTCTCTTGACGCAACTAAGTTGTTTTAATTTTAGTTCTTTTTCTTTCGGTGAACGAATCGTCCTGACTTGAATGAAAATAAGGAAAGGATCCTGTTTTTCCGTTGCACAAAAAGTGTAGTCCTTTGGAAAACAATTCAGAAAGAAAGACAAGTTGCAGGTGTACTACGATAATGATTTCTTTTGGATGAAACGAAAGACCCTGTGAATATTAGTAAACTAAAAGACGTTTTGCATTACGATTGAAAGGAAAACTTTCGGATACGAAATGACTGCGAAACAGAACGAATAAAGGAAAACTTGAAAATGGTATCGGCTTTTTATGAAGCTATGAATGTTTGTCCTGAGTTTATTTTTATGTTCCATAAATACTTAGATAGGAAAGGAAAACAAAGGTAAATTTTCTCTATTACATTTTGATTAGCAGATGCTCCAGCCTCAGTATTTTGTAACAACAAAACACTCTTCTTTATTGGCTCTTATAACAAACCGGCTAATTTCTTTCGCTTTCCATTTTAGTTTAGCCCACTTGAAAGTAAATTTAAACTGTGGCAATAAAACCTCATGCATGTCTGCATTATCCATAACCTATAACACTACTCTCAGAATTTGCCAGTTTGAAAATGCAGTTCAAAACCATAGTTGTCTATGATATACTGTAAAGTTATTGCGTTATTGTTCGCAGAACGTTTTGATTTTATGCCATAAAAATCAATAAATTAATGTGTGGCATTAACGACGAAGTCGCCACTGAAACTAAGTTTCTAGCTTAGAACCTTTCTCATCCTGTATTTTCATTTATTTCACCATGGTAATATTACAGTCCACTTTCCGACCGTGGGGCCAATTTCTCCGTACAAGTGCAATTAGTACTCGTTTAACTGGTAAATAATCTGCCCGAAATTTCAATGCTAAAGTAAGTGTTGCCGTAGTGTTTTTCATAGCGGTCTTCCGGCCCCTCATACATCCTTACATTTCGACTGAATCCGACACCTCGGTTAGTCGCTGTTATAATTTCAGCCTGGGCGACCTACTTTCTACCTGCTTTTTTGTAGACAAATAAATTATGTTAAGATTCACTTGGTTTTCATCAAAACCTTTTTATGCTTCGATTTACTGTGAAATGACCGTTGATTAAATGGGCGTAATTACTCAAATTTATTGTTTCGCAAAACGTATTGTTAATACTCAATATCGGCTGTCGCTCATGTCCACACAATGGAAACGATTCGTCAAAACACCCCCTAAATTTGATTAAAACGTAAGACAAACGGTCCCTTGAAAAGACACTAATATGCGCGAATATTTCGGGGACTGACTGAAAAGGCTGTCCGCGTTAGAACGGATAAGGTAAATTTTCTACACTCCCCTAATTTTTTTTGGTCTTGGTACTTTTAATTTATCATAACTTCTGGATCAGGTGCCACTTTTGCAAAATTATGTTTCGAATCCATGTATGCTAATCCGTCTCGTTAAGGGATAATTTCAAAGGTATTTTTAGAAAAATTATTTCTCGGTCAATATTCCATATAACACAAGTGTTAAGCCCTTAAAGTGATGAAGAAAAATAGAACTTTATCGAGTTAATGTTTCAGTTCATTGGGATGAATACTAAAGATTTGGGGGAGTCTGAATTTTTCAGCTACGTGGCAGATTTTCCGAAGCAAACTGGTCACCTTTCTGAGATAAACCGGAAAACCGTCCTTTAAAATAGGACGAAAAAAGATTTGGTTCAAATAAATGTGATATATGCTCAGGGGAAATGATGATTATCTGCCACTTAAAACATTAGGGAAATCGATGAAAGTCGGAAATTTGCCTTATCGCTCTTATGCGAACAGCCTCTTAAAGTTTACGCAAAGACGCTAACAATTTGGTGTCCAGTCGTTGCTGATAGCTTTGCAAACATTCAGCGCATCACGTCGCAAAAAATCTCTAGCACTGTTTTTCATGTAATATATCAAAAACGAGTTCGTCACAAACTGTTCTATAAACGGTCTTCGGTGGATATCTCTCCCCCGACTTCTCTGCCACCTCCATCACAAACTTGCTAAGCCAGTAAATCAAGGTTACTGCATCCATTTCTTCAATGCTGGAAGAAAGCTGTGCGCCCTTGTGTAAATCATAGCCTTTAAAGAGCCCTCCTGGATCTAAAACGGGAGCTATAACCGACCGAGATATTTGCCATTGGCCAAAAATTGTTACCGTTCATTTGTTGTTATATTTGGTTGATGAGGGAGTAGCTTTTTCGACATAACTCGCGATCTTCGTAAACCGTTTTCGGCTCCCTAAATCTTGCCTCTCCATCTTCCCTCATAGTCAGACACCAACTATACCAAAACAATTAATCATGTATGTTGAAGTAATGTTACGTAACATGGCAAGCCGGATTGCTAGAACCGTGTGTATTCTATTCTTAACTTTAAATAACTTGGATGTAATAGAGGTCTACTCCAAACTTTCTCACATGCCCTTACTGTTTATTAAAACCTACAAACCTTTCATCCCTCGGGCTTCTTCAGTGTACAGTAAAAGAAAAAAATCAATACCTGGACAAACTTTGCACAATTTGTAGGGCTACATGTACATATATACATAAAAGGTGAAAGCAAAGAATTTAGAGTTATATAAACATGTTATGTAAGATTGTGAAGAAAAGCAAGACGTGACAAAAAGTAAAAATATATATCTATATTTTTTTTTTACTACGAAAAGCGCTGTTTTTTACGTAGCCAAAGCAACAGTGGTCTTTTCACGTGTGGAGATATCATATTTTCGCTCGAATACTCCACTGTAATTAGTGTTTTAGTGTGGCTAGTCAATTAGCAAATAAAAATCGTATTTACTGGGTATGGACAAGTGTCGCAAGAAAATTCGGCGAAGATCGAAACACATTTTCCTTCATTTTTTTGGCTGCTAGGTTTTTGTACAACACTTGTACAGTCTCAGATAATACGTGCGTGGACACAAAGAGACTGAATGAATACCTCGCTAGTGGAAATAAGCCTACGCGTATTCCAGTAAGCACAGGATATTGGTATATTGTTTTACAGCCACAGTACGGAAACAAAACTAAAAAGAAGCTTTGGTAGTTTGTTGAGCCAATCAAAAGGTGTGTCTTATTGCAAAATAGGCTAAAATATTTGCTTGAAAAATATAGCAAATTTCCCCATTCACACTTTTTTCTTACACTATCTGCCTGTTAATTAAATTATTGAAACCAAAAGAAATGATCATTTTTAAAACACGTTGCTTGTTCATAGGTCGAGAAGAGAAAGACCACTTCACTCGCCAGGCTGTTTTGTTTCTGAATTTCTAGACCGCTTGAGCGGTTTTCCTTTCCACGAAGAACGATTGATCTGTTTGTGTACTATCCGTCGTCGGTCCAAAATGACGCTCAGTATCCTAGTGACGATCTCCGAGGTGACAATCCTTTGCTTTATTTGCTTGGCAGCTTTTATTGGGAACGTGAGTTTATTTCTTATCGTCTACAAGAACCCGAATCTTCGCACCATCACCAACATGTTTATTTTAAACCTGGCTGCCGCCGACATCTTGGTGTCAGTGCTAAGCATGCCAGTTACCATGGTAACAATTGTCAAAGAGCATTGGGTCTTCGGACACACAGCTTGCGTGGTGCTCGGATATTTCACAATTTTATCGTTCATAGCGTCCGTAATGTCTCTCGGCATGATCGCCATCAACCGTTATTTTTACATCGTCAAGTGGAACACATACACCATCACCTTTGCAAAGACAAAAGCGTTGCTCTACGCAGCAGGCGTCTGGTTTTTTTCAATGTTTCTGGCATCCCCTCCACTGTTCGGTTGGGCAGAATATCGCTTCATCCCGGGAAAATCCTACTGTTTCGTTTACTGGCCCTCGAACGTGTACTTCATGTATTTTATGATTACAGTTTGCTTTTTTGGTCCTCTCTCGGTCATGACTTTTTCTTACTATAATATTTTGAATTTTACGAAAAACATTAGAATTAAAGTTAAACTTTCGAGGAATAATCTTACTTCTAAGCCCCGGCAGCTGGAGACTCTTGGAGCAAATGAAATGCAGAGTAAGTTAGCCCCATGCATCGTTAAGCTCGACAGTTATGAGAATGTTCATCTCAAGATTGAAGTGCAAAATTACGATAACCCAGATGTTATTGAAGTCTGCAACAACTCAAACAGAGTCGAAGAAGGCTGCAACGTTAACGAAGCTGAAATACAAGAAACAATGGAAAACAAGTCTCCTCTGACGCATTTCAAGTCTCATCTGAGTGTCAAATCGAAATCCCAGAAGCCTCGACTGACACCGGAAGAAGAGAAGATGACTAACACTTTCCTTCTTATGCTTGCCTTGTTCATAATTTGCTGGGCACCTTTCGCGATAACCATGTTTTTTGATGTGTACTGTCCACGGCCCTTACCTCGCCCCATAGACACTATTTCGTTGCTGCTTGGTTATCTAAACAGTATGTGTAATCCTGTTTTGTACGGAATGCGTAATTCAGCTTTCAAGCAAGGATTTGTAAACCTGTACTCTCGGTTTATTCCCGAACGATTCAGACAAGGGTATTCCGGGCACAAAGTGGGCTCCCAAATGAAAACAAACCCGCGCTCTCAAGACGCAGAGGAGACAAGTTGACATATGAACTATTTATGAACTATATCACCGAGAGAAAAAATGTACAGTTTTCATCGACTTTGTAGCGCCTCGATGGAGTACTACTGCTACTCTACTGTACTTTGGTCTCGGATTTCAGATAATAATTATCATGTCACTCTAAAAGGCGTTTATTTGTCACCTTTATTTCCCAACAGTCACAAAGAAATTCTCCAAACAAACTGGCACAGTAATTTTTTATTACTCATTCAAAATATTTCTCCGTTTGTGATTGGCTTATAAGGGTGGCTTATATCTCCCTAGCTAATTATTCATACCGTTCATTGTCGTTGACCGAATTTGGAAGACGTTTGCTGATAACAGTACAATTGACGCTAACTGTTCTGATATCGACAGAAAAAGGGACAGCAAAAGGCGCGATAGCTCAGTTATTTTGGCGTAGCTGGAGAAAGTGGTGGGACATTTCACACCTTTTGCGAAGAAGAAATAGCTGAACTACTAACTAAAAAAGTAGCAAGAATAGCAAAAATAACACTTAACGGGTGACAATTTAGATCGGGGCAAGCATGTGTTTTGTTTTGTTTTGTTTTTTTAATTTGAAATAGAATGAAGATGTGCTATGGTTTCCTCGATGGGAAATGGGAGGACTACTTGATTCCAAACAGAGAAAGGAGAACACTAGGAAGCCATAGTTTTAAATTTATTGTACCAAAAGGACACAAGGATATTTTTAGATTTTCTTTCTTTCCCAGGACAATAACTAAATGGAACAACCTCCCGAAAGAAACTGTCACCAGTCAATCTCTCTCTATTTTTAAAAGTAAACTCCTTTAGGTCTTCTTTTATTAGTTTTTATATTACTTTTTATTTGTAGTTTTAGCTTTTATTATCCTCTTTTATATTTTTAGTGTTTTAGAGTTGGCGTGATGTCTCTCGTGGATGTTGCTAACAAAACCGACTACAATACTAAAACACTAACTAAAGATGTTAGTTTTAGTGTTACCAGCTTTTTTTATAGAAACTCTCCAACAGATAGGTGCAAAAAAACGTTTTGTAACACTGTTTACCCTGCCTAAGCCGAAATAAATCTTGAGAAAGTGTTTGGTATAATGTTCTATATGGAAAACAACCCTTCGTGACTATAAAAATATCGATTTTCGAATGAATGGTCGCGAAATTGGAATTCTCCAAACGTTTTAACCCATGATTTTAACCAAGAATTAGAAATTATTAATCTGTTTCCCTTTTTGGGAAAACAGGCCTAGGAAAAGTGTTTGGTAATGTCCTACATAGAAAACAAGTATTTCTAGACTATAAAAATATCGAACTTTGAATGGTCGCAAAATTTGAATTTCATTTTTTAAAGGGGTTAAACCGGTGAGTTTGGTCATAAATTTGAAACTGATCTTTAAATAGTTTCTTTTTGGGCAAAATAGGTCTAGAAAAAGTGTTTGGTAATGTTCTATAAAGAAAACAAGCCTTTCTAGACTATAAAATATCGATTTTTGAGAGGTCGCCAAATTGGAATTTTTCAAAGGGGTTAACCCATGAAATGGGAAAACAAAACATAGAAGCTTAAATGGTCTATTGGTGTACCGCGGAGATATATCAATATTATACCTTCCGACTGGGCACTATTACCCTGGCTCCAGCGGTCCGTTCTCGAAATACTTTGAAACACCGTGCGAATTTTGGTTGGAACATTTCAAAAGAGCAAAAGTCGTGCATACTTGGGTGAGTGTTCGTTGGTCGTGAGTTACCATCCCCACTCCTCCCTTTAAAGAAAGTCTGCGTGGTGGACATTCAAAAAAGAGGGGGGAAATTGAGAGCGCGAGATGGGGGGAAGGGTACACGGTTTACGGTCATCTCGCCACCAACGAAATCTCCACCAAGAAGTCTACTCACCACACAATAACTCTGCAATAATTGACACTGTTTACTTACCTGGGATTGTTACTTCTTACTTTGTTACTTCTTCCTCATCTTCCTTCCTTATTTGCATCGCTCGAGAGGTCCGATTTGTTTAAAATCCAATATCCTTTTTTGTGAAAGTTGGTTAATATTGTTACTTGAACCTTATCTCCTTAAATTTCATTGCCAATTAAAGTGAAAGAATTTTTTTTAGTGACTTGTCCTTTCGATAAGTATTAAGATGTATATTCCTTGGTGGCGATTTCGTTGGTGGCGAGGTGACCGTATACCTGGTGCACAGCGTTCACACATCATGATCATCGCCTAATGAAGTTTAAAAAACTCAGAGGCATGTTGCTGTGTTGAGCGTTCACAAATATTTTTGTAACAGTAACTTCTCTACCGTAGAGAAAAAATGACAATTTTTAAGGCTGTTTTCTAACGTTGTCTTTTTTCTATCCCAGAATCGCGGGGCTAATTTTTCACTTGATTCCGATCACCCTAATGTACTGGCACCAATGAAGAGACCGTATCACACCATCATCCCAGGTATGGCCACACGGGGAGACACTGGGGAGTTGTTTGCCTGTTTCGGTGTCATGGGAGGCTTCATGCAACCGCAAGGACATGTGCAGGTGATTATTTAGCAATTAATGAATTCGGCTTTCGTAGTATATGAAGAATTAAGCAGATCGAGGCGGGTGTTATCGGCCTCAGTGGATAACACCCTCCGAGATCTGCTTAATTCTTCATATCCTACGAAAGCCGAATTCATTAATTGCTTTATTATTCATTCAAAATAATTCCTAGTTTAAAAACATAGCTAAAACATGCTTACGTGCGTCGATTTTAAGTTCATCTTCGATAGTGTACGTTTAGGTTTGTCCAGCTCCGCAAATATTCTCCAAATAGCAGGTGTCGCCCTCAGAGTTGTCTTCTTGCTGTTTTTGCCGTGTTTTTAGCAATTATTTCGCCTAGTTCCAGCTGTAGTTCTTTCTCTTGAAACGAGTGAAATGTCCGCCATTTTTTTTTCACAACCAAAACAACTCAACCTCATCCCCAGGTCTTCTCGGTAACGGTACCTTAACCCGTAGCGGGCTGCATTTTTGACGTCATTCCCTCGTTAAACACAAAATTCTTCCAAATTTGGTCATCGGTAACTGGTTATGGTGAATTGTGCGTGTGCCTTTAGCAAATCAAAATTGGGGAAATATTTTGAATGAATAATAATATCGCTTAGCTTTTGTTGGATAAGGTAACTTAAGTTGATGCCGAAGGTGAGTCGTCTTCTTTTGCAATGCAGTGGCGGATCCAGGGGAGGGGCCCGGAGGCCCGCCCCCCCCCCCACCTTATTTTTAGACCAAACCGAGGCCCGAAAGGCTTCCCCCCCTATCTAACGGTCTGGATGACCACCACCCACCCCTCCCTCCCTCCCTTATCCCAAGGTCTGGATCCGGCACAGCAATGTACGTATTATACTGAACGGACACACTTTAAGATTTTATCGGCGGACACAAAAGTGACAACTACCTTGTATAGCCTAATAGACAGTAAACCCCACCAAAGTACTCCGCAGTATAGCTCTCATTTGAATGGTCACCCTTAAGGTTTGCATCAAGAGAGACAAAGGTGACAACTACCACATTACAAAGCCTAATAAACAGTACCACAGGAAAGTACTGCTCAGTAGCTTTCATTTGAATGGTCACCCTTAAGGTTTGCATCCAGAGACACAAAAGCGACAACTACCTTACAAAGCCTAATAAACAGTACCACGGGAAAGTACTGTTCAGTAGCTCTCATTTGAATGGTCCCACATAAGGTCTGCGTCCAGAAACTCAACAGCGACAACTACCTTACAACAGGGTTCGCAGTCTTGAAAAGACCTTGAATTTTGGGGGAAGTACTTGAAAAGGCCTTGAATTCTATTTTTCCTTGAAAAGTCCTTAAATTTTTGTGCAAGTCCTTGAAAAGTCCTTGAAGTTTCTTCAACTTTGAATGCAGTGGCCTGGAAAGTGTTTTTGATGCTTTTTGGTTGTCCAAGACAGAATATAAATCATAGCTCAGATAATTTAAAGGTTATTTACGTAAAGTGCTCTATGTTTTATGCAACAATTAACTATCAATTTGAGACAAGTGAACTGAAAAATGTAGAGAAGTTGGTGAAGTAAACAGTTCAAGCCTTAAAGTCTTATTAGAATAGACTGGAAATGTGCACTTTTGTACATTCTGTGAAATTATATTCCTAGTAGGTGGTCCTTGAAAATCTAATGTGGTCCTTGAAAAGTCCTTGAAAAATGGTTGCATTTTTTTGTGTGAACCCTGTACAAAGCCCAATAAACAGTACCACAGGAAATTCCAAAAATCAGCAAAAGAGATATTATTAATGGTTAGTGGCCCCTCATGAATTTTTTTTATATGCCCTTAATAACTCTACAGGAGCAGCTTGTGTATGGTTAGAGGAACTAAGTAATAACAGTAGCAGAGAATTGGCTTTAAACAGCAGTATCCTTGCGCCGTAGTAACTCTCGGCCAACTGTCAAATTTCAAGTCAGACTCTAAAGAGAAATCAGGGGGCTTTGACTTTTCTCTCTTTTTATATCAGGTTTTGCTCAATATGATTGATTTTGGGATGGACCCTCAACAAGCGTTAGACAAACCAAGGTTTTGTATACATACCAAAGGACAAGAGACTGGCTTAGTTTTCTTAGAGGAGGGCATCTCAAGCGATGTTGCTACGAAACTCGAGAGGCTTGGGCACGAAATTGAATTCCCTGTCTGTGGACATGAAAGAAGTGTATTTGGAAGGGGACAAATAATCGCCCGCAAAATAGCACCTTCCAAAAATGGACTTGATACGGCTGTTTACTGGACAGGGTCTGATCCCAGAGCAGATGGAATGGCTATTGGGTTATGACGAACTCTGCATGGCTCAACTAGTTCATATGGAATAGAGCGATTTTCGTATGACCTTGAAAAATGGTTTCGGTAAGTGTTCGTTATTTGTTTTATCAGCCAATGGATAAAAAGATCAAAACATGGCCTCTTTGTTTTCCCGCCAAAGAAAACCCTAATAGGGAGAAGGCATTGTTCGATTGGCCAATGGTGTTGCAGTGTGACGTCAAAGCGAAGTATCGGTTGATTTCTTGAAAGTTCTCGAGCATGAAGTTTTTTCACCCGACCTTTCGCTTAACCAACCAAAGGTCACGCGCGTTTGTGTCCGTTCGATAAACCAATCAAATCGCTCTATTTCCGTTCGTTTGTTGTTTCTGTTTTGTTCGCGCGTTTTCATTTCAAGGTCATACGAAAATCGCTCTAATAGACAAACCTACAATGTTGTGGCGACTGTGTAGTGACTAATCTGTTGAACTTAAGCGGTTAAGAACTTTGTCTCAGTTTCACTGTTTGAGATCTTCGAGAGGGAATGTCATGTACAATTATTAATTGGTTCAAGCTGAGCTGAAAATGTGACTAATTATTTTCAGTGTACTTTTGCCATACTTAGAAATCTAAAAGAAAGGCATCAAGTGATTCCATTAATAGGAAAACAAAGCACGATCGGGTGGTGTTGTTGTTTTTTTTTTTTCCAACAGTAGACTGAATAGTATATATACAGTAGTAGACTTGCTTGTTATCATGACGTAGATCCTTAAAATCAATCAAGGTTTCTGAGAAACTGCCCACCTACTCCTCCCCTAAGCCAACACTTTGCCCTAAGTGAGAAGTAAGTGTTAATGTTAGCTTAGGGGAGGGGTAGGTGGGCAGTTTCCCAGAAACATAAATTGATCAGATCCTTTCAAGTAAACGTTTATTCTCATTAGCCACTTTGCTCTGCGCCAATAGATTTGAAGAGGGCTCCAGGGAAAATGCACAACATTGCGCTTAAACGGACCAAACATTGTGGTATTTAAATGATCAATTTCATTTTCAAAGACTTGTCGTAAACAGTAGGAACATGATTTAGATTACGAGAATAGAAATGTTTCCGGGAAATGTTTACACAAGCGAATTAGCTTTCATCTATACTAGTATATCTAATATATCGAAGAATGAAAACAAGTAAATAAACAAAACTGCAGTAATATATTTTCATAGAATGTGGGATCAATGTCGTTTCCAGTGTCTGTCTCTCGTCGCAATACGCCAATGTCCAGTGACGGCATTCTTGGTTACAAATTAAGCCGGGTGGCTGTGAGGATGAGAATGTGTTGATGGAGACTAATCTTGTCACTCTTTCCCAGCGCTTTACCCTAAGAAATTGGTAAAGCCTGGGACTGAATTGTGACGTAAAGGACAAATGTAAAGAAAGTTACAATTCAAATGCAAAAATACCGCAAATGTATATGCCGCAAGACGTATCTAGGGTGTTTTCGGGTTTACACCTCGATATAGTTGCGTAGTACAGGTAAATGGCTTTTCTCATTAACCCTTTAAACCCTAATGTCAAAACTCAAATTCTCATTTGTTTCCCCCATAGGTTTCCTATGAATGTAGTGGGAAGAAGTTGTTGAAGTATAATAGGATTTATCTTCTGAGATCATGTCCTCAATTCTCATGACCACTCTGTTTAATAAACCATAGATAATACAAGGAGAAACTTGATGCTGATCAGTTTTAAAGCTAAAAGGGTCAACAAGAAAAAAGTCAGACCCGGGAAGCTGAGCTGGGGTCTGGGGAGGAGAGCCGGTCCCTGCCGGTGCCACTGCATACCAACTTGCCAAAATGGGTTGTTTTTTGCTTTCCTAAAAGGTAAAGATCCTTCTTCTTTTGTGGCTAAGGCTCTAGAAATACAATCTAAACTAAAATTAATTTAGCCAATAAGCCATCGAGTTTGTGAATGAGTAAGTTCGTAACAAAAGCGCATAGGTCCGCAATGAATCCTTAGTAGCAATAACAACAAAGTCTTCGCCTGAACAACTCGTAAAGCTGTAAGACTCGATGCATCATTTCTTACCAAGGATCCCAGGTTAAAGGTGATAGGCTGGAATTTGGTGGAAAGCAATTTAAATTCTTTGTAAATGTTCATTTCGTTCTTGTAACCACATATACTCTTTCACAAAAACACGACAAAACAAGATTACCCCATACAAGGTAGCCTGGATGGCAGACGTACTCAATTAAACTGCATGCGAGGTAAATATACTACCTCCATATTATCTCCTTTCAAGCTTGATATTGGTTAACTTCTTTCCATGTTTTGATTTGAACTCAGGAGCAGGACCGTGAGAGGAGGGATAAGACCGTCTTCCCCCACCCCCCACCCCCTTATCTCAACAAAGCTTCCACAAGCCAGCTTGCAAGCATGTCTAATATTACTCAGATACCCTTTTCCCTTTGATTCAAAGGATCTTACTGAATATGAACAAGTAGATATATATAGGAAGAGAATTTCTCGAATAAAATCGCTGTTACTTTAATAATGCTAAATGAGCCCACAAATGAAAATCTTTCTCGTTTTCAATCTTGCGTTGAAGATACTTGATGCCTCCTAGAATGCATTCAAGGAACAAAATGAACTGAACAATTAGGACAATTAGGAAAACTTTTGTGCAGAGCAATGGCTAGTAACGAAAAGTCCTTTACAGTGTAGTAGCACTCGAGAGAGAATGAGCTAAGAGAGTTAATCCCTGTGCCCCATAGGAGTAGTAGCGGTAGTAAGAAGTAGATCTACAATTCTGAATTCAATTTTAATGTACGTGTGGCAAGAAGAAATGCTTGAAGTGCGGGCCTAGATAGGTTATTTTTATTTTGTGCGTGAAACATAAACGTTAAACCTTGTTTTAAGGGTAGTCCTTGGGAACGAGGTTGATATCCCGGGTTAATATAAGTTATTCACCAAGTTTGAGTTCACTTTGGCTGGATATTTGTCTTTTTCTTATTTGCGTTTTTATGAACCCTAGACGAAGTCAGGTGGAGGTCAATAAAAGCAAGAAAAATAGACTTTTCACAGTCCCCTATTTTCCCATAAGACCGTCGAGATCGAGCGCTGTTTGTTACGGGCCGCCATCTTGTTTTCGACGCCCGCCCGCTCGGTACATATCGGAAACCAAGATGGCGGACCGTGACAAAAAGCGCTCGATCTCGACGGTCTAACGGAAAAATTGGGGACTGTGAACAGTCTAGCTACAAGAAAAAGAACGACGCGAATATTTAGCCAGGAATACCGAACAAGCCGGCGGGAAATAAAAGATTTATTATGTGGCCAAAAAGAGAACTTTTCTTGCGGGGCAACGCGGGGAATTTCCAGCGGGGAAGATAGGCCAAGAACAATACGAGACAACACTGACACTCTCTTCAACCCAAAACTGCCAATATGGGATTGTTCGTTCTCGTCCCTAGAGCCACTCGGCTTAATTTGTTTAAGACCACGTGACCAAGAAACGACGGGCTCTGGGGACGAGAATGGGAATTGTCATGTCAAGCAACTCGCAGTGGTTTCAAGCATTTCTCACTGAAGCAAACAGTTCGGTGTTTAATTACATTGCCAAAGTAACTTATATTAAAAATAAAGGAAAGATATGAAAGCATATAGTATACAAGTGGTACAGATGTTTAATGAAATAAACTGCTGATCAGAACTATTTGCAGGGGTACGGTGTCATTTTTGCAACGCAGAATCGAGCAAAGCATTACATAGCAAAGGTAATGTGATAAAGGAGACACGCAACTATTTCCTTCAGTCCAAATTTGCTTTCTTTGAGTTCTTGATGTATTTCTAAAAAACATTTCGTTTCTTTTTTAGAAACACGAAAAGGTAATTGATATCTTTCGAACGTACCTTGTGCTGCTTATAGACAGCAGGTTTTTTGTCAAATTTTTGGGCTAGGCTTTCAACGTTTTGGATTCAATTCTGTTGTTTCTGTAAGATCCAAAGAATCCACCTCCGTTGTGGATCCATTGGATCCGCGATCCGTTTTTGGATTTTAGTAAAGAAACGCACCCTTGGATGTTAATATTCATGGTGACGATGATCATGATGATAATGATGACGACGACGACGAAGACGAAGATGATGGTGATAATGATGATTATGATGATGATGACGGGGGCGCCACGGAGAATGAGGATCCATCAAGACAGTCGTGAGCCATGCACGCAGTACTAATAAGCGGCGACGGGTTTATCCAAAACCGGATACTTTGGGTAGATGATCCGAAGCGTTTCTTTACTACGGATCCGAAAAGAGTGAACATTGCCAGCGGTAACTCGAAATAATTTTAACACATACCTCAGCTTCTTGACAAGACGGCTTACCTATACGGCCATTTTTGAACCAGTCATGAATTAAACGATGGATTTTATCCTTTTTATCGAGGTGGTAAAATCCCAATACAAGCAGGACCTGCATTGTTCTAGTTCCAACGAAAAAAACTGCTACTCAGGTTCGCCGGTGCGTCTTGCAAGACCTCTGAATTTAATTTTCCCGCGCATCTTATTTCAAGACTCGTCTTCATTTGGCCCTTCTAAAGCAGTATCCTAAAGCTAACCGTCCAGAATACAATGAAAGATCAGCAAACTTGCAACCAAGTTGTCAGCAGCCGTATTATTCTTCCTCCGGGATACCGTCGAAATAAATGGAAATGAATGAAAAACAATCCCTTTTTGGATACAGCGTTTCTTTTCTCAACGAAAAATCCTAATGATCTGGATTTTTGATCTGATCTTGGATTTTAGTAAAGAAAAGCCCCCCCGGATCAACATCACCATCATCATCACTATCATCGTTATCATCATCATCATCATCATCACTATCGTAAACAACAACAACATCATCATCATCATCATCATCATCATCATCATCTTCTTCTTCTTCTTCTTCCTCTTTTTCGTCTTCGTCTTCGTCTTCGTCTTCGCCTTCTTCTTCTTCTTCTTCTTTATCATCAACATCATTAACATTATCATCATAATTATCACCATTCTGTCATCAAGTCTCATTAGCATCTGAAATAAGCGTCGCGGCGCTTATTTCATTTTCCCTGTTATAGATGCGGCCCCCAAGAGAGATTGGCGCTTATTTTAACAACGGGTAAAATACTGAGGGGAATATAGAGAGAATTAAGTAAGGCCCGTACTAGGTATGGACAATTTAATATGTACAAAATATGTAGCCCTCGAGCTGTTATATGAGCCTCGGTTAGTTCTACGAACTATTTAGGTGTCCCAAACTCTGCACAATGAACCTAAAATTGAAAAATTTATTTTCCTTCTTCACAATTTTTTATTATTATATTTATAAGTACTGATTTGTATTAATTAATATCCTGTGTGAGTTTAAATAAAAATTGACTTGACTTGACTTAAACGACGACTTAAAGACCGTTTCAACGGACACCGCAGACCAGTTGCAGTGCCAGGAGCTGGAATACACAGCAATGTATACAGCACTTACAATGCCGAATATAATAATTAGTTCAAACTCCTGGCCGTTGAAGTCTTCACGCACCTGATGGAAACATCTGATCTGAAAAAAAAATGATCATCTTCATCAGCAATCAGTAATCTTGCTTCTTCAGGGGCCAACTCTAGATGTCTGTTTTACTTAGATGTCCGTCTTATAGAGGTGTCTGTTAAGAGTGAGTTCAATGTAATACAGTCAAACCTCCCATAAGCAACCACCCAAAATACAAAGACTGAGTGGTCACTTAACCCTTTAAGTCCCAATAGTGACCAACAGCAATTTTCTCCTGACGATGTTCATACATTATCATGAGATGAGGTTATGAGAATTGATAAAATGATCACATAAGAGAAAATACTTTGTTCTTTCATCAAATTCTCTTAACTAATTCTTAAAGAAAATGTATAGAGATCAGTTTGGAGAATTTGTATGTGGATATTGAGGCTTAAAGGGTTAAAGAAGGAGGCTGTTTACAAGAATTGAACAGGGGGTCTCTTCCGAGAAGAGGTCCAGGCACAGCTTCTTTATGGAAGATAATTTAATGCATAGAATGTCTAAGTTAGGATATGTGTCCAACTCCATATTGTCACTAATGTTCTTTGTACGTTCTATTAAGTAACATAGTGGCCATGGTGAAAATAGGGATCAGAGAATGCGTCAAGTTGTCGCTTACAACAGGTCAAAAACAATCGAAAATCATCACTTGCAGGAGGTGGTCCTTAACTAGAGGTTCAAGCTGTAAGGCTTTGGCATGGAAAATTTTGGTGTCTAGGATTGGCGGCCACCTATGGAAGGTGATCGCTTAACAGAGATGGTCGCACATGGAGGTTTGACTGTATTTCTTTTCCTAACATGAATTTCATGATGGGGACATATTAATTTTAATTTCTAATTTATCATTCACCTTTCCACAACTAGAAACAGATAATTTTCACATTTGCCTTATTACAGTTATACACTAAATTCAATTCCAATGATGTAAGATTCCATTCAAGTTATAAGTCCCCTGAAATGTGTCCCTCCCAGCCCCCACCCCTCCTCCCCTCCCCCTAAAAAAATGCTTTCCTCAGAGAAAAAAAGGTTAAATGAAGCAGATCGCCCTGCTAATTCTTATCATCAACTTCATCTCCAGAAATCTTAAAATTTCACTCACCCACCCCCAGCTGAAAGGCCTTTGCATTGCACTTTTAAGTTGTGTAGGAGCTGCTCGGTGGGCCTCTCCTAATTGGTCGCAGGAAACAATGACATCTAATTCTTCAAACTGTTTTAGTATTGTTTGGGGTCAGGGTCACCATTGGTGACATCAGGGTCACCATTGATGACATCTCTTCCGAGCAGCTGCTACATGACCCTTAATAAGACTTCAAAAAAGCCAATTTGCACATAAATTAAAACCTTCATACGCTGTTGGAAGCGCACCGACTTCCTCTAATAAATCAAGGCGCTGAAAATTCTCCGAACGGGGGAGATTGAACTATTGAAAGAGGTGTGCATAAGCCTATCACTTAAACTGCTTAAACGCCCGAGCTTCGAGGGTGAGGATCAAGATCTTCCCACAAACACTTCTAAAACTGTTTAAAAAGATTAAAAACACAGTTCTTTCTGTTTGATCCATCTTTTAGCGCTACTTATCTTGCAAAGTAGATGAAAAACGGGAGAAAATCAACCATGCCTTCCTTTCCAGGTGCCATCTTACCTCTAAAATTAAGTTTAGTTCCCAGTGCCCCAAAACGTCCACAAGGCGCGGCCTTGCTCTCTGAGGAAAGAGTGCATTCGACCAGTTTATTTTTAGAACGGTTTAGGAGCGAATTTTGAATATCTTTTAAGTTCCACAAACCAAATTCAGCAAATTCAACAGGCCTAAAAATGAATTTTTTTGCCTTTTAATAACGTTTAGTTTTCTTTTTTGATATCTTGTACTTCGAATGCGCTCATAGACATGGTGGAGATTCTAGTTTTTTGAGAAAAACGCTGGTAGCGGGGAAAGAAGAGCTGAACTTCGAAGATCTGCAAGAAGGCAGAATCTTCATTATTAAAGTAAGTTCCTGGCGGTTTTATAACCAGCAAGAAGAAGTCCTCAACCAAAAATCGTTGAGGGTTATAGATTGGTTCTTCTTCAACGCTCTTTCCCGTTGATAACGAGGGTCAAACTGCAGATAACAAGCACACAAGCTGCATGATTTTTCCTTTCTTTCTTCTAGTGAGTAAAACCGACAAGCCGTTGGGAGATGATACTTTTCAAAAACAGTCAGTAAAACTCATCTGCTGACAGGCCTTTTCCTTCATACGGTACCTTAACTGCTTTTTCTGTTCTCCTTTCAAGCTAACGATGAATTCTCGTAGAGAAATCTCATCACGCTTCACCAACAACATATGTTGAGTTACTCAAATGGCGTGATGTTGTTTTCAAGCAATCGGAAAAAGGAATTAAGTCGAAGATTGACATTTAATTCATTTTGACCAATCACTATTTTCACGCTCAGGATCTGAGCGTAAAAAATGGAGAAAAACAATGGTCTCCTTGCACGCATTCCTTTCCTTTCTCCCCCCCCCCCCCCCCCCGCGTCCAGTGCGGCCAAATTTACCCTTCCCCTTCCCCTTTAACGCCTACCAGCCTATATTTTTACTGATTACACCAACCTTCTTCAGGTTTATAGATGTTACCAGTAACGTTTATATTAAAAAAGAAAAAAAAAAGGAATTACTCCATAGACAAGAGTCCTGTTATGATCTCGTGTTTATAGACTATTGTTATTCCTTATTTTGAAAAGACCTCTTAATCAGTCATTTCACAGCAAAACCGATGTTGAAAACGATATAGAAATAAGGATGATGATGTTGTTGTTTGACGACATGAAATTGATTATTGAAATTAAATTTTTTAATTCCGCTCTGCATTGCTGGAGAAAAAAAAGAAATCGAAATTAAATATAGTACTGGACTTTCCTGGAAGGCATTGAAAACTAGTTGAACCTAAGCACAATTGCACGTACGTGATACGCAATTTTTTTCTTTCTGTGTGTCTGTGTCTGTGTGTTTTTTGGATTTTTTTGGTTGTATGTTTCTTTTCCTTTTTTCAGTGTCGTTTGTTTTCCGTTTCATCCTCGATAGTCTAACAGAAACCCCAGTCCTTTTGACACAAATCGGCCTTCCATAGGAAACCAGTGAATCCGCTGACCGAAACCGCACTGTTTTGAAACCGCTTACCGGACAACCTCGTTCCCAGGGCTTTTTCCCTCAAAAAATGAGAGGGGAGCCCCTCCCATTTTTTAAGGGAAAAAGCCCTGGGAACGAGGTTGCTCTCCAGAGCGGTTTAATGCCCCATCCCTGAGACTAATTCGAATAAAAAATGCGGTTTTAAAAATGATTCGTGTGGACATGGTCTTAGGCCCTGTTTACAAGAAATGCAGGAAGGCTCAGGGATTTCCTAATATCGCGAATTCCTCAAGGCTCATTCCCAGGGCTTTTCCCTTAGACAATGCCCTGGGGATCCTGTAGACTACGCTTACACCATGGACGCTTTATTTCCATTCAACCATAACTTTCCAAAATTTGGAAACAGCGGCAAATGGTACAGAAATTTTCCGTAAAAGTTTCCAGACATTCTAGGAACGGTTGAATTTCCGAAATGCCGGAACCATTCAACCAAAGCTTCTTGAAATTCCGGAAGGAAAGCCTTTGAATGCAAAGAAAATTTCCAACAAATTTTTTTGAAAATTTGAGTATATCAAGCGAGGTTGTCCTCTTTTTTGGAAATTTTTGAAAACGCTGCTCTACTTATGTTGCAACTGGAAATTGCCGAAAATTCAAACCAGACGTTTTGGTTGGATGGAAAGCGCCCCATATTTCCAGGGAAATTGGTAGTGTTCTCGAGCTCTGAACTTTGCCAATTTCACTCGGCTTTAACCAGACGTAAGTAAATAAATAAAAAAAACTTTTTGATGCACATGCAGAAAATTTCCCAAATTTTTGATTAATTTTGAGAGCGCGTTTTTTTTTTAGAACTTTGAAACAAACTGTGAAAAGCTCTAATTAAAGAGTGCGTTAGTGAAGAGCATGCTCAGTTCCTGTCTCCCTCTCCATTTCACTCCGACATCATTTGCAGCGAGGGTAATTTTTATTCAATTCTTTGATTCCACTAAAACATTACATTTGCAAATTCATAAATGCCCTTTAATTATTGTGAGATGAAATATTTCGCTCTTCATCTGTTGTTGTCTTGAGAATGTCGCGTGGTTTAGAGGCAATGTATGGAAGGCCCGCGTAGATGTTAAAGTTGAGCCTCACTCAACTTTTACGTTTACTCGCGGTCTTTTATACATTGTCTCTATTTTATTTACACGCGGAAATATTACGTGCGTACAAAAGGAAAAATTACGCGACAGTGGATATCCACCCTTATCAGGAAACTTCTCAAAGGACTATGCAAAAATGACGGGAGCACCTAGTCAGTAATGATGAAGACTATCAGTATATAGGTGAGACGCTGCAATCCATGCCAAGGGATCGTAACTTTCGACAAATGATTAAGACAAAAACGGAGAACTCAGTTTATATTACTATCTCCATGGGTTTTTATATTATGTTCTACATGTAGCTTTTCATTAACTTCACAGTACATATAAATAAAATGACCAATAAATAGAAAACTGTTTCTCCTTCCAAACAACTGTTACCCTAGAAGGACGTCTTATGTATTCACTATCCCCGTTTCGAAGAGTTTTAAAACTAGTCGAATTATTTGTCAATAATTCAATGAAATACCCCCAAACCGAAATCGTAGGCGAAAATAAAAACCTTTTGGCTATCAAAAGGAATGAGTTTGCCTTTTTTTAACAAGGACATTAACATTACTTCTAATAAATTTTCCGCAAAGTTCCGGTCAACCTTACAGGCTATGTTTTAAAAGTGTTCAAAAGAGTTTTTCATTGGCTATCTCAAAACCATAAATTCGGTTTAAAATAGAAAACAACGCAGAGATTGCCAGCACTATAGAGCAATTTTTCAGTATCTGCGTTTTCCGATGAAGCATTCTACTCGTGTTTGATAAACACTTCTTAAAAGGGCCATGTCACGATATTTGCTATCTTCTTAAAGGAGCCATAACCTGTCTTCGCACAATTAAATTCCAAAAAAAATTAACAGTGGCCCAGTTTTGTTATTTGAGAGCATATTTAGGCATTGAAAGTGTTCTCTGCTGTCTGTTGCTACGAATGGCAAGGATGGACATGGATTGAAAAGCGATACTATAAGCCCGCAAAAATCACCAAAAAGTTACTATGATTAGTGCTCCCTGATGAAATTTCTTTTTAACTCTCAAAGAGTATTTGGTGCATGAGTAAAGGCAGTTAGTAATAACTTAAGCACAGAATTGACCTAAACATAGTAGAAGAGACTGGTTATGAAAGCCGGCAAAGATCAAAGTTGAAAACAACGGTGCTGTAGTTTATGTTGGAAGTTCCCTGACCGTGCACAATCTTTTGTTTTTTGTTCACAAATTGTCACTGAATAAATTAATGCGATGTTTTTATTGGTCAATAAGTTCAAAATGATAGGAATGCTATTGAGCGTTGTGCACTGTCAGGTTCAAAAAAGTCAACAAAAACATATTATAACAAAAGAGTCTAGATGGGTTTCAAAACCATTCCACTTTAAAAACTATGGCCTAAAACAGCAATCTTTATCACGTCACACAGCCCCTTTAAGCACAAACCGTCTTAACAAGAAACTAGTTAAACTATTGGGATATCACTATCTCACCGCCACTTCATATGAGCTAAGCCATACAGTCTGCCTCTCATTTCTCACTCTCTCGTTTTGCTCATTTAAAGAAACCCTCAGTCAAAAGACGATAATTATAGGAAACGTTACGAGTGACCATATCACATCCGACCATTTTTGACAGTCATTCGTCGCTCATTTGTCTCCTTTTCAAGTGATTTTTATCATAAATAGTATTAATAAACGATTTGTTGATAGAATTCAAATAAATAACGCAAAACCATTGGGTAGACTAAAATTATATCTCGTGACTAACAATTTGAACCCAATAAAATGATGGATAAACAGTTTGTTATTGCCCTAGTTTTGCTCATCTTCTTCCCAGTGTATGGACGATGAAGTAGCCGTCTATTAATTTATTTATAGATTTGTTCAGCTTTTCCAGAAATTCAACCAGCCCGACAGAGATATCTTCTAACAGAAAATAGGTCTGTAAATCTATGAATCCCTGAAACACAATATCCAGCTTAGATGCCATCCACTCGCGTATCGAATGGTATTCCTTTTAACTACTCTGGGCACAAAGCCGGCGTTCTTGTTAGAAACAACTTATAAACTGGATTATCTTGACTAAAAAAGACGATTCTTTTTCTAGCATCACTTGGCATACGCTACCATGACAACGTTGTCCCCCCTGACAAACAACTGGTTCACGTGACGACGTTTAAACACCAAACACTTATTACGACCAGTGGAAATCGTCTTTGCTTGAATAATATCATCAGCCTTGGAATCACCTTCACACTTGTGTTCAACTGTTTCTTTGAAGTTTTCCATATCAGCCGGGACGTTTCTACTTCCTTCAACATTGATTTCACTGTAGGGCGATGCATTTACGATGTTTCTGGTACAATCGGCTATTCTCTTCGACCCTTTGGGTAGCTTATGTGTTGAAGACACTGTTGAGTCTTTCACTCCATCGATTCTCATTTTCTTTCCATGCTTCGTTTCTGTACTGTCTACAGATCTGCAACGTTTTCTGGGGTTCTGAGTTCCAGTTTCCATACCACGTTGAGGGTTTGCTTTCACCTTGGAAGTGACATTGACGAGACATTTATTTGAAACTTTTCTTGGTACAGTTCGTGAAGGAACTTTCACTGATTGAAGTTCGCCTTTTTCATTGTATTCAACTTTACTAACATTACCATCAGTTGCAGCCAACCTTTTTCCAACTTTCACGTTGGAGAGCTTCTTAGATTCGCTTTTAGTTTGTCTACCACAGGCTCTATCATCCTGCCTGTATCCCTTGACAGTTCCTTTAGCAGTTGGCATGGGATGCCCTTCCAATGTGGGTTGCTCTTTTAGAGAAGCCTTGTTCATAGAATGACGTTTTGAAGGTCTCTCAACAAAAGAACCACTTGCGGATTTAGGTGTTCCACTACTACGAAGTGTCCTTCCTTCTGTTTTACCTTTCAAACCAGTTTTCTTGGTATCAGACGAATTACTTTCAGCGTTTAATGTCTTTGGACATGACTCTGGCTGTGTTGTTTCCAAGGCATTCTTGCCAGTCGATTTCTTAGCCATATCGGGGTGACTTTCAGGCGTATGTCGTCCAGTACTTTCTTTCTTCACGTCTTTCGTTACAAGTGCTGCAGAGTCTTCGCTGCGTGTTGAGGTTTTTCTAGTTCCCTTGGTCTTTCGATTTGACTCCAGCTGCGCTGTTTTCAAACGGTTCTTTCCGTCTGATTCCGCAGCAGTTCTTTGGACGTTATCGGGGTGACGTTCTGCTTTGTTTCTTCCAGTGCCCTCCGTCTTACTGTTTTTATTACATGGTGAAGATCCCTGGGATTTTTTGGGCGCTTTCATTGACGAATGTGGTGTTTGCTTTAACTGGTCTTTCTTAGACAGACCGCCTAAATGGTTGTCTTCTTTAACGTTCCCTGTCTTGGTAGAATTATTTTGTGCCTCTCTCGTCTTAAGTCTACTGTCCTTAACTTCTACGTTACGCCCACCTTTAACTTTACTTTTCCCTTTCTCTCCGCGATGTGGAACCTTCTCCTTTACTTTTTTCGAACGCTTTCCCGTATCGCTACACCCCTTCACAGATTCTTCAAAACGAGGAGCTCCACTCTTAGCATTTCCAGAACTAGTCCGCTGACTCCGAATTTCACTCAGCCTTGTTCGGAGATCAGCGTTTGAAGAGCCTCTTCTCTTGCCGCCTAAACTTGCTAATACCCGTGATCTTTCCATGGTTAATGTGTGATGCCCCTCATCCGAAGAATGTCGCCTGGCAGGGTGAAGCTGTTTGTCTACTGCCGATGCAACCGTTCTGTCGTCGAACAGTTTACTTTTGGAAGTGCTTGGACCACCTTTCTGTGTGTCTGCTATTTTTACAAAAACCTCGGCATCTGAATCAGAAGAAGACAGTTCACCCTCTTCCTTTTCCTCCTCTCTGAGTTTCTCAGTCTCTAACGTCTCCGTACTTTTATCCTTTGGCGTCTCTTCATTGTCCTCACTTCGCGTTTTTTGAACGTCTAACGTTTTCTCGTCTGCTGTTTCACGTGATTTAGCCTCTGACATGTCCACTTCATCGGAGTTAATTTCGCCTTCTTCTTTTTTAACTTCACTAGCATTATCTTTGGTCACAAAAAGTGCATTTTGCAGCGGCTCATCATTTTGCAATTTGGTGTCCTCCGTGACTATTACCTTGCAACAATCCCCACTTGTTCCTCCGACAGAAGGATAAGCGTCTTCAGTTTTTATTTGTGACGAGTTTGCGTGGTTCTTAAACAATTCACGCGGTAACGGTTCGTTCTTCGCGTTATTTTCTTCGCCTGGAACTTTAAGTGGGTTATTAAAAGCTGACTCCATGGAGCTTTCTGGAGACACGGTGACACTGTCTCCAGCCCACAAAGCGTCAAAGGCCTTAGTTCTGAGCGAATTCCTTTCCTGGGTCATACCTAAATTAGCTGACATATCGGAGGCTTCAATTGTATCTGAATAGAGAGTAGCAACTTTTACGTCTCCACAACTTGGTTCACTTTGTGCAGGTTGCAGTATCTCTGATTTACGATCGTCAGGTAATTCGTCTACCTTTCTGCATGGTTCAATTATGTAGACGCCCGAACTGTTTTCAACGGTTGTTTGGTCACAATCACTGCTACCACTATACAGACCCTCACTGTTACTCACAAAACAATCCACACCTGAACGCACGCTTCCACCTTGAGAAAGAATTTCATCTGAATTGCTCATTAGCGCAGCACTTTCTACATCAATTAGTACCGCCTCAGCCTCCTTTTGCTGCCTTTCAAGGTTAATCTCATTTTCGTCAGGAACATAATTTACGACTACTGGAGCTTCATAATCAAACAGCCTATTTTCTTCATCGCGCATATCCACGTTGTTAGTAACAGTCATGGATATTTTCAGAGCTTCGTCAAGCGAATTTGTTAATTGGTTGGAAGCGACAGAGGTCCCTGATGCAGCTCGATCGAGAGTGGGTTCCCCCTCAATCTCAGAAGTGCCATCTACACAAATCACAGAAGAAACAACTCCCTCTTCATTGCGAAAAGGAGGATTTTCGCCTCTAAAAGTGAGGGCTCCACACGATGAATCAGTTTTGTTGTCTGTGCAGAAGAGTTTCAGTGGTCTCTGGATATCCTCACAAGTATCAGAGTCCACGGTAAGCCTCAGGGTCACTTCATGCAAATTACTTAAGCTTTTCTCTTCATCGCACGCTTCACCTTGTAAACGCGCGTTAAATCTTACATTTTGTGTTTGATCCTCGTTTCGAACAACTTCTATATTATTCTCCATAGATTTGCGCTCCACTTGCTCTGTGTCATTTAGTGCTGAACAAGGAACAGTGACAGAATGGGGTTTAAATCGCTGCGTGGATGGCCTTTCTCCTCTTATGCTACTATGTTCCAAATACGCTTCTTTATCTCCTTCGGTCGTGTCATCTTCAGACTTTTCCTTCCCACTACCAAATAATGCAATTTCTTTAGTTGAGTCACTTTGGTCTGTTAAGTGTCCGTCTTCTATAAAATCACATTTTTCCTCTTCCTTTTCGCTGTGCTTGGTCACAACTGGTTTACTTTCGGAGAAAATCGACACGGTCTGCAATGTCGTTCCACTATTTGATGGGCTCTCAGTGTTCTGTCCAGTCTCCCGGTTTTCTTTCGAACAATCCTCTCGTATTAAATTATATAACTGGTCGCTGTGTTCCATTGTCGTACACTTTTGTTTTTGCTCATTCATGACTATATCCTCCTCGCCTTTCAACAACAACCGGTCACCTACAGTGACATTATCGCAGTTGTTCTTCATATTTATTCTGCAACTGTTTCCTTGTAACGTCTCATAACATGCATTCCCCTTTCCATCTGTGACTACTGAGTGACTACTGCCTTCGGTTGTGTTTGACACCCTTTCTTCAGCGCCAGCCACACTAACACCAGAATTCACGATATTTGATGGGAAGAGATCCAAATCTGTTTTATCACTTTTCTTTTCACCTTGAAAATCCATTTTTCTGCCGCTGCTATAAGATTTCTGCTTATTTTTGTCTTTGAAAACACTACTCAATTGAGACCCCGTTGTATCTTTACTGTCAACTACGCCAATGTTCGGGGCTATTGATGAAGTACTATGATTACCAACACCTTCAGTATTAGAGTCAGTCGCACAAACTGACTGTGTTAATTTGAGTTGTGTAACTGGTAAGTCTGACTTACTCTTCTCTAACGCCAAATCAATGTTTGGTTTAAGAGCCACGTCACTTCTGCATTTTTCAGAGGAAAATTGATCAGTTTGATCCACTGTAAGAAGAAAGCGGCCCTCATTATCATCTAACGGAAAAGCAGAAGCATGCAAAACGGCACTTAGAGCTTCGGCAGAAGGTGTCAAAGAATCTTCATTAGTTGTATCCATGGAAACATCCTGCAAGCTATGATCCCCGAGTGTGTCGAAGTCTAAAACGGAAGAGTCCTTATATGGAGCTTTAGTCCCCTTGCCTGTTTGACCATCAATGCTAGGCTGAACAGCTACTGATTCGCATTTTACACTCCCCTCTACATCCATACCAGCTGTTTTCCCTTTACAACCTGTCACTTGTGTTGATGAACGATCCACTTCACAAAATGATGTCGACGTACTGTTTTGGTGATTTATCTCATCATTTTGTTCTTCGTGAGGAGGTTTATTTTCATTTTGACAGTTGACCTTTTTCCTTTTCTTCTTTTTCTTCTTTCCTGTTCCTTGTGTTTCTTTATTAGCTTGGGGTTGTTCAATTCTTTCTTCTAATGTATACACTTCATCGACATCGAATAGAGCCTAAGAAAACAAGACAACAAATTATATAACGCGCACTTGTGTCCCTAGTCAAGATTTAAATTGTCTTTTTATTCCAGTTATAACTAAGGTACAGCTAAGAACGGTCGAGCCCTGCTTTATACTGAGACACCCGCTTAACACGTACACCTCGTTATTACGCATAGTTTTCTGGAGAGGGGGAGCGGGCGTCCGTGGACACCTCGTCCACGATGCCCATTTTGGTGAGATGAGATTTCGGCATGCATACTGCCCTGTCGATGTTTTATTGACCAACATGACAAGACTCAGTGACTTGGTAAAAGACAGCGACGTTTATATCATTCCCTGGCTGTGAAATTATTCCACAGAACAGGATGATAAACAGTAGTTTTGATGGAGGTGTTTGTTAATTTTTATTTTCGAACTTGTGAGAATTCAAAACACAATAGATAGTCATGATTTTTTAATACATTATCTAGATTTCTGAAGTAACATATGCTGAAGCATATCATGAAAAATAATATTTTCTTTGTTGGTTAATCATTCACAAACCTTCGCGAAATCTCTACTCAGGGAACACATGCCTCAGTCCATAGGCTGTCGACTGTAATTAAAATAACCTGGGACCAAAGGGGAATAACAAATAAAAAAATGCCGCGTGAAGGACTGGGAAAGGGGCAGCAGATCGCAGCAGATTGGAATGCCGGAAGGTCTTCAACAAGACCGCTGACCCATGATTGTTATGCAAATTGCCAGGTTAATTAAAAACTGACTTACGATGTGTACAAAACTCCATTTTTTCATGTACAGTTCTGAAGGATCTCAAATCCTGTTTCGTAGCATCATCATCATTGGGCGCCATAGAGTATCCTCATCAACGTGACCAATATACAAACCGATGTACACACTGTACCTTTAATACTTGACTGTTTTGCACTCTAAAACTCTCCTTATGGACACCTCAACACAATCCCATAAAGCACGAAAGATAGACACTGTAGGGTGTCACTGCTAGAGATTGCATCATTATGTTACATTGCAATAAAAGGTTTTTAACTGTCCAAATTGAGGTGACAAAGTTCACAGGCTGTGGTGATCACACCCTAAATTAATTCCGCCACTACACGTAAATGTATTTTCCCAGGGACGGGGAAGGGGTAACCCTAAAAGACAGGAAGCAAGTAAGTTGCAGGTGGTTATTTTCAAGTATAGCTGTCGATGCAATGGCAAAACAATTATTTTCTTAGGTTAATCCTTTGGTGACGGCTGGCAAGTACCAAAAAAAACCCCGCATTTTTCACCAATTCTTCTTCTTTGGACTAGTTTTCGACTAATTAGAATAAGAGTGGCTAAAAACGAGTTTTGTAAGAAAAGAGGCATATTTTCCGACCAATCAGCTTTTTTGTTTTTCACACATGTGCAAAAGCCAAAATTTGGACTTCTCTCTTGCTCTCCGTTTTTTCCTTTGCCTTTCTTCTTTATTAGCAGTTTTGCTGCCTACTTTATCGTCTTTCTTTTGCATGGAGTTGTGGCTGGCTAACTTTTTAGGAAAGGGACAAATTTAATCTTCAAAGAGTAGTATGTAAACAGCGAAATTGGCAGTGGATTTTTCCCAAAAATGTTATCTTTTTTGTGTGTAACTCTGTCAGGATTGGTCAGAATATCCAAAACGAGGTATCGCTGGAAAGATCTATCTTTTCTGACGTCCGTGACCACCAATTTTATTAACTTAAACTGAAAGCTTAATGGTTCCAGGAAGGAAAATATGCATCATTTGATATGGAAGAAAAACGACTAAAGAAGTCGTTAAAGGGTTCAGCCAGAATGCTCAAAGTTTCCAAAAAATAATTAGGTCTAAGAAACAAGGGTAATTCTGGATCAAACTAAGTAGAACACCTGTTAAACCTGAGAATGGATTTTACCCCAAAAAATAGCAAATAGGTTTATTTGATGAAAAGACAGGCGTCCTAACCACTTGGCTATGCTAGTTTTTGTCTTTTGTAGCTACTTTTCTGTTTGTTTTATGGCCCAGTGGCCTTTTCCTAGCCTCCTCAAACCCTTCTAGTAAATGCAGCACCAAGCAGAATAACTTTTGGCATTGCAGATACTGCACTTCAATGGTTCAGATCCTACCTAGCTGGTAGATCACAGCGTGTATTACTTAATGGGAGCTTCTCAGAGGAATTCTCTCTACCGCATAGTGTACTGCAAGGATCGTGTCTGGGGCCGCTGCTTTTTACAATTTATGCCAGCAAGCAATTTGAGGTAGTGAAGCGCCACCTCCCAGATGTTCATGTATACGGAGACGATAACCAGTTATAAATCCCATTTAAGCCTGGTTCCAGTGCGAGTGAATTGGAAGCGGTAACTGCATTACAAGATTGCGTTCTAGACATCAAGACTTGGATGACGGCTGACAAACTTAAGCTGAATGACGACAAAACGGAATTGACTGTAATTGGAACCCACGCGCACTTGGACAAGATAAGCATATCAGAGCTCAGTATTGATCACGCAAAAGTGTCTACAGTATGCAACGTTCGGAACCTAGAGACGTGGTTCGACAACCATCTGAGCATGAAAACCGCCATCAACAAGACTTGTCAATCGGGTCTTTACCATCTGCATAATATTGGGTGCATTAAAAGATTTCTTAGCTTTGAAGATAGAAACTCGATTGTTCAGACAATAGTGAAGTCCAGAATAGACTATTGCAATACTCGGCTATTGTATGGTGTTGCCGCTACGAACCTTAGCAAGCTCCAACGGGTGCAAAACACGGCAGTCCGATTGGTGTGCTCATTGCCAAGACATGAACACGTCACATCGTCATTTATACGTCTTCACTGGCTGTCGATTAAGTTTAAAATCAATTTCAAGATTGCTATGCTCTGTTTCAAGTGCATTCATGGACACGCCCCCAATTATCTTAAAGGCATGGTCACCATCAAGAAGACCTCGACATACAACCTCTGCTCGAGCACCACTATCCAGCTGGAAAACCATTCACGACGATCGAAAAAAACGCTTGGCGATCGAGCCTTTTCCAATGCATCCGCCAAGGTTTGGAACAGTCTCCCACAATCATTTACAGTCACAGCAAAATTTTAACGCCTTTAAGTCATTGCTTAAAACTCACTATTTTAGAGAAGCGTTTAATTTATAATTTCTCTTTCGTGCTTCATATAGTATACATCTTCGCATTTTATTGTAAATTCAAAATTGTAAATAGGTCACATAGTAATTTTGGATTCAATTTTAATATGTAAAGTGCATGTGATCATATCCTCCTGTATGTTATTTTGCGCTATATAAATATTAATATTATTATTTAATATTACTATTAATTTGCTAGTCCCAAAAATAATACTATAATTGGCCATTTCAGAGCGGTCTGCTTAGTGCCCGGGCCTTTGAATAGAAGTGGCTAGAGGTGAACAGGTTTTATTACATTTACCCTGATGATTTTCAAGTGCAAGTCGCTTTATTGTCACGCTAATAAGCCCATGACCTAATGCTGGAAAATTGAAAATCAGAAAGGTTTGCAAACAAACAAAGTCACCACTCTGGGGTGGTACTTGACCCTTTAAGGTGATTCCCTGGTTTTGCACTGCGCATCTCTTACTGCGCATAACAAGATGGCCTCCGTAAAAAAAAGCATGTGAAGTTACATTATTAAAATAAAGTTGACCGAAGAGAAACGCTATTGCAATTTTTGCTTGCGGTTGTTTCTTGCCGAGGTGAGACTCAATTTGGTGGGAATATGCATAACGTAAGCAGTACGCGTGTTGCTGAGTTCGACGTCAAAACGAGCACGGTGACCCCCACTTTTTATTACCTTTTTATCATCTTCTTGACTTGTTACATCAGTGTACCAAGTTTCTTCTACAACCTATGTTAGGTTCTTTTACTAGGGAATCACCTTAAGCCCCAATATCCACATACAAATTCTCAAAACTGATCTCCAGACATTTCCTTACAGGATTAGTTCAAAGGATTTGTTCAAAGATCACAGCATTTTCCTTTAGGTGATCATTTTATTTATTCTCACAAACTTTTCTTTAAATCATGTATTGATATTGTTGGAAGAAAATTATGTTGGTCACTCTTGGGACTTAAAAAAAATTTTTGGGTGGGAATGTGCTCCTGGGATGAACCCTTAGCCCATACCAGGCCTACAGAGTGTAGTTCAGCCCAACATTGTTATCCTAAAATCCCTTCCATTCTAGAGTTGCTATTTACCAATTGATCCATTTCCTTGAAAATGAAAACCATCAACACCCAAACTTGCTGATTTCTATACCATGTTTCAGACTAAACTGCTTGAAAACCACACCCTTCACATGAAGCCCATATATGGCCGTACTCCCCCCTTCCGGGGAACCTCCAGTGTCACTTCCATTCAGAGGCCAGGGGACTGATTAAACAGCTGTCCTCAGTCTACAGTGTAGGCATACACTTACCAGGTTCATATGCTTATCAAAAGCAACAAGGTATCCAGCTAAAACACCACGGAGTCCTTTGTATCTTCTGGTCCAAACCTTGACTCTCAGCCTCTTGGTGAGACATGTGTGCAGTATGCTAAATGGTCCTTCAGTACATGCTGTGTATGCAGGAAAAAAATACATTATTTACTTAAACTCCTAAAAAATACTCAGTCATTTTCTTTTCTGGAAACCTTGTAAACAGGACCACTTCATAAATAGGATCAGGATTTCATGCTCTATTAAAGGGTAGTTTTATTTACAGACTTCCACTGTGCTGTTAAACTGGCCTTTTAAACACAGTCACCTCTGGTTCATGTAGTCCTGCTCTCGTTTTGCAGGTCCTAATGGGAGATTAAAAAAAGCCCATCTGGTTGTTCTGGATATCTAGATGTCCCCCTAAATAAGTAGCATTTCATGCACATCACTTGCCCAATGAGCAAGGGCCTAGCAAGTCATCATTATATAAAAAAGCAAACTAGACAAGCTCAAAACTCCTTGTTGAGAGGACAAGCTGAATTTCAAGTTACTTTAAACTGCCGCTTATAAGCCCTGAGCTTATGAGTGATCTTTGTAAGGGGTTTTAGGAGGGCTTATAAACAAAGGGACTTACATCTGAGGGGGTCATAACTGGAATAGAATAAACACTTCGAAACAAGCTACATGTATAGCAGTGGTGCTCAAAATCTATATTGCAATTCCTGGTTTTTCAATAAGCTTCAAAATGTAACAATCAATTGAATTCAGAGGGAGGCTTATAATCAGAGCTAGAAGGGGGCTTATGATTGGATGTATTTTTTTGTTTGCAGGCAGATGGGCCTATAACTGGGGGAGGGGGGGCACTTATAAGCAGCAGTTTACAGTACCGGTACCCTAAATCAAGTTAAATCAAGTTACAGTCAACTCCCTTTACAGCAGACACTGTAGCGACCTCAAGTTAATGTCCTCATTAGCAAGACTCCGGAATAGCAGGAGTTTATTTCAGTGAAGCCTCTGCACCCTCAGTCAAGTCTCTCACCCCCACGAAAGGGATCGGATTTTCCAGGGGGGAGGGGGGGTCAATTTGCCTTATTTTCCAGTGGGGAGTGGGGGAGTTACCGTAGGGAAATATTTCCAGAGGGTTCTCGTGACGCATAAGAGAGTAACAAAGAAAAAACACAAAAATTTACCACGACAATTATAAAACACGACAAAAGTTAAAGAGCTACTAAACCTTGGGATAAATGGACATAGCGAACATATTTTGTCAGTCCCTTGGCGTGACCTCTCATGTGAAAACATTCCTTACGGTTTGCCGTTTTTGAGTGGATTTGGTATCTGTTTGAACGGCTCGGGGTATCTGTTCAGGAAAAATTGTCATCTGTTCGAACGGCTTGGGATATCTGTTTGAAAAAATTGTCATCGGTTCGAAAAATAATTTGTCGACCGTTCGAGCGACTGAAGCTATCTGTTCAAAGATAAATTTTAGCCGAGTTTCCATCCCAAAACCATTTCATTGCTAGCCACACTCGCGTCGAATGACCTGTTATTCTCCAGGTCACGTACGTTACGAAGTTGAAGTTTGCTTACAAAAGCATCATATATGAATAGTTACGGATCTCTGCTCCTTTGTAGTCATCTTCACTTCCATGTTTATTTATCAATCGATTATCGACAGTATTGACATACGTTTTATTCAATACTTAAGTTTTTTTTTTTCAACAAGTTTCCCAAAAATAATATTTTTTATCTTTTACGCTTTTGTAGTTTATGAGCAAGCAGAATGAAACTTCATATTCCTAGCACGTCGAGAACACAAAACACGAAAAATAATTTTTTTTAATTGGCTGCATTTTTCCTTCTCTTGACTGTTTCTCTATCACAAAGAAGTTACACAAGTCTTTTGCAGCACATTAAACTTTGCGTAACAATTTTCTTATCAATGAAATCGGTGAAGCGCAATTTTACCGGAAACTCAAATAGGCAAATTTGGTAGAACGAAATTTGATACTCACACTGTATTATCA
Source organism: Porites rus (assembly GCA_964035705.1). NCBI lineage: Eukaryota > Metazoa > Cnidaria > Anthozoa > Scleractinia > Poritidae > Porites > Porites rus. The sequence continues at coordinate 14,088,618 of OZ037997.1, read as the reverse complement.
CACGATAAGGTCCTGATCTCTTTAATTATACTTCTTCAAGTGTTGCTTTCTTCTTGACGCAGTGCGAGAAAAGTACAGTTATGTTTCCTATGCAAGCTTGCATTTCATTTGCAGAATTGTAGAATTCAACAGAAATTAAATGAAACGCACAAAATAATTATTTGTCTGTGACTTGAACGCATAAGGAGTTCGCATAAGAAATTCGCTTATCTGTTATACAATTGAACAGGAAATACATCAAATTCACGAAATTTGGCATCCTAGGGGACAAAACTACTTCTTTGTTCACTTCAATTTTAGAAGTGCAATATTTCCAGGGGGTGTGAGAAAGTTTTGGAAATTCTGGAGGGCAGAGGGGGTAAATTTTGGGGGCCCATTTTGGAAAATCCAGAGGGGAGGGGGGGTCATACAGCAAATCCCTTCCGTGGGGGTGGTATGGATATTTTCTGGAACCACACAATATTGGTCAAGTAACCCTCTGGGATTAAATAAGGCCTGTATTTAAATTAATGCTGTTTATGGGGGAGGGGGTGGGAACGACAAGTATAAAACGCAGGTCTCAGGCCACTGGTCACAAGTGCATGTAAGAGTAGAGGTCACTGCGCTACAGTAAATAAACAACACTAAAAGTGTCTCCTAGCCCCTAATGCATTCAGAAATGAAGTTTTAGCTTAAGGAGTAATCACTTATTTCAGTTATTTATCAATTGAGAAATGATCTGCGCTTGTAACTTGTGACTTGTGACCTGTGCTTTGTGCCTGCCAGGGTGCGAAGGGGTATAAATCTTTTTCAGAATATTTTCAGTAATGGCATAGAAGGAATTTTGTTACGTAGTGCAAACTTTACCTTCCATCCTGTCTATTACATTCATCCGCTTTTTCTTTATCTGTTCAGCTTTAAAGGCTTCCTCCGCCATAATAAACTCCTGCAGCTTGGACTCAACCACTCTCCCTTCCATCTTTTTCCCAGTTTTACTTTTCGCCATACTCGAGGCGTTGGATTCGGCAATGGATTTAAGCCTTTCTTGCACATCCTCCTTGTCCTTTGGCTTGTATTCTGGTTTCAGATTTCTCGTCCTTGTGGCAGTTTTCCGCAACGAAGCCTTGCCTTTTGCCGACTTCGAAGATTCGCTTGATTTTATTTTGCCCTCCTTGATGGCTTGAGCATATTCCGCGAGGTTATTGAATACGTGTATTTTTGGTACAGGAGGCTGCAGGTTTTCCGCGTATAGGGCCTTCAAAGGGTCGAACTTTGGCGACAAAAAGTCCAGTTTTTTATCCATATTTTCTGTCAACTTTTGCGAACGTATGGCAGCCATCTTGAATAAAGTGTTAGTTACCAGTCCTTTTTCTACTTTATTCGGTTTCAGCCCTTCGCGGTTTTAGAACACAGGAACCCCAAACTCTGTCATGAACTCTGAAATAAGTGTATTGCAGGTATTGCAAAACCTTGTGAAGCTCGGAATCATTACACTGGATTACATTACTTAAATACTTCTTGGGCGGCGAGACGGCCACAAAGATAGCGACCGGTAAAAATCCCTGTGTAACCAAGGTAGATATCATCGGCAATAGAAGAGATGCAGTCAGTGATTGGACAGCTAATGCATCATTTCATTAATTGAAATCCCGATCACCAAACCCCCGGGACATAATGGGGATTTCACGCAGTCAAAGCTTGGTTTTAATGAGCGGGGAGTTAAAACACAACTTGGATTTCAGGTGTCAGTCAGATGTCATACTCACCCTAGGCATTAACTGAAACTAACATTCAATACCGAGTTGTGTTTTACCCGGATTTTCCGCTATAGGCCCATAACAACAACTTCATTGACAACTCTATTTCGAATCAACAAAGCAATAAAACAGCATACGACCCGCAGATGGCAAATGGTAGTCGAGGTCAAGACTCATTCTCCCTCACAGAAACGGAAGAAGAGGTATTTTAAAATCTGGTCATTGAGTTCACTAGTTCTAGCTTTTGCTAGCCTGCGTAGAAGGCGTGGAAAGGGGTAGGGGAAAGGGAGGAAGGGAAAAGTGCGAAGCTAGCGCGAGACACGCGAGTCTCCCGCTAAAGGCGGCTGAACACAGTTTGCTTGGTTTAGAGTCGTTACTCTTCAGTGGGGTGATATTTAAGTCTCGCTTTCTGGAAAGCCCGATAGGCTGCATATCTTCCCGTGATAAAGACCAGATTGTTCACAGTCCCCTACTTTTTATTAAGATCGTCAGCCGAGCGCTTACCTGCACAGGCAGCTATCTCAGTTTCATATGTACCAAGGGGGCGGGCGTCGGGGTTCATAGGGGTGGGTGGAAGGAGGCTATTTTTGTCGCCTCCTCCCAAAACTTCCCCCGCCCCCTACGTAGTTTTGACGCTCATCTAGGATGGCCACCAGTAACGCAAACCGCTCGATCTCGACGATCTTACGGAATAATAGGAGACTACGAACAGAGTACTGATAAGACGTTAACAGTAAAGAGATAAAAGCATTTTTAGAGCCTCGTTCGGTTAGCTGTAGATTTGATTGTTTGACGTTCACCTGCACGTTTGGTTTCCTTTAGCATCCTTTACCACTTGTACGACAAAAATAAAAAATTTTCGTGACAAAGCGGAAGCTTTCTCTTGGCCCAAAACTGGTACCGGTTATGTGCCTTACATAATCACGTGAATGATCATGCAAAGAAACCACCAAATTTATCGATGCATTGCCTTGAGCCTAAGAAGAATATTGCTCAGATATCTTGGCCCAAAAGGGAGCAAATTCTACGTTATAGCCAGAAAAACTCAGCACTGAACGAGGTGTCAAAAATTCTAAAAATCATGACAATGGATTTAGACTATTTTTATCTTTTGATTAAAAAACGTAACGTTTAATACAATATTCCACCAAGCTAATACACAAGTTACAGTGAATGTTTCTCAAACACATGTCCAATACTCACCGCGATAATGCGGCGGTGGCTATTTCTTCACCTTTTTCTCAATAACCAGTACTATTCTAATACTTTTCAGTTACAGTCATATTTATATGTTTAAATTTAATTTAAAATGGTTTAAGCAGTCTTTGCACGTGAGGTTACTCGAAGATGGATGTCCAAACAAGTTAAAGTGGATTTGACGATAACTTCAGGGGGTTGCTTCGTATCTGGAGCTACTTCAAAGCGATATTTCTTCAAAATTCGGGCCAACACCAGCTTCATTTCTATCATGGCAAACCGCAACCCAATACAGTTATGCGGACCGTTTCCAAATGGCATGAAAGAGTAAGGATTGCGTGACTCTTCCTTCGCAAAGCGTTCTGGGTCAAATTTGTCTGGGTCTGCATAAATGGATGGATCTCTGTGGATACTGTAAACTGGAATCATTACAGCTATATCTTTTGGTATCTTAACGCCCTTGAGGATGCAATCTTTCGTGCAGTTTCGAACGATCAGAAATCCTGCAATGTAAAAAGGAAAGATGTTTGTTGTAAGGCAGGACACGTGAAGCTACCTTTCCTTCTTCAGTATTCGAACGAGATTACGAGGAAGTCCCCATTTACGTCGACCATGACATCGTCACCAACACCACAATCATCGTCGTCATCAACATCAACATCACAACCATCATTGATTACTATTGCTATCACCCTCACCACAATCAACATTTATCATCAATGAACGTATGCCATGCCATCATCATCATCATTATCATCACCAATACCACCACTGATCATGGTTGTCATCATCAACATGCCCATCATCATCACCATCACCACTACAGCGATCAATATCAAAATTAATCAATAGCATAATTTACTTTGCAGTGACTATAATCTACCTCTAGTAGTGTGCAATTAAACAAAAAAACCGGGTCAATCGTAGTTATTTCATGCCATGACCATTATTTTTGCATTACCCACACTTAAATATTATGACGTTTACGGCCTAGGAACAAAAGGGCAAAAATCGGTGACATGCCATTTGTTTCAGGATCTGACTCGCTCTTCTGACCCAGTGAAATGCTCAACCATTTATCAATGGTGGTTAAATTCATGAGGGAGGGGGGTGTGGGAAATGAAAATGCTTAGAAGTCAAAGCATGTAAGAAAGCTCTCAAGGGAGCACTGGGAGTAGTGGAGAAGAAGAGAGGGAGAGCACCAGAGCTCCCACTTCCCCACCAAGGAGCAAGGTTGGTGCAGTGGTGAGAGCACTCGGCTTCCACCACTGTGGCCTGGGGTCAAATCCGAGCATTAAAGCCATATGTGGGGTGAGTTTCTCTCCCTTGTTCCAAGAGGCTTTTCTCTGGGTTCTCCGGTTTTCCCCTCTCCTTAAAAACCAACACTTGCAAATTCCAATTCGATCTGGAATGCACGGAGACGTTTCAACGAGTTCTCATGAACTCCTAAGTGCTCCATGGGTAAACAAATAACAACAAATTACAATTACAAATTACAATTTACAGAGTCAGCTTGCAGGCTATAGAAGTCACTAATGTGTAAACAGACTAGCCCTGACTCTAACTCTGCCAAATTCCTCTTACCTGGTGGATACAGCCTTAGGGTCTCTGATATGACCATGTCAAGATATGGTAGCTGGTGAATGGTCTCGTAAGACAACATTTGGCTATCATCAGACCACACACTGTCAATTTCCTGTTGCAGTTTTTCCTGAACCTCAGGACTGACAGCCAAGTGGTAACATGCAAAACTCAAGACAGTACTGGTTGTTTCATGGCCAGCAAACAGAAACACCATGCTTTGTGCGATGATCTCATTATCAGAGAGCTTCTTTGACTCTGGGACAGTGGTATCATCTGCTGCAGCCAACATAAGATCAAGCATGTCCTATCACATGCAATGAAAGTATTGGTCATTATAGTCATTGACAGTCCCTTTTTGTCGAACAGTTCCCCATTTTCAAGTTCTAAGTTTATGCATAGTGTCACCAAGATCTAATACTTATACCTGAAACCCCAACAGAAGTGTTCACATTGTGTAATGGCACCCATATAGTATTTTTAGCTATTTTCTCTGTTGTAACCACAGTTGAAGAAGGAACCTACTAGAGCATTTGCCCCAGCACATACCTACGAGGGGATCGCAGTAAGAGTTGGCACAATTAAATCCTAGCCTATTGTGGAGACTGTGAGTCATTTAGTCTTATTATAGTTTTACACTTCTATCCGGCACAAATGCTGATGCTGCTACACAATGACTATCTGGAAATCAAAGTTTTGTTAACAACTGCTAAACTCTGTTTAAATAACCGACCCCTAGAGCTTATTCCAATACTCTTGGCCTTTCTCTGATTCCCTATAAGAGGGGGAGGAAGATGGGCACAAGAAGGGAGAAAGGACAGGGGCAGGTCTAGGGGGAGGGTGCAGGGGGTGCACACCCCCCCTCCCCCCCTGAGATGACCTGCAGTTTTCTAATACAACTGGTATTCTGCAAAAAAAAATTTGGTTTATTGGTGTTGAAGTCAAGAGCAAGAGACGAGTGCACCACCTCCTAAAAGAAATCCTGGATCCGCCCCTGAAGGAGAGAGGGAGCGAGGAGTGCTAAATTAGGAGCCACAAATGGGAGAAATAAAGGGAAATAATGGAAACCGGGCAGGGGGCGGGGAGGGGGAGCCCACAATACAAGGTATAGGAGGTGGAAGGTTTGGACCCTGCTACTGCTTCCCTCCAATAAGGCAGACACCTCTTAATGATGGACAGCCAGTGTCAATCATAAACTGTCTTAGGGAGAGGTTTTTTGTTAACATGCCGGTAACTGTATGTATGTATGTATGTATGCATCACGCTTTTTTGTACATTTATGTACCATTGCTGCACGGCCATGAGGTGAAAATGCCTAGTGTCATGTTTTATGGAGGACGTGAACGAGCGACAATGAAATTTTCTTTCTCTTTCTGAACTTCGACATGAATGTAAGGAATTCAGCTCCAGAATAGTTCACTTACATTTGACAAAATTAAGCGAATTGGATATTTGTGATAGTGATTAAAAGAACCCAAATTCACTTTTTAAGCGATTTTTTTTGGCCAACGCCATCTTGGTATCTTAAACTCCTTATTACCTTTCTAGGAGAGTTTCCTTGACCACCCCTCTTGAGCTGAACGATTTCTTCTGATATGTTAAGCAGGGGCTTTAGATTTGCCATATACAAGCTTGGCGCTAATTCCATGAGTTTTATTCCAAATGGAAATATGGAAATAATTGTTAACAAAATTCGTCGAAAACCACTCTGTTGTGTGGCCTGCCGAACTGCACTCAAAATAGGTTCATCAGGATTTGACTGTGAATCAACTTCAAATCCAAACGCAGCCGAGACAATGACGTCCATTGTAAGGGATTGTTGATATCTGCGAGAACAAAAATGGGAAGTAAATATATTTGCCTTGCAATAAAACTCCCTCACACAACCACTGCAGCAATATGACCTGAACCCCAGATAGCATATAGCTCTGGGCTGTCATACAATCTCTACTTTGACTATAACAGACATCTCTCCTGTGGTTCATACAGTGATTTTGCTACCTCTGCATCCTGCATCCCTGATGCATAAAAATCCCCAAAGATGCAAAATAATTGAACATGGCATGCATCCCGTTAGGATGCAAAAAACAATAGCTCAATTTGAATATTTTTTGGTAGAATGTGCTGTTTGTGCGATTTCTGTGGCTGCTGTTTACAGTTGCATATTTATTTTAGTCCTTTTTAAATAGTCTTTGCTTTGAAGTGGGACTCATTGGTTATGGACAGGGACTCATGAATTTTCACAAGATGAGTCCCAGGACTCACCATAACCATTTGTAACAAAATCACTGTTCATATGTCATCCATGGTGTTGATGAGGGGACTAAACACAGGGTTCTAATAATACTTTTTCATCTATTTGCTGGCTTTTGTTCATGATTCTGAATGAAAGCTTCCATAGTTTGGGTGTGCTCAAGGCAAAATAAAAAGATTTTTGTTCCAGGGTTCAAAAAGTGATCCTTTTCCTCAATAATTATTTACCATTTGCTTTCCCTCCTCCCTGCTCTTTTCACTTTTCTTGGCCCTTTACCTAAGTAGGGCTTTTATCGTGGGATTCCATGAGGATGGTGACATTATTCTGAAGGATTTAGTACAGGGCCAAGTTGCTCAAAAGACTGTTAAGTTTAACACAGGATTAAGCCAAATTTTAAGCAAGGTTTTCTTGTCTTATACCTGCCAACTTTTTCTGTGATAAAAGTGTGAGATTTTTATCCTAGGACTGCTGGGATTTTTGAAGACGACAGGATCATTTCCGAAGATTCCCGAAGAAGTCCGAAGTCTTCCGAAGAAGTCCGAAGTCTTCTGAAGATGTCCGAAGTCTTCTGAAGATGTCCGAAGTCTTCCGAAGATGTCCGAAGTCCGCCGAAGGCGAAGTTATCGAGAAAACGCTTATCCACAAAATCAGAGATCGCGAGGAAGGTATTGTCATTTATTCATTCTACACATGGTTTTCATTCCTTACATGGGTCTGAGTTAACACATTTTTGGAAATTGTGTCAAGCAAGAAGCCAACAACTCACATTTTTCAATCAGGCGTGAGAAATTGGCCTGCAAGCATAAGCTGGCGTGAGATCGAAGTTTTCAACCCGCAGGCTAAGATGTGAGAGTTGGCAGGTATATTATCTAAGGACATGCAACTTGAGCTTTATACAAAATTATTGTTGAGCATTTACTCCAAGAAACAGTAATAATAACAACACAAAATTTTAGTCTAAGCAATATATACATAGGAAAGTAAAATACAAAAAACAAACAAAATTTTAATCCTGGATAAGCGCAAATCTTCCTCTCAGGAACCAGGCCCAGATGGGTAAGTGAAACAAGATTTTCTGGTGAATCGTGCTCATATGGGCATGGTTTGATAGATCTCTTCCTCCCACTCATTCAAGTAACAATGGTTGGTGTCAAAGTTGTCTATAATTTACAATTAAATTGATGAACTCACAAGTTACATAATTAAGAGATCTAGGTTTACAAGGGCAGTAGGAATGGTAACTGAGGAGTGAATAGAATGAAAATCTTAAGTAACAGACTCACTTAGAGATGTTAACACTTTGCTCCTTATCAGCTACTCCACTGAGTTTCTTGATCAGATTATCACAGCAGGCATTCATCAGTGGTATCATCTGTTTCATCTTCAAAGCACTGAAAGCTGGAGTCAAGGTGTTACGAATACGTTTCCACTTATCCTTCTCAGCAATTGTCAACATACTGGCTAATGGTTCTGGTTGTTTTACAATGTTCTACAATAACAAAAGCAAATTTAATTAAACATTTTAAAAAATTTCTTATAACAGGGAAACCTGTATTGAGTGGATATTGAGCAAACAAGAGGCCCTGCAAGGTGTTGAGTACCACAAATGCACTAAAAGGGGAAACTGACAGACACCTGGATGATAGGTTCAGAAATTGCGTACCTACCTCTTGTTTGCCAGGCCAGGACTAAAATTAACCTAACAACATGGGCTTACTGTAGTTTGCGAAACAAAATGGAGCGAAATGAAACGAAACGAAACGAAATGGAATGAAACAAAATGAAAATCTGTAGTTTGCGAAATGAGAATCTGTAGTTTGCGAAATGAAAGTCTTTAGTTTGCAAAATGAAAATCTGCAGTTTGCGAAATGAGAATCTGTAGTTTGGGAAATGACAATCTGTAGTTTAGGAAATGACAATTTACTTTCTCGCTGCGTCTACTCGGATATTCTAAACAGAAAATTCCCCCCCAAAAAGCCGTTTTGCCCAGAAAATTCAGATTGTGCAGAATGCGTGACGTTTTCGTTGCCACGTATAAAGTTTAACTTAAGCTCAGGCATTTTTCTGCGACGGACAGCAACCAGAAGCAGGACCTCTTCCCTTTTTATATGCCTTGACGCCACCACATTTGTATTAATAAGTGTCATTACTCTTATAGAGATGATCTGCCTGAAAATTTGCTCAAGAACCACTGCCCAAGAATGCAAAAAGTCCACTCCCAGTGGCCGTTGAAACACCTTATCTTAACCAGAAACGTCACACGATATTCAAATGAACCGATAAAATACATCATTGTAGCTTTGTTGTTTATGTTCGAACATGGTGGTTTTAACGTTTTGTATAGATAAACAAATGCAGGAAAAAAAGTATTTCCAGCAGACGTTTTTGTTGTTTAAGTGTCATTTGACAACAGGAATTCCCTTTGGAGGAAAGTCATTGTTTCTTCTTGATCGTGAAGCTATTCGCCGATAGATTACTGCAGCCTGTTCATCTGACATAAAGAATATCACAAGCAACTAGCCACAAATACAGGATAAGGAGCCATTCACCACAGCAATCCAGGCGTATGTATAGCTTCTTCTCTAGTTCAGCAAAAGCAGCTGGCAGTTTCAAACAACTTCATAACAACCTTTGCATGGGTTTCTGAATGGCGACCGAGGGGATAGTTTTCCTGTATTGTTCTTACGTTTTCAGGAAGTTAGCCAAACCTACATTATGTTCACTTTCAGCCACAGCACTGTCTGCAACTTTATAATTAGATGCTCCATAGCTCAACAGTTCCATTTGATGATCCACTAAGTGGCTGAGCCATTAAAACATACAACTTTCTCGTTCTTTAAATTTTCAAATAATCAGCCCCTGAGGCACCAAGCCACTAAAAAAATGCCTTACATGTACTAGACTGTTCACAGTACCCCATTTTTCTGTAAGACAGTTCAGATCGAAGACTTTGCTTTTACACGGACGGCCATCTTAGATGAGTGTCAAATCTACTTATGAGAAAGGGGACAGTTTGGGAGGAGGCAAGAAAAATAGAGGGACTGTACCAACATCACTGCGACTCACGTCCAGGGGGCATGACAGGAATTTCATTCCTTTAATATTCATTAATTAACAAAGTCCGCTTGCGATGAAAAACATGCCAGACACAGTTAGCATCGACTTTGTGCACTTACAAACATCTCCTTTCGAAACAATGATTATTATGGGGTTAAAAGGAGATTTTTCCAAATAAAATAGGCCAACATGCACAGCTGAAACATTTCCCCAAACTAAGCGGCAAGCATGCTCTCTTCAACACCGATTAAAACGATTAAACCTCCATATAAATAGCCAGAAATTTCTGACACGGGTTGTCTTTCCGTGTCGTTGTGGCAGAAACCGTGCTGTTTAATTCAAAACTCCGCAGACTTCTGGAATTAACAAAATTCCCCCCACCGAGGCTACATCAAAATCATATCAGCTTACGTGATTGATCTTCAAAACGCTATCCAAAAATCCTTCATCTGTTTAATATGTGTCTTGCAAATTCGCAATAGCATCTAGTTATCAAAACAATACTTGCGAACAAACCATTTTATGTCATCCCTTCTCTATGAAATCTCTATGAAATGTCCATGAAGACCCAAAATAACACAAAAGTTAGGCGAACAGTTATCATGAAAGTGATTTATAGAAACAACAACTTGTCAACGATGTGTCAGTGTCAGCAACTTTCAGCTAATCCTGTTGTCAATGCAAATTAACATCTATTGTCTATTGACCAATCAAACACCTGCGTTGTTGGTACAATGCACTCCGTGAACGCAAGTCGCAGTGATGTTGGTACAGTCCCTCTATTTTTCTCGCCCCCCCCCCCCCCTCCACCAAGAGCTATTATCCCCAACACCCGCCCCCTTGGTACATTTGAAAATCAAGATGGCCACCATTCACGGTAAGACGCTCAATATCTCGACAATTTCACAGAAAAAAATTGGACTGTGAACAGTCTATACATGTACCCATTCATTAAAACTTATATCTACAGATGTCTTTACCTTTATCAATTGCTGATATATTACATTAATAATAATAATAATAATAATAATAATAATAGTAATAATATTATAATAATAATATCATTAAAATCTATTTATCAGGCGCAAATATAGTCACAATAGATTCAAACGCCCCAGTGACTGGTGAACAACAAAGGAAAAATTTGTCAAACTTCTATCTATAGTATGGCATTTTTCTTAATCATAACATCAGACTTACAGGGCGATCGGAGAAAGACTCGAACTCTTTAACGAAAATGTCTTTGATCATTTCTGGGTCACTGATCACAAAGCAAGGTTTACTGGTAAACATTGACATGACGAAAACGTTGCCATATTTCTTGTAATACTCGTCAAGTTGAAGGTGGAACTTTCCCTTGTGCCTGATGAGGTCGTGAAGATGTCCGATGAAAGGAAGTGGAGTTGGTCCAGTGTGGTAGCAAGCTTTTAACGCCTGATACGGAGATATCCAGAAATAGTAAACGACAAACAAAATGACTGCCGCTACCACTATAGTTTGCCATTCCCCAAATAACGGTTCAATAAGATCAAGAAGTGCCATCTTATCTGGATGTGCTTTATGAATATTTCCTTAGTAGTTCTAAGTTTAAGTAATTGGACAGGTAAAACTGTTACATCATTTTAGCCTGCGTGGCAGGTTACATCATTTAGTTACTTGATGGTGCAAGTTATGGTGAAAGAAAATATTGCTGTCTGTGCACAATGTTAAGTGCCAGCGTATGTTTAGTGCGTGGTTACAAAGGAGAATGTCCTGTAGTAGTCACGCAATGCCTGGTCACACTTTACAGCCATTGTTTTAGAGTCTGAAAACAATAGGTGCACTCGTAAATTGCACTTGTAAAATTTTAATTAAATTAAACCCAGTACTTTTTAAAAAAACTACTATACAGAAGAAGCTTTGTGTAAGTATAGGACTAATAACTCCACCCAACTTTCAACTTAACTTTCAACTTTCAACTTTTTTTCCACTGTTTAGTTGAATTAATCTTACACATACAAAATATATAATTTTCGCACAGAAATGTACTATTCAAATATTAATAAACAGAAAATCTAGAGAGGATGTAGGGGCTTCAAGTCATGGAATAATTTAAAACTGTGTCAGCAATATTCGAGTGAAATAACGAATAACGCCCACTTGATTCTACTCTGGGTCTGTCACCTGTCATTATGTACACGTACTTTATCTTGCCATTCAGGGTTTCCTTTGGGCTGCTGTGAAATGTGCACAGTAATAACAATAAGAAAACGATGAAAGTGTAGCCTGCAGTGCAGGCTTTTTCTTTGTGCGCGCGAATGTGCTTGCTCGCTAAAGCCCCATGTTGAAACTCTAAAAGAGAGGAGGAAAAAGGGGCGAGTCAAAGTTGTTATTTCTACTCGCACTAATCTTCCTGTCATCAAAGATGGCGACTACAACAGTACGAACATAAACAAGCAGCTTTCACCCGGCCAAAATACGCCTGCAGGCTAAAAAAAAAGCGTGGATATAAAACATACACTCGAAGGAGTATCCCTTGGAGTTCTTTCTTTTTGACGGGGGGGGGGGAGATGTCGCGTGGTTTTTCAAGTCCTGACGCTATTTCAAGCCAAAATATACCATTTTTCATAACCATTTTCTGTCTTGGCTTCACATGTTGTACCGCGACCTACTCTACGTTTACTCCCACGGCTTCACTTTAAGTCATACATTTTATCTCCTACAATAAATTTACAAATGGACCAATAGCAGCCGCCTCGAAAGGTCTGCAATAAGAAAATGATAAAAGTTAGAAGCTTTTTTAATTTGAATAATCGCACATTTGATCAAAAAGTTAAACGCTAAAAGATTTTTAAAATACATTTAAAAAACATTTAAAAAAGTAAACGACGTTTCGGCGCTACGTTACGCCATTATCAAGTTGAAAAGTGAAAAAGTATAAGGTGTAAAACAAATATAATCTACAAATTCAGAATAGAGTAAATATATTTCAGACACCATATATTTATGAATATAACTGCAACTTCTGGCCAAACAAAATTCAACACTTACAGTTAATATATATTTCAATTTCTGTCAGTTTTAAACCAGATGTCAGAGATGTGGCTACTCCTTCACAAATAATTTCAACGACGCGTCAATCTTAAGTGTAATCTACGAGGGAAAGTTTTCAAGTCGTCCAATAGTATGATAGGCAAAAGTGACGTGCGTTTGATTAACGCCATCTGGAGAAACACTTTTAATTTAAAAAATTCGGACAATTGTATTTTGAAATTTCGTTGAAGAAGATAAGAAAAAATTCCACCAACATAATTTTTTTTGAAGACGCCAACTTATTTTTAAAAGGTATGAGTGATGTGTCTTAACTGATAAGCTCTAATCTGGGTTTAAGAGGAAAGATTTTTGCTGGTACATCTTGAAAACAGGTATGTTTTATCATGATATTTCGCCAGGCATTCTTGTTACATAGGAAACTCTTCGCTGTCTCGTATCAAACATTCTGTCCGTCACCGGATAAAAATCTGTCCAGTGGATCGCGGCAATTGGCTTCCCTATTTCCTATCCCCTGAATAGTGATTCATCCGGTGGATAGTGCTGACAAAGCGAAAGAGGGCGGATAGGGAGAGGGGAGGGAGCAAAGATGATTGTAATTCGTATCAGGTTTATTCTTTTCCTTTTAACATCATAGGAAAAAATAAATTGTTTCTCTCATGTCTTCGTCTTTGGAAGTAGTCCGCTCAGTCAAGCTGGGAATTCTCGTCCCGACAAATCTTATAGGAAATATCCTGGTAGTTTTAGTGGTCATGCGCACAAGAAATTCCTTACAGACTCCTATGAACTACTTGCTTGTTAACCTTGCCTTTGCTGACGTCACGGTGGCCGTGTTTATGGTCATTGACCAACTGTTTTTTCACCTGGTACATCACCCTGAAGGTGTTGCTGGAGATATCCTATGCAAGCTCCTCACTGGAAAGATCCTTACCTGGGTGGGCTCTGTGGCATCGCTGTGCACACTTGTAGTGATTGCTTTTGAAAGGTAATCTGACAGAATTTTGCCTTTAGACGGCTTTATAGCACTCTACGATAGGGGCTGGCTATATTCTCTCTAAAGTAGTCTGCCACGCAGCCGAGAGAAACGTTGCGTGACGACAGAAATTGTGTCAAGATCTTTTGATATTGCTTTACAACTCTGATCTAGAAACACGGGAATCAAAATCCCGATGTAATCGTCCTTGGGCGTCCTTTCCGAGCTGCTACCCCGGTCAAAAAAACGTGGAACACTTCCGTTTGTTTGGGTATGCACTGTGCAGTCCCCTCGCCCCGTTGCATTGTTGTTATGAAAAAGCAAAGTTTGGGAACGTTTTTCAACTAGACAATCTGATTACCAATATTTTCTCTTTTTAAATTATTATTATTTTTCAGTTGATTTAATTTTTCTATTTCTTATTTTTATTTATCACTTGTACATGTAGATTATGTAAATTATCACCTTGTAATTTTTATGGCACATTTGCATTTAAACGAGCTATCGCTCATATGCGATATGTGGTTAAATAAAATTACTTACTTACTTACTTCAAAGTTGTAATGGAAGATTCGGGGGAGGGGGGGCGGGAGCGATCAACCAAGTGTCTCAACGTTTCTGTCCAGGATTGTTAACCCGCCGTTAATTGCCCTATTTTCATGAAAACAATATTTTTGCAGGTTCTATGCCATAGTGTTGCCTTACAAACGCACAGCAAAGCTGACCAAGAGAAAGACTGCTGTAACTGTGGTATTCTGCTGGATAATTGCCTTAACATTCAATTTACCACTGTTCGTCGTTCGCAAGCTAAATCTCAACGTCAAAGAGACTGGGTTCCTCTGTAGAAGCTATTGGCCAAGCAAGCAGTTAGCAATCGCCTACAACTTTCTTTGGTTGGTTTTTGTTGGTGTTGTTCCAGTCGGCCTTATGGCTGTCTTGTACGGTCGGATTGTGTTTAGCTTATGGTTTCACCAAAATAGCGCGACAAACGAAGCGCAGAAAGCGCGTTTAAAATCCCGAAAACGCGTGACAAAAATGCTGGTCACGCTGAGCGTTATTTACGCCGTGTGTTGGTTTCCAAACTTGTTAATCAACACCATCGATTACTACATAGAAATTCCCGCCCTTCGTTCAATCGGTTATCTTGTTTCGGAAATGCTGGTACTTCTCAATTCAAGCATTAACCCATTTGTGTATGCTTTGCAAAGCAAGCAATTCCGGGAGGCCATTAAGACCATTGTTTGTTGTCGCGAGGGGGGTAGGGTCATGCCACTTGTAGCCGCCACAAGAAATGTGACCACACTAGTTCCAGTCCTGAAAAAAGCTTTTACGGTGCGTTTTCTCGCACACACTTGCACTTTGACTAAATATTCAGCTAATTGTGGAAAGCTTTCCCACTTTAAAAATAAAAAAAATTGTCAGAAGTGTTACTACAGAAGCAAGAAACAAAAAATTACAGGGTTGAAGACTTTGAAACCAGGCAGTGCATTGTAGTGCAAACAATTTTATCGTGTCAATAGCGATACCTGAGAAACCTAGCACTTCCCGCACTTGTTCAGCTTTAAACAGCTGGACAGAAAAAAAAATTGAAGTGGATGAAAGAGACATAATGTTAAGACGTTGCAAATAATTACCTTCAAAATATAACCTAGAGACATCAAACCGACGTACTTTTACAACTAATTCAAACCAAAGGCCAAAATGAGCATGCACTAATAAACAATTATTGGATGAGGTTTTTGTGATATACGGAATAATCAACGACGAGGTAACTGTTATCAGCCGAGCCGAAGGCTGAGGCTGATAACACTTACCCGTACCTTGATTATTTAGGATATTACAAAAAAAACCCGAATCTAATAATTGTTTTGTTATACATTGTTTTGAAGAAAATAACGACAAACACACCGTCATTGATATAATTGTTGTTGGAAATCATGCATTGCGCGCACAACCTACGTAGCCTGTACACAGACGTTGTTTTATTTTTCTTATCGTTCTTTTAGAAAACATCGGGGAGCTCGCGAGAACGAGCGCGGAGCGCGAAAAAGAAAGAAAAATAATTCTTCCCCCACCACTACCCGCTTGAGCTGGCGGTCAATAAATCAACTGCGGCGAGTATATTTTATCACCTGCGCTCGACGGACTTGGAAGAGAAAGTAGAGGGTCTGTGAACAGGCCACGCACAACCTACAAATTAGCCAGTTGTCTGCTAGCAGATTTCCAAAATTAGTTGTAAGCTCTTAGCCAATGAGAAGACAGATAATGAGTACAACGTATAATATCAAAAGTTATTACCATACTTTACCATACATGATCAGGAGCCGATTTCTTGACATGATATATGTCAGTAAAGATCAACATCAACGAACAAATAATAACTTGCAATTTAACTTCTTCCTGCGGCGCTCTAATTCAGTATATAATCAGCTTACGAGGGAAAATGACATCCTGGCCACTAGATAATACTCTGATAATTAAGAAATGATCAGAATTTTAAAAGGATGGTAAACACTCTAAACTCGAGATTTCTGCCTGTTTAAATTACAGAATTGAAAAAAGAGTCATTATCCTATGATTTGTTTTAAATTTTCTCATAAAATAAGAAAGCTTTTTCTTAAATTGAGAGATTCAGAGCAATCTCGAATTTAGAGTGAAATTGTTCCATGATAAGGCTTGCAATATAAAAAATGAGGTAATAATTCAAGTGAACCAAAAGCATACGGAAGAAAAATGTCAGTCACTGTCAACAACAACAGTCCTATTCAGGACTACGTTCACCCGGACGATCAAACTCAACCTACTTTTGGAATTAGTTATTAGCGTGCATATTAAGAAGGAGTTAGAGAACTGCACCATATATAACTCTCTCTCATAGACCTATAAGAACTCTTCTGTTAGTTTATTTAGCGCGGGAGCTTTTCGTGTGTAATACATAAGGTATTTTGCGACTTTTTATTTCTCAAAGAAAGACTTTTGAAATAATATCATTAACTTTTCAACACTGCTGGTAGTCAGGGTAGCCTCAGTTGTAACATCGCGATAGAATTATGCAAATTGGACAAAAAAAAAAACCGATGAGATCATTTCATGAACAGAGTTTCAAAGGAATAGCTGATTGCGTAATTCCGAAAAAAAAAAAGAGAAAGAAAGAATCGAAAGAAAAGTAGAAAAACGAAGAAAAATAGAAATGGCCCCAATTCCCAGGTACTCAAAAGGTGCGTAACGGTATCCACTGGATAAATCCCTTTCTAGTGGATAACGCAATTGGTACGGTTTCCATAACACTAATCTGCTAGATAGTGATTTATCCGGTGGATAGCGCTATCCAACGTATGAACAACGCGGGCCTGGACGTTTCCCGTAATTTTCATTTGTGATACTGAAAATTCGTTATGACTCAGTCTAATGTATAACTCCAATCTGCGGAAACGAACCAATTGTTGAACTCATGCATGTCCATCGCCTGGATGCCATATGTAATTTAAGTTTAATTTTACTTACTCGATTAAACTTCTTTTCGATCGACTCACTCCATAAAGACAATTTTTTTTTCACATGACATTCACAGCTGTTTTTCCCTCATCCACGTACTTTATCTTCATTTGTCCGAGTCATTTTGAGTGCTAATCTGATTCAGTGGTCTATAATTTCTTTTTGCTGAAATTTATTTTCTAGATACGCCCCTGCAACCAATGCTAATTTCTTTTTCCTTTTGCACTTTCATCTATTACAATTCTTCGATACGAATAACAACAAAATACTTTCATAAAGGTAGAAACAAAATAGAACCCCTTCTGCATCCTAAAATAAGTGGAGAAAATCATCCCATACTACATTTACAAACTTAGCATTTCAAATTCATCGTTACCAGGGTTATTTTTGACTTAGAAATTGGTAAAAGGCCTGACTACTCTGTAACTACCTTTTAGCATTTGATTCCTGTATTCATCCAATGCATTTTGATGTTAAAACATAAGTGCATTCTTGGGATTACCCGACGATTATATATAGGTTTGCGCTTGAAGTGCAAAACATAATAATTATGTGTATAATAAAGCCTTTTCGGCAATTTAAAACCTCGGCTTTAAGAAAGCCGATATTTTTTAAACATATACTAATACGTTAAAGCCGTATTTCCGAGGTAGATTTACTTTGTACAGGACAATAAGTTAAAAAGGTCTCCCGTTCACATTGACAAGGAAAAAAGTGCTCCTCAGTAAATGCGACATAAACCGAACTGACTTTAGCTGCATGTTTATAAAATTAGAAATTGTTGACGTGCATCCGTTTATTTAACCTGAGATCAGGCTCTATTTTCGTTTCGCTTTGAAAATTACATTCCGGCGGGCATGGCGAAACGAGAAGAGAGACCCAATTTTATCGGTAGCGGTTAGAGAGAATGTATGAGAACCGCTAAAGTTGGGCCTGATCTCAGGTTACCGTATATTTTAATATTGATTAAACCCTTTACAAGTACCACGGCCTGTCAGGTAATCAAACAAATTTACATTTGTCCTCTGAAAATCGGTAAACATGCATGGTTTAGCTTTTAAAGAAGGTTACATGATCGAGATATGAATTATTGTTGGTAAACTATGCTGAAAAAAAGTTCTATTGGAAATTTTGAGTTTGGAAGCATAATTCTTCTTCCTCTGTGGTAACAACTGACTGTTTGCGTGATTTGCAATACACTGCCGTCACATCGAGAGCAAAGGTAAGCTTTTTCTCTATTCATCCGTCCAAAGCATCATTTATAAGCGAGAAAAGTAAACACACATTTCCCGCATTTTTCTTTTCTTAATTATGTGATCAATAGCGGATCCAGAACAGGGCGGCTTTTGTCATCCGCTTGTTTTTCGTCAGAGTTGGAGTGAAAATTTGCCTCATTGGTAGTTATTAATAATTTCGCAGGTCTTTAATTTCGTGTTTTTCGCGATGGTAAAAAAAGATCGCGAAATTAAACCCGCGAAAATACATCCTCACGAAATTTAGTAGCCATTTAGAAAATTCAAATCATGATTAACATGCAATAGCGACAACTTACACAGGATATGTATCGACAAATACACAAATTGCTGACTTTCTGGTTTTACTGGTAAGCTCAATTTTGTATCTTGAGTTGAATGCAAAATCAAGTTAATTTGCAAAGATTTCGGACAACACAAAATAAAATGAAGTTGAGAACGCTTAGATCGCGAACTTAATGCCCTTTTTTTCCTATTTGGCTGTTAAAATCGCTAAATCATTAAAAGCCCGCGAAATACTGTCTCGCGAAAATCGCCAAATTAAGTACCCGCGAATTTAAGTACTAATAAGATAGTAAATTTAAAGTCATCTCAATAAACTGATAGCCATCGGGCTCCTTGATTCAAGCTTTATAGAAAATAAAATGTGTACTCATTACAATTACTAAATAATTTGTCTTGTTCTTGAAAAGGAAAAGTTTGTCCATTAGTTTTAATTAAAACTCGAGAACTCTAGCGCCTCGTCATTTTCACTTGGCAGTCTGCTCCTCATATTAATTAAAACCGTTTTATGACTCTCCAGTTTTTTCCTTATTCCTGTTCAATAACAGGTGTTTATCTGTGGACTAAATAAGGCATATTATATGAAATGTTCTCTAAAATTAAAAAAAAAATGCTTGTTCTCATCAGGGTGGATCGAAATTCATGGTCGGCGTATAAATATATTACCCAATCGAACGGTTTAGTCCGGTGTTCGCTGACTGCTGGTAAAACAAACTCTTATGTCGACTCAAAACAAACTCTGATGAAGTTTTTGTTTGAGAATCATGCTAAACGGGAATATTTTGTGTTTGGTGGTTTATCTAATTATCTAACCTTAGAGGAATACGAGTTGTTAATTTCTGACGCACTACATCTTTCATTGGATAAAGCCCGAGTGTTATTTCCGCGTTGTCACTAAGAACAATGTTCCTTGCTAGATCTAGGGCCGAGAACGTTTTCATTGGAAGTCTGTGTCTGTTTAAAATTTATATATAAGTTACGTAGGTTGCGATTTGAAAGGGTAAAAACAATGACCAAGCAAATTTGTTCACTGTGTATTTGTTATTTGCAGTATCAGCGACTTGTGAGTTTGAATCGTTTGTGGATACTCAAAAGGATTTGTAAAACGAAGCATAAAAAAGCTAAAACATTCATGCAACGGGTTAAAAGAAAAATATGTTAAAGATCAACATGCTTTCATGAGGAAAAACTAGAATCTTGTGAGGTAAGCTGATAATTGTTTTTTCAATTAATTTCTGAGACGAAAATGACGATGAAGGATTTCGACTTTATAATCGTTAGTTTCGAGAAAAGTTCACAATTCTGAATTTTAGAAGCTTTGTAGAGAAATAGTAAAAAAACGCTGATTGTTTAATTATTTCAACCGCATTTGATATTTTCGTTTATTTTTCTTTGCTGCAAGTGTTCATACAGTTCATCTAGAGTTTCACATTAATATTAATTTATATCTTAGCAGACAATGCCTTCGTGTGTCCTTTCGCATGTCTATATAATATATACCTAAAGAATGAGAATACGCCTGTACCTTAAAACATTTTTTAAAACGACATCAGCCTTCAAATAACAACGTAGAAAGATGCTACAGTTTAATTGCCGGACCCGCATAGTTACGCCCAGAAGACCCTTTTGTTTAACCTTGAAGAATATTCATAGATAGGCTGGACTTAATTTGGTTAATTAAATTCAAAACGAACTATTCTTTCAAGTCTTTGAGACTAGACACCTTTTTCAAAAGCCAAAATAGGTGTTTGCTCTCGCGGGGCTATTCATCTTCTATCAGTGCAAGAAACTGAAGATAAGATCCGCATCAAAAGAAAACTTCGCCAGAAAAAAAGCATGAACGAAAAATATTATAGCAAGAAAACAAGATCACCTGCTGTGGTGCAGTTACATGCATGTAATAGAATTTGCTATGGTGTTCTGGGAAAAGTTCTTGAGGTGGTTCGAACCAATAGTGGTTCGAACTGAGCGTTAGAGATGTCAGCATATGTTTAAAACCGCATTTTTATAAAAGATGTCAGTAACTTTGAAACCCTACGACAGATTTTTCATTAAGTCCAGCAACCTTTTGCTTTGTTAAGATTGGTTTCGAAAAGAGAGGGGCCGGATAAATACAAAGTAAGTATGAATGTAAGTTCGAATGTAAGTATGAATGGAAGTTTTTTTGAACTTGCCCCGCATTCAGCATAAAGTTGTTCTACTTGTATTACGAACTGTGTTCGTTGCAGGTTTCTGGTTACTCAGCAATAAAACTTTGGGTAAGAATACCCTTGCAGATAGGAGATAGTCCGTTGGCACTCTTCCTCAATTTGTGCGTCAACTTTCACAAATGTGTTAGCGTTGCATTTTAAGGTTAAATTTAACCAGCATTTTGTGCAGCAAGTTCTACGGTCACAATTGACTGCAAACTTGCAGATGTAAAACTAGAGAGCAGTCTCAGGCTTAGAGAAAGTAGAGAAAAATCTGTCGGAGGCTTTCGAAGTTATTGACATTTTTTGTAAAAATGCAGTTTTAAAGTGCCGATATCTCAAACATTTTCGAAAATCATTTCCAAAATCTCGCCACGTGCTTTTAGAGTGACTCCGTTCTTTTCATTTCTGCACGTCTAAAACGTCTACCCGGCGTCTTTTTGAACAATTTGTTTGTGAATGCCTCATCTCGCCGGTCTGGTTAAATCTCCCTCCTTTAATTGATGGACATTTGAAATGAGTGTTTGCGCATATTCGAGAAAACTCGTGTTTCCTTGTTGATATTTAGTTGTACAATATCATTTAACAACAAATTCACCGAAGGCAAAGTTAATCGATTGCTGAATGATTACCGAAGAAAACATAAAGTTTCGTCAAGAGATCATGAATAGACAGAGAGGTAGTCTCCCAGGCATCCCTTTGGAAATCTTAATTTAAAAAACATTATTTTTAGAAACTATAAAGATCATGCGGAAACTTTATCCGGTGGATAGTTTGACTTCCAGAAGACTCGCGTTAAACTGGCGAGACAAAGTCAACAAATGAAAAAAAATGGTGGCTTTAACAGAGGGAGTCCCACACGTGTTAGATTTGTTTAAATTGTACTATTTCAACGACGCTCAGAACATCGAAACTACCCCGAGAAAACAGCAACATTTCGCGACGCTGCCACTGATTTTCGCGGCAAGGTCATTTCGAGGGGAAATCAGTGGCGGGGTCGCGAACTTTTTGGCTGTTTTCTCATGCTACATCGAAACTGGATAAACCTTCTAAACAAACGGGTTCTTTAAAAGGACCCGTAATACAGTTACTCGACACTGACTCGACCGCCTGACTGTTATTGAGGTACTGGAGGTTCTATTGCTGTTTTTCAGTGTCACGCCATTCAAAATAGATCAAAATCAAAATCAAAACCGTTCAATAGATAAAGTCCAGAATCTGGGGAAATGAAAGGAGGTACATATACAAAGACCCTCGCCATCGCCATATCCGAAGAAAAAGTTTTACCCAAACTTATAGAGATTTGTATGGAGACGCCATGCTGGTGATCACCTGGATGAGCTCCAACATGGCGGACGGAAACCAACAGAAACATCTGTTAATGAGTTTTGCTACAAAAGCGTGAATTTATTCAGCTTTATTCTTCGAGAAACTCATAAACATTAAAGTAATACTTTTTCTAATACATGGACTGTTTATATAGCAAAATTTCCTGAAATAAATCATTTTTTTTAACCTACATAACAGCTCTCTTGACCGTCATGTAAATGCCGCGTCACGCAAAAGCTTAGAAATTCAAGCGTACTTTATCACAAAACCAAGAACCCTTTTGAAGCGAAAATTTGTATGAAAATAAGTTTTCAGCTGCTCTAATGCATCGTGAAAGTAAAATCTCCGTAGGATCGATAGTTTTTTAGTTTGAATTTTAGTGACGTCATGTGAAAACCAATTATGATTTAATTATGATGTCATACTGTGCAATTTTGGGCGCTACGCCTCAACACCTTTACAAGAAAGTAGGGTGGCAATGGGAAGCAGATTAGGGCCGTAGGCAACGTCGAAGAGAAGATGCCGGGGCGGGGATTTAGTTTGACTGGTGTATATTATAATTCAGTAGAAAGATAAAACTGGGAATTCCAGCCCGTTGCTAGTAGCAGAGCATATTATCGTTTTTGATAAACTCTGAATAAAATACAGCAGAGCATTGCATTTTCCAAACTTTAAATTTGTTAGTAGACCTTCTAATATTATTTCTCTGGGAATGATTGTGCTTGTTTTGTTTTCTTGATTTGAATTTGTTGGAGTGGCCAATAGTGCACGCATGCTATTTAGCAGTCTATAGTCTTGCCAAGTACATTAAAACACAAATCTGAAAAATTAAGAGTGAACGATATGCAGTTTTAAGGTGTTTCGATACAGTTTTTGGGAGACCATACCGATGATTTTCAATCGTCTAAAAGTGATTTTGTCCTTGTCCGATCGCCACAAACTTTTTACCAGCGATTGATTATGAACTGAAGTTTGTCAAAATGCAATTTTTAGTAAAATCGATATCACTATGACAACAATAAACAAAAATTTTGAAATCAATAAAATCCGAATCCGATCTAGACCTGTTACTGAAAATCCAACACCAGGAACTTAAAGTGTGGTGTTTAGCAAATAAACTCCGCGAGAAGTAAAAAAAATTCTGTATGTTTGAATTCAAATAAAACACAAATTAATTTCAAACCTTAGATTTTCAATAGCCGTGATAAAATGTTAAATAGAAAGTCTCTTAATAACTAAAATTAATCTTAAGTAGCGTTGGAAGGCTGCTTAACATCATACTTCGATGCACCTGACTGTTTTCTCACCACCTGTCTAAGAGCAACTTTGTTCTAAATTTTTACTTTTAGCGCCTTTCTGAATATATCTCTAAAACGACTCGACTGAATTTTTTTTAAACCTCATCACATAATCTTCATAATGTTGACGATAACGTCTGAACGTTTCATTAAGATTGATGCACTCAGTGTAACACCTTGAAATTTCAAGACGAACCTAGCCTACGAACCGGTCAAAAATTCCGCGTTTCAACATTCACTCTTTTGACGTTATGCTAATTTGTCCAAATTAATGCCCACCATATACCTCCAAGGATAGTACATTTCAATGTGAATATTGTCAATGTTTTGCATTCAAAATATGCAATAAAATTCATACTAAAATGTACTAGCCATGGAAGTATGTATGATAAGCATCAATTTGAAGAAATAGGCATAACGTCAAAACAGTGAATTTGGTAAGGCGGATTTTTGCCGGTCCGTTGGCTAGCTTTCTCTTGAAATTTCAAGGTGTTGCAGTGAATCAATCTTCATGATAGCCTGAATTTCATCCGATTACTTCGAGTCGTTATTACTCCCTCAGTTGTTGAGAAGAGTAAACGACTCGAAGCCATCGGATGAATTTCAGGCTATCTTCATGAAAGTTTCAAAACACCTTAAACTTTTCTTAGGTTGACAGAATGTCTTCAAACGTAGTTCATTGACTGTACCGAAAATATAATACACAATTGTTGCCACAGGCAATACTTTCAAATTACCAAAAGATGATTATTTTTAGTGGTCTTGGCAGATATGGGGAGTTCATTGTTTTGTCCGTGAGTTATCCCCACGGGGCAACAACATCATGCATCGTTTTTGCGTATGCCTTGGCCTAATTTTCGCGAACTTTTCCTAAAAACATTTTGGACTTTTAGCCGTCTCGCACATGGCGTGGCTCGATCGCACAGACTTAATAAACCCTCTTTCATTTTTTGGCTCTATTCATTTCTCGCGCGGCCAAAACCGAAAATCCCGTTCCTCGGTCTTTTTGCTCCAAAACCAAACGGAAACGCTTGCTACGCAGGCTAATTATTTGGCGACTGAGATTTGCTATGCCAACAGAGTTTTTGAATATAATCCTTTCAGCGGAGAACTTTGAGGTGCCATTTTTAACATACAACGCAGAGAAACCTTTTTAAGTACTACCAAAGTTTAACTTACATCTTTAAAACAAAACTTAAGCTTAATTATTTTTAAGGAAGAACTCTGTGGGAAAAAAAATCTATAAAATACAAACAAATTCAAAATTAAACTTTTGCTCTAATCTACATATCAAACAGGAACACAGACTAGTTACCAAATTACACGATCAATAATTAACGATATAACTGAAAACGAGAAAAATTAATTTCGCTGAATCATTAACACAACTTGATGACATAAAACATTTTCGGAATTTAAAATATACGAAAAAATAAACGTTTCTTTTTTCCTTCTTTTCTGTCTTTTTTTTTGGTTAGGATCATGTCGGGTATTTTTCATGAAGTAGATCCTGAAATCACTTCAATCTAATACAAACTATTTCTGTCGCGGCTATCAAACGAAGTGTGCAAAAATAAACAAATAGAACGTACGTCATTGTAAGATAATTCAGATATTAAGAGGAAGTTGTTTTTGATGACGTCCCTGGCTGAAAAAGTCTTGCTCTGATTGGTCAATGTAGCTATAAGAAAATTTGTTTAGCGGAACTCCATGCAAAGTTCTCTTTTTTTCCATCAACGAATGTATATTACAAAGAATATAAATGGACTAGACGGTAATAGAAAAAAAAACTATCAAATTTCTCTTTTATATTTCTTTTAACAGAGGCAGCCACAATCGTTGAATGGAAGCAGCCCTTTAGAAAATGACCTCAATAGCAGATATCGTACTCAAGGTGGTGTTTTCTCTGATGATCGCTATGAACTTCCTTGGAAATAGTCTGGTCATCGTGGTGGTCATGCGCTATCGAAGAATGCAGACCCCTATGAACTATCTGTTAGCTCATTTGGCATTAGCTGATCTGCTGTTCGCGATTTTCTTCATTCCGCGACGGTTATTAATCACTGAATTCCAGCATCCAAGTGGATGGGTCGGACACTTTTTGTGCAGGACATTCACTCACGCAAACTTATCTTGGGTAGCATCAGTGGCAGCGGTCATAACATTACTAATTATTGCATGGGAGAGATATCATGCCATTATTCACCCGCACAAGAGCCTCGGCCGTCTGACGAAACGAAGGCTCAGGAAATTGATCATAATGACATGGATTTTATCTTTCATATTTCTTCTTCCCGAAACCTATGTAATAAGATACAGTGATGAGAAAAAGGCGTGTGCTTTCTTTTTCCCTGATTGGCTCGGTAAAGCTGATTCAGTCTTATGGCTCTTTGCTATAGGTCTCTTCCCGCTAGGAGCCATGGGAATTATGTACGGCCGCGTGGTACGACGGTTATGGTTTTCGGGCGACCAAACTTCAAACGTATCTCAGAGGGCAATGCTGCAGTCGCGGAAACACGTGACTAAGACGGTTTTATTGATAACTGCGGTTTTAGCAATTTCTTGGCTTCCAAACCTTATTTACTACTTTTTGGAGTCGTTTAAATTCATCAACGATACAAGAACAATAGTTACGAACGTTGGTTCGTCAGAGCACTTATTTCGCCTCGTCACATATATATTCATATCAATTAATTCAACCATTAACCCCGTTATCTACGCAGCGCACGACAGAGCGTTTCGACGCCACATGTGGAGGCTAGTAACTAAAGGATGCAAATCTCGTAATAATAAGGTCATAGGAGATCATCCATCCACAGTTTCTGCCCTCGCTTTCAGGGGAGTTGCAATGGATCAGTGTAAACTCCCAGAACCGCAGGAACAGCACGAAAACAGTGAAACGTGTGGTTTATAGACGTCATCAAGAAATGCATTCTCTCTTGAAGGCATTTAACCTTGACTATAGAACAGTTTTGCAACGCTTTTGTACGATTTTCTTAATCCAGTCTTATGATGCCTTTAGTCGTTGAAAGTCTTTGTGAAACGTGCTTTATCAACTTTAAGTCCTTTTTTTTCTCTTTTCACAGACCTAGATGTTTTATTCACAGATTGTATTGGTATAGGTAATAGCATGATTTGTGGTGATATTTGGCAGAAATACCAGGAGTGATATTTCAAAATTGTTATACGTAATTTTGAGACAGTTTTGAAATATCACGAGTGGTATTTATGCCTAATATCACGTACAAATCATGCTATTATTTGTTTATACTAGTACCCGTAGGAGGTTTTATAATTTTCACACGAAGGTATTTCAATATTAAGCTGAAATACCACTGCTCTAAGCCAATCAAATTGCAGAAGTTTCTCATGTAGTAGTACAAACTGAAGTATTGTCATCGTCTTGCACCAGACTTTTTTACATTTTGCCCACACACTTCACATTTAACTCTACATGCCTCAATATCACGCCATCTGACCACAACAGTTTATTCAGTGTTCTTGCCGTGACAACATCCACGACATATTTTCCTCAAAGTGCATGGCAACCCATCTTCTTTCCCTTACTGATCACTATACGCTTGGGTAACGAATGGATCTGACGTCGAGATTCCTGGGACAAGTTTCAGGACTAGAGTTTCGTCCAATCACATTCGAACATGACTAGCGAGTAGTTTGTGCGGAGTCAGACTCGTATAATGTTACCCCCAATTTCTTGTTTATAGCAAACTCAGGTTAACATCTGCTTCTATGGCTCTATGGCTCCTTCAATATAAGGCTATACTTTTTACACACTTTCCTATTTTAGAAAAATTTTTCCTTCATTGATGCCTTTGTTACCTACAGATTATAAAACCTTAATATATAAGTTATATTCTCCACGCTTAATGGAGGCAATCGTTAAAAGATTTCGTTCGGGATTTTTTAGAGTTTTGGTTGGCGATCGAGGTGTAGTTTGTAGGCGTTCTTACCCGGAACCGTGGCGGTTTCCACTGTTTGAATTTTGATAAATTTCGTGACACAGCTCCTTAAAGTTTGTAGGCATTTACAAACTTAGACGGACTCGTGTGGACATGGCCTGCAAACTTACATACCGGCGGCATCTGGGCTCAGGAGAACCTGTGTAAACGATCATCGTAAACGGTTTAGCCAGTGTGAACAAGTCCGTCAACCAATCGACGAATATCATTCCCGTGTGAACGCCCTAAATGCAAAAGTTTGTACGCGTCTACACACTGGAACAGACTTGGTTTATATTGGCTATTTTGAGATTCTACAGAGACTGGGTCCATCGAATTGCACTATGGGATTGTTTTAGGGGACGAACTTTGACCCAGTTTCCTGCGAAAATACGCCACTTACACATATCCCATAATGCACGTTATTTGCCCCCCACCCGCCAAATGTTGCTTACGCATTGTTCTCAATTCCTCTTGGGACGGCTGTAAGACCCAGTAGAAATGAAAAACAAAGGTTATGCAATTTTTTTAAGTGGGGGGGGGGGGGGGGGGGTGGGGATGGGGTAACTAAGGTGCATTATCGGATGTGCAAGTGGCGTATACCGATTGCCTTGCTACCGAGCTGGCTTGTGATCACGTGAACCTTTTATGTGATTTAAACTGTACTGCTGTTAGATCAAAGCTTTTGGAAAAAGACCTTAGCTTAACATAGTTATGCGCGTAGACTCAATTCAATCTAGAATTTTCTCTACGTGGTAATCTTAAGCAAAAGAAGCTGAGTCATTTAAATAAATTAAATTTAAATACTTATTGCTGCAACTTGTACATTGCAATATGCGTTTCAGTACGAGTCCTGCTTTCCATAAATTGATCTGCCATCTGCGTGTAACCGAATAACTTAAGATGATGAATAAAGTACATTTTTCTGAGCAGAAAAACAGTATTGGTCCTTTTGATGTAAACAAGTCGATTAGTCGCACTCCTCGCTTAACTATGGAGGTAAATCACCCTTCTCCTCCCTCTCCTCCAGCATACTCTCCTTATTAAGCTACATAAGCGGCGGTTTGCTGACTCTTAGTTTCGTTTTTTAAATAATCCGAACAACGTTGCCAGAAGAAATCTTATGTAGATAGTCTATATTTTAGCAAAAATGTGATATTGATGATGCCTTTTCAGTAATAAACCCTTTGTGCATTGTTGTCAACACTACATAATATTTTTTTTTGCGGAACTCTCTAAGGGTTGATTTTAAACTCACTACCGACACTAATGGAAGTTTAAGAGACTTTCCTGACAAAGACACTTTTCAAGAGGTTATATCACATTAGCAACACGGAATGAGAATTAAAAATCGTTTACTGTCTTTCGGCTTTGGTTACCTTACAAATCAGACTTGATATTTGGCGATAAGATATATTTTTTAGTGTAAAGCCCTGCTGCAAAACAAACACAATTTTGCGTAGTGCGAACATAGCGTAACTTGCCTTCTTTTTTCCGAGAGTATATGATAACTTTGTTGACTACAACTATCAAAAGTCATTTCGCTCTCCCTTTCGTATTGAAAATTAATTTTGTAATTGCACTAGGTTTTTAATAGCAAAACCGCCATTAAATGTGGTCAGTATTTGTAGTTAATTAATGCAATCTTGCCAATGGCCTTCGATAACAGTTCTTAGATTTTGTAAGTTGATAATGAAGGAAATTAAATGAACAGATGATTAGTTCCCAAGCTATAGTTAATTTACCACTTAAGTGAAAGATATATAAACACTTTCGTTTTTGATAAATCTATCATAATTCGTCGAGGGAGTTTGACTTAGTATTGCAAGCCTCAGGGTGAGTGCCACGGTGACCACTTCTTGTTTATTCCGCATATCATAATTAGACTAAGCCAGTCAGCAGAGAAATATTTCGTTTACCAAATTTTTTGCTCATAGTCATTGTTATTGTAGAACTGAAGGAAACAAATTTAAACAATATTCTTCAGAAGGTAAGCGAAAAATGCTTTATTTCGTTTGCATCATAATAATCTAAAACAAAACTTCTGTGATTTTTAATGGGGAAAACACTAACTTTTTGTTCCAAAATCAGGCTTAATTTTGAAATTCTAACCTCAGAGTTGTTGTAAACGAGTGCGAGAAAACGCGAAAGAAATGATAAATGACATAATCTTAGACAAACTAATCACAAGGTGTGGCCGGAACAAAATCAATGACAAATTAATAGACCCTGCCTGCACCTAGAATTTTCGGGAGCCTTTTTCTGGCTGAAATTTTCGAAAAGGTAAGTTTTGACCCCTATAATTTTCGGATCACTAGACTTTCAGCTAGGGAATCCGAACAGATGAAAAGTTTTTAGGGGATAAAAATATGCCTGTATCTACCTTTTAAATACTAAAATACGTTCAACAATGTTACGTTAAGGGGTTTTGAACTATATCCTCGTTGGGTGCCCCTGACTGTAATCCTCCCTTAAGAGGTTTACAGCCTCCTCCCCATCTACTTTTGCGTAAGTACAATGAGAAGAGGAATGAAATGAGGAGACTACTAGACCAGACACTAGAGTGAGAAAAAAATCAGGAGGGTCGAAAGGACCGCAAAGGAACTAGCATAAAAATTCTCGCTGGGTCGCGTTGAAGGCTCGATAATTCCTCCTTATTTCCAGAAAAATATTCTGCTTAATTCCAGACAATGGCCATTCACGATCTATTTGACATCTTTTTCCGACAAAGAAGCCGTATTTCACAATCTGCTTGCTCCATTTGAAAATGACGCTTTCACAATTGCCGATAGGACTACGATTAGAGAGTCACTGATCATCTTTGTTAATTTTTTTTTCCACTTCTGATACTTATTGAAAAACCCAAGCTATATAGATTTCGACTCTGAAGATGCAAAGTTTGCAGCAACTGATCTCTAGATATGCTTATTTTATGAAAGTGAAAATGCTGTTTTCTAGGGAACATTGCAAATTTCAGCTAAACATAAAAATAATACAATGGTAGCTAAATTCCTTAAGCTTTTTCATTATTGTGAGACCGATTTTCCTAGTCAACAGAATCAAAAATAAAATCCCGGATAACAACGTTTTTGTTAAACTTCCCAGTATAACTGCTTGTGACGTCACGATGACCAAGCTCATCTGCCCCGCGATCCCTACGGGAGCAATTTAGGAGTTCATCACCCACCCACTCCCCACCCCTTGGGACAGAGATTAAAGCTTTTCCGCCTTCATGAGAGCCAGGAGCAGGGTACATAAATCATGACTCATTGACTCACTTGACTCATAAAACAGCAGTTCTCTTGTTGATTAAAAAGTAAGAAGAATTGCTAGTTGTGGCACCGGATATTTCATTGCCGCCGTTTGCCTCTTTAGTTATAATTGCTTCTTGCTGGCAAAGTATGCTATGCCGCGAGTTTGGAAGATTCTTAGTGCCGCTAGCCAGTTCGGTGGCATTGGGAGACCTTCCTTTCTTGTGGTTTCAGTTTCGACACTATTTGACTTCTGAAATGGAAGCGTTTGTATCAGTGTCTAGCTCACTTTCAGTCTAATTTCCTTGTAGAGAAATGGCGGGAGCTATTACAGAACAGCATTGCTCAGCAGAGTTTACTGCAGGCTTACACGCTGAACTAATCTCTCTTTCGGTGGCAAATACATTTGTGGCACTTTCTGCAATTCTGGAAAACGCTCTAATCCTAGTTGCGCTACAAAGGGAATCTTCACTTCATCCGCCGTCCAAACTCCTGTATCGTAATCTAGCGATAACTGATCTCGGTGTTGGAATGGTAGTGGTGCCTTTGCGCATGGCTTACTGGATTTCTGTTGTAACTAAAAGCTGGGATATTTGTTATTACACAGATCTGATCTGCTACGCCGCAGGTTATGTAATATGTGTAGTGTCTTTGAGCACATTGACTGTGATAAGCGTGGACAGACTT
>OZ037997.1:14049547-14052047 GCA_964035705.1 Porites rus | reverse complement strand
TTCTTTTGTTTTGTGTCCTCCAGAGCGTGAAAACAAAAGAAACCAACCCCACTAGCTTAACAGTGTACGTGTTAACGGCGTTTGAGTGTATTTATTTTTCAATACCGTCGGGTGCTATAAAAGCCTTTTGGTGTATGTTTTTCATAAGTTTCGGCACTTGTAACACATGGATGCGCGATGTTTATCATAATTTAATATCATTTAAAATTTAATATATTTAAGCGTTATAGTTTTTACATACTGCAACTTCCCACTACAAAGGAATATTGCTAGTAGTTTCAACAAGCATCATTAAAATCCTTAAGTGATTCCAAGGACAAAAAAAAAATAAAAACAAAACAAACTAGTTTATGAACAAACTTGTATTGGAAGCATACAAGTATTCTCTCATCACATTCGACCCTGAATATATCGCTGATTCAATAAAGGATGCTTGGGGCATTGGGCACTAGTGAGCTATTGTTTAGTGGTCCCTCAGGTAAATCCATTTCATTGATCGGTATACCCAAATACCCAATACCAAATTGCCAATTTCCAAAACACAAAGTAACCTTGATAGAATCCGCGATATCTTTTCGATTCGTAATTTTATTTTCGGGGAAACAGAGCCGTCCCTCTAAAATGCCGAATACTGTCAATATTTGCCGCCTATAGACTCGTCTTAATGATATACAAACAGAAACGAACATATGTTCATTTCCGATCCCATTTTCAAACTTCACAACCTGTTTTATGAGCAGGTTGCCTTACTTATATCTTATCGCTCAGCTCAAACTAGCGAGAACATTCTGCAGAATCGAAATCAGCGACAGATTACTGTGCGTTTCAATCGATATTATATGAAAATGCTTATTTTTTGACGAAACAAGAAAGGTGGGTTAAGACTTTATCAACTTGCATGAACAAATTCATTGTTAAATAAGAGTCATATGTGGAATATCTTATTTTTCATTTGTCTTTTCTCATTTTTTCCTCTCTAGCTGACGGGTATATGAAATCTTGTGGAGGTGGTTCTGTTAAATGCTAAGTGCGGATGAAAATTATGTTGTTTGTAACTTTGAAAGTAACACCGCAAAACCCGACTTTAGTCTGGTTTTGATTCTGTTTTTGCTGTACGAGGCGGTTCCACTGAGCCGGTTTCAATCAAAACAGGAATTCTTCTCTGTAACAAAAACTGATAAAATAAATACATAAATATATAAATAAAACTAGGCTTGAGCAATGCGAAGGAAATCGAGTTTCCTTTAGTTTTAACAAGAGTATGGAAATTATTCTTAGTTTTTGAGAGAACGATTAATGATTGCAACCTAGAAAATCATCAGAAACATTTTAACGTTCACCTGCAAATGAAAATCTGGGTCTTCTGTTGACGCACAAAATTACGCGGTGGTTTTGTCAACTTAACGTTTGTAGACAAAGCCGCATCCTGTGAAAACTTTTAGAACTTTTACAGCAATTCCAGAGTGCAACGTTCTGCTAAATAGCTTTCATTTCAATGGTCAAACTTAAGAATTTCATCCACAGGCACAAGAGTTAGAACCATCTCGCACTGCGTAATATCAAAACAACACCAAAGAAAAGTGATGTTCGGTAGTAGCTTTCATTTGGATGGTCAAACTTAACGATTTTATCCACAGACTCAAAAGTTAGAACCACCTTGTACAGCGTAACAAACAGCACCACTGACAGGAAAGTACTGTTCAGTAGCTTTCATTTGAATGGTCACACTTTAAGATTTCATCCACAGACTCAACGGTTAGAACCACTTTGAACTACTGCTCAGTAGCTTTCATTTAAATGGTCACTCTTTAGGATCGATTTCATCCACAGACTCAAGAGTTAGCACCATCTACACAGCGTAATAAACAGCGCCACACCAAAGATTCCTCAGTAGGTTTCATTTGAAAGTGGTCACACTTAAGGTCTTCATCTATTCTTGTAATCCCTCCTGGACTAGCTTCCGTAGCTGGCGGTTTTGACTAGACAAAAGACAAATTATATTACAAATCCCATTTAACTGCAAGTTGACCAATCATATCAGACGTTAAGATAAAGGGCTAAACTATTACCTCATGTGTCATGTAACGAGAATTGGATTGAGATATCTTAGCTTACATTTAGAGGGGTCAATTTAGTTGTATGTGGCACTCACCCGAACTTTTCAATGCTAGGTCGCACCATGGTTGTTGCTATCTACTGCCTTACCAGTCTTCTCCATATCGTGAACATATGTTTAGCCCAGTTAGGTTGCTGCAGAACAGCGTTTTTTCAAGTTCAAGAAAAAGGCAGGTTAATTTCACTTAAGTGTTATTATTGTTTAAGAAAACGGAGAGCGGATTGAGAGCCAGGAAAATATTCGGTTTTCTGTCGCACTGTTTCGACGAAAACCGTTTGCGAGTATATGATTTGTTGTTGAATTTTTTTAGTTATTGAACTTAATTTTATTTCAACAGATCACGCTCTGGTCGATCAAACTCTTGAAACGTGAGTATTCTTAGTT
>OZ037997.1:13759547-14044547 GCA_964035705.1 Porites rus | reverse complement strand
TCTTCGTCTTTCATCTTTGCTTTAAATTTCTCGCTGGCGTGTATCTCTCTCTAACAGCACGCTTACTGACTTTGAATCGGGGGAGCTCAAGGCCGTTCAGATTCTTTGCAATTTTTTCCCAGATCTGACCTCTAGAAATGCTTCCTTTCTTGTACTTAAAGGGTTCAAGTACTAAAATTTCTTGGCACAAGCAGTTGTCATGTTCCTCCGTCCACTCCATGTTTGATCTGAAAAATCATAATTACATCTACCTTCAACAAACTTTTGCTCAAACAGACTTGGGTAAATTATTCAATTAAATTTATGGTTTAGCTTTCATTAAGAAGGAAAAATGAGTTGACAACTACTTACTGCACTGTTTTCTTTGAGATCATTTCCACTGAGGCTTATTTGCAGACACGAACTTTCGAAGCTGTTTAGGAGGAGAAAGAAACCAGTCAATTTTCGCTTTTAAACGAGTTCTACTACCTATTTTCAATTGTCACAAGCTAGGAAAAAATTGTCACTTCATTACAAATTGAAAATGTTCGATAAATTCCTTTGAAATGGCCTTAAAATAAGAGAAATTTACTCACGTTTTAGACAAGACGGCAAACACTTCGTTTCGACGTCTCAGACAACACAGCTAAGGCGGGAAACCTCACGCGACGGCTACCGGAAATGCGCAGGCAAATATTTCCAACTTCCGCTCGCCGTCGTAGACATCCGCCGTCGTCGGATCTTAAGGTCCCTATTACATGGCGGCGGCGGCTAGAATGCCAGCTACGGAAATAGAAGCTTATGAAGATAACACAAGGCTCCACTTCAATGGGGAGTCTGACTTTCCAAGGTTTCTTGACTCGGTTCTTCAAAGAACTGACCAGATTTCCCAGATGAAAGTAGATGAGGAAATTGTGGAGCAGCATATTGTCGTTGTCGATCAAACGGTGCGTTTGCTTCGTATACCCAGGTATACCCCGAGACAGCAGTGCGAATATTAACGCCCATGACAAAGAAACCTTAGATAATCTCTCATCAGCGTTCAGTGATGTCGATCAGCCCTGCAGCAATGTTTAGCCAGAGCAGCCGTGTCTCCCACCATAATTGTATGTGTATAATGACCCAGAGGGCCCCTCTCCTTCAGAAGAAGATAACAACGTTGTTCTCGAACCAATTTCTTTAGATAAAAGGCATTCAGTAGAGTGCTATGTGGTGGATGTTGTTGACCCTCTAACCCAGTCCACTCAACTGGGTACCGATCTTTATATTCAAGCCCTAGACCTGGTCAGGGATAGAATGGAATGATAGTTAGATCTCCCTGCAACAAAAAATTACTACCCAGACGTGAGGAGCACAGGCTCCAATGTAAAAGTGATCGGGATGCTTGTGGGGGAAATGACAACTACACCCCTAAAAAAAACAATGTGGGCTGGGCTAGGGCTTTTAATATTTGACCCCTAGAAAGATGCTCATTTTTTGACAAAGTAAAAGTTAGACAAGTCTGAAAAAAGGCAGGTGCATGTTCAATTGTTTAAATTATTACTAATAATATAATAGGACTTAAATATAATGCTTGTTTAGAGTATCTGGGGTTTCCACTTTCACCAGCGAGCCCACCAAAGAACATTTCTCATGGGAGTCCGAGAAAATGAATGTCAAATTTCACAAAATTACATCTTACGCTTGAAATTTTCAGAATTTTACCCGTGTTTTCACAATTTTTGTGAATTCTTAGTCGTAATTTTCTGTTCCAGGGAGATCTAACTATCATTCCATTCTATCCCTGACCAGGTTTAGTGCGTGAATATAAAGATCGATACCCAGATGAGTGGACTGTGTTAGAGGGTCAACAACATCTAACACATAGCACCATAGAATGCCTTTTATCAAGAGTCCTATTATGGCTCTTGCTTTTATCTAAAGAAATTGGTTCGACAACAACGTTGTTATCTTCTTCTGAAGGAAAGGGGCCCTCTGGGTCATACCCATACAATAATAGTATTATGGTGGGAGACGGCTGCTCTGGCTAAACATTACTGCAGGGCTGATCGACATCACTGAACGCTGGTGAGAGTTTATCTAAGGTTTCTTTGTCATAGGCGTTAATATTCGCACTGCTGTCTCGGGGTATACCTGGGTATACGCACCGTTTGATCAACAACGACAATATGCTCCTCCACAATTTCCTCATCCACTTTTGTCTGGGAAATCTGGTCAGTTCTTTGAAGAACCGAGTCAAGAAACCTTGGAAAGTCAGACTCCCCATTGAAGTGGAGCCTTGTGTTATCTTCATAAGCTTCTATTTCCGTAGCTGGCATTCTAGCCGCCGCCGCCATGTTTTTAACAAGCAATGATTTGTGTCACTGACCCGAAGTAGTGAAGGCTCAAAAGAGTTGAATGAATAGTTGAATGTTGAATTAAAGTTGAATGTTGAATGAATAGTTGAATGTTTTAAAAATTTAAGTTGAATGCTGAATAGATGGTTGAAATTGTTGAATAGATAATTGAATGGGTGAATAAGGAATTGAATATAAAATGAATAGTTGAATGCTGAATGCGAAGTTGAATATTGAATAACGCGTTGAATGTTAAATATAAGTTGAATATTAAACGCATAGTTGAACACATAATACAAACCTACATATAAAATTAAACGAATTGAATATTGCTACTTTTGGCTTGCCATACTCACGCTTAAGAAATCTATACCTTCCAATTGTCAGATACATGGTAAGAGATGAATTGGATTGTGGAAGACGTTGCTTGGGTCGCGAGGGTTGTAAATCGTACAACTACGAATATCACAATACCAGCAGCCGAAGACATACATGTGAATTAAACTCAGAAAAAAAGGAAGAAAGACCAGATAGCTACATAGTCAAATATGGATACGTCTATTACCAATCATTGACGGAAATTAAGGTATGGAATCTTCTTTTGCACATGTTTACCTTAGCAGAATCGGACCTTAAAGTCTAGTTATTTCAGGTCCCTTGAGGTTCTCGGCTCCTCTTTCTAGCAGTTCGCTCCCATTCTCGTGCTCAACGCGCGCATTCCCCAGCTTGACTTGTGAGTAAGTCTAGTTCTAGACCAACAAACCTTTCCAGGGCCTAGCATTCTCCGCAGGTATCACTGTCCTCTTTTAAAGAATGGGTGGGAGAATGGGGGGTAGAAAGGGGAGCGCCCTTTCTTTTCTTGTTTTTTTTTTTCCTTTTCTCTTTCTCAGACTCCTCACGGTCAGTGTAACCGTTACAAAAGGGGTTGCCGGCGGAGGAAGCTATGCACGGCCATTTTTTCTCAAAATATCAAGGAGATACATCACAGAGATTCAGTTAAATAAAACCCCTTGTGTTTCCTTTTAACAGGAGAGTGTTGGATGTGCTAAATACAGTTGTTATAACGGAGGCACCTGTATAGACACTTGTCATGGAGACATGTTTTACTGTCAGTGTACTAGGTTTTTCCGCTGCAGACAGTGTGAGAGACCAAGAGGTACGTTAGTTGTTTGTCATTTGCGATCATAGGGGCTGTCGAGAAGAAGGAAGTTTCTCTTATCAACTCGTTGCTCAAAGCTCGCGGTTAAAGAAAGTAGAGAATGTAATTGAAAAAAAAAAACCTGATTCAGCACCTGTGAAGAAGTCTACTTCATCTGCCTGTTTTACTGTCTTTCCACAGCGCGAAATTGCAAGGAATTAAAAGACCTTGGCGACGGATTAAGCGGCTTCAAGCAAATAGCTCCCGGCGGCGATAATGGGCAAGGAATAGCAGTTTATTGTGACCAGACTACGGATGGTGGAGGATGGACCCAAATACAGAAGCGTTCGACTCCTTTCAAAGCATTACTCTCCAAGACTTGGGCCGATTACGAACAAGGCTTCGGAATCGAGAGCGGAGGGGAGTACTTTTGGATTGGAAATAAGTATCTCTCACTCCTGACAAAATCCCCTGTAAAGTTACGGATCGATGTCTTACCGAACGGCCATGCGGTTTACGACGACTTCTCCATATCAGGACCTGAGGATAATTACCGCCTTCATATCGGGCCAATTGTATCGGGAAATATGAACGATGCCATACACGGCGACGGCACTCAAGCAAACGAACAGAACGGTATGCCGTTCTCGACATCAGATCGAAACAACAACGGCCTTAAATTGTGCGCAAATGTTAATGGCCCCTCTGGATGGTGGTTCAACAAATGCGGGCTGGCAAACTTAAACCAGGCTTACATGCCAGAATGGAGCGGTTACAATTATTACCCTATGACTCAAACTACAATGAAAATACGACCCATGTGATCAAACGGATGTGTTGGTTTTGCGGTATAAATAAATTAAACACAGTCATTTAAATAATGTGAAAATTGATTAAAAATAAATTTTCACTTAATTAAATAAAGTTGAAATAAGACTTATGTAATCGAACTACAACGAAAAAACTATCCATGTGACCGAACGGATGTTTTGGTTTTGCAGTAAAAATATATTGAAAAAATTCAAATGATTTGAAAATTAATTAAAAATATATCGTATTTCAATAAAGTAAATATAAGACATATGTAATCAAACTGCTGTATTGGTTTGCCGTATTAGAAAATTGTTAATTCTTATTAACTAATAGTTAATTTCAGTAATAATACGTCTTATCAGTTAATACATTACCTAATAAAAGTAAGACCCACGTGATCGAACGGCTGTTTTGGGTTGCGTAGCCTGCGTAGCAGGCGCTTGGAAGTAGTGGGTACAAGAAGAAACGGGCGCGCGAGAAGGAGACACCCCTCGCGTGTCTCCCTCGCAAGCGCCCTTTCTCTCTTTCGCCTACTACTTCCAAGTGCCTGCTACGCAGGCTATGGGTTGCGGTATAAATAAATTTTTCAGTGAATGAAACTTATTGCAGGTGACAAAAGGAGCTCGCGATCCAGACATGATCTTAATCCCGTCTCCAGGTTGCTATTGCTATTACGCATGCAAGGCACGCGTGTAGCACGTGTGTGTAGACGTCCAGTAAGAATGAATGGAATGCATAGAACGCAATTATCTGAAAAACCCCACACCAAATCAACAAAATCAAAAGCAAGGACACTAGCCTTGTACAAGGAAATTCAATATATAAATTGAAAGAGTAGTACACGTAAGGTTTAAAGCTAAAATAAGACAATGGGAAAAGTTGTAAAATATCTCACTTTTTATTACAAATTATATTATAAACTTTATCATTATATATCTTTTTCTCACTCAGTACCTTTCAATGTAACTTTTTCTCGCAGAGAAAATAGAATATTTTTTTCCCTGTTCAGTGTAACGTTAGGTAAAATTGTATACATGTATAATTATGAGTATTCATGTTCCAATGATTGAAAAACAATACGATAGTAAGTATGCAATAAAAAATAAGCTGACAGCTATATGTCGAATGTCTAAACTTTCAAAGATCATAACTTCATCTGACAACATATAAACTCGTACGCGAGTAGCTTTTCCTTCAAAGTTTGAGCAATGATACGATACCTTCAATTTCTGCAACTAGGAAACTGCATTTTTAGAAGAACTACTGTGTTACTTTGAAGCGAAGGAAACGGGTCCAAAAAAATCGGCTTTTTTTCGGCGTGGAAACTTCTCTTATCTCCTTCTATTCATTGGGTGTGCACGATCATTTTTGTAAAACATCACGGAGTTTTGAAGGAAAGAGCTATGTGGTAGTTTTTATTTTTTTTTATGGTCACACTTTTTGATTTAGAATTTTATCCAAGTTAAATCCAGCATATTTGTACAACATGATAAGAAAACCAAAAAAAAATACTTTTCGATAGCTATCATTTGAATGGATTACGATAAACTTTAGGATTTCATCCACAAACAGAAATGTTAGAACCATCCTGTATAGTATAATAAACAGCACCGAAGGAAAGCACTGCTCACTAGAATTGTCTCATTTCGGGACACAGAATGAAAAGGAAAGATGGAAAAGTTTAACACGACACGATTTCATTCACTGAAGGACGAGAATTAACAATTCGTCCGAGTAAACTAAAGATCAACTGCCGGTAACCGCACTGAGAAATGCGTGTCCTTAAAAGTAGTCCCAGCAACTGTTATCAAATACTTGACATACGGACATGTCTCTGAGATCTATTGAAGATGGATATGCCTCAATCAAGGGAGAAATAGTCCCTGTTTTTAATCTGACGGAATGGAGTTGTTTAGGGAACGCCAGAGAAACCTTGTGCGTATAAACAGAAGCTCGCTGTTCACTTCAACAGTTTACGCGGACTCTTCCATGTTGGGAGCAATAGAAGAAACCCATTCCTGATTGCATTCTTCCAGCTTCTTTCGCCGAGCTGCCTTTTTCATTTTCTTTTCTACAGGCGAGTCGGATAACGACACAACCTTTGCACAAACAGAGCCATTTTTTTCAGCTGTGATTGAATCAAGGCTGTCAATGTCTTTCTCAACAGGGAATGTAGGCGACTCATTCTCAATCTCCTCGCTGGCTATAG
Source organism: Porites rus (assembly GCA_964035705.1). Lineage (NCBI taxonomy): Eukaryota > Metazoa > Cnidaria > Anthozoa > Scleractinia > Poritidae > Porites > Porites rus. The sequence continues at coordinate 14,038,072 of OZ037997.1, read as the reverse complement.
GATATTCACGTGACCACATGCTGGCCACTTCAGCGTCTTCCGTATCATCTCCTTCCGGCTCAGAATCACATTCTTCTTCATAAGATTCCATTCTCTCATATTTGTGAACAGTTCGTAAAGCCAGAATATTGACAGGAAAATGGACCACTTTGGCGGGTTTTGACTGCAAGAAAAATGTAAATGAATGGTTTTGAATGGAAGCAGACTAAAACCGGAACATTGGCAACATCTAATTTTCAGCCCATCGGCATGCATCTTGTCACGTGAACAGTGGAACTGGGAAGATGGTTGGCGATAATGGACGGCAGAGAATTGGAGTTAATTGTTACAAATTGATAGAGATAATTCTTTTCGATGAACAAGTCTGACTGCCTACAAAGCATTAAAGATTTGCCGAAGATTATTGGGGAAATGTCGCCATATTTCTGGAGGTTAAAAAAGCCAAATTTTCAAAGATAAAAAGTAAATCCCTGTAACTTTCGTGCAGGCCCTAAAATACGTTTATTAGTAACCAATATTTTTTTAATTGCGTCTTCTTAGTTACGCAACAAATCACGTGGAGAGGTCGATTCTAGTTGCCCGAGGGAAATGGTCCCCGAAGAAACCGCTGCAAAAGGTTGCCAAACAGACCAGAACCAAAGTAATAACTCGGCCTATCACAACGCTAGCTCATAATCACGAGAACCAATCACATCTCGAAGCAAACGCATTCTGCCGTGTAAGTCATGAACGGTTCTAGTTGGCTTCTATTGGTTGAGAAAGTGGCGCGAGACTTTTGAGCCAATAACGAAGCGTAGCCGAAAAAAACCAAAGCCATTTCGAAATAGATCCTTTGAAGCTGGTCAGTCACGGGGTCCAAGCCGCCATGCTCGAGAGCAAGAACTTCATTGCGACAAGACAAACAAAGAGCTTGCACCATCTAAAATGGTAATTTTCTTCTTCTTTCTCTTTTCCGTCTTTTCACAGTCAGTTCACTGCTCTCGAACAAAGCGTTTTTCTGTCACCTGTCTAACCACCTGCAAAGGGCCGATTACTTCCACACAACTGAGAACTGGATGTACAGTAACACCTTTTATGCAGCAAACTACTCTTTCGACGAGTGTACTCTGTCGTGTTTGTTCCCGGAAGTCTCCGAGCCGGCATACTGAACAAACAGACTATCCTAAGAACAAGATCGATAGCTTCATAGTTGAAATAAAATCTATTTTTTAAAGTTTACGAAAAAAAATACTCACCGGAGCGTTTGGATTCTTCAAAATTGACCCCCTTCTTCTGATAACTTCACCAGGCATCATAACATACTCCGGAGATACGGAATCCGATTCGATTATGACATGCGACTGAGAATCTGATGTCCCGACCTCAGGCGATGGAGCTTCAGATGTGACCGAAGTTTCTCCGAGCTCTTCCGAGGCATTTCCGATGTATGTCACAGGTGGCGGTGACTCCGATGAGATGACAGTGACTTCTACATCGGACGACGAGTCGTGTGTACTGTCCTCGTTAGACGATGTCTTATTTTCAGAGTGATTCAGGCGGAGCGGATGGACTATGGCCACCGGTTGTGAACTCAATTTCATATCACGGGATGCTGCGAAGAAAGCGGGGTAAAGTTACTAGTAACTGGACTCAGAAAAGCCCGTGGTCTTCGTTAAGAAAAAAATATGTTCGATTTTGTATTTCCCCAAATATTCCACCGACATGGTTTGAGCGGCGGCCAACTTATTAACTGTATTTGTGCAAAATGCGTCAGTTACCGAAGTAGCGTCAACCTACGGTCAGCATCGCCGGCACACCTCTGCGAGCAGCTTAGCGTTCTGCTTCATTTAAATAAATGTATGTAAGTAGCTAACTACCATTCATTTCCTCATTTACTTCGATGTAACACACCTTGATAGCCAAAGGTAGCGCCATGGTATTGGTCGGACCCTATTATTTCCAAAGTTAGCTTCAGTGGGGTTTACGTCTCCAGATTTGGCGCGGTTCTACTCTGTTTATGAAGCGCACCTAGAATTTGCTTATCAACGTCCCTGTTTTTAGCGTGTAATGTGCAGCCAAAATCAAATCAAAAGTACGCACCCCAAGTTATAGCAAACAGACAAAACCGTTATTTTGGTCCTTGCTGTTGGTTAGTAATTACTGAACCTCCGGGTTTTACTCTGGAAGAGATAAACCGACTAAATCAGGCAAATAGTAAACAGCCATGCTTAGCAGGAATACTAACCATGAGATTCAAGAAGGGCGTCCGATTTTTGCTTCAAGATACCACTGCTGGTGAGTCGGGGCACAGAGCGGCCTGACATAAGAGAAAGAAGAGCCGACTCAATTTCTGGAACTGAAGGCCTTTTGTCGGATTCAACCCAACACTGAGACATCAGTTCATATCTGCAAAGAACAAAAAGAAACACAAGATTAATTTATTATGTACGTCTCGACGAGAAATATGTTTTTTCTACATTACTTTTGTCTAGTTTGAGAGTAGAACTCCAGGTGTCCGTTCAAGACAGGTGTCTGCAAGCACAAACTCTAGGTGTCCATTCAAAGGGATAATATCCGTCTTATATAGAGTTAAAGAAAATAACAAAAGAACAGTACCAACTCTAGGTGTCCGTTTGAGGGAGGTGACCGCCTTATAGAAAATCTAGGAAAATGACTGAAGAACAGCAAGGACCAAGTCTAGGTATCCGTTTAAGAGAGGTGTCCGTCTTATGATAAGTCAAAGAAAATGACTGAAAATGGCAGGGACCACCTCTAGGTGCCTATTTAAGAGAATGTTGTGCCTTGTAAAGGGTCAAAGGAAATGACCAAAGAATAGCAAGGACAAACTCTAGGTGTCCGTTTGAGAGACTGAGGTGTCCACTTTATAGAAAGCCACTGACTTAAAACAGCAAGCACCAACTTTAGGTGTCTGTTTGAGGGTGTCCGTCTTATAGAGAGTCAAAGGAAGGTCATGACTGAAAATGGCAGATAACAACTCTAAGTGTTTATAGGGGTATCCGGTACAGTACAGTACAGGACAGTACAGGACAGTTAAAATCCTCCAGAGGGTAAACCTGTTACCACGGAGTTGCTGGCGACTACGCGGTCGACCAGTGCAGCGAAACCACTCATCTTGTGTAGACCTCTTTGCTTCCTCAATGGAGACGTTTAATAATTTAGCGATAATAATCCAAGGGTCCCGTTTGTATGGACGCCTAGACTTCGCAACCAGCATCTTCTTTGTCAGCGTAGTGTTTGGAAAACGGCAAATATGACCAATATATTTTAAATAGTGTTGGCTCGTGAGACATGACAATTGATGTAAAATTTCAAACAAGCACCTAATGCAAACTTACAGTGAGTCCTGTACGTTGTCTTTGTTGCATGGTTCAGGCAGTGTATACAGCCGATCTTGTATAACACTCTGTAACACTTCTTCATCGGAAAGTTCTTCATAGGGTTGTTTCCCACCTTCAATAATCTCCCATAATGTTACTCCAAAAGACCTGCAAAATTACGAATACCAGTCAGGAAAATTAAAGTTGTTGTCGATGTGTTTGCTGGGTGACCGTTATTAGCATTGACCGATCAGTCAAGCCCGCTCGTTTACCCGCCGAAAAAAAAACGACAACGTAGGATGGGAAAATCTTGTTTTCTTAACCAGTCTGAATGGCGAAAGGTGAGTAGCGCCAAACGTAACAGCTACATTATCAGCTCGCACATTTTTGGCAAAACCTTACAGAGGCAGTGTGTAGGTGTCCGCCCTTACTAACCCCTTAAACCGGCACAGACTCTAACTTTCTCTCAACAAAATTATCGACCCTTACCGGTACAATGGTGAATTCCAGTTACCAAATATCTGGGCAAATTAAATCACGAGACGTTTTGGAGGGACTCGGACCCACCGTCCGACCTAGACAGCTTTTGTTTTCAAACCGCGGGAGGTCGGGGTGATTAGATATTTATCAAGGGCTGCGAACAAATAGTAGCCAAAGCTGGTTTTCCATGGATAACCTTATGGCAAATATAGCCTTGATTAGTTCATGAAACGATCCCTCAAAATATGATTCTCATCTTAGGTGCAGTAGCGCATAATCCACCGTACCTAAAAAGATGGCGACTGGTACATTTACCCACAGTTCTTAGCGCATGAAAACCATAAAATTGCTCATAAAAACGCACAGAAAAGTTTTATGAACTTCAAACCTAGGATAGGCAGTTTTGCTATTACAGGGACGAATTTCGCCACCCCCTCCCCCCCAAAAATATGACTTTATGTGTAATTGGCCGTGTTAGGTTCGAAAGGAATTGTGGTAAAATGCAAAGCCGCCATCTTTTTCCGTACGGCGGATTTTACTGGTCAAGGGAGCTTAACAAACAACGACGACGGCAACGAAAACCGCTTAAACGGTAACAAAACAAAACAAAACAAACAGTAGGGCTAGATTAGCAAAACAAAACTATAACGTCGATGTAAATTTATTTGCCCTCGTTGCACGACCACGACTTGAAACTTCCTAATTTCACGTTTGCTGGAGGACGTGAAGACAAGTCTAAAAAAATCCACCAACATTTGACAAATTGAACGACATGGAATAAGAGCAACAAAGTTTGAAACAGCGTGAATTGACTTTTAAGAAACGTTTTCGCCACCGTGCTCGTTCCCTGAGCTCACGAAAGGACCGGAACTTGTTTATTTATGACCACTCACCACACATTCCCTTCACTAGACGGAGGTTTAGAAACAAGGATGCCATCTTCCTGTATCACCAACCCCTCTGGGGCTAACCACCTCAGGGGGATGGTGTTAGGAGCATTTGGCCTGTTGTAGTAGTCATTCTGAAATCACAAGAAAAGTAACGTTGAAACTATGTTTGACAACAGTAACAAGCAATATAAGCAACAAATTACGATTGCTTTATTATTGAGAAAAGACACAATACTGTTCATTGGCTTTTTTTTTGACATAATTAGGTAGTCTAGATTAAAATATATTTTTACAATAAGTGAGCGATTTCTCGAGCGCTGCTTGGACGAGGGCTAAGGTCGTTCAGAGTACAGACCAAAGAAATGACGTCATGGTGGCGCAATACGTTTTCTCCTTCTCTTGCGCACGATTTCCCAAGAAAATAGCCTGCGTCGCAGACGCTCTAAACCTTCTATACAAATTATTTAGACGAGTGCGCGGGCCAGCTGTAACGCAGGCTACCGAGAAAACTCAACGGAAATGGACTAAAAAACTGTCAATGTTATTGTTAATGTTATTGTAAAAAAAACAAACAAACAAATCGACAACAATTTTCCATGGTCTGTACTCTTATCGACCATAAAAATGATGTCAAGAAATGTTCAAAACTTTGCAGTGGAACTATTTCTATGTTCGATAACAGTACAGACCATGGAAAATTGCTACTAAACGTAAAGGTATGTAAACGAAATTTGCGTAAAGCAGACACTTGACAAAAGCACAAGTTTGCCCACCTTATAAGTGCATCTTGAAATTCCATAATCTCCTAATTTGACAGTTAGATCAGGGAACACGAGGCAGTTTCGAGCGGCGAGATCACTGGAATAAAAAGAGACATTCTTCGGTTAAACATAATTAAGGAATAATACTCGGTCAGAAGACACCCAAAAAGCATTGCTATCTATAAGCGTTCACAAAGAGGGGCGCTTAAAATGCCCGGCAAATATTTATAGAGAAGTGTTCCAGATTAAGTCCAGTTTGCCAAGGTCTATGAGAGCACCATCTTGAGTCACAACAGGGCCATACAACCAAAAAGTTTAAAACGGTTTTTGCAACTCAAGGAGACTCAAGACTAAATAAGCAGGAATAAATTTTATGTCATCACAATTGACGCTCGGAGTGAGAAACTAACACGTCACCACTGGAGCCCTTACGTCAACAGCCTGTATCTATATCTGTGCTACCAAGCGCGCTGGAAAAAGTAAACTGCTTAGAGAAAGTCGAGGGCAAAGTTATCATCAGTATGCTCTTATGGAGTTTATCTAGGATTACTGCTATGCGGGCTTATGCCCCATTTATATGGAGAAACGTTGTTTTAAGAAAAAGTGTCACCCTCCCAGCAAAGGCAACTTTAGCAAGCGTTTATATGAGAAAAACTTTGACCTGGGTGATAGGGTAACCCTTCCTGTGAAATTTGCTCTTAAACCCCGGCTATCTTTAACCCCCTTGCTAACCCTCGCTTCTTGTAAACAGGCCCTTAGTCTTGCTTGTGAAGTTAGAAGAGCATACCTGTGATAAAAATAATTGGCATGCAAACAGTGGAGGCCAGAAGCGATATCTATAGACATGCGTAATGGCAGAGGAACTCCTTCACGTTTTTTATTGTACCGTTGCTCCAAAAGGAACTTCTTGAGGTCTCCCTATTGAAAAATAAAAAAATAAGCGAAACAAAACTTAACAGAACGAAAATTGAATAAATGAATCACGAGAAGTTTCAGCTACAGTGGAACCTCGATTTAAGAGCCAAGGGACTGATAAAATTTGTTCGCTATAACGAAGTTTCGTTATATCGATGTTATTTTTCATATTTTACCATTATTAGGGTAAAAAAAATCGTTCGTTATATCGAGGACTTCGTTATATAGAGGTTCGTTATATCGAGGTTCCACTGTAGCACTTACAAATAAAACAACAACAAAAATGAAGATGACAGAACGAGAAGAAAGACTTAGGAAACTAAATATGCGGATTTAAAGAGCGGCTCCCTCACCAATCGGTGGCAACAGTGTCAATCATTTCAGTGTGAAATAAAGATCAGCCTACTTTGTAATTATTATGCAATTTAGGTAAAGTTTAAACTCGAGACAATGCTGGCCAGCTGTCTCTCCCTAGAATTCACAGGGGCGGCCGTGGGCCTTTTTACGGCTGTCATGTTGAGGTCATCTCATTTCGCTTGTGTTGCATTACGCGTACGTTCCCTTGTGTTTATTTTTGCTCCCTTCCCAGTCCTCCCTTTGGTAAGCATTCGGTAAGTATATTTAGTTACCACTGGTTACCAGTGTGACGGTGCCTGGGTGGATGCCACTCACAGGGTTGTCATAGTTACCCGCTGCACTCGGCTGCAGTTCTGGGCTCCACCAGCTTCTCAGGAGCCTCCCACCCCTCGGCCCCGCCCCATGCTCATCTATTGTTGACGAGTTTAATTGGTTTTAGACGATAAATAAAAGAGTATCAATCGACCCAATAAAGTTAATTCAAGCAAAGATTGACGAGTGAGGATACGAGACACGAATATTAAGCAGCCCCTTGAAACCCTTTAATGCCAAACCCAAAAAGATATCGCATACTGGAATGAAGTTAAGCAAATGGTACACGCAGCCTTATTGTCACTTACGAGTACTTTCGCAAGTTTCATAGCGGATAAGGACGCGTACAGTGTAATTAATATTATAAACAAAATGAGCCAACACAGCCCTTTTAACTCACCACTGGAGTATGCTCTAAGATAAAAAGCCAAGGTTCTTGTTCTGTGGCTTGGCCTAAGACACTCAATACATTCTTATGTTCCACATGTCTGTGGAGTAAAACAACAAAAAATGATCACACAGGAGTTATGTGCTCTGGCCATTTCTTTCACTAGCGACTTGATTCAATAATGTTCAAAAAAGGAAAGTAAATTCGTTACAACTGGGAGTAAAATCCACATTTTAAGCGGGAGGCACTTGACAAATAGAAAATACAGAAAAATGCAGAGAATTAATCAATTGTGGCATGAGTCGTGTGTGGTTTGTAAAACAGTATTTGTATATCGAATAGTGTGGCAACGATTTGATAATAAGTAGAAATAATTTCCGTCAGCATTATTGGAGACTAGTAAACTGCGGTCTCCGACACATCAAGATAACATGAAAAGCCTAGAGAATCTAGAAAACTGACACTTAAATCGGCACTCATAATCTCCGATTCATTGCTGAAAAATACTAGGCCACTAATGTCAAGCGTTCCTTTTACTATATTATAGAGACTTTTTATGTCTCAAAGCGACGTCAGAAACTGACGGAAAAAAGGAGCTTTCCGTATGAAGACAACATTAAGTTATATAAATACATTCAGATACAGACCTAAATATGTCCATTTCTTTTCTAAAAATTTGTTTCATTTGTGAATCAGGGTTTCTTCTTAATTCCTATAGAGGGGAAAGGAATAATTTTTAAGTAAAATAAACTCATTGCACTTTAGATAATGTACTGAGGGTGGTTCTTTCGTTCTTGCTCTTGAGTTTCTGGAACGAAGCCCTAAAGGTGTCACAATTCAAATGAAAGCTACAAAGCAGTACTTTTCTGTCTGCTGTTTATTATGCTATATCCAACTTTTGAGTCTGTGGACAAAATCATAAAGTGTGACCATTCAAATGAAAGCTACATTGTACCAAGCTGTACTTTCCTGTGGTGCTGTTTATATAGTGGACGAAATCCTATGAAGTATGACCATTCAAATGAAAGCAACTGAGCGGCACTTTCTTGTGGTACTGATTGTTATGCTGTGCAAGGTGATTCTAACTTTTGCGACTGTGAATGAAATCCCAAAGTGAGCCCATTCAAATGAAAGAGCTGATAAGTACTTTCCTGTGGTACTGTTTATTACGCTGTACAAGGTATCTCTAATCGCTGCGTCTGTATATGAAAACCCAGGCCCAGGCTACTTCTCCATCACTTTTACATCAATTGCGCATGGGCATGTAAACGAGTGAGTTATCACATTTCTCACGTGGCGTGTCTATGGGAGTAAAACGTTAACTTACTTTAATCACCACTTTCGTCCTTCTCCAACCAGCCTTTATTCGGAAAGCGTCTCCTTCGAACACCTGAAAGAAATACGAACTTTATGTTATAAAATCACAAATTTTAAGCGCAGCCTTGCAGGAATGTTCAGTACTTCGCCCCAAGTTTCGGGAAAAAACGTCAGCAAAGTTATACGTTTGATCAGCAAAACAGCAAACTCTGTATTTTTTTGCACATTTTTCACGTACATGAATACCATGTGTACTCGGGCACAAAAGTGGGTACCGGGTTCCAGTGTGCACACAATATTTGAAAGTTGCGGGCAGTCCACAGCTCTGTTCTCACTGCTAAGTTCATGTTTCAAAATGGAGTCTGACAGGGCGAAATGGAGTAACTATGTACACAGTCACATATCGGGTACTCAAAGTGTGAACAAAACACCATTATGTGCCGGTACCCAGGCACTGGTTCTAGAGAACCAAGTGTGGACAGTCCCTTACATTACGTTACCACCAACCTTTCCAAACCATCCGGTACCAAGTTCCGTCCCAAAGACTAAACGATCCCGCGGAAACATGCTTTTATAAGCATGACTGTAATCTGTAAAAAGATGAGCATGCTAGCTGAGTATTTCAAACTTGATTGACTGTGACGATGCATGCAGATGGCGCGCGCTGCCGAACCCCGAGTCTTCAACAATAATTAAGAAAAAAATTAGCAGTCGTCATGTAAATTTACACAAAACTAAGTCAGAAGAAAATTATTTGGCTCGATCTCCGCCGTCTCCTATCTCCGGTCATTGATCTTCCCCGAAGAGAGACGGGGCGATTAATGCGGGCTCATTTTTCCGAACAACGGCTGTTAATCGAGACCAAAGTAAATTTGACGCCAATTAAATCAAGTGAATAGTTTTTAACCAAGAAGATTGTTATCTTAAAAGTTGTTAGTATATCAGTTGGTGTTCTCAATTACGTTCATTAGCGTACTGCATGCTTTCATTACAGGCTTGCATTGAACGACAAATTCTTGGAACGAAATCGCTTAATTTAGCTTAATTTTAGAAGCGCATTAAAATTCTGAAGTCATTCTGGATCTAACAGCATGCATAAAACTAACATGTGAGGAGAAAATTCAAGTCATAGCCCACTGAGCTAATCGGGAAAGAGAAAAAACTGTCGAGCATAAGCAGTGTTTTTGTTACCTCTGCGTCCTGCGTCCCTGACGCATAAAATCCCTAAAGACGCAAAATAATCCATGGCCAGCGTCAAAGATAGATCGATCGAGCTGAACATGTGTTTTAGTAGAAATATCCTGTTCGTTTAATTCACTTCTGTGTCAGTTATTATGGCTGTTGTTTAACGATGTATATTTCTTTCAGTCTTTGTTGTGCTTCAAATAGAAGGACTATATTTTAATTTCAGTATTCTGTAACACAGAGTTTTGGAGTCTGTCTTCAGATTTACTGTCTGGTTACGTAAAGGCCCAAACATTTTCAATTTCGGACTCCTTTTTTTTTTAACTTGGACTCGCTGGTTCTGGACTGGGACTCATGATTTTTCACAAGATGAGAGTTAGGACTCACCATAACTATTTATAACAAAATCAATGGCATAAGGGGTACTGAATTTTCGACGCTGGGATGCGACCACACCTGCTCCAAATACGCATTCATCGAGTCGTTACTGCGAAGTTTATACACAACCAACCACCGCAAAGTGGCAATCTTTCATAACAGCCATACCTTTAACTCCATCTTTATTTGAGTCCTCTCCAAGGGATCTGTATCCAAGAACTGTGACAGAGCCATCTGTTTTATCTGCTACACTTTCCGTCAGTGGGTTACTGAAGCCCATTATAAAGCCATTGTTTTGAACTGTGTTGTCTGCTTCATCTCTCATAGTGCGGTAACGACCGCGCATTGAAGCGAGCTGAAAATTAAAGAACATCTGGGTTACAAACCTGAACTAGTACCATGAGTTTCCTTTTTAACCATTTTGCTCCCAAAAGTGGCCACAGTCAAAATCCAACAACATTTACTCATTTCGTTTCGTGAAATGCTAGAAAATAAATAACACCACTTCAAAGTACTGCAAAAAAGGTTTCATTCGAATGGTCACACCATATGATATCGTCCACAGACTGAAAAGTTATTAGAGACACCTTAGGAGACTTCATCATTATCTATACTAGAATTATGAAGCTGACTCATTAGGGCCATTTATACGAGGAAAAATAAGACGCGTCTTATGTAAGACGCGTCTTAAATAAGACGCGAACTTTCCGTATAAACGGCACATTTCGTCTAAAATAAGACGCGACTTAGCTAAGACGCGTCTTAGCTAAGACGAGAAAAACAAACCTTCGCGTCTTACGTAAGACGCAAACGCATGGTACGCATGCGTAAATTTTTGGCGAGAAAATTTTCGCGCCTTGTTGGTTGCCGTTGCTACGGGCAACATTCACATGAAAACGAGTCAAGAACAGATATAAGACGCGAACCATTTATACGAGCTGTTCTCGTCTTAGATAAGACATGCTCGTATAAATGGGACAGTTCGCGTCTTATTTAAGACGCGTCTCCTCGTATAAATGGCCCTACTGATGTCCAAAACGCTTTTGAAGGACAAGAACAATGAAGAAAGAAAGACAAACAGGAAACCTCAAAGACAAGAAAAAAAGATGGTGCGAGCAAACCACAGTCAGTGGTTTTGGATCATTGTTTCCAAAATAAAATAAAATAAAATTTAAGATAACGACGTCAGCGAAAACATGACTTGAAAAGCAAATTGCTTTAAAAACTTCAACGCGATTATTCAAACTCGCTCAATTTGTAATATTGGTTAATCTTAGGACTCAAGGTAAGGGTTTAAAAGAGGTTTCTATATATACCAACACATTCGTTGGATGTTTAACTGGGACTAAATCCTGATGAGAATGACCCTTTAATGACCAAACCGAGGCCTGAAGGGTCGAGAAAAATTATTTTCAAGTTTGACCCCCCAACTTTCCCTCTTTTCTATAAGGGTCTGGCTGAGACGGTCCCTAAAATTACTTGAGGGCCTAGATTAGCCACCACCCTTGAATCATTTTTGCAGTCAACAGGCCATTCTACAGTTGTGTGCTTAGTGACCTGGCCTTTAAATAGAAGCGAGGCTGAAGGTTCCCTTGTTCTGTTACAAACCTGTTCAAACATGTCCAAACCTGTTCATGGTCATGTTCCGAAGGGCTTGTTAGAATAAGAATAACACGATTTCCACACGAAAAGCGATGGGGACCTTAAGCAAAGACGACGACGACGGCAGTGAAAACGACGGTAAAAAAATGAATTTGCTTTCTTTCAAACTTAATCGCGTCTATCTGGATCCGCTCAGTATGTCAAATGCAGGCGACTTTTCCTGGAGTTGAATTCCTAAGGATTTTATACAGGCTCGAAAACATGAAGGGAAATTCGTCGTAGTATGTCCAAGTCCTCCTTAAAGCGTCAAATTAGGAGGTTTCACGTCGTAGTCACGTGCAGTGGACGTCAAAGAAATGTACTAAAAAGCGTGATGCACGTGCAGAGCTGTTGTTTTGATCATTAAAGCTATTGTTTTTCTTGAAGTCGTCGTTGTGGTCGTCGTGGTGGTTGCTTAAGCTTCCTAATAATAGCCGGAGATAACAGCCGACATTTCATGACGCCACCACTGGTTTCCCCGCGAAATGACGTCTGAGAAACGACTGCAGAAATTCCCTGATACTGATGACTCGTCACTACCAAGATCTAAGTAGAGCTTCTGATTGGTTGAGGCAAATTTCCCATGCAGCACGACCACTCAGAAGCACTACCCAGATCTGGGTAGCGACACGTCATCCGTATGGAATCTCTGCGGTCGTTGCTTAGGAAAGTGGTCATTTCGGGGGGAAACCAGTCGTGGCGTCACAAAATGTCGGCTGTTTTCGAAAGGTTTGTAACAATGAAAACAAAGTCACCTTCAGCCTTGCTTCCACTCAAAGGCCTGGACGCTGAGCACTAACTTTGAAATGGATAGATAGATAGTTTATTAAAATATCGAACATGGCAGTCCGTAGACTGAATTGCGTTACAATTACTTAAAACTAAGATTAAATAAATTCCAAAAATATAAAAACTAATTGAAATTATAACAAAAAACATTTCTACAAAAATGCGAAAAACTCTCTATATATAACTAGGTACAAAATGAGATTGTCCTCCTAATTATACCTACGCTTAATTCTGAGTCGAATAAAACATCGAACGAATCGTGCCAAAGAAAAAGGATTAGAAAACAAAAAACTACCACGCAAAGTCCTTATCTTTCAGAAGAGGTTTCATCTTCGTTTTCGGAATAATCAAACTATCAGAATTCTTTGATAAACTCAGAAAAATAACTCAAAGGTTTAAAACCATTAAATCACGAAAATAAAATTACGCCGACGAAAATTTTGTAATTTCTGTCCACGATATCTGGCTTTTTCCCAAAATGAAAAAATGCACCTGACAAGTAATGTTTGGAATGATTGAAAGACTGTACAAGAACACGTTACGTGCATGATAGTGTCATAGGTCACAAAATCAAACAAAAATAACATTAACGTACTACTTAAATTGCTTTTTAAATATCAATAGTAAAAGGTCTTTGAAAATACAGTGTGTGACATCTCTTCGATTAGATACATAAGATCCATCTATTTCGTATACTCGAAATATTTAATCGTTTCTTTTTTGTACCAAAAACTTTTTAAGAAAAAATTAGTTACGGAAATTTTTTAGAAACACACCATAATAGGCATCCACGTTTATCAAGGAAATATGCTCACACGCTTAATTTCGCCTTTCAAAGCAGACAGAAAGGAAACGTGAATGTCAGTATTTAGACATAAAAACGCCACAACTTAAAGCCATACTTATCACTGTTAATTAAAGTGGTTTCTTTTTTCGATCCTTTTACCAAAGATAATCGCAGTATTGGAGCACTACAGAACATGTATGATTTGCACATTTACAGCCGGCACAAGCGATGTTCTTTTTTTTTAATTTAAAGGCATTAAAGTCAACAATTTCGAAGACGTTTGCACGGGAGAAGGAAATACCTATTTGTCAATTATGCAACAGTATCACATTCAAAGTAGTTAGTCTTCGTTCCGACGTTAACATGGACCTACAAATTTAAGGACCTGTTTTGGAAGTGTCCTCAACAAGTAAAGCCACCTACGGATTTGGTAACTGGAATGTTTTTGAATTTAAAACATAAAACAGCCATGAAAATGTGGAACTTATAAAAATATGTACAAAAAACAGAGCATCGGCTCGCGCGATCTGTCACCTTTTACATCATAATAATGAATTATTCCGCTCTGTCGGCCTTTCCGTGATGAAAAGTGCATGTATAATTATCACGAAAAAAATCTTCTTATAGAATATAAAGCGTACAAGAAGAGGTTTTTAACGTACCTTATACATAACTCGCGCGATTCTTTGTATAGTGTATTGGCCTTTTTCATTCTACAACAGCGAAGGGTCTCTGGTAAGCTAACCTTACCACGATGATCAGTAAAAAAACCGACACATAAACCTCGTTTTCTCTGGAATTTCATCTAGAAAGCGACGTAGATCTTGTCGACAACGAAAACCCATAACTCTAATAACTTGGCCACAAGCAACACTTGTTTTCTTATCTGTTCAGTATATGAAGAACAGTGATTCTTCCGGAAGCGTGAGCAACGAAACCAAAACAGCATTAGGGATGAAAAGGAACAAGCGACTTGATCAACCCGATAGCGAAAGTTCCAAACAATAGCTTCATGCTGCTAGCTTCATACAATGCAAATTTATTGGCTACAGTTCAGTTAAAAAGTGACCAGGTCGTATTTGTTTTGTGATTTGCACCTTACGTGGTTTACATTCCAGGGCACAAAACAATGCACCCCTGGTAACTAAGGACCCCGTATATAAATCAACATAAAATTCTTCTTTTTCACTTCTCTTTTTTTTTTTTTTTTTACAAATTTCCCACTCTTTTCAGAGGGTTTTGCTTGGCGTGTCTCAGCACTTCAGAACGTTTTCAATTGGCTCATCTAATCTAGGTCACCTTAGGTTAACACTAAAACAAATTTCGCGGGCAAACACTATGCACCGAAGTTTTTATAACGTGAGACAGTACAGGTTTAGTTGTTTACAAAGTACCTATAACATTAATAATAATAATAAAAAAAAACTCTTAAAATAAAACACCTTCACACACTATTTCTGGCATTCTAAAAATACCAGTTGAAAGAAGTTGTCAAGATCAGATACGTGGCTTTTGCGACTTTTCCAAAAGATAAAATAATGTCAATTTATGTGTAATGTATTTTAAATACTTCAAGATGAAATTCAATGTCAATCACATTAATCATTCTGGATCCGAGAGAGAATTCGATATTTTTCGGGGATTTAGAATGTCTGGGACGCAGGCTACAAAGGTCTGCCAACATTGCTTTTTTGCATTTAAAAGATAAGACTTCCAAAGCTTCTAAGATAATACAGTACATGTAAATTTTCTGTCCATTTCCTCAATCACGATGCCCATTAGTTTCACTTTTGTCATTTTTATCAACTGACGTGATACAACTCACTTTTACTCTGAAGATGACTACCGTACAGGTTGTCGAAACGTCAGTCAATATCACCAACAACAGTCCTATTTAGGACTACGTTCACCCGGACGATCATACTCAACCTACTTACATTAGTTAGTTACTTTGGGGTCGGTTATTTAAACGAAGTCTAACTTAGACGCGGTTTAGGGAATCTTTGGACCTCCAGATCTCTTCCTTAGTGGGTTATTTCAAGAAGACAAAATGTTTTTTCCTTCTACACTGTATGCTTTCATGAAACTGATCATGATGAATGGCGCTTACTTAAAAAAGTTCGGCAAACTGAAAATGGCTTAGAACGAGGTTTTGTTAAACACTGGCTAAACTGTGTTTAAATAACTGGCCCTTAGAGTCCGAAAGGTTTTCAATAGGCACTAAAGTTCTTATCTCGTCTGAACTCTGAAGGAATTTTTTGGGTCACACAAACAGACTGAATTTACATATTTCAGTTTTTATGAAGGGCATTTGAAAATTTGCTTTAATTCAATACTGAAGTGAACTTAAGAGTAATCAACAAATTAATATGCACCATCAATTATTCTTTTGTTCGCAGTTGCTCTTCCAACCACTATAGAATTTATTAACATTTTCAGATTCTATTCCATCTGGGGTGATGATATTCTCTGCATATATATACCAGAAAATCTTGCGCGAAATATTGGTAATTTTTATGAGTACACAAAAATTAAATAGACTCATAGAGATTTGGGGGGTACATAGAATTCAATGCAAGACTCTTCTAGCTTTTAAACTTCAGACTTCATTTGGACGAACATTATTACCCCATCCCCCTCCAAGGCTGTGCTCAAGCAGAACCCGATGGCCCGTGGCACCTAACTTTTGTTCTCAGGCGACTAGAAAATCATTGCTTTTTCATAGAAACCATATGCTGGGCACACTGGATTTCACAAGTTCAGAGCACTGGGCTCCCTTCAATTTTTCTTAGAACACAGCCTTGCCCCTGCCTCCTTCCCTCATCAAAGTACCTTTTGGAATTGTGCTTCAACCCAAACTCACGTTCATGTTGTTTTTTACAAGTAAAAGGCTTTCGAGGGGGCAATAAGAGGCAGACTTGAGGCAAGAGGCAGCATCACTCCTTCCAGAAAAAGCAAGAAGCCGTACATTTTTCAGAAGGAATAAACAAGAGGATTCTTTACAATCTAAGGTTACAATGTTTATACCACATTTCTTGGCAGTGGTGGAGCCTTCACAGCGGTCGAACGAGTGAAATTTGCAAAAGTTAAGCAAAATACTTCAAAGTTAAGGTTGCTACTTTCACTATCGAAAGTTTAAGGTAATACCAACATCCTGTTAGTTTACTAAACTACTAAAAATGTTCTAAGTGATTGAAAACCAATGCTGACATTATTATCGGCACCATTTTCAAACATGATTCTCTTTTAGCGCGAAGCGTTTCCAGCAAAAGAAGCTCAAAATTTTGAGAAAAATGGGAAGATAGTTATGTTGACTAACTGATTTATACACCTTTGCTCATTATTCTCTAACTGGTAAATGAAATCGCAGCAATAAAAAACAAAAATAACGATTTAGACGTTTGACCGCGGTGGTGGTGGAGCCAGGGGAGGGGCCTGGGCACCCCACCCCCTTTTGTTTTTACACTAAATGGAGGCCTGAAGGGCTGAAAAAATTATTTTTTGAGACTGGGCCCTCGCCCTTTATATCAGCCCCCCCCCCTCCCCCTCACCCCTTATCGGAAGGTCTGGATCCACTACGGCATGCACACGCAATCATCAAAGAAACCGCTCTAAGACAGTGCGATATTACTAGTGTGTATTTTTAAGGAAGTGTGTTAGATACAAAAATGTACTTGTAACAAACTTAACCCTATATGTGTAAGTCCCAAGAGTGACCAACATCAATTTTCTCCTAACAACATTCATCATCAAGAGAAAAGATAATGGAATAAATAATACATTGATCTGTTATCACATTCTCTCCACCATATTCTTTGAGGAAATGTATGGACATCAGTCTAGAGAATTTATATGTGGATTTTGGGTCTTAAAGGGTTCACTCATGAAAACATTTAAATATGCAACAAGGACCTCACTAGCTTTTGCATTCCAGCAATGAAAAATTACATTTATTGCAACCTAGCCACATAAGCAATAAACAAGTGACAAAAATGATTATTAATAATTAATAATTCTAATGCAGGGTGTTCATTAGGCATCGAGGATCAGAGAATTCTCCGTTTACTACACTGAACTCTCCAGCCAATGTTCCGTAGCCTAAAATGGTTTTTTATCCGGAGGTGGAGTTGCTTTCAAAATATTCTCCGGTGATGTACATCTTTCTCCTGCTACTAGAATTCTTAATTAAAACCCTGCTAATGAAATTAATTTATTATCGTACAATGGCAAGGAACATATGCATACCTTGGATATCCAGACTGCTCCTGAGTTTCTTTTGAAATAATGGTAAATAAACACTGCTGTCACTACCATGGAGAAAACGGCAGCTAGCAAAATCATGGCTATGAGTGTAGCTGAGTTTGAAGTGTCGCTCACACTTGCACTCCCCACAGCAGCTGCTGATGGAGAATATGTAGAGTTGCTTGAAGTAACTATCATTCTGTCAGTCTATATTTGAAACAAAAAGCAAAGTTACTCAGTTGAACAAGCAAATCTATTTAATAAGGTTAATATTATTAGAATGCTTGAGGTTTTACAGTGAATTGTATCACAATTAAATGAAACCAGTTTATATGCACTTAATTGTTCATCTTAGGAAATTAAAGGGTCCACCTGAAAAGAGAGAGCTTGCAAAAAAGTATTTAAAGAATGGCAGGCACTGACTTTAGATGTCTGTTGGGTGCTTGACTTATATGACTGAGATGTCTGTAAGACAGTGTTGACTGCATCCCAGCTTGATTGCATTAAGTCAAAAGATGTCAAAATTTCACACTCAAGTAAAATTCTACTTGCTCTTTAATATTACTCCAAGACAGAGAACTTTTTTTAAAAAACTTTTAAACCCCCTTGTGTATATTTTCAACCAACTAAATGAATATTGAAAAAGAGATAATGATTGCAATAGCTTCAGCTCATTTGAGAGTGGTTTTATCCAGCCTATACATGGTTGCCCCAGATGTAAGATCCTGGCAATTTGGTTGTCACACTAATATTGTGCACATCAAGTGTTTTTCATGTCACAGTCACATCAGGTGATTTGGTTGTTTAACATACTTTGAGATGACTTAGAAGATCAAGGCAATCAGGACAGTTACACAATTATCATAATAACAATAATAAAATAATGATTAAAAATAAAAACAACATTACTTTAATTTCTATAGCATTAAGATGTATTATATTTTTCAGACATGGAATTTTAATTTTCTGACTACTGTACAGTCAAACCTGTGTCTAACAATCACCCTTGGGAAATGGCCAGGTGACCACTACATACAGTGTAAAGGTAATTCCTTTAAACTCTACTGGATGTTGATGAATAACATTTTTAAGTGAAAATAAAAATGAATTCTATAGTTACAATTTATTGACAATAGCAACTAACAGCAACACATTAAATACACTATAAAAGACCCCTAAAATGCTGAGATGTTCCGCTTTTGAGTTTCTGATTAAATTATCCGCAGAAAAGGCATTCTACAGACACATTTACGGATTTCACAAAGAGAAGTTATTTTGTTTTAGATTTTAGGGCTTAAGGGGCCCAAATTGAAGCTTGTCATCGACTTTGTTCGGATGGACTAAGCAAATTCAAGTCTTTCACAGTTTCAGTTGCTCTGCAAGCCTAACTGCCCATGCTACTGTCTTGACAGCTGTAATGTAATGTAAACCTCTAAATTATATTTCCCCTGACCTTGCAATTTTTTTTTTTTCACATTTCCTCCAGCTTCTTTTCCTGGCCACGGATATTCTTCATTTCTGATATATTTACTTTTCACAACATCCACATTTTTAACAAGCTTTGGGATGTACAAATCGATCCACTTCGGACCTTTTTTTCCAAAAGAATAATGTCTTTTTTTATAATCGTTATGAAACTGTGAGGCGACCTGAACTTTTCACTAACTCTGGCAAGAACTAAGAGTTTCCTTGACAATCCACTGACTTTTTCCTGCTGACCTTGAAACAGTTTGCCTTCCTCTGACCTTTCACTGACCGTGAAAGGGAAAAATCTCTGGATATAATTCATGATAGCAGTCACATGTGTGTGTCTTTGTTTACAGACATTAAACAGTCTGCTTTATTCTCCATAATTTTTTAGAGAAATTTTAGGATGATTTTTTTTTTAGTAAAAGAGTTTGAAATTCACGGATTTAAGCCTGTTCGTTATTTCTTTTATATTTACCTTTGAGTTACGAAGTTAGTCGTGCGTATATGTACAGAACAAAAATCATTTGGGCATGAAATAAACAACCCTGTAACATTTTGTAATTTACATCTACCGAGATCTTGTGGTGCTTTAAAAACATTACTGAAAATTGTTTACTAAACCGCAGACGAACAATCGATGAAAAATTTAAGATCTCATAATAAAAACATTCAGATGAAGCCATCTTTTGACCCTTTTCGTGTACAATGGTCGTCAAGTAGGGGACGTGACAGCATCTTAATTCTCGTGCAATCTTTTCGCACGTACGTGCCGCCATTTTCGATTCAAAACTTACTAACTCATTAACAGCCTACGTATATTGCGCAAAGAGGCATTCGAGAGTTAAAAGTAAAGGAACTTGAAATTCGCGACCGAATATTACCAAAAATTCACAAATATAAGCTTACCTGACCGTTGATCTGCGCTTTACGATGCGTATCGATTCCACCCCCAGCACTTCCCACTTGAAAACATTTCGCGTTTGCTTGTACCCCTTCTTTAACTATTGCATCCCTCCACCTTACATCGAAATATGTGCGGTTTTGCACAAGGTTTAGCTGGTCATACACAGTGAATCTTTCTCCTGTAAAGGCGAAATTCGGAAGTAAAGACTCTGAAAGCAGTAAACCCGTCTAAACGATTGAAATTTCGACATGAACGAGAGCAAGAGTTAAACATTAGTTGGTATCAAATTGCAATAAAGTGAAAAGTAAACATGTCAATTGAGATGTAGGACAGAAAGTGAAATGATTAGATCAGCATTTAGTGGCCCAGAGATTTCGAAGAAAATTGATCGAATGTCCAACACGAAATCTCTAGAACTGTTTCTCATGCATTGAGTTGCTTTCCCCACTCAGAAAGTTGTATAAAATTCAGCAAACAACCCATTTCATTTTTTTACTTCCCGAATAACATTTTCACAACGGTATTGATGAGAAGGAAGTACTTTTGCGGCAGGAGTTTTACCGTCTTGGATTTCCGCCAGAAAGCCATTTATTTCTTAAAAAAATTTTTTTTTTGAACAAAATTGATCCGCGCGCGTTGGGTTTATGAATAAGAGACGTCTACAAGAAGTAAAAGACACTCGATCGAGCAAAAACAAAGCAATCTCTACTTAAATAACAACCTGGAAGATTTTTAAAATCTTGGAAAGAAAGCTTATTCCATAAACAAAAGTTTTCGATTAATCACGTTTTCACCCTTCATCAACGCATAAGCGTAAGCTTCATTTTCTGGCGTGACGCAAAAAAACGTGTTTCTACGATTGCCACGCAGACGAATTTTCAACAGCTTCTTCAAAATCAGAAAGCTCCGCTATTTCCAATCTTTAACTAAATCAATCAAAAGTAATTATGGATGATTTTCTTTGCAAATCAATAAACTTACCGAAAATTCGTTGGCAAAACGTACCGTCCATTTCTGCCACTGTCTCTCTATTATCTGTCACGCGCTCGTGGTTTTGTCGCTTTCTTTGCAGAAACCTGATTGACTTGCTAAACAAGACCCGCCTTTTTTGTGCAAAAACAACGCATCACCTAGATTGTAATCTCCTTTTTCCGGAATAAAGAATTCTCTTCCCTTGAGAATAGAAAAGTCAATTAGGCATTTTGAGATAATTTCCGTGATTTTTTTTACTGCTGGAGAAAAACGGTCATATTCGCGCGCAACTGATAACCGTCGCCTTTGGATCAAAACAAATGCTACGTGACAAGTTCTCTGACAGGTGCTCTTTCAACTACAAACGCGCTAAACCGACTTTTAGGTAACGTCATTTCTTCAAAAGAAAAACCCTCTCTGGAACAAATTTCGCAAGACGAAATAGAAAATAATTTCTAATTCAGCTTTGATTTTGCATTTTCGCTTTATTTCCCCTTTGCATTTTAAAGTCCTAGTCGGGAAAACCTTTTCAAAATACGAAATATTGCCCGCGGAAACGGAACACAGTCCAATATTGTTTATAATATCAAGGTTAGGTCAAAGTTGAGGTTCCGCCGTCGGAGAAAGAAACGTGATTTTTTCACGAGAAAATATTGGAGCACAGTTAACGACGAATAAACACGAAGGAATGCGTACGTATTTCGGAACTGCTTTATCGAGGACATAACATACCAGACATACATGTTGTGGTTCAATTTTATCCTTGTTTTAAAGTTTATTTTCCTTTGTAATTTGGGTATGCTAATGTTGGTAATGAGTTTGAAGCAAAAGAGAAGAAATTTCAACCAAGGATGGTTCATTTACAACTTAGCCCGTTTCAAACGTCGTGCTACTGCCGTGCCAAACTCAAAAATTCGATTCTACCACGGCAGTAGCGCGACGTAATTGAAACCAAGTCGTGCTACTGCCGTGTACTACGCGGCAGTAGCCCGCTGGATTTTTTCTATTGTTTTTAGGCTTAAAAACACTAAAAAAATAATGCTACAGTTAAACGCGTACGTTGCAAATGAATCCACCCCACCAAGGATAAAATTGAACAAAAACATACACATTCCTTCTGACATACATAACATACATTATACTGATATGCATGAGACAAGTGTTCTCTCTCATTTTTTCACTGCTGTATGCCATAGTATAAAGTGAAATTATTTCTTTGCTTTCCGCTTTGAGAGCACAGTACCAGCACCCTGGTATGACTGCAAAAAAAGCAATCGTGAAAATTTCGTAGCTTTAATAAAGATAAACTGATCATGATACACCCAGTATCCTCTCTCTTGACCCTCAGCTATTTCAGGGTCGGCTATGGAACACGAAATAATTTTGCCAATATTCCAAGCTCCCCCAAATTCATTCTCCTTAATAGATCCAAACCACAAGGAAAGTCTGTAGAACACTGTATGCTTCACTAAAATCATTTGTTTCTAAGGCTAAATCAGTATATTGCCCATGAAAAGCCCCTGTATACAATATCTCCAGAACATTGGGCAACCCCCCTCTCGGCAGCAGAGGCGCCCGCTGGGTACAGTGGGTATCCCTATAAAAATAGCAGATGAGGGGTTTCTTGGTCCCAGGGTTACAATACAAGCCTAGAGAACGTCTTTAAGAAAGGCTAAGGGAGATAAAGAGAGTCACAGAAATCGGTTGATTGGGACAAAGGTCAATGCAAGTTCATTTAGATCCTGAGTGAACTATGAACTAAAAAGGCGGTGGACTCACTACGGCTGAACCTCTCCTTATGGAATTTGGACTCCAACTCGGGTGTCTGACTCTGAAAGAGGTGCCTGGCTAATAAAGAGTCAAAGAAAATGACTGAAGAACCACAAGGACCAACTCTAGGTGTTCGTTTTAGGGAGGTGTCTGCCTTAATTATAGAGAGTCAAAGGAAATGACTGAAGAACAGCAAGGACCAACTTAAAGAGGTGTCTGCCCTATAAAGAGCCTAAGAAAATGACTGGAAAACAGCAAAGGCCAACTCTAGGTGTCCAACTTAAAGAGGTGTCTGCCTTATAAAGAGTCTAAGAAAATGACTGAAAAACAGCAAGGGCCAACTCTAGTTGTCCAACTTAAAGAGGTGTCTGCCTTATAAAGAATCAAAGAAAATAACTGAAGAACAGCAGGGACCAATTCTAGGTGTCTGACTTAGAGAGGTATCTGCCTAAAAGAACAGCAAGGATTAACTCTTGGTGTCCAATTTAGAGAGGTGTCTGTCTTAGAGAGGCCACAAAAACAATTGAAGAAAAAAAAGCACTTACTCTTGCTGACTGTTCAGTAGAGAGGTGTCAGCTGTCTCATGATAGGGTGTCCCGAAAATGACTGAAGATGAACGGCTTATTTCCATTAAACAAGTCAGGCCATTAAAAGAAAGGCCTTCAATCCATCAATGCGCTTAAAAAGCCATATGTTGAACGAACTGGAGAAACCTATTTAGAGGATGGTCTCGTTGTTCCAGGGAAGTTTAGACCTGTTGTTCGTATGGTAATAGGAAAGAAACTAAGGCTAAGTTTACACTACACTGGATAGCCATCTGATACGTGAATCTCCACTTTAGAGATCGGCGCGGTGAGCTTCAC
Organism: Porites rus; assembly: GCA_964035705.1. Lineage (NCBI taxonomy): Eukaryota > Metazoa > Cnidaria > Anthozoa > Scleractinia > Poritidae > Porites > Porites rus. Next base: position 14,014,334 of record OZ037997.1, on the reverse strand, counting down.
TCGGTGGCGGAAATCGCACCGCGACAACGAAGATTCAATCAGATGCCTCCTCGTTTGAACAGATGTCTCCTCGTTTCTCCCGATGACAGCTGAACTTCACGCTAGCTTCTAAATGGCTCCAGATGAGAATAGGCAGCGATTCAAACGACACAACACAAACACAAGGTAAGTGATTTTCATTTCAAAGCAGTATCTTGGACGTATTTTGTCTGTTTCCATACAGTCCCTTTACGACTCCCGAAGAGTCTGCCATGCTGGCAATAGCCCCCCTGCGTTCTAAATAATTTGATGCTGATAAAAAAAAAAAAATATGAAAGAGTAAAAGCCATACTTGTCTTGAAAATACGACGGATTGAACTTGGGGTTCTTATTTACGGTAACTTCAAACGCGAAGTATAACAACTGAGTAAAGCACCATTCGCTGACTTACCTAACCTGTAAGTATTCTCTTACAGCAGATGTTAATCCTTTTGGGAAGAAATTGGGCGCATGTTAATACTGATGTCTTATAAAAACTTACCTTCGTCACCATCTGAGGCCAAACACAATTTTGCAAATCTTTTCGCAGTCGCCATTTTGAAAAAAAGCACTTTTGACGGTTAATTGCAACCTCGTCCCCAGGGTCTTCTCGTTTTCCTGTCTCCGCCATATTGGAAAACCAAAAGACCCTGGGGACGAGGTTGGGGTAGGCTAGATTTCAGCCTCGTTCCAAAGAGTTCAGGTAGGAAGACAACCTCGTTCCCAGGGCTTTTCCCATAAAATTCAATGGGAAAAGCCCTGGGAACAAGGTTGGGAGGAAGAGAGAGAATCGTGGGAATATAGCACCGCTTACCAGGTTATTAAATCGAGGAAATAATTTGAAAACATTTAATTTGTCTTTAATTATCACTTAAAAGCCACTTTTTTGGCACGAGCTAGCTGTTTATTGCCACGTGCGGCGACTGTGCGCAGGGTGAAGAGGGGTGTGAGCCAGTATAAGCTGACCAATGCAGACAGTTTTTTTTTTCCAAATTGTTTTTTGTAAACGGGTAAATGTTTTCTTCCTTTGTAAGTTAGTAGCGTCGTCCGACCGACTCAAATTTTTGGCATTTTCAAAAAAAGAAGAAGAAGAAGAAGAAGTAACGACGTAGCTAAACCATTTTTCTCTTGAAATAATTCTTTCAATCTGAAAAATGAGGATAGTAACAGTGTAGAGAAAACTAGGAACAGAAACAGGAACATTTTTTACAGTATATTGTGCATTTTGTTAATCCAAATATGTAAATGATAACTTTTAACGTCATCCTGGGGTACCAGGGGCGCCTATTCCGAGACTTCTGGTAATTTTTTTCTTAGGTTTTTTTGTTTCAATCCAACCGACCTACCCAATATCAGGAAACGCATTCGACGCTAAACGAAAAAAAAAGGGGATGGCCTTATAAACCAACATTTAAGTATAATTTACCGCCTGGTAGTGTGGCCAAATCAAGACTTTGTTTATAAAACAATCAATTTTGTTTTACTTTGCCAATAATAGTAATTCAAATGATATTTCACAGGGATACTGCTAGAGCCATTATTGCGTCGGAATTTTTAACCAAAAACTTGAGGTAATGATATAATGACTATTTTTACCCCAAGACGAAGCATCTTCAAGAGAGCTTAGTATATGGTTTCTCTTCACTTCTTATAAACTTTATTTCGAAAATGAACGAAAACGAGTTGCAATGTTTTCAATATTTGCTTCTCAGCGTCTCGCGATTGTCATTCCTTGCTGACCTGTTGTTCAATGTCGAATACTTTTATCAATAACTATTAAGGTGTATGGGAAACCAATCAACCACTTTTAAAGTACTGACACGACCATATATCATCAAAGATCGATGGTTAAGTTTTACTGACGGAGCGACTACGGGCACACGATATCAGTGTTAGTCAGTCTTCGCGTCGTTAATCGGGTGAATGCTGAAAAGCAAATACTTCAATGTGAAAGTAACGCCAAAGAGGTTTCATCTGAATTGTCTCACTTTAGTATGCTGTAGGATTTCAACCCCAGGCTCAAACGTTAAAACCACCTTGTACAGCATAATAAACAACATCACAGAAAAGTACTCCTCAGTAGCTTTCATTTGAATGGTCACACTATATGATCTCATATCCACAGAGCTGATCTCATGTTAGAACCCTCTTTGAGAAAAAAAAACAACAACAACAGCAACAAAAAAAACACTACTACTCAAAGAAAATTCAAAGTTGTCTAAGCCACCAGACATATCAGTGATTAAGCTGGGAGTAAAGGCGTTTTTTTTTAAAAATTTGCAATTCTTTAACTGTTCTAGTGATCTCAGCTTTGCCTTGCTTTTGGGCAAAAGTTTGGAAAATTCTTCACTCATATCCACATTTATTAAAACATAGAAATAAAATAACTTAACATGAACATTATTGTTTAACTGTTGTTGTTGATGTTTTCGTTGATAAAAATTGAGAAAGATGTAGAGTACTTGCATCCGGGTTAATTTTAGCGCAAATAATTTATTTTTATCACTAAACTTCATTTTACACCCCCGAATCCACTTCAACTGGCAGACTTTAGTCTCCACTGTGGCCAGTCTCAAAATGGAATCGCCAGAAACCGAAAGACCCTGGGAACGACTTCATCATTTTCGTCACAGAACTATCACCCATTCTTTCTCTGATTGGTTAAAAACTAATCGCCATGGCAACATTTCGTCAATAAACTATTTTAAGCATGCTCTGATTTATTTTCGTAGTTTTTCACGATGTTACCAAAGTTTTACAATAACCATTAATGAGCCGGCATAACTTAGACGATTCTGAGTATCCCTAACCAGCACAAAAACAGGCTGACCACAATCTTGACTTCCCAGTCCTTTCCACGTTTCCTTGAACTTAAAGGCTAATTTATAGAGACAAGCAAAGAAATTTGTTGAATAAACTTTCCATGTATTGATCGCTGTTTCGCACAACCAATCTCTTGTCAGTTAATCAATACTGAGAAAATGACGTTTACACTGCCATGGTGTGGTCTCCAATTGTACATAAAATTGACCGCATGGTTATTTTTCTCATTTTTATCAAGAGAAAGCGAACTTACGGAGCAACTCTGGTCACAACCAATTGCCTTGGAGTATGATTAGGTTGAGTTTTAGTTGCGTTTTCTTTCTGGCCGCTGTAATTTGCATCGCAGCAGATGACATAAATGGGGAGAAAAATAGCGACGCTGTAATTCACCAGGAAAACCTCATGGAAGAGAAAGACATCAAACAGAACCGACTGGCGAACGTTCTTGAGGATTTGCGATCTTTAGATCACCACGACTTGAAGAAAGTGCGCAGGATTTTAATAAAACAGCGAATCCTAAAGAAGCTTAACAAGGCTTTAAGGAAGGAGTCAGGCAAAGGTATTTTGATGAATTTGGCTGCTGCCGATGTGAACAACATTGGAGAAAATGGACAGCTAACTATACATCAGCTGAAGCGACTCTTGGCCCATAGTAAAAAGGCTTCCTCAGAGAAATTAGAAATGGGGTTTCACAAAGCAGACATCAAACAGGAAATGAAGCTTCCTCAAAGTCCTAACCACGATTCAGTTGAGAAGAAAACAGAGGATGTTAAAGCTGAGGGAATATCTGAAAATTCTGAAACAGAGAAATAAGTTTTTTAAAAGGTACAGGTGTAAAGCGAAGTACGGACTAGTGGGAATAAATGAACTTATTAATGACAAGTTGGAATCAAATCGAAGTGAAACGAATTGATACAATGGTACTTGTCCGCAACAATATCTTATAACCGCCATACGATACCACAAGGGGTTCTAAAATTAAAAGTAATTATAAGTGCTAATGAAAAAGTTACAGTTGAAGTAATTTCCTACTATCATCTGCTACAGTAAAACAGCTGTAAAAACCCACAAGGCAACGGTAAGAACCTGCATTTTCCCAAGTTAGCCTAAACAGGTTCTTCCATAAATGGTAATTAGCACAAATTTAAGGCTATGTAGGTTCGTTAATTAGTTCTTATTTTCTGGAGAAAAAATACACTGCTTTGAAGCTAATAAGGGTAATTAGTGGTATTCAGCTTATTCCTTATATAAAGTTTGCATATCATTGCAATGCAGTTGGGAGTGACAAGACACCCCAGTATGTCTCCAAAGAGGATTCTTTATGTTGACTTATCTTATTTGCCCAAAAATACAGATTTTTTTACTTCTGTGTTGTAGGTTAAAAAAAAATAAGAACCTGTTTCACATTTAAGGCTAAACAGGCTTGCATAAAGGGAACCTAACTGGCACATCTTAGCCTAACAGGTTTTTAAAAACCAGGTTCTTAGTTGCTGGTTTTTACTGTAGCGGCTGGGTCAAATACTAGTCGAGTGTAAGGTTTTTCTATTTCTTGGATTTCTTAAGCGCGACAGATATTTCAGTCAAAGTGTACTTTCAAAAACGTTCTAATATCAGGCACTATTTTTCAAAGGGATTTTTTCTCTCATATCCGGCCGCATCTTGGTCACGCGAATGCTGAGAGTAATGCTGTAAGACTAAACTTTGTTTATTATCCAACTTACTCAGTTCCGTGTTTCATTTAACGACTTTTACCACTGCCAGCTTTGTTTGATTCACTTTTATTAACATCAATGTTGACCTATCTTATACGTGGTTATGATTTTTGTCTTCCCAATTACAACCGGTTTATTTTAAACCGTTTACAATATCGCGTCATTCCTTCTAATTCGTTTTCGACCACTTAGATTACGAGAGGGGTAGCATGGGGGCCTTTTACAAACAGTATGTGGTCGGAGAGGAACGATAAAAATTATACAATGTCACTCAGGCTTTGTTCACACTATAGAGTGTTTTAACTCACGTGGCCAGCATATATGCAAATTTATTGGAACAAAAGAAAGCGTTTGCATAAGAAAAGAGTTCAACTCCCACAGGACTGGTTTGGGAAACCAACATGGCCGCCGTTTCATTGTTTTGGGACATCAATATGGCCGCCGTGACGTCATGTGAAAACACTCTATACTGAATAGCTTTTGCGACGGCACGACAACCTTACCGGATCAGTAGGGCTTCTATTCACACGTAAGAACAGTGACTTCTGCGCGTTTTCTGTCACGCGGGCTTTTAATGTTAGTCTTTATTTCATATTTTGCACGCATTGCTCGGCCCCGCCTCGCATAGCCTTGCTAGCTGCAGGCAATGCTTCTGTCATATTATCAGTTTATTAATAAAGTTTGTTGTTGTTGTTGTTGTTGTTGTTGAGCCGCGCCGATTTCTAAAGTTGAGAGTCATATATCGAATAGGTGGTCATAATATACCGGATAGCTTTTTGTGTATAGTGTGCATATAGCAGGCGCGGATCCAGGATTTTTTAGAAGGGGGTGCACCACAAAGGAAAAGCGTAACTGACTGGTAATTAAAAACAAATTTTAAAAGCAAATATTTTTAAATAAGAAGAAGGCCTTTGACTAGGCAATAACATAATGTGAACTGCTGAGAATACATATCATACATATCTGCATATTTTGGGGGAATACCAGTTGTCAGGAGCTCTCTCAGGGGGAGGGGTGCGTACCCCCTGCACCCTCCCGCTAGAACCGGCCCTGCATAGCCTTAGGCTCCACCACTGTTCAACCATTGAGGGGAAAAAATAAGGACCCTGTTAAGATATGAGGATGGCGAAAGCAGCGAAAACGTCGCTTAAGGTACAGAAAAACAGGCAACAAAGGGCAACTTTTGTCTTGCAACATTGCTGCACAACGAGTCGAATAGCGATATTGCGCGTTTTACCACCCACATCAAACCTGTCCTGCAAAAAATCAGGTTGTTAACAGGTTTGACCGTGAGTGGTAAAACGCGCAACATCGCTATTCAACTCGTTTTGCAGCAATGTTGCAAGGCAAGTTGCACGTTTTTTGTTGCCCGTTTTTCTGTACCTTTAAGGCTACGTTTACTTGACATCAAACGCACATTCCACCGGTTAATAACGGGTCCGTTTAGATGTTCCGCTCACACGAAACAACCCTAACCGTACGAACGCCAAAACCGAGGACAATTTTTTAGCCGGTGCGGTCGAACTTTTCACCGAAGCGGTGTCAAACCACGACCGTCCAAATTTTTCAACGACAACGTCGTGGTTGCATGAAGGCGTGGTTACTCAGCTGGAAGACACAATTTTGGTTTTGTCAAAGTAGAGCTCTGACAAGTTCCGTGAGAACAAAGCGCAAAATAATAATGAAGAGTTCCGTGTGAACGACGTGTTTGGTCAAATTCTTCAACCGCTCGAAAATCTCCGTTTTCAAAAAATATCCGTATACGTGTGGACGAGGCCTTAAGCGCGTGGAAACTTGCGCACAGAAGGGTGTAAAGCGTACGAAAACGTGGCAACGCAAGAGTGTACAGCGCGCAAAAAATGGGGAAGAGGTGCATCTACAGCGAGCACAAGGCCTCCCATGTCATGTTTCACCACTCTAACGAAATATTCTGCAGCAAAACAGTTGGTTCTCGTCAAAGAAAATGTTTATTTTACTTTGTGATGTAAAGGCTATTTTCCTAAACTACAGAAAACAGGAAAACTTAAGTTTTGGTAATTCTTTCGTTTCGACAGTTCGAAAAATCAGCAATATAAATATTTTAATACCAAATCTGAAAAAAAAGACAATTTTTCCAAAGCAGTTGATCAAAACTAGCACTGACTTTTCACGAAGTAAAATTGCCCGAACACATCAAGTTTTCAATGGCTATTATTACTTAGGTTGTCACGGCAAACAATGCAACAAGTTTGCGTACACACTTTCTGTCAAAATGCCTACGATAAAGAGTGGTTTTATCTTGAGCATCGACAGCATTGCCAGGCAATGCTTTGTGATTGGCAGAAAATTTTCGCGCTAATTTGTCAACCAATCAAAAGCTTAATCATAATCAAACCCGGATAGCACAAAAGAATTCTCCCGCGCTTGGCCTCCGCTTCATTGGTTTGCTTTGAAACGTGATTGGTTCATTTGACTAGGAGCTAGTGCTATGATTGGCCGAATTACGTCACGCAATTTAAAACCACTCTACGGACTCCAACTTGATTCTACGTATGAACATCAAACTAGAAATAATAAGTACAATTACATGGTCTTCAAAATAATGAAGATGCAACGTGCGAGCTTTCTCGAGAAACAGAGGATTATTACCTAAGTGCTGAAACTAACCTACTTGAAATGAAAACTTTTAAAGAAACGAGATCTTGAGTTTCTTCTCTCTTCTGGTCCGCGTTTCGATGTCCGTCCAGATTACACAGGAGAGCTGGATCGAGAACGGCTCTTGGGGGAAGAAGTCGCCGTTTTGTCGCGTTCTTCATCTTTCTCACGTGACCTGTGAATGACATATGAGGAATGAGGTGTCTAGATTACCAATACCGCGCACTATGGCCGCAATATATACTATACACCAAGAGGGGAGGGGGTGTGCGTTATAATACTAAAAGAATATTATTCTCTTTTTAGTTATTACAAGCCACACGACACGAAAGAAGAAGGATATAATGATAAGGATACTTCTTTTGCGTAACTTCTTGTGTATAGTTTAAAGAACACGTGAGCCATCCAAGTTTTCTAACGCTTTTTCATTCATGAGCTGACTTTTCCAATCTTATGACTATCCTTGAATGAAGAACTGTCAAAATTTTTACGACTGTGAAAGTTTAAGCTTAAGCTCTCAGCAGCGTTTGGATGTGTGGATAAAATCTCTCAGTATGAAAAACTACAAGCTGCAATTTATTAACACTGATCATTTGAATGATCAAATTCAAAAGAAAAACATTTAAAAACCGCTTTAAAGAAAAGAAAAAAAGTTTAGTTGATGGATAGACAAAAAAGGGATGAAAATATTCAGTTGAGGAGAAACACTTATTTCAAATTTATCATAAGGCGAAGGAGGAGCAATCTCTGGAGGAATTACAGCTAGTAGCATATAATGAATGCATACACAAAGTAATAAACTGCTAATGAATCAAGATCAAAGATTACCAAAGAACCATCACATTAGCTTGCATTGCAGGCGTTTCTCCGTAGTCTGGGTAGTACAAGCACTACAATGAATCCGAGTAAAGGAGGCAGAGATAGACATAGTGGAAACACGAGAATAATTTTTCCCCTCCCCCACCCTCACATTTCGCCGCGTTTTGGGGCTTCTATGTGCCTAATCAACTGTTCCCAGTTTTACTGATCACCCCTAATATGACTCTGCTTGCAAAATCAAAGATGGCGGCTATAAATACGAACTACTCAGCGTTCACACGCCTGCAATGCTGGATTCAAACACATGGACATTTACAGCTGATAAAAACGCATGGCATATGGAACGAGGAGACATTTACTCCTCAGGCCCTCACACAACCAAACAAATGAGGTTGATGATCCTAGCCACTATACATCATGATCTCAAATACCTGAGTGAATACCTCTTACAAGATGACGGCTTTTTAGTCGCACTTTAAGCCGGTTACTTGTCTGGCTGTTCCGTAGCAGAGAAGAGCCAATGAACCTATTGATCTCCTTGATAACCAGATATTAACTGAAAACTCACTGTAAACGTAAGTGGGTTTAATACGATCAACTGAAGCCTGACCAAAATCGACACAGAAATGACTGGGTACCTTCACTTCCGGTGCACGCTGACTTCCGCTGTACACGCTAGTCTGACTTCCGGTGCGTACTGGTGCTACTGCGCAGAATCCTCATTTCTTGGTGAATTGAAACGTTTTTGACTTACAGACAAAGAAAGTTTTGTTTCGATGCCAAGTCGACTTGAGCAAAGGAACAACAGCATTGTGAACAGGATCTAGGCCGCCAACGTTGCATTTCGATATCGCTCGAGTAGGAAACAAAAGCGACTAACAATTCTTAATTGTTATTATATTTCAAAGTCAGAAAGATTACCTTGAATTTGCCTACGAGACGGATCAGCAAATATCATCTTGATTGAGACAAAATTCAAAACAAAAATCAAAGAAAACAATTTTGTAAGTGTACCTTGTTTAAGTTTCCAGCTATAAGGAACTCTTTGCCCGGCTCGTGCGTCTGTTGGCGTGGCTTTGCATAAAATAATGAATTTAACAGATTCAAAGTACAATTGAATTCAAAACAGAATGAGGTACCTTGATTTGTTCTGTTCCGCTCTGAAGTATCTTTCAAAGCACTGATAATCTGTTAGCGGCAGGATCCAGGATGTCTTGCGGTGCGCTGATTGCAAACACAGCTCATTGTATGCTCACAGTGAGATTATTACTTTCCCCAAGAATCAACCAACAACAACTTCGTTACTAAAACCTTACTTAAAGAAACCTACACACCTACAAATATAATGACTTCCTGACGAGTCCAATAATTCCCGTACTACCCACCCCACGAGTCAATAGTGCACTCACCCGCTGCGGGATCTGGACTTATCTTTCTCCTCCTTATCAGCCGAGCCGTCCCTTTTATCAGCCATTTCCTCGTCAGGAGCCTCTCTTTTCCTTTCCTCTCCATCGTCTTTGCTTGTCTGCTTCTCTTCGTCCTTTGCATCATCTCTGTCTTTCTCGCGCTTGTCGTCTTTCTCATCCTTGTCGCGTCGCCTTTCCTTCTCCTTCGACCTTTCACGATCCCGGTCGCGATCTCGATCGCGATCCTTGTCACGCTTACGGTCTCTATCACGATCACGATCACGATCACGATCGCGATCCCGTTCACGGCTCCGGTCACGACTCCTGTCACGGTACTTGTCACGATCACGGTCACGATCCCTGTCACGATCACGCTTACGATCACGATCTCTGTCACGATTCCGATCCCTTTCACGATCCCGATCCTTATCACGATCACGCTCCCTGTCTCGATCCCGGTCTCTCCTTCGGTCACGGTCCCTATCGCGGTCACGATCTCTGTCACGGTCCTTATCACGGTCCTTGTCACGGTCTCTCCTGCGATCACGGTCACGGTCGCGGCTGCGCTCTCGATCTCTGTCAGGTCTTCTTTCACGATCTTGATCACCTCCCTCCTCCTTGTCTTTAGGCTTTTCTTCACTACGCTGGGATGGCTGATCTCTCGCTTTCTAAAAGAGAAATTAAAGTCAAAGCTAAGAAACCTGTCGAGTTGAAAATTTGCCACCAAAAGGGCACAAGCTGAGGATCGATTGTAACCTCGTTCCAGCTTTAGCTCCCTTTGTTTTACGTTTAAATTTACAATCAATGTAATACATGGATTTAGGTAAAGATAAAAGCGAAGCTCCCGTTTATGCATTTTAAATTTACACTTGAGCCTGCGATCAATTAAAAGCGGAAAACGTAAAGAAAACACGTGACCTCTATGAGTTGGCACCTGAGCCCGCGATACGGTCAAGTGACTCTGATCAGCGGATACTCTGTTCTGACAGCTGTCAATTGACCATAATAGGAATGTCTATTATCAGGATTCACACAGGTTACAGGCTCCCACACTAGCTAGAAAGTTTAACATTTCACATTGGTTACCCTGTGGTGCGGACGGACGGACGAGCTTACGACTACAGTCATGTGATTACCAAATTTTTTCGGATGGATAGATTAGCAAACTTTCTTAGGTATGGGGCTCCGGTCGTGCGCGGAACTCCCCTATAAAAACGTCTTACTCTAAGACATGCAAAGTTCTCTAGTCATGGATGAAATCGTATAGAGTAACCAAGAAATGAAAGCTACTACTGAGCAGTGCTTTCCTGTGGTACTGTTTAGCACGCTGTACAAGGTGGTTTTAACTTTTGAGTCTGTGGCTGAAATCCTATGGGGTGACTATAGAAATGAAAGCTGTTGAGCAGTATTTTGCTCCATGGCACTGTTTATCATGCTGCAAAAGGTGGCTTTAACTTTTGAGTCTGTGTATGAAATCCTTAAGTCCAACCGTTCAAAAGAAAATTACTAAGCAGTACTTTCCTCTGGTATTAGTACACTGTACAAGGCAGGTCTAACTTTTGAGTCTGTGGATGAAAATTTTCTACTCTGGAATTGTTAATTATGCTGTACAAGGTGGTAGTAAATCTAGTCTGTAGAGGAAATTCTTTGCTGATACCATTCAAATGAAGCCTCCTCAGCTGCAGTACTTTCAAATGATATTATTTGTTTTTCAGTACTTTAATAAAACAATTTTTCCCTTGTAGCCGGATTATTGGTGTGAAGGGTTAAAATTCACATTCCACCCAGCCCTTACTTTGAGCTCCTCAATTGTGCTCTTGATCTTCGCATAACCCATATGTTGTTTTCCCTGAAGATGATCGTCCACTCGTGTTTGTGCATCACCAATGATAAGAAAAGCTCCACATACTTCACAAACTTCCATCTGTTTCTCTTGTGCAGTCATTAAGTTAAGATCACGAGATTGCTGCAATAGTTAGATCACATAAAAAGTTACAGCTTTCCCACGAGTCCATCATTACAAACACTTTAACACTGGTCCCGAGGGAAACAATTAATTTTGTTTCCCAAGAAATTCAATGTTTCCCTCGGCCCCGCCTCGAGAAACATCGAGATTCTAGGGAAACAACATTAACTGTTTCCCTCGCGACCAGTCTTTAAGTAATTTGTTATACAGCTGGAAAATTTTGAAGCTACAATAGATTTTGAAATGTTCCCCTCTCAGAGATTTTGGCGGGAAACAGTTTCATTGTTAGATGTCATGTGACCTAGAAGTAACCAATGAAAGCACATGCTGATGGGAAAAATTTCCAGCTATATAACAATGTATTCTGTGCACCGACATGTACAAGACTAAACCTCAACTTAGGGAATTCCGTCAGTTGCATCTAGGCATGTACCAGGGTGCAAAGAGAGTCAGTTTTACACCTAGCATGTCCTAGCCCAAGAGTTATTTAACTGGCCTGAAACTATTAGTTAATTAATACTTGCAGTATTAATTCATTGTGATAATTACTGTGATAATTTTACTTTCTCAGATCAGATTGGATAATAGCAGGGAGCTTTCAATCCAAATAGATTTATCTTTTATTCACACAATTTCTGTCACTTGAATTGCCACAACAAATTTACGAATCCACCAGCCCAATAGCAAAATTCACCAGCCCTGGGCTATCAGACACAGCTTTCTTTGTACCCTGGTGTACACGTCACCAGAAAACGTGTTCTAGTTGGGTGAAAACATGACATGTTTTGCCACCAGACATTCGATGTTGGGGGTAGGGGGTGTTACACAAACGTTCATGAACAAAGTACATTGTACATCATGCAGGCAGCTGTTTGTTGGCTTGGAGCATCTGACATGATTTTTTTCAACTGAATGAATTTGAAAAAGGAGTTGAACAATGTGGGAGACTTTAAACACTGTAGGCAATGTTCTACGCAATAACCAGGCCTTGTTTTTGAAAGCAAGGGAAGAATGCAAAGTCTTTGATTTGAAAAAAAAAAAATTTATGAAAAAATTATTCTCATTCAAATATAACTCATTTTCGTATTATCCTTTTTATTTTACCTACTTCTCTGTTAGAGAATTCCCAAGAGGGTGTACCCCTTTAAAGGCAGAAAGTTAGAGCAGATGTGGAAAATGCCTACACATGTAGCTAAGAGAAATTCTTCACAATATTACATGTAGTGCTCCAAGCAGAACTACAATGTACAATCAAAGAAACCTTTTGACAACCTAAAAATAAACTAACTATTGGTCAGCAGAAATAAAAGACACTTAGAACAACATTTCATGAGTGGATGGAAAGAAATTTCAAAAATTGCTACCAAACTATTTCAATCAAAATTAATTTGGAGGTGCACATGACATCTCAAGGCTTAATATCCAGACAGCCAGGGTGAAAGAGGTGAATTAAAAATAAAATAATGGAGCATACATGAAAATGAAAAATGAAAATGTTTCATGAACCCACTTAATTTAGGCCAGCACGAAAACTATAATAGATGGGGCTTCTCACACAAAAGAATGATGATTTCGGCACAATTTCTGTAACGGAGCAAGGCTGCACCATGCAGATCTCTAAAGTGGAGAGTCACCTATCGGATAGGTTTTCATATGGTGTTCTCACCAGAATTTTGTGATTTGTGACCAAATGACCCCAGGCCTTGAAGTTTCTGGACTATTTAAACCAAAGAATGGTTAACTGAATAATTTATTGTTCTATGTATTGTAGTCATACTCTAGATAACAACAATTGCCAATACATGTATTTTAAACAAACTCATAGTCCTGCACAGAGCAGGAAAAAATTGGATTGGCTATTTACAACAAAAGTAAGCTTATTTACTATAGTTCTGCTCCCTGAGGGACCAAGGACTTTTTGAGTGCACAATGGCGTAGTCTGGTGAGGACTCTGTTGACACTATACCAGATAGCTTTCCCTGTCAGCACAAAAAGCTATAGTGTGAACACAGCCTTAGAGAGACCCAATGATAAATAAGAACTAAGAAAAACACCACTGCTTAACACCTTACCGCAGAAACTAAATTGCCAAACTGGCAACTTTCACTGCAATTTTAGCTGCCAAAATTTTTTCTACTCACCATAGGGTCAGGGAACACAATATTGGCAGCTTGGAATACTGAAATGGGATTTAAACAACTCCTAACTAACAACTGCAAAAGATTATGATAATTATGTATTCTTCTTACCAGCTGTAGCATTTCCCGTTCACTTTTGAGCTGATCACACAATTTCATAACTCCCTGGGCTTCTTCTACTTTTCCTTCACAGCCCAGTTGCTCAACCTTCAAAGTGAAAACAATTATTTAGGACATAAATAATCAGTTTTCTGCCAAAGTGCATGCAGGTAGTTACCTGTGACACTGGAAGAACCATGAAACTGAAAATCACATGTACACACATGTACAACAAGGAAACATACAATATATACAAGTAGCACACAACACAATCATGGCCTAATGTGGATGTACCAACTAGCATGACCAGTGTGATGACAATGATGATGATAAAATAAACAACCACACTTAGCAACAATGAAAAAGGATTCAACCTTCACAAAATTATTTGTTATCTTAAAATACATTTTATTGTTGTACATGTATATTAAAAATTTTGTATTCTCTAACCTGCTCTAACAATGCATTGATCTTTTCTGTAAGCATTTTAACTTTTTCACTGTCTGGTTTACCACTTGCAAGTTCCTGTGGAAAAACAAATAGATGTAGAAAAAGAGTGCAGCTTACATGCACATTACTACTAGGGTTTGAGTGACAAGCAATAAACTTCCTACCGAAACATGTAGACCATGAATTCAGAGATACGTGTGACAGCTAATTTTGGTGCCAGAGGTTAATAATTCGAGTCAGGTGACTTTGTTTGTCAAACCAAAAAGGTGAATTCACGTGGACACATTCCTGAGTGTTTGGTAGGCCAAAGATAGGCAAAGTCAAGTAAAATGCATAAGGGTGATTCCATGCTGCAGACATTACATTCAGATACTAAAATTAACATTTTAAACCCCAATTTAAACGTCAAAATTTTCAGCAAGGGTGTTCAAACATTATCTAGAAAGAAACTTTGGTGTTCCCTTTGTACCTAGTAAAAAGATGCTTTAGTGAACTCTCACGACCTTGAAGATATGAGTTGAGGAAACTGTGTTTTGGACATTACATTTTTAAACAACCACTTTTTAAAGTAACTTTCTTTAAGGATATTTTCCTGTGAATTTTTAATTTTGAGCAGAAAATAATTGTGCCGTCAAAACATGGCAATAATAATTAAATTTTTTAACCATCGAAAAAAAAAATCCATGCAACCTCGTTCCAATGATTCTACAAACAAAAGTTGTGTTGTGGACATTACACAAAAATGTTGCGGACATTACATTTTTGGGAACACATTTTTTATCATTCACTTTCTAGTCAGTGTTGCTCACTGCAGCTATGTCAATTTTTTCTGTAGTTACTTGACTAAAAATGAAGCTGTGAAATTATTATTTACTTTATTTAATATGTCCTATTATAATATTATATAATCTCCTGCTGACCTAGTATCATGCAATACCAGTCAGCTTTTTTCTGCAATACTGACTCCTTAAAATGATTTCAAAATTAATTTTATTACATCTCAAGTAAAATAATGTTGTGAGAAAAAAAACCCTCAGTAGTGAGGAGATTATTTTGTTTTTTCTGAAACTGATTTAGCTTAACTAAAATTATCATTTCTTGTCATTCAGTATGACTTAAATACAGATAAAATGTAAATTTGCACTAAAATTGCACATTGTTCACTACATTAAGATTGTTACATTACAAATTCTACTTAAAAATTATACTCATTGAGGTGTGAGTAGAAAATCAGAAGAAACAATGATGGTCAGTTGTTTTCCTAAACAAGCATAGTTACAAATAGTTCTGGGCATGCTCAACAGTACAAAACCCCTGACCAGCTACTCAATTTCTCCTTTTCCAATCCTCTTAATAAAAATTCATTGAAGATAATTGTAAACAAGGTCAATTGTAATGCCCAAGACAAGCACTGAAAGGTCAAGAAAATTTAGAAAAAAGCTGAAAGAGGATTCTAAGTTGTATGAAGTCTATGAAACCAATGTGTAATGTCTGCAACGTAATGTACGCAACACTTTTCAACTTATAATTTCTGAATAGAGAAAGCCGACCTAGGAAATATTTTGAGATCAAAATAAAGTATACATCAGATTAACTGAGCAGCATCAATAGCACATGAAAATACAGTGAACTGTGTAAAGGAACTGAAAAAGGTACCTTAATGTTATGTCCACAACACAAATTCAATACCTATTTTCTTAGGAAAGTGCTACTAGCTAGATATAATAATTTATGGCCTAATGATAGTGTAAGGCAAAGGTTATACACACATACTTTAATGTTTATTGTCATGTTTTCTTAGATGTAAAAACTTTGTTTACAATTTCCTTCCAAAAATGCCAAATAATGATGAGATTCAAATTCTCCGGATTTCATGCCTTGTCACATTAAAGGGACTGGTTCACGATAATGCGCATGTGTGAGTTCTGACTGTAGTTGATTGTTTTTCAACCAATCGGAAGCGAGTTAGATGCACGCAAGTAAATTTACAAAATTCAAATTAATTGTTCGCGATGCGAGAGTATTTCCGGGCATTTGGTTTCATTTTATTTATCCCCATAATTCAAGTTTATTTTTTGCTACTCCTCAGATATATGTTGCAGCCGATAAGAATAAGATTTACAGCCCTGTCCTGCTTTGAAACAAACGTTTACCAACGTGTATTTTTACGAGGTCCTACCCACGCTAACAAAACAGTCACCGATCGGCAAACAAAATTTGTAAACAAACATCTTATTACTGTTCTCTCAGTTTGCCTTATATAAACCCAGAAATACCTACAAATAGCGCCTGACCGGTGACAAAAAAACACAACGTATGAGTATAAAGATTATCCTTAATTGAGCATAAATTTCAATTGCTTATGAGCAAGTGAACAAATTCATTCGCGTTGCATCGGGTCAGTGTTCCGCAAAACAAATGTTATCCAGTAGCACACATAAAGAAACTAGATTATAAACTGAATATTCAGGCAATAATTTATTTTAAAAACATCAATTCTTAAACATATACGATCGTAAAGCAAAGATACAAGGAACATTTCCAGTGTACCAGATCGGTGAAGATTGCGCGGCCTGTTGCGGTATAACTACAGGTCGGAGTCAAAAATCAAATCAAAGTTGAACGAACTCATGCCTTTAACCACTTTCCAAGTGTCGTGTATTCTTTTCGTATACCACACAGTACTCCTAGAACCATACCAGATCGATAGGCTAAGCTTCTCTATCTCCAGAGACTCTTGAGAACGTCCTGTTGCCGGACGGCCACGATGCTCTTCTGAACCTCCATGATCAAAACATTATTTTTTGCGTCTTCTTAAAACATAACCAGTCAAACGACACAACCACACGTTAATCACCACTACTGAAGTATAACTAGACCAGCCAAAGCGACGGATGTCAGAATAAAACGAAGGATTTTCAATGATTGTACCGGTAATGGCGATTTCGAATTTAGTGTTGACCCGACAAATTTATTCTAATGGACAAACAGCGTGCATGCGCATTATCGTGAACCAGTCCCTTTTAGCACATGGACAAGATGCACAAGATCTCAGTAATTTCAAACACCCCATTGTCTCAACTTTCTATTGGTATAAGTTTTATAACGCAAAATTTTATTTAAAAAAATTCATAATTTCATTGTCTCATGTGGAATTGCCCATAATAATGTTCTCTGTCAACCAAAACGGATGAATTTTCCTTCGTGGAAAGTCAATCAATAAAAGTTCTTTTGGTTTTAGCATTCTAGCAGTATATAAAAACTCTGACCACTCTGATACATGAACAACAAAGCCAGCAATGAGGAACGAATGTGACCATGTGAGTTCACCTTTTTGGTTTGACAAACAAAGTCACGTGACCTCAGTTGTTAACGTCTGGCACCAAAATCAACCATCATGCCTGTCTTTGAATTCACAGTCTAGTAGTATATCAATAAAAAAGGTACAGTTCAAATCTAAAATGTTTTTTTTCTTTTCCTTCAGCTGCTCTCAGGTAAATGGCACATGGTTTACCACAAAAAGCACTATTCACTCTTGTGGAACATAAGTACTAATAAGTTAGTTCATAAAATTATGGTGATATTCAAAACTTAAAATCTAGTGTGGTATATACTAGTTAACATGGGATTCATGTACAATTTTAAAACATCATAGAGATACATGTATTTAGTGATTTTCAGGGGATATTAATTTTAGGAAATTTTGGAAGATATTCTTGAATAATTTTCAGGCACATATTTAGACCAACTGCTTTTTGAGATACTGTTAACCAAGCCTAAAGATACAGTAAGGTAACCGTCTAGTTAGAAGATTGTTGCATGTACTGTACACAGTACATAAAGGTGACTACAAACCTTCTCTTCTTGATCACGGCTAAGATTCAAGCGGGCATGTCCCCGTCTTATGCGTCTGTCCACATCTGCCATAATGTTTTGGAGGTAACGTAGAAAGTCGTCTTCATATCTCATTTTCTTGTATCGAGAGCTCTCCTGGTATCTAATAAAGTACAAAGAATCTTTGTTACAAGATATTCATTAAATTTGTTCATGCGAGATGATGGTAAACATATTTCATGAATGTCATTCCATATACAGTCAACTCTTGCCTTGGGGACACCCTGCTATTGTGGATGCTCGCTACTACAAAGTCCAGATCCCGGCAAAAGCTATAGGGGTTTCACTAGAGATGACTCCCACTATTACGGACTCTCGCTATTACGGAATTACAAACACTTTCTTGGTACCAAAGTGACAATTTTATTGGTTTGACTCTCAATAAAGAAGACACGCTGTACTTCTCATATAACATTATTATGTAAAATTACAGTTTACTGTTCATTATTTGCCAAAATACATTTCAAAAGATTTCCGGAATGTTTATTTCCACATCGATTCCAAAATTGTCCAAACAATCATCCTCATTTCTTCCCTTGAGCTTGCGCTTTTTTCTTCCCGGCTCTTTAGGGGAGCTCAAGCCCTCACAATTCATTCTCAACAGCTGCTTAGCAGTTGTGGTACTGTTGATAAGTTCATCCAGTCTTGGAAGATATTTTATGTCGCTATATAGCATAAGTAGCACATTTAACACACATCTAAGATTTAAGAAAACCTTAGGAATGTAGTTAATGTTATTTATGATATTATTGTATGCTAACAGCACTTTTTTTTCCCACCCTGCTATTACAGACTCTCACTATCAAGGAAATAAAACCACGGTCCCAAGGATGTTCGCAATTACGGGAGTTGACTGGATCTAGCCCAATTTCTGAAAACATTACTGCCAAATACAGCTGTACATTCTAGGTCTCTTCTACCAAGCATATTTTTTTTGCCAAAAAAGTAGCCATTAAAACCTAACAGTGCAACCTTCAAAATTATGTGTTCCCCACATCTTTGTTTTCCAAAGCAATAAATTTGAGCCAGTGGTAACCTCTTTGTCAGCCAGTGAAATAAGCTGGCAGCCAACTCTTAAGGAAACCTTGGTCCCCAGTTTTTGAGCCCATGTCCTATCACTTCTACCCCTTGGAAGGCCTCAAGTAAGAGAACTACATGCAGACCTGCTGTACTAACAACTTACAGTCATATATCTTACTTTTTTTTCAAAACATTTTTTACATAGCTTTGAAGAAGAAGGGGACAGAATTTTATTTTAACTGAGGGGACAAGTTAGATCTTTGGTAACAACATAGATGTAAAAATAAATGGCTGAAATCCAGGGTGAGGCCTTTACAATATACTTACAATGGAAACCTGTAAACTATGAGAATCTTTCCTAATCTCCCATTCCCAGGAACAAACAGGTACATGTACATGCAGAAGTACACATGATGACGATCGAAAACATAGAAATATTCATCACATTACACAAAAGAAAGGAAAAAGAAAAAACACTTGCCCCAAATGGAAACTTTTAACCCATGACAGATGCTGGTTAAGTATAACAATAATTTACTATTAAATTCAAATTGCAAGTGTTGAACAATACACAGTGTATATGTTACAGGTCAAAATTAAATTCGGGTTAAAATTTTTTAACCTAAGTTGATTCTCAATTCAGTTTGTCTCCTAACCCTAATTCATGAATAATTAGGGAAGGAGACAAACCTAGGTTAAATAATTTACGGCTTTATACTACTACATGAGAAATTTCTGCGATTTGATTGGCTTAGAGTAGTGGTATTTCAGCTTAATTTGAAATACCTACATGTGAAAATTACAAACCTTTTGTGGGTAGTAGTATAAACAAATAATAGCACGATTTGTACGTGATATTTGGGATAAATACCACTCCTGATATTTCAAAATTGTCTCAAATCTCTCTCGCCTAACAGCTTGTGAAATTACGTATAACAATTTTGAAATATCACTTGTGGTATTTATGCCAAATATCACTACAAATCATGCTATTACCTATACGAATTTAATTCTATCCTGTAACATATAATACTATAATTTTATTACATAGTGTACATCTTTGCACTTACTCCTTTCTAAGTCTTTCATCATGTGCCTTTTCACAAGGCCCTGCAAGAAAATACAATGTACAGTGTACCACTCTGTTAGTCAACTTCACATTCATTTACATGAAATGCACCCACACGTAAAATAATGTTTCCAAAATAATGGTTACCATATTGGCTGAATTCAAGCTGACTGCAATTCTCCATCACACATTGTGACAGTGTAGAATATGCCATTTGCACTAAGAGGTCATGTGACATTGTTTTTACGAAAATGAAAGTTATATGATGTTGCCTTCGAAAAACAATTAGTGGGTCATATCTTAAACAAAATAATAGTGATTTAGTTTTTCAAACCTGACCATTTTCTTAAAATGAGTAAGTTCGTAACTGGTCATGTGATCAAATTGTGATTTTTAAAATCATGAATTACCTCTTTCTGAACACAAATTTTGCACTTAAACTTCAAGGAAAATGTTGAAAGGATGATGTGGTAACGTTTACAGCACATCTGAGCGTAACTATCAAACGTTTAACAACATACAAGCAAAAAGTAGTTTTGGCTGCCATGCTGGAGAGCAAGGTATGCCCTCCAACATGGCGGCCAATACAAACCATAGTACTACTTTGTTGGAAAATAAGAGTGCAATAAAATATCTCCCTTAAAATGCATTTCCTCTCAAATTTCCGGTGTAAGATCATTTTTATGTGCTCTGTCAATTTTGGGCATCAGCAAGATTCCGACTCATTGTTTAACGAAAGCATTGGTCATGTGATCTCTTAGTACAAGTGGCCTATAGGATTTTGTCAGTGATGGTAAGGATAAATGATTGGCAGTAATGGACCTCCAAAGACTATCACCTTAATCCAATGCGAGACAGACTGAATTCTGTCATGCATGCCATATCAGGGCTCGAAATTGCGACTGATGTGGTCGCCAATGCTACTAACATTTTGTTCCTGGCAACTAAAAATTCTGGTTTAGTCGCCACTGTGACGAAAGGATTTCTCTACTATTTAGATTTAAATTAAAAGAGTAAAGTTAAAACAAACAATTCATCTTATCTTGCTTTGCTTTCGTCATAAAAAATGTGCCAAATCGCATAAACAAAGCCAGTTTACACTAATATTTATACTGACTTCTGTCCGCAATGTTTCAAACAATCAAATCTGATGGATGGCGCCATACTATTAGCTGCGTCATTTACATTATACACACTGGCAACAAAAACTACCATCATTTAGGACTCACTGTTTTGAAGGGTCTACAGTTGCGGTAACCTTTTCCCCATATTTTACTCATGCCATGTAGTTAATGCTCAAACTTGGGAGGTAACCTCCCCCTCCCCGCTAAAAAATCCAGTCGAGCCACCTTAACCAAAAAGTACCAGTGACGAACCTCTATGAATGTAACGCAGTTACATGTATAATATGACAAAGACCATCGTATAATTAACAATATCCTCAGTCCCAGCGATATTAACAAATATGGAGTAGAACCTCGGTATAAGGAAGCCTCGTTATAGCGAACATATTTGCCAATTCCTCGGCCCTAAGTTTACAAAAATATTACAAAACGATCGAGCAAGAAAGCTTTCTCCCTTGTAGCAGTAAAAAACTGGCCTTGGTTGAGAGTTATTTGCATACACTTACCCAAATCTGATCTGGTATTTACAAAGAGCTGCGACGGACAGAATCCACACAGAAAATGTTTGCAAACCTGAAAAGAGAAGAAAGATTTGTCAGCTTAGGGAATTTTACCGCTACGACGGCGTCAACATGTAGTGGGATGAGACAAAACTAATATCGTTTAAACCATGTTAACAAGAAACATACGACATAATAACTACCTGAGGATCGGACCAATGTAATGCAGTCTTTTTTTCGTCGGGGGCTCGATCTCGATCGACCCCCATAAGCTCGTCTAACAACGCCGCCGCCGACAACATCTTCCTTCAAAATTTTATGTGGAGTGCTTCGTGCACGAGTCAAGAAGAAAAACCTTCCCATCAGCATTAGCGCTAGTAACACGGGAAGACTGGACAAGTTTCCATAAAAGGAACAGAAGAAGTACCAGCACCCCCAACAAACCCTTGTTTTCACAAAACCGCTAGTCAGCCAAACCTGGTTTAGGTCGTTGTTATCTAAGGCCTTCTAGCCTGTTCTTTGCACCGCTCCCCACTATCTGAACGCCTGGAACAGGCTAAAGGCCTTCTGATGTTCTTAGGGGTTTGTCACGCGTTCCTGCCCAAACCCCTAATGAACGTCCGCGGGGGAGGCTACGAAAGGAGTGAACGGAAGGGGTTTTGAGGGGCGGCCATGCAGAAAGTACCGTGATCTTGTTTAACAGATCCTTATCTGGCTCTGATTTTCCCTGCTAACAGAGGCCTCTTTTTTCCCCTTGTATTCGGCGGGCGGGAGGAAAAGCGTAAAAGAGTCTCTTTTCCTCTCGTCCGCCGATTAACAGGTAAAGAGATCTTTGCTAGCAAGCAAGCACTGGCTGCGCCCTCGTGCGGAACCTTGAATAAATTTAATATCCCCCCCCTCTGGAGGATACTCTACGAGTGCTGCCTATTATGAAAGTGCACCTACCTGAACCAGTTCTGAACCATATAAACTGTAAAAATTTACATAAAAATTATTGCATTCACTGTTGAGTAGAGCATCACTGACGACGACCTCGACAAGGCTCAAAAATATTTATGGCGTCTTGAAGCATAACAGCTGAGCTTCACCCAAGCTAGTTTTCTCCTTCCTCACGTTTCCGAGGTGATTCGCCGTCAACGCGATCAGTGCATCAGTTATCAAGTGTTCCTATACTGACTTGTCTGGATACCCAAACTCGGCAGATTGCTTGGTAAGGAGGGGCGCACGGGTTGTGGCTATATCTGTTTTAAACTGACATATCTATGAACAGGCATTGTAGGTGAATTATCAAATAGATATTCTTCTCTCACTTCAACACCCATCAACATGATATCGAAATGAAACCGGGTAGTGGAAAACAAATTGAGTAATTTAAAAGGGCAGTTAAGTAATCGGCTCCTGAAAAGGGCCAAAATTTTCCATTAGGTTATTTGAATTTGTCTTATGATTTCTGGCCTTCCCTGCCCGAGAAGCTTTGCATTTTTCCTGTCTCCAACTGCACAAACTAAACCAATCATTTAAGGCCACATGAATTAGAGACAGGCCAAGGCCCGGGGGTACTCCCTATGAGGGACCAGTCATAATTTAAGTTGGAGGGGGGGGGGGGGTGGAGGAGAAATTGGGGGGCCTTCAATTTTTTTGGGATGGAATTTGGGGGACCTTAAAATGCCAAAAGATGAACTTGGGGGGGTCTTCAAGTTTCTTTTAAGTAGCATCCCTACTGAGCAGCATGATGTTTGAGCCTTAAAGGACCTGATTTTGATTCAGTTTTACACAAAGTCCTATATTGTGTAATACTAAAACAATTTAATCAGCATTTTGACAAAAAGATTTAATGCTCAAATAGTAGGTGCATCAACACAACATTTATTATTGTGTAACACTGAAACAATTTCATCGGCATTTTAACAAATGATTACATGCATAGAGTCATGTTATGCAATCTCACTATCCGAATCATTATTTGTAGATGAGGTTGATGTGGACTCACTGTCTGTGTCACCGTCAAGTTTTTTGCTATTAGAGCATGTACTGCTCATATAAAAAGCAGTAAGCTTTAGCTGATTATCTTCTTTCTTCCTTGAAGCGGTCCTGTCGGCTCCACCTTTCGATGGCTTGTCTTATCTCAGTTATAACACAATCACTGATATATCCTTGCTCTATAAGCTGTTTGAGAGGCTCTAGATGAAATCTCTTTCTCAGTTTAGTGTGAAGTGCTTCTCTGTTGTTAGTTGGCACATTCGGAAGTGACAGTGAGTAAGAACGGTAAAGTAAAGAAAATATTATTTGTTATTACCATTTGGGTATTATGTATAAGAAAGGGGGGCCCTTAAATCTTTTAACATGATTGAAGTGGGGGTACCTAAAAAACATGGGTGCTATTAGTGGGGGTCTGGAAAAAATTTGGAATAAAAAACAATTTCTCCTCCACCCCCCACCCCCCCCCCCCCCCTCCAACTTAAATTATGACTGGTCCCTAATTCACAGCGGTCAAACGAGTGAAATCTGCAAAAGTTAAGCGAAATACTTCAAAGTTAAGGTTGCTACTTTCGCTATCGAAAGTTTAGGGTATCATCAACATCCTGTTAGTTTACTAAACTTTTTAAAAGTTTACTAAAAAAGTTCTAAGTGATTGAAAACCGATGCTGACGTTATTATCGGCGCCATTTTCAAACATGATTCTCTTTTAGCGCGAAGCGTTTTCAGCGAAAAAAGCTCAAAATTTTGCGAAAAATGGAAAGATAGTTATGTTGACTAACTGATTTATACATCTTTGCCCATTTTTCTCTAACTGGTAAATGAAATCCCAGCAATAAAAAACAAAAATAACGATTTAGACGTTTGACCGCGGTGGTGGTCCCTAATGGCCTATGCGAGGAGGCTCCGCCCGAAAGGGGTACCTTTTTCAGGCTTCAGGTATATGAAAGTATATAAAAGGGTAGGGAAACTGATCTGTCATTTGGGTCTCGGAAAGGGCCCAAAAGGTTTAACAGATGATTTTTATGGCTTCATAAAGTCGAGAAAACGTTCTATTTCTGTGATTGATTCATATTTAAAAGACAGTGCATTTACAGCAGTTAAAAAGGATGCAAAGTTCTAAATAAGGTATGTGAAAGGGGTACCATTTGTCAATAGAAGGTATACGAAAGGGGTACCTTTTTCGTGAAAAATGGTATATAAAAGCGTAAGGGGTTGGACCTAGGGACGGAGCCTCCCCGTATAAACATTTGTTGAGCACCCCCCGGGAGCCAAGGTTAGCTAACTTAATTGTGTCTCTAGTCTCCCTCGCAGCCGTTGTTCAGATGTCACGCACAATTTCTTTTCTTATTTGAGTGTCAGCCACAAATATTTCCCTTCCGATCTCCGACGCGCCGCCGCGGCTAGTCCCCTGCATTTCCTTCCTTTCACGGCAAAAAGTGACACCTTAGATTCCCTTGTGAAGCTGAAATTGGTAGTAGAATTCTGCGCGCAGGCTCTAAAATCCTTGGAATCCGACCATGTAAGTCATGGCTGGCATGTATAGGTGGTTTTCATTCAATCTCGGGAGACACAAATAACAATGGTGAAATGAACAAATGCTGGTGGACAAAACAAACGAGCTAATGAGCTATCTTTTGTTTGCCGTCCACAAGCATGGCGGCGATGACGTAAGGTGAAAACCGCCTATTTTCTAACAATTTCTGTAGTCTGAAATACAGTACGTTAACGTTAAATTGAGTAAATATTGAAGAGATGTGATTTTTTTGCTTTGGGGTTTCCTATTGTCTAGAGTTTAGCACAACATCAAATTCTCATAAAGTCACGAGAATTTACCGCGTTTGGGTGGTTGCCCTCAGTAATCTTTCCGAATTATGGTAATATCGTAGAAAGGGAGAAAACAATAGTAAATGGATTACGGAGGGCAACCAACCACGGTAAATTCTTGCGTGCTGAAAGAGAATTTGATGTTGTGCCAAACTCGGGACAATAGGGAATCCCAGCTTCAATATATGAGCCCTCAGGCATTTTATAGTATAATCATAACTATAACAAAATTGTCAAATCTGATTGGCTCTCAACTGCCCTGATTTCAGCCTTAATTGGACAGTTTAATAGGACAGTACGCGTCATGCCTAAGTAATTGGACAGTACCCGCCATCACGCGCGCGCTTAAATGGCTTTTTTTTTTCACTGCTAGCAAAATAAAATTTCGAATTTCTTGTGTTTTGGTTTAAAAAATAGCCTATTGTATCACAAATTTTGCTAAAGTTATGATTAATTGGTAACAGAACTTCGTGTCGTCCAATTCAGTCTGTAATCATACTCGTGATTAAACAAATCGGACTCCCGCTACGCGGTCGTCCGATTTTGTTAATCACTCGTATGATTACAGACCGAATTGGACTCCACTCAGTCCTGTTACCATTACTAATTGCCGAACTGAAATTTTTTAAAGAAATTGTCAGCTGAATTGTATCGTTGAATTTCGGTTTAATCGCTGTTTTTGTGAAAGAAGCCTTACAAAAAGTGCTCAGCATTGCGTTTTACCCCACGCCGATTTTAAATATGTTTTCGTGTTTTCCGATATCGCGCAAGTCTACTGACCGGTCTACTTGCGTTTAGCCGATTGCAGAGTGTGTCATTCGCAAAACGAACGGAGCGATAGAACCTTTCCGGAAACATCCAAAAAGTAGCAAATCTGTCTGCATATAGTCCAGTCTTTAGTTAGTCTTTAGGTTGTTCCCTGTAATGGCTTATACGGGGAGGCTCCGCTCGAAAGCGGTACGTTTTTAAGGCTGCATATGAAGGGGTAGGGATTTTACTAGTTGAAAATTTGTCATTTCGGTCTGTAAAAAGGCCAAAAACGGGCTAACAGATCTATTTTATGGCTGTGAAGGAGTCAAGAAAACGTTCCTGGTTTTGAGATTTATTCAAATTAAAAAGACGGTGCATTTATACAACGGTTAGAGGGGATACAAAGCTCTAAACTAGGTAATGTGAAAGGGGTACCATTTGTCAATAGAAGGAATACAAAAGGGGTACCCTTTCTGTCACAAAGGTAAATAAAATGGTGAGAGGTTGGACGTCGGAGAATCCTCGTATAAAACTTTGTTGAGTGCCCCCGAGATCCAGCGTCAGCAAACCATGAAGCAGAAAGAAGCAAAGAGTATGAGTGACTTCCCAAGGATGTGCTTAGCTTTGAAAACAATAGCCTCTAGCGTCACGCATAGTAACATCACTACATGCAGTAGAACTCCGGAAGGAAAACGAAAAACACTCAGTTAGAGCAAGGGATTCGAGTTATCAAGATCGATTGAATATACAATTTGCCATGTTAATAATTGATAGTTACTGATTTTTCAGCACTTCAGTGCATAGTACACTGCAAATTTCAGGGGCACCCAACGACGGTTTCCTCTGGTTTCCTCCTAAATACGTTGAAAACGCTTCTAGGCTATCCAGAGTACTTTTAGATCCCTAGAAATACATTTTAAGAGGCGCTATGAAATTTGTATCTGTTCGGTCATCCTAGGGGGTGAACTCAAGTCTTTTCGAAATTACAAGGGCTTCAGTACCATTTTCCCGAAAATTTTAGATGCAATTTAACGTATGACGAAAGTGAGGATTTTTCTGATTCCTCTCTCCATCACACTTTTTAATTCGAAAATTTTAGCTTTCCTTTTTTCTAAGAACTTGATAGCCTAATATGAGGAGTGAAATTTAAAAAACTAACTGACTTCCGAAAATCAACGAAGGATGAAGGAGACTATGCCACAGGCTTAACGTCACCGCCCAATTACGCGATCATTTGAACTGAGACAAGCTAAGGTCTAAATCGATCACTGCCAACATGATCTCATGATGAGCTTTTTTTCGTAATTTCTGATAGTTGGCGGTCGAGGCGTCTCGCGAGTTTATCAAACCGTGCGCAAGGATTATTTCCTCGTAAGTATTTCCGGAGAACGGAGGGAGCCAGGGTAGTTGTACATGTTGGTCCGGCTACAGGGCTTTCAACCCGCGTCCTCCAAATCGGCAGACCGACACTTTTTTCAGCTGAGCTAACCGGTGGCCGGCTTTGTACAATGATAACCTTAAGTTAAATCACTTTCGGCAGTTGATAATATTATAATAAGGTCTATAAGGAAGCTTAACCCTTAGTGTCGGCCAGCGAGTGGCGAAAAAAACCGCATTTTTCACCAGCTAGTCCTCTTTTTCGGACTGTTTTTGAGTTTTGCAGCATTAAGGGCATATTTTCCGAATAAATAGGGACTGTAGCAGCATTTTTTTGATTTCGCGCATGCGCATAAGCCAAAATTTAAACATCTCTTTTTTTGCAAATCTAATTCGATCTTTCTTTTTCGGTCCCTTTTTTTCCTTTACCTTTCCTTTTTATATGCAGTTTTGTTTCCCACTTTATCTTCTTTCTTTTGCATGAAATTGTGCATGGCTGGCTAACTTTTTGGGAAAGGAACACATTTAATCTTCAAGGAGCAGTAGGTAGATAGCGAAATTGGCAGTAGATTTTTCCCAAAAAAACCTTTGCTGACGTTACTGTTTACCAAATTTTTAGCTTAAACTGAAAGCTAAATGGGCCCAGGGATGAAAATATCCCCGTTTCATACGGAATAAAAACAGCCAAAACAGTCGTCAAAGTGTTTAGCAACCACGACAACGACAACTACAACGTCAAAAATGATAGTTATGAAAATAAAAACAGCTCTATGACACATGCAAAACGCTTTTTTAATACATTTTTTGACGTCCACTTCACGACTACAACCTGAAACCTCCAATTTTTCCTTATACGCTCAACTTTTTTGTCCAATTCAGTTGTTCATCTTATGGTTGGTCGCAATATAACAAACCAATGATTGGGCAATGAATGAGAATAATTTGTCATTTTGGAGGGGAAGTTCCTGTCGCATGAAAATGGTAAGTCAGGAAGTACTGAAACAGTTAATTTGAAAAAATACTTCAACAAAAGTCATCCAAAAATAACATCTCACCCAAAATGATGACGGACATGTATGGAAGTTCATTTTTCAGCGACATTAACTGAGGGTCTGTATGGGGTTTAATGCCTAGTGTTATGTACCCATAAGTTTTGGTGTTTGCTGTTAAATTGGCCAAGTTATTTATGTTTACTGTTTCCGAAGAAAATACTGGTAAGTATTTGGAGGGTTTTTCATGAAAAAAAAAACACACACACACACAAAAACAGTCTTTTAGCATTGTCAATTCAGTCTGCTCTTGGAAAATTTCCGGATTTCTCTTCGGAAATCTTCGGTTGCCTTTGGAGATCTTCCACAGTCTTCGGACATCTTCGGTAGTCTTCGGAATTTCTTTGGCAGTCTACGGGAATCTGTGGTAGTCGTCGGAAATCTTCTGAAACTAGTACACTTGGCCGTCGTGTTATCACGCGTATGTGAGGAATTTTGTGTCAGGCACATATGACTGCCATTCTAGACCGAATTAGAATTTGGAAGTGTTGGTTTTTAAGCAAGATCGAGAGGGGAAAACCGAAGTACCCGGAGAAAAACCTCTCGGAGCAAGAGACAGACTCAACAAACTCAACCCACAGTATGTGAACTTTCAAAGTTTATCGAAATACGCCCGGCTAACATCGCGAAAATTAGGCGACGACACAGAATTAAGGAGAACCGTTCTTCATGACTCGATCATACACGAAAAATTTAACGACATGGCTTAGCAAGATATAAATACTAGCAAAAGCTCGCTCCATGTAAAGGAATCCGGATTCCGGAATATGGGAAGTTTTTACTTGTGGAATCCGGAATACAACTCAAGGAATCTGGAAACCCACTATAACGATTGGAATCCAGAATCTAAATTCCACTGACAAAAACTGGAATGCAGTACCTGGAATCTGGAATCCACGGTATGAAATCCAGAATCCAAGACTGTCTTGGATTCCCTTACATGGTGCGAAAACTGAAGCACTGAGCCTGTAACCTACATTGGGAAGAGCTATAAACTCAGGATGAGAAGTGGAAATCACCAAACCGGCCTGTAACTTAATGTAGCATGCCTTAGTACCTTAGTATCCCTAGTATTTCCCTTAGGCCTTACGCCTCCACAAAAACTCAAATCTTAAGTTAAGACCGTTTATCTTCTTCAGAGACTGGTGCTGAAGTAGGACACGTTCCTTATTTTATCAAATTTGAAATGGATCGTCTTACGTAACACAAGATTCCATCTTAAATCAAGCTATTATTACTGATGTGTCGACACTGAGAACCACTCTAATTTTCAGGTCATTAATCTAAGATGAAATTCCTCTTAAATTTAAGTTTTATTGACCTTGAAATAAATAGCAAAACGTCTTACGGATAGGTACGAGATGCTCAGGTAAGATCGATTTTTTATCTTAAATCCAATTTCAAACAATACATCTTACACCAATCATAAGATATTATTTCTTCCCGCTTAAAAAGAACGGGATCCTTCATTTTAATTTTGCATGAGAATATATCCTCGATTCACGTCCGTTTCAAATAAATATCTCTCCACTTAAAGTGAAGACCCAACAAATATTTGCGCTAACACATTCTAACACCGCGCTTTCAAGGGCCATTTATATCCTTTAACATTCTCATTCACCTCTTAGATCTTAACTTACAAAGAGCGATATAACCCGACACGAACTCAGGCTTAACCTGAACCTTAACCTGAACGTTAACCTTAACCTTAACCTCAGGCGTAACCTGAGATCAGACACACTAGCTTTCATAGATTATGTTCACATTTTAAAAGGTTCGTTTAGGTACGTTTAAAATCTCTGAAAACTTTAATTGAATTTTACGGGGAAAGCATTGGGATTTCACGGACATTATATGCGATCTGGTCGACATTTAATAGGGTTTACGAAATGTCTCTAAGTGTGCACGTTTATGGACAATGCACTTTACAAGGAAGATACAGAGATTTTACTGACTTTTCTGAAGTCTATAAACGGTTCAAGTTTTCCAGTGACATTCTCTCACGTGGTCGAGCTAAAATTTCACCAGAGGTTTAGTTTCGTTTGTGGCACAGGCTAGATCTCAGGTTATTCTGCCTGCGATGTAGCCGGCCCTGCTTTCACTAGAGACTTAGGTATAGAACTCGATCCAAATGTTTCCTGGTATTCTGTAAACTTCCGCTTATAAGCCTACCCCCAAAGTTAAAGGCCCATCTCCCGGGGGGTTGGGGGGTACTCCCTTATATAAGCCATACAGGTATGTGCCGCCCCAAAGGGTATGGTTATTGTGCCGTTTTGGTCTAGAATCTCAGAATGAACGTACGTATTTGTCGTTTCAATTCCAAATCAAAAAGGAAGAAAGATAATATGTGAAATTGAAATGGATTTCAAGAAATCTTTTTGTTGGCGTTCTAATCTAAGTAATAGTGAAATAATTTCTGCTTATGTAGGACAAACTTAAAGCAAGGGGCACACATATATGTAGGTCTGAAATCGGGCATAGATTTTTGAGACCAGGTCTGAAAACGGGTGTGGAAAATGAAATTTTCGTCTGAAATAGGGTCAGGATTTAGGAAACCGGGCGGCACACCCAAACAAGAATTCCTGCACCCTAACAAAGGACAAACGGTTGGAGGGAGGGTGCGGACATAGCGGATACACCATGAATACGGCTCCTTTTCTCTAGCCTACGTGTATATTCAAGTTCAAAGTTCCGGAATTTATCGTATTCAACGCGTCATATCACTCCTCATGTTCTTTACTGGTGAGTCACAGTTGGCAAAGCGAAGCTGACAGAATTAACGCAAGGGCATTCATCAAGACCAATGAATATTCTTTATATGAAAATTAATAAACTAAGGATCAAATCTAAGACATCTTTATATATGCGGGGATCGTCAAATATTTTCCACGAACGTTAATGTGAACTAAAAAAAGAATCTCACCTCAAAATATGTTTTTGTTTCCCAGTTCAAAAAATGACGATGAAATTTTATTAATGTTATACACCATGCTGACCCAAGACGATTGCCTAATTTTTCTTTTAAGGCATGGACCATTTAGTTATTTTACTGTTTCTTTTTTGAGTGCAAGGCTCGGCCAAAGAGTAGCAAAAATGCGAGGCTTGCACGCTGATGAAACATACTCGTGTTGTTTTTAAAGGTTTGTTTGTTAACACATCTTTAAAAATACAAGAGCAGATTAATCAACAATAATTAAAAAACGAAGAAAACCTCCTTGTATATTAATCAGTCATGTACAGGGGTTAAAGCTTGCTTTTGTTTACAAGCTCGATATCATTCTTTCTACAATTGTGAAAAAATAAAAGGTCTAATTACTGGCAGCTATGAGCTCTAGATAGTCGACTATGATGACCCATGACATCGACCTGAATCTGAGTATACATTCTTTAGAAGTCTCCAAAATAGGGAAAAAATATGCGGCTTGCATTTAGTTTTTGTACGCTAGTTATAGACTTGGGAAACTTTATAAAGGGTTTTTTGTCAAAGCATCTTCAAAAATACAGCACCAGATTTATCAACATGCAGTTATTAATAATCGAAAAAAGAAAAACTCAAAAGTTTAGGTTGATATCTTTTTGTTTCCAAACTCAATATGATTTTTTATACAATGTAAAAAATATATATATTCATGAGCTCTATTTAGTTCCAAAAATGTTGACCCAGGACAGTGAACAACATTAGGCATAGACAACTAGCTGAAGCCTCTTAAGTAAGAAAAAATGCGGAGCTTGCATTTTTGTTTTTGTATTCTGGAGCTATAAACTTGTAAATATTCTTCAAAGCTTTGTTTGTAAAAAACATCTTTTGAAATGCAGCAGCAGGTTTATCAGCAGTAATTAATAGGCGAAGAAAGAGTGCGGTATATTTTTGATCTGTCATGTAAAGGGATAAAGTTCGGGCAGATAACAAGATCAGCGTGCTCTAAGAAAAATAAGGACATGCACTGAAAACAGTGGTGGATTTGTTGCCTCAAGATCGGCTTGGTTTTTGACAAAGTGGAGTGATAAACATGAAACACTGTAGGGATTCAAACTTTCGTTGAAAGAATAATTTTGTTTTTGTTCTTGTTTTTGTTGTTTTTTAATGTGTTAATTCTACCAACTATGCTTAGAACTATCAAAGGCTACTATGAGATCACTGACGTTAGCTGGATAAGGAACGCTGGCTGACAAGAATAAGATGAAATCGTTCCACTTCAATGTCTCGAATAATAACAGGCCATTTTCTGGTTAGCAAAGGAAATAACGCCTGTTCTGTAGGGTATTTTAGGGAGATTCTCGAGTTCTAAAGCTTTTTTGACCTAAGTCTGTGTTGCTTGGTGACAATCTAATCGATCCCCACGTGTAATTGTGTGGGCTGAGTTAGTTGGAGATTGTTGGAGACTGATTTCAGCCGTACAGGCAGGAATCAAGGGTCTTGTAAAGAAAGCCAATTACTTCCAGACACTCAATTATTCCTAAAAATAATATACTCATTATTTTTTTCCTCAATCGAAATGCAAAAATCTTGGAGAAGTAATTTTGGATTGAATAGAGTGTAAACAAGACAGAAACGCGGCAATAACTTAACAGAATCTTTTGGGTGATTATTTTTAATTTCGCATTTTTACGCCTCTCTGTATATTTTATTGAATTATACCTTCGAAAATTTACAGGATATTGTTAATATGATTCAAGTGATAAAATTTCATTATCTCTTAAAATAAAAGCGTTTAATATCTTTGTTTCGTAACCCAATTCACCGTTTCAAAGTTATTCACGAATACATTCCGGAGTGGAATTTTTTCAAATTCTTGGGGAGATACAATTCTTTTTTCCTCTTAAGTCTCTAATCTCTAATTTTTAAGAGAAAAGATAATTTCTGTATCTTCCTTTCGCAAGTGAGAGTTCATAAATTATTACCTAAAACGCTAAAAGTAGCCAATTTAATCCGTGCTGAATACTCAATTTAATTATTAATAGGAGAAACATGGTCAAAATATTAAACAAAAATTGCATTGGGGATGATCTTTACATATATGTTCGTTTTTTAGAGATGGAAAAGAAGGCAAAATATTTAAGTTAAAAGTAAGGGTTACTTCACAAAGTGTTTAAGGACGGGATCGGAATGTTCGAGACACTGGAATTGGACCGGCAGGTGGATATGGGGAATATTTTTTACCTCACTGTCGCTTTTGATTGGTTGATATTTGATGAAGTTCAGATAATTGGCTGCTGTTCACTAATAAGCTTAAAGACTTCCAACATATAAATTGTTTGCCAAGGAGCCTGAACGTTTTATTCAAGGAAAGTTCATTTAAAACTATAAATTCCTTCTAGAAGTGAGTCATTAAGAATTATCATGTGTTTTTTAGGGCTGAAAACATATCCTTGAAGCGCCGTTAAACCAGATGAAGAAACATCTAAAATCAAGCGGAGGAACTTTGAGCTTATGAATATTGTGTAGTCAAAGAGAAAACAACAACTGTATTTGATCGCCGGTCAAAACATCGGGCAGTTATTTCACTATGAGCGAGTCCCGGTCGACGTCGCCGCTTCTAGCAAAAGGAGAAAAAGTTGGAGGAGGAAATGGCGAAGAAAGCCATCAAGAAAGCAAGACATCTTCGACGCAAGCGTTTTTCAACATTTTTAACGCCAACATGGGAACAGGCGTTCTCGCTATGCCATATGTTATCCGTCTGACCGGCTACTGGGGAGTCATTTTGATCATCATTATCGCTTTGCTTGGCAACTACACGGGTAAACTTCTTATCTACTGCCTCCGAGAAGACACTGCCTATGAAGATCTCTCCAAGTCAACGTATGCTGATCTGGGCGAGGCATTCTGGCCGCGTTATGGGCGTGTTATGGTTCACATCACCAACTTCTTTGAGCAGTTCTCGCACTGCACGCTGTTTTTGATCATGTGCGGCACGGTTCTCCATCATACGTTCCCCGACAGCTTCGTGTCTGAAAGCGTCTGGATCGCAGTGGTCTCCATCGCCGTGCTACCGTGCGCCGGCGTGCGTACGATGAAGCATATCTCATGGATCAGCTTGCTAACCGTCATCGTAGCAATAGTTAGTTCAACTTGCGTTTTGGTTTACGCGTTGGCTCACTTTCACCAATGGAGAACCCACGATTTGGCACCGTTCAGGTTCAAGGAAATGTCCATCGCCATGGGAATCATAGTCGTGACCTACTCCTCGCAGGCTTATTTACCCATCATCGAGAAATCCATGCGATACCAAGGTGAATTTAACGCCATCATGGACTTTACCTACACGCTTGTTACAATAATCAAGTTCAACTATGGCATCTTGGTGTTCTTCTGCTTCCGCGAGCACACAGAACAGATCATGACTCTAAGTATCCCAGACGGCGCTTTCCGCATTACTCTTTCCCTAGCTGTAATAGTCACAGCTCTTCTCTTCTATGTCGTTCCAATGTTTACGCTTTACGACATATTTGAGCATCAACTTGACATTCAGTTGTTTGCTGAACTGAAAGACGAACCTTTACGTTGCAACAAAAATTCCATGCCCAAACGTGTTTTTAGGTTTGTATTCATCCTCCTTTCTACCCTTGTAGCTATTTTTGTACCCCATTTTGGTTTGTTAATGGCGTGGGTCGGTAGCTTTACCGGCACGATTTTAGTGTTAATTTATCCATGCCTTTTCCATGTAAAGCTTCATTATCCGACCATGCCATGGTATCATATATTATTTGATCTATCGATAGCACTCTTCGGTCTCGTTGGGTGTGTTTGTGGGGTAGTATTTTCTTCGATTCAAATCGCAAAAGAGTATGACTTTTACAGGATGTGGGGAATAGAACCGGATGATGAGTAAATCATAAGAGTCCTCTAAGTATAGAGTACTTAATTTAGGGTAAGACAACTTAAAAGGTCCTTATGTACTCTTCTTTTCGATGCTATGTCACTAGGATATTGCGATTAAGGATGGGGGAGGGGGGGGGGGGGGTACTTGGGTTCATGGGTATGTGTCACTGGCCTCTCAGAGCCCCTACCCCATTATAGTCTATTCAGTGGCCAATTACAGACTCCATCTCAGTCAATTTTGGGCAAATATGTAATTTTCAGGATCCCAACTTAGTCACTTTCTATTTTTATGAATTGATCCATTTTTTAGATTGAATGAAGAACACTTGACTTTTCATCTACAGTACAAACATTCTGGTACGTTTGCTAACCGTAAATATGAAGAACTGTCTTACCCAAAAAAATCCGAAAATGTGCGACCCATTCTAGTAACTCTATTGAAAATGCGACCCTATCCAGCGGCACATCCCCATTAGACTCTTATAAGGAAGTACCCCCCCCCCCGGGGGGGGGGGGGGGTTAAGGATTCTATTAGTGTCTGTACCCATACACAAAATGCTCTTGTAGAGTTATGACGAAGATATTAGTTTGGGAGGATTTTTCAGGCAGAGCCTGAAAAGCCGGAAAAGTTGTCCGAACGTGTTCAAAATTCAATCCATGTCCATCCTTGCCATACGTGGCAACAGACGAAAGGAAACAATTTCAATGCCTAAATATAGTCTGAAACGGCAAAACTGGACCATTCTTTCTGGAATTCAATTAATGCGAAAAAAGTTTTAGCTTTTTAAAGATATCTTAAATAGTGTGACATATTCCCTTTAAGGATATAATTTGCTGCTATTTGGCTGCCTGGCAGTGTGCTGGACTAGAAGATCGAGTTAGTCTAAAATTGTACTAAAGCTTGAATTTTGAAAATTTTCTTTTCATTCAAAAATCGTCGCCCAAGAATAAACTCCAACTATTATTCAGCTTTTGGGATACGCTTTTATTAATGCTAGTCAAAATGAGAATCAACTACAAGAGGATTTTCTTTAGAAAAATGTTTAGGTAGCTAAGACAAACAGGGAGACGCAAACGAATGTTTAGTTAAACAAAAACTTTTGCACCAGATGAAATCATTTTAAGCTGATTTTGAGAGAATGATTAGGGCAGTGATCATTTATTGTTATAGTCTTGAATTTTTATGTTTGGAATATTGTTTCAGCGTTTTTTTTTGGTATCGACTGAGGGGTAGTGCCAGTCTTACAATTGGGATTACCCATGTGAACTTCTAGAAAAAAGATGAAAGATATAGTTCATAGGTTATGGGGAGAAGCCTTTCTTATTGATTCTATTTTTTCAAGTTGAAAAAAAACATGCAATTTTATAATTTATTTACCCTCTTAGGGGTTCTTAATTAATAACTCGTTCAAATGTGTTCAGATTGTGTTCCAGATCGAATTGGAATTTGAAAGTGTTGGGTTTTAAGGAGAGGGGAAAATCGGAGTACCTGGAGAAAAACCTGTCGGAGCACGGGATATTATTTCGATTCTTCCAAGTCACAAACCGTTTTTTCTCTGCTTTTTTCTCTCTCTTTCCAATTAGCAAGCATCAATAGCTCATTCCATTCCTTGTTAGGCTGAGTTAATTATGGTAAGGTGATTTGTCACTCTAACTTCTTCATCTTTGGACATTGTGGTGTTACCATTTAAATGAAACATCTTTGAGAGGACCTTTACACAGAACCATAAAAATTTTACGTTTTTAAAAAATGAAATTTGAAACCAGGCTTTTGGAAATTTTTACTTACTTTAGGTCACTTAAGCGTTAAATATCCTAACAGTTATCAAACCTAATAACAAAAACAATCTTCTTTCAGACCTTTCTTTCAATAGGCCATTTCCGAGTTGCTTCAAGCGTCTGTTTGAAAGCAAGGCTAAGTGCGAAGCCATTGATATGGAAATGATTTTTAGTCTTACGCAAATAAAACTCATTTTAACAACAGAGGTTGTGCACTTAGCCTCGTTTTGAAAAAGAGAGTTTTTGGAACTCGGAAATGGCCCATTCCTCTTACAGGCTTCTGTTCAAAGTCCTTTCCCAACTCACATCACAGTTATCCCCACCCTGTATTTTGGTTCTAGCTCGTGTTTTCTGAGTCAGGGGCACCCTATGTCAATTTTCGGAAAATATCTGTTCGTAAGACGATTTGAGATCTAGAATTTTCGGAACATTTGTTATAAGATTTCTTGCTTGCCTGCCTCTCCTAGGATTTTCGAACATCTAAAAAAGGGTATAATTGCCCATTTTTAACGGATTTTTACCCTAAAAAGGTCACCTAGAATTTTTGGAAGCCTTTTTTCAGGCTGAAATTTTCAAAAAGGTAAGTTTTGATCCCTGTTATTTTCGGACTTTCAGCTAGGAAATCCGAACAGATGAAAAATTTTCAGGGTATAAAAATATGCCTATATCTACCGTTTAAATACTAAAATACGTTTAACAATGATATGTTACTGGTTTTAAACTATATTCTCGTTGGGTGCCCCTGTCTGGGTTGAAAGTCTACATGCAAACAAGCTTGACCACTTATCATTTGCTTGGGAAAACCAGCCATTCCTTTTGAGAAGCTTCAAAAATATAGGCTGTGATTTGAGGCAAATCCGGCAATTATTTCCCTCTTTTTAGTCTGTTCAGATGACTTGGATATATTTTGTAGCGGTGCGTTTTCCCACCAAGTCAAATTTTATAGTTTTATATGTTCATGCACAAGATTTCCACGCGGATGGTTTGTGTAAATGGTAAGCAGTCCTTTGAATATTTATTTATTTTTTTAGTTATTTAAAAAGTTAGTTACCACACAAAAAGTAACAATATAGAGCAACACAACCCCAATCGTTGAAAATGAAAAAAAAAAAAAAATAGAAAGAAAGAAAAACAAAAAGGTTTAAAGCAACTAGAAAGCTTATCTCAGACTATCAGGGATTAATTAGAGGTCCACAGTACCTATTCAGGTCTTCAAGTTGGTTACATCAATCGAGCTAATACATGGAGTAGACTCCGAGGTAGCTGACAAGACTTGAGGAATTACGATTATTAATTAAATAAATTTTTTTGATCTGTCCTTGGTCAATTTGAAAAAGTGAGTCGCTGTTTTTCAAGTTTACTAGAATGCAGTCGGTTTTAGTCCTCTCACCTGTGCTCCCTATGTCTCGTCTGTATTTCTCTTGTGTATTGTCACTCTTGCTGACCTAAAATGATGTGACTTATCCCTCCCAGAGTACCTAAAAACATATATCAGTTTGCAACTGTTATCTACTGGGTTATCCACAACAGGGAATCATGCCTCAAACTGACAACAAAGCCAAGGTACTTTGAAAAGGAATCAATAAAGATTAT
Organism: Porites rus; assembly: GCA_964035705.1. Classification (NCBI taxonomy): domain Eukaryota; kingdom Metazoa; phylum Cnidaria; class Anthozoa; order Scleractinia; family Poritidae; genus Porites; species Porites rus. The sequence goes on along the minus strand of OZ037997.1, from coordinate 13,975,490 downwards.
TCACTGTGACGCTCGTTAACATGAATAATATTTGAAAATCAACTCTTATTGGCCAAAATTTATCAGCTCTTACCTATGATTTTCATTCCAGATGTCTTCGAAAAACGCCCACGCAAATTTTCTCGAAAACAATGTCTTAGCCTACTGGGTGAAATTTATAAAATATTCTTGCAACCAACGACTTAGTCATATTAGTTATGTCAGCAATTTTTTTGAAAGATAACAGAAGAAAACGAATATTTTCTGGCAGCGATTAGGGCTCGTGATTAAAACGCTAGCACAACCCAATAAATCCAGTCAATGATTTTGGACGAGATAAAACTAATACCGTAAAGTTTTCAGTTTGAAACGGTCATATTAAGATCCTAAAGTCACAACTCTAACAAGTCCCAGTACACTGCCAAACAGACGATCAAAATTTTGAAAGAGAAATTATACAATTATTTTAAAACGAAATTATTGGCTCCTGAATTAACAGATGATTTATATTTCATCCTCTATTATCATGCTAAACATGCAACCCCGAACCAAGCTTACTAAAAAAATTAAAATTTCTATATTAATGGGACCCTTACTCGACTTTTCTGATTGTAGAAAAACGCGTTAGCAACTTAACTCTTCTGAACTTCATTATTGTTTCGATTTATTTCTTTCACACAATTTAACTGTTTTTTTTTTTTTCTGTTGCAACTCGAAAAGTAGCCTGTGTACAGACGTCCCCCCTCCCTCAGGAAAAATCGGGAGAAGAGACTCTGAGGGAGGGGGGACGTCTGTACACAGGCTACTCGAAAAGCGACTTATACACATTTCTACGGCTTGGATTTATCTCCAAGATGTGTACATTGAAACTACAATGGGTAATAAAAACAAAATGATTGCACGAATTGTTAAAATCAGCAAAACCACATTTGAGCGCGATGTTCGCCGCTAAGAAAATCGTAAGAGCAGGGGGTGTTTGGTACCATAAGATCTTGGCCAATTTCACCTAATTTGGTCGACTTCTCCGGGTCCATCAGCTTGATAGCCCGATAGCCTAGCGGTTTAGAGGTGATCTACTTGTATCTAGGGCAATGGGCACGGGTAATTTAGCCGTGCCTGTTCACAGAAACGCAAACCTGTCCCCAAGGCTTATCCTTTAGAAAATTTGCATCATTTTACGTTTCAGTGAAGCTGCCCACCTTCCCCTCCCCTAAGCCAACATTTTGCCCTAAGTAAGAACTAAGTGTTAATGTTGGGGAGGGGTAGGTGGGCAGTTTCAAAGAAACGTAAAATGATCCGACAATTTTCCGTCCTACTTACAAGGGGGAAGGCCCGGGGGACGAGCGAGGTCTTGACAGAAAGCCTCTAATCATAAATTTGTCCTTAATGTGCATGTGTCACAGAGGACTATAATTCAATTAGTATAAGTAATAGCATGATTTGTAATGATATTTTTCATAAATACCACGAGTGATATTTCAAAATTGTTATATGTAATCTCACGAGCCGTTAGGTGAGTGAAATTTCAGACAATTTTGAACTATCATTGTGAGTGATATTTATGCCAAATATCACGTCAAATCATGCTATTATTTGTTTATACTACTAGGTATTTCAAATTAAGCCGAAATACCTCTGTTCTAAGCCAATCAAATTACAGAAATTTCTCATGTAGTAGTAAAAGGAGTTAAACGATCACCCTGATGAAAAAGAAATCAATTAAGTTCAAGTTCAAGCCACTAACCACATATTTTGATTGAATTTTGAATGAATTGACTTAAGTACATGTCCTTCAGAGTTCTGGAATTAAAAAACTAATTATTTGTTATATATCGCGACGTTGATTTGTTTAACGTACTTTATTAATATTATTTTGAAATAATTTTTTTTAAAGGAGAAAAATTCTTTCATGTACTGCATTATCTGAATGATCTAGATGCTCCAAGGTGCGTTCTGTATATGCTGTGGTTCAATCCCTCTCTTGGTTTAACTTTGCTTGTTTCCCTTTCTTATGGGCGTACGGAAATTATGTATTATAATGATGTCAATGATTTTTAAACAAAGCAAAATGAAATTTACGCAAGAATAAATATGAACGTCAACACTATGATATCGTAATAGTCCACCGGGGAGGAAAAAAAAGGAAGATTATGGTGATCTTCAAGTAATAAATGTATTAATCTTTGGAAGTCTTGGAAATATTGTTATACATTGAAAAGAATATAAATGCATACTGATTAATTTACAGATAAGTTCTGTCAATCAGGTGCATATGTTGACATTGCTGTCAGGACCCAGTGGTACAATAAAATCTTGTTACTATTCCACGATTAGCTATACACACACTATGCATCGAGTTCTTGTGAACATTTTCCTATATGCAAAGAGCCGCCACAATAAGAAGTCAAGAGATCAATTCTGCCTAGTAGCTTTCGATTTTCTTTGCTTCCGAAGATTTCCAGGTAACAGGACGTCTGGACGACAACACGAGAATTTCGAACGCTTCGATCCATAAAAGCAATGTATTCCTTGTTATTTTATATTACTTTACCACAGTGCTATACTTCTTGTAATGCCATATATTATTGATTGCATTCTAAGCACAGGCAGCCCAAGCTCGAAATATGAGCTTCGGCGAGCATCGGCATTGTTGCGTAACATTCTAAATATAAGGATTTGTTTGAGGAAAGAAAATGACCTATTGTTTCTGTAACCTAGGAAAATGAAAGGATTTCAATAAAAAACAGCTTACCTTATCTAAAATGTGTGTTAAATCTCTCTTGTGTGGTCCATGGGGCGATTTTTGGCCGTTAAATGGGTTAGGATGTAAACGGTTTTTTCTCTCTCAAGGTTGGCGAAGCGGTACGACGGATCAACCGAAGGAAAACGGCCGTAAATTCGCTCCAACGGCTCCAATTGCCTCCAAATTCCGCCTAGGTAAAACACGGTAGTTCTGCTTTTCATTCCTCACTTTGCTTCAAGACGCATTTTTACCTAGAGCGAATCAAAGGTCGCCAATCTCTGCAACCTTTCCCGTCTGAAGTCATCGACAGAACCTTGGCTTGAACTCTGCGTTACCGTTGAGAGATAGCGACACAGCCTGAGACTCAAATTACTCACACTCGGGGTGGGAGACAGTCTCTTTCTCTCGTTGTGACTTAACTTCAGACGGGAAAGGTTGCAGAGATTGGCGACCTTTGATTCGCTCTCGGTGAAAATGCTTCTTGAAGCAAGAAGTACCGTGTGTTACCTAGGCGGAATTTGGAGGCGATTGGAGCCGTTGGAGCGTATTTACGGCCGTTTTCCTTCGGTGGATCCGTCGGGCCGCTTCGCTGGAGTCCCCAACCTTGGTAAAACTTATATATAGAGAGAAAACCGTTTGCAGTACAACCCATTAAACGGCCATAAATCGGCTCATGGACCACACAGGAGAGATGTAACACGCATTTTATGTAAGGTAATCTGTTCTTCATTGAAATCCTTTCATTTTCCTAGGTTACAGAAACGATAGGTTTTTTCCTCACAACCTCGTTCCCAGGGTTCTCTCCTACCCGAACCAGGTTGTTTTCCTCATACAAATCCTTATATTTAGAATGTTACGCAACAATGCCGATTTTCGCCGATGCTCATATTTCGAGCTTGGGGTTCCTGTGGTTTAAATAGTTGAGGAGATACTTGCCTCGTTTCGGGTCACGTGGTCCGAGCAAAATTTGAGACTGGCCCAAAAGGTCAACGGTTTTTTAAAATAGTGGTTTGACCAGCCTAAAACCGATAGTGCGATAGCGACTAAACTAAATCAAAAACTAGTAGGATGGTGTCAGTGTCAAGCATGCAGCCCAACTATATAAGTTCAAAACATTATTTCTATATTATTGTAGCCTACTTTTGCCAAAGGAAGGAAAGTATAGGTCATTCACCAGCTACTTTAAAAAGTGCACCGATATGAGCAAAAAAGAATAAGGTGGCTATCGAAAAGATGTAACTGCGATAATTCGAGAGTGATTCTTTTGGACTTGAGAAGGGTGACCACGTTAAGGGAAACGATATCACAGACTCAGATAGCAATAAAGTGAGCTCTTTATACAGTGTTGCTCATTACAGATGAGTTGTTTTTCACTTTGCAGTCGGTTGAATACACTCTAATTAACAGTTCCGAGGGCTTACTGGCTAATTTAGTTATCAAGCCTCTCAATATCTCTATCAGCAGTTGAAGCTCATGACGTGCTTTATTACATTAGCATAATTATGTGAATTAACTTAAATATCGACCAAATAACACATTTAATTCCCGCAACATCGGCAAACATTTTTCAGCGAACAGAGTTTGTATACTTTGAGCATGGCCAAAAGAACGCCATCAATGGAAAATCTTCCTGCCCTTTCATCTGATGAGGAAAATGATGATGAGCAAACGATTCTCTTTGACGAAGAATTTCTGATTGACGACGCTATCTATCCAGAAGAGGACAGCAGAAAATGCGAGAAGAAAAAACACAACGCCTCATTTTCATCTGTGAAAGCGTTTTTCAAAAGGAAATCAAGTCCAAGAAAATCCAAAGTAGCTTCGGTTCCAGGAGCCAGTAAAGAACGCCAAGGGAAGAAAGTAGATGATAGCAAAGGGATTGTCGTTACACGAGTTTTCGATAGAAATCGTTTCGTCCATGTATCAAAGAGTTTGGACAGTTACATCAACGTTCCGCTTCCCCCTGGTTGTATTCCCTCGGAGGTGACCGTTCCCGCTGGTCTCCTTCAAGACGATGCCAAATTTGACCGTCTTCTGAGGCACAGTTTGGATGGTGACGGGTCTGACCAGGCCACGATTATCATGAGCTCATCCGCATGTACGGTCAATTCGCATTCATCTCTGGTGATGGCAAGTGCCTTTGAAATTTCAGGCAAAGATCCGGGGCTAACCACACAAACGACTGCTTCTGCATCCGCTCGAGCTGATTACACGGATAATCTTAGATCTAGCAAGGGCAAGAGGCATAATGTGTCTAGAAGAAATGCCCCTGATACGCCGCCATTAAAGTCGAACGTTAAAACAAAGTCGAAAGATTGGCGTTTTCCTCCAGTAAACACCAAAGCCCAGGGAAAACCACGAAAGTCTGAAAATACTCCTGAGGTGGAACTTAAACGAGGTGAAAAACAAGCAGTGCGAGATAAAAGGAAGATGGATGGAAATGTTCCTTACGTCGAATCCAATCCAGTTTTAAGTGAACGGTGGGTAGACCATTGTCTAAAACTTCCCGACAGCGATGAAGAAACAGGTTCTACTCCTGAGAACGATGCTGAAGATAGGAAACTTCACTACCTTGCTTTGGAATGCTCTGGTGATCGGAGATCCGCCATTTGTGAAGAGATTGAGAACGATAAGCAGCTTGCCAAAGTTAACGGCTTAAAGATGAATTTGCGCCTATTTAGGGAGGATCTCGCTTGTGTTAAAACAACTGATCAAAGCTAAGTGAGCTAAGATAGTGCTATTTGTCTTTTAATATCATAAAAAAACAACCAGTAAATATACAAAATCATTACACGTAATCGTAACTGTATTAAAATTATCTAATCTGATTGGCTATCAGGTCGCCACCATACGTGCGCACTTGAATGTTTTTTTCTTCTTCTAGCAAAACACTTGAAATATCATGTGTTTCAATTTTAAAAGCTTAAAATATCGCAAACTTTGTTACAGTTATGATTCAGAACTTCGAGTTGTCCCATATTCGACGTCATCCCGACTCTACCTCTACGGACTTCCGCGTTAATCACTGGTATCTTTTTCTTTATACATCTTAGAGAAAGGATTGGAATTTAGAATTTATTTCCAACAAGCTAACGTCAATATTTGTTGTAAAAATGAAGACTGTTTGAAAATTTATATAGGATGGAAAAATAAATGAATAAATAAATAAATACATTCTATGGACGTCAATGGGCAGGGACCGCGGAGCAAGGTGAAAAGTGGCAGGGCTGACAATTGAAAATAATTTTTTTTATATTGAAAATCGAAAAAAGGAATAAAAGGAATAAAATCATAGTATTTGTATGTTAAATGGTCAAACTCAAACTCATCATTTTCACTGCAAGTGGTTGTCGTCTTTTTTGCAGAGCTTACAGACTTTGACGAAGTCCCAGATAACTCTAATAAACGACCAACATACACGGTCAGTTCAGATTCAATGCAAGAAAAGACGGGATTACAATTTTAGTATAGAAAATACTACACTGACGTGATCTGAAAAATTTCTAACTATGGCCGTTCACTGTTCAAGTAATGTAATTCTTCTTGCCATCGAATATTTCGTTGATTTGAAAGGAGAAAGAAAAAATATAAAACTTTTATCAACTCAAAACAACTACTTACCTTCATTTGGCTTGAAAAAGCTAGTAATTTTCTTCATTTCGTCTGATAAAACTGATAAAAAACTCGACCGGAGCTGAAAACACGCTGCCGAACGAAGCGAAGGGGTGGCCAAGGCATGGCGTTTAATCAAGGGGCAAGTCGGCCCAAGGGCACAATTACTGCGAAAAGCACAGGAGCCCCACAAAATGCCTGGCGTTTGAAATTAAAGAAAATACAGAGAATATAGCGGAATATAGACGGAAAAAAACTTGTTTCAAGTCTTTTTTTTAAATTAAATTATTTTTCCTTTAGCGCAAAAAGTGGGGGCGGGGGCGCAAAAAAGTGGTGGGGCCGCGGCCCCACCAGCCCCTCCCCCTCCGCGGTCCCTAATGGGGATGAAATAAAAATATTTCAGTAAGGTTTAAAAGGCAATGGGTTTGGAACGTTACTTAAAGAGGTTATGTTACGAAGATATCGCTCAGTTTTATAAGTGAATTCATTTTTGCCTTTACTCATATAAAAACTGCTCCTGTATAGTTATGAAGAACTGCATAAAAAATGTCATCAGGGAGCACTAACCATATTATTTTTTGTGATTTTTTTTGCAGGCAAACTCTTTGAAGGTTTTTTCAGTTCAGTTTTGTGCGATTTTTATGCCCATCCCTACCATCCGTAATAATAGACGACAGGAAAAATTTTCAATGCGTGCAGATAAAGTCTTAAATTAAGGAAAAGTGTACCATTAGTTTTTAAGTTCAATTGATGACGCGTAGATGAGTTTTAGCTTTTTAAATCGATGACAAATAGAGCTAAGGAACCCGTCATTATTTATCGCCTGGGGAGGGGGAGGACGGAGGATTTGGGGCTAATTTGATGAAATTTAGCCGATCCGACCCTTTGAATGTTACTTCACAGAAGTCATCCCCCTAATAACATTTGATGACTTTCGCGATCCTCCCCCCCCCCCATTTTTTCATTTTCCAAGCAATTCCCGTCTGAATCCTTCCAAATTTTTCAGTGATCCCCCTTTGGGATTCTCAGTTCCGACTGACCCCCACCCCCCCGTTTTGTTCTCCTAAAAATAAAGTGATCCCCTCTAGCTATTGCCAGTCAAGTAACCTTATTTGGTGAAGGATGAAGGGGATCATTCCTGATAACAGACACTGAACAGTTCATTTAAAAAGAATCTTCGTGAAAAAGCAAAAGCAGACACGCGAACGTACGGGGTCGACAAAGTAGCCGCGAAAAAAAGGAACGCAACCGGCCATAGGTGCGTCAAGCACCTTCCTTGAAATTAACAAATCTAGTGGGAACAGATGTTTTCTTACGGTTAACTCTTTTTACCCTAATTACGGCTAACGGTTAAAATTTTTCAATTTTTACGGCTAAATTTTTGGCCGTTTTTTTGGCCTATCGGTTAACCCCATTGAGATCATATTATATCCGAGGGGGCCTATAGCCGGATGTATTTTTTTGTTTACAGGTAGACGGGCCTTTAATGAATGCTGATTGGCTGAGACAGAGGGCATCTTTTTCTTTAACACAAGGACACTTTTAATAAGAGGGCATAGTTACTTGATACTGGTTGGCTTAGCACGCGTGATCTGCAGTGAGTTGGTTTCCCGCTTGAAAAGGACTATAAACTCGACGCTTTTGACTTTAATTCAGAAATACAATATTTTATCTAAAAGAAGAAGAAAATTGTCCTGTATCAAAGTGTGTAGCCCTCGAAAGCATCCGTTTCTCCTCGCTCTTCGACCTACATAGTGTGATGTCTTGGAAGAAAAGCAAAAGGATTTATCCATTTAAAGTTATTGTACAAAGCCGGAAAAAGCTTTCAGTCGGGGCAACTCAGTTGTTGCACGAGACTAAAAGTTAATCTATTCCTTTCTTTTAATTCACTTTATCAGAATCAAAGACCGCCTTACCCGCCATTGACCGAACATTGTTGGTACTTACAGTTTTTCAAGCCGTGGAAAGGAGAATGTCGGATTCAAGAGGTTGTTAAAGGTCGTTCAGTCACTTTGACTCACTTCGGTTAATTTTACGTCTTTCAGGTTCACGTACGCCGGCAGTAATAAGCTTCTTACACGCAGGCTCCTGGCTCAGGTCATTCTTATTTGTAAAGAAAATGCTTTGAGTGAATTGCACATGCTATGTCAATTGCTTGACTACAAATGTAGGACTTTCAAGGCCTTTCCCGTTCTGAACATAATAAACTGTTTGTTAATATGTGGTCACTGTGCTCTTGTAAGTTTTCTTTTGTACGAAATTTTGCCCTTTATGTGATAAGAAAGTATTAATTATAAATCGCCATGTGCCCTCTTGTAATTAAGGAGTAATTTCACTTATGTCTAAAAATGTTTTGCAATCGGAATCATCTTATAGTGTTTCCTAAACAGAAAGAGGATTGGGGCCGATTGAGAAAAAGGCGCGAAAATTGACCAATAGGAGTGTACTTTGTGCGCGGCAGGCGCCGCGGCTGGCTTTTGTTCGTACTCCTTGTTTTGGATGCACAACCAAATATTGACTGATGAGCCGACAAGGATGCACGCGATTCTACTGGCTTTTGGCTGAAAATAATAGCTTTTGGAGTGTTCTTCCTTAATTACAATTCAGGCCAGTTTATAACTCACCGTCCCCAAATTACAAGGTACAGCTGAAGGTACGTTTAACTTAGCAACTGAAACGAGCAAAAGCTGTGATCAAATTGCTAATTTAAGAAATGTTGCAGAAAACTCTCGAACTTTGAAATAATTTAATTATTTAAGAGTCACAAGAAGATGAACACTCGGATTACATTTTGATTTGTTTACTGAAATTTACCGTTAAACATTGAACATTTTTGTCTAGGTATGAGGAGTCAAACCATCGAGTGAATTTTGCAAAAGTAAAGCACTTCTCGTTTCTGCAGTTCTTGATTTCGGTTAGAAGCTGTCAAAGTTAGAGATTCCACCGAGTCCAAACGGAAAAAAAAATTACAAGAGCTTACTTTCATAAACTCCGAGTACTCTACTGACTCTACAACTATAGCTTGTAACTCTTGGTTTCGGTTTGATATTTCTTCGTGGTCAAATGACCGTTTTTATTAAGTTTAATTTCGGAGACATCCCTGCCGGGGAGTACAAATATTAGACTACATTGCTCATACAAATGCGTAACGAGTGAAACAATAAAATCTTTTGTTTCACGAACCAATGGGTCTTCTATTTGGAAGGGTGCATTGAGTCAATAGGTGACCTCAGCGAGAGTATCGTTATAGCAGCTATTTGATACCGAACAGCCCGTTGCTGTTTTTAACTTCTTAAGCTTATTTTTTTGAAAGTTTACTGCCGAAGTTCTAATTGTTTGAAGACAGAAACTAGTGATATTATCGGTGCTCTTTGTGAACATAATGCACACTGTGTCATGAAACCGGGCCGAACCCCAACTCCCCTAGCTGTTGGCTGGGTTCTTCAAATTAGCGGTTGAATTTCCCCACCCTAATGTGCCCCTCACACACTGTAATCCCTTTAAAAAAAAGCATCTGCTCGTAGTACCTAACCTTCCTTCAGGAACCAAATGCAAGACAGAAGGAGCCTAGTAGTCGACTCCTGACGACAGGTATCTTTGATATAACTCTCTGTGTCACTGAGACGCTTTTATTTTTCTTGCTCGATAATTTCGTATTCTCTTACTTTTGACGAACGAGTTTATGTAAGCGCTTTTTAAATTATCTACTGCGTGCTTTAAAAGTTTTCAAGAGCCTTAAAAATCTAGATTGTGAACAATCTCTTAATTTTTCCCGTGTTGAGTCACAGTTGATTGAGCACGCGAGAGGATAATTTTACTGTTTCGCTCCCCGCGCGTGGCTATGAGGAAAGAAGGACGACACTATCATTGAGGGCTGTTAAAAAACAGGTTCCTCTGATAAAACTGCACAACCTTACTTACCCACCCTTCCCTCTTTTCCTTCCCCTTAATCTTTAACTATACTTGTCATCGCTTGCCAGGAATCGTAATATGAAGCACTTTTTCTCATGATGGACTGGTTTCATTTTCCTCCAAATCTGGAAGATAGCGGCCGTGCCATACGATGCAAGCATAGAAACTGCAAAAGCTATAGGCAGTAAGATAAATGATCACAATAATTCCTGGCCGCAAGTCTTGAATCTACGTCCACTGGACGAAAAATATGCGGTCTAATTACACTGTACACGAAAATGTTCCTTGTGTAACAGACTCTGGTGATTAGACACTGAATTGATCTTATAACCGGAGTAATTACCTGCTCGATCAGTACCGGTAAGCAATTGTTGGTTAATGTCTTGTTTTTGTGGTATTGAAATTCCTGAGAGAAATACTTTTTTGTCAAGCGCAATTCCATGTGTAATGGGATAATGATGTAATTCCGCACTCTATCCTGCCATTGTCGTATATTTCGCACATATCTGAGTGGACGTTTTCTTGATATTTTCGTTTTATTTGTTGCATGCTGGCCAAGTACAGCACTGAGTACAGCCAAGTACACCGTTTCTAGCCACTCTCATGCTGTGTTTCCAAGCTACTTTCGCGTGTCAAAGAGTGATTCTTGGAAGCTTTCTTTTTGGAAAAAAATACACAGATAACTGCCATCGGTCGCTCTCCAGATGTGGAACAAATTAAGGTACAAAATTGAGGTGAGTGTAATACAGTAAATTGTAATATTGGATTAGAGGTCTGCCACTGGCTTGGCTTGGTCTACCGGGTATTAAGCTCTTTACTGAGCTATGGTTAATATTATTAACCATCATCCTACTGATGAACAGTTGCGACACGTAGATATATATTTTTTAGCAACTAAGATAATTTCCAGTCTGTCTACTTTGAATTGAATTATTAGACCCTATTATAACAACAGCTATCGCGCAAACTTATTATTAAAGAAAAAAAGAAAAATATATATATTTTGTGCTTTTCTTGGGTAGTGAGTTGTTTATTGTGCTGTTTTTATTACCGTGAACAGAGATCAGAAAATTAGTCAGTCCCAGCTAGTGTTTGAGCATCCTCTTATGGACATGGTCAGGTTTTTGTTGTGGTTTACAAGATCGCCGAAAAAATATCTTATACTTGAACTTCTTATTTTCTGATGGGCATAAAACCCTAAAAGAACAAAAATTCATTACTAAAATATTGTTCTAAATAGTAACAACAATGTTGGTGGTGATAGTGATAATGGTAATGATGATGATGATGACGACAAGAGTATAGACCCTACCTCTTACCCTACACGAAATCTTTGGCTATTACCCTACACCTATGCTTAAGCTGTAGCCTCACTCAACCGTTACTTTTATCCATGAGATCAAAACCCGTAGCCCTAACTCTGAACTTAAAGGTTAACTATCTTAAACTAATCTTTTTTTTTACTATTCTGTACCCTTTTAAAAACTTACTTGAGGCACTTTAAAACTCAAAAAGACAAATAAGGCGGCTAAACAGTAGTATAAACTTCATGTAACATCTTTGATTGTCATATACTAGATTTTTTTTTGTAGCAAACAATCTGTATTGTTGACATGCGTCACAGAGGACACTTACATAATATAAACAGCTTGTTATAAAAGTTTTGCAACAACTTCACTTGTTCAAGCTAATTCAATCAGTGCCTTAACATTCCACTTTAATTTTAAACAATTATTGGATGAGGTGTTTGTGATATCCGGAACAATCAAGGTCGAGGCAAGTGTTATCAGCAGAGCCGAAGGCCTAGGTTGATATGGCTTAGCGGGGTTGCGTTGATCTCCCAAATCAGCTGTAGGCCCTAAGCTGAAAAGAAAACAGAGAGTGAGTACAGTGTACAAAAGTAAAAATTAAACACCACTCAAAAGGAAAGTCAGCTGTACGTGATACCCCTCTAATAGGCCATAGTTGATGGCCTATCCCAAATATAGAGGTCAGAATCCAGTACCTTGTTTAAGCTAGTCAGTTAACCAGACTGTTGATTAAAGTAATTAGTACTGCATTGTACCAACTGTTACAATTTTACACCACCTTGGACTCGTTTATTAATTTATATAATGAAATGTTTTGATTCATATACCACACCTTCTACCTTTCTTATCATTGCCCTCTTTTCTGGCCTTATTGCCTGTGCAACTATTGAGATAAATATTTCAAAACTAAACTATGTTTTTTTGCTATATTGTGCTCAACTGTACTTAACTTTATTATTGCAATACAATAATCTCATTGACACTCAACGAGCAATTAACGCTTTACCTTTAAAAGTTGCAGGTATTCCTTCTTCACTACATCATTTACTGCTACGGGTCGTTCTACTATCTTTCTATACTATATGGCTACTGATCATTCCAAAGCTTGAGGTCACTATGTCTTTTATTTTCATTTTACCGTGCTCATCAATTGTATAAAAGCTTTGAACTGCTGGGATTTTGTTACAGTTTTCACTTCTATGTTGCATACTCTATATTTTTCTTCTTCTTATGACGTTCAGTACTCCTTTTTTACCTTTCACTACAAGACAAGATCTTTTTCTTTAACCTTTTTTCTATTATACTTAACGTCATATCACTGGACTAGACATTTGACTTGACCGTTTCTTACTATTGAACACGTTTCTCTTTTTTACTAAACCTTTAATGACTGGACAGGATGTTTTCTGACTGAGGGTACGTTTCTTTGGGATTATCCCGATCAGGATTTATGATCCAAGACCACTCAGATAAAAGAGCATCAAACAAACAATTAAAAAACAAACCGCTATAAATCCCATCAGGATTCATCAGTGCCCCATGCACCTTGACTAAACTAGACTAATCTGTCTCGTTATCATTTCTCTGCATTCTATGAAAAATCTTTTGCTAATTGGACACGCCCTTTCCCTACAATTTCACATCTTTCTTCCCCAAACCTTTCTCTAATCAGGAGTACATTTTTTTCCCTTCTATTCTGCACCTTCGTTATTATTGTAACCTTTTTGTACTCTTCCAGTACACCTTTCTCTTTTATACCAAACCTGTTACTGTTGCAGTTCTCCTTTTTCTACTTTCCACAATTAATACTATTTCCTTTTCATTTAATAGTACATCATTCCTTTTATTACCAACATCTTTCTCTTCTGCACAAGACCTCTCACTAACTGGACAGCTTCCTGCCACTAGAGGCCTTTCCTTTTTATACTGGGCCTTTAACACTGGACTGTAGACGTTTTCTTACTACTTCACATTTTTTCTCTTTTAGAAAGCCTTTTACAGCTGGAATTTACCTTCAGCTGTTCCATGAACTACACCTTCATCTACTAAAGACTAAAGAATTTCTCAGCCTATCTTTTACCACTTGACTCGTCTATACCTTTTGCAAACATCTTTCTCTTTTATACCTTTTATGGAGAGATAGACCTTTTACTATTATTCCACATCCTTCTCTTCTATACTGAACCTTTACTATGTGAAATTAACGTCCCTTTCCTTCCCTTGGGCGCCTTTCTCTTCTATAGCCACGTTTTAATCAAGAGAATTAACATAAAAGCCTCTTTTAGCTTTTATATTTTCTCCTATTTCACTCTTTTCTCATCTGCACTTGACCTTTTACTCCTGGAAAAGACCCTTTACTACCACATTTATCCCACAACGCTTTCTTCTGAAGTAAATGTTAACAACGTTAACTTTTTCTTTTCGACTACTGAATCTTTTAACACTTAACTGGTCCTTTTCCTACGTCATACCCACCGCTTCTTTCTGTTCTATAACTAATTAAAAACTTGCTATGTATTACTGCACACATTTGTCTTCTCTAATATTTATTTAATCTTTTGCTTGTACCTGCGACCATAAGTAGACCTCAGTTTCTCACTATTTGATACCCTATGCTTAACGTTTTGCTACCTAACTAGACTTTTCACTACTATTCCACCCCTCTATACTATATGCTAAATCTATAATTACCGTACTAGACATTTTACGCCAGTAAAGTTCCTTTTGTGCCATAGCAAAACCTTAGGACTAGACTTTTTGCTTCAGAAATTAAATACAAGACCTAATTTACCAATGAGCTACAGCTTTTCCTTAAATATTTAACACTATTCCTTCTTATACTAAAACCTTTTCCCAATATTACACATCTTTTTTTTATGTACTAAACATTTTTATACTAGACTAAAAAAACGGGATTTAAGACTTTTCGCAAGTATATTCCACACCTAAGTCACTCTTTCTTTACCAAACCTTTTGTTACTAAACTAGACCTTTTTTTTCTATTCCACACCTTTCTCTTCTAATTCTAAACCCTTTACCTCTTGACAAAACCTTTTCCTTACTATTTTACGCATCTCCTCAGTAATTCCAGCTTTCATACTAGACTAGACCTTTTTCCCTAATATTCAGTATTCAGCAACTGTCTCTTCTATATCAAACCTTCTACTAATTAGACTCTACTATTCTGCACACCTTTTCTTTTTCCTTTATATTAAATCTTTTTGTCCTATTCCACTCCTTTTAATTTCTCCTCTATTTAAAATTATTGATTGCTTAACTAGCCTTTTTTTTTACGCCTGACAGCTCCTTTGAGTCCATAGCAAATCCTTAGGACTAGACGTTTAATTTTCTTAGAAAAACTGTTACATAATTTTTGTCTCTGAAATTAAATACATGCACCTTTTAACACCGAGTTTTTTATCTTTTCCTAAAATATTCCACAATTTTTTCCAGTACTAAAACCTTTTCCTATTATCTATGATCTTTTCCTGAAACATTCCGCAATTTTCCATCCTGTACTAAAAACTCTTCCTATTATTATTTTTCTATTCTTTCTTTACTAATTAGCCCCTTTTTAAAACTGGACCAGACCTTTTCCTTCTATTCCACACCTTTCTCCTCTAAATCAAGCCTTTTTACCATTAGACTCCACTCTTTCCACTCCTTCCTGTATTCCTTCCTCTACTTAACCTAACTTGTGGACTAGACGTTTAGTGTGCCACACCTTTTCTTTCTATACTAAACCATTTAACACTTAACAATATATTTTTTCTTTTTCTACCTCAACTTTCTGTACGTAAACTTTTAATCCTACACTTAACTGTTTATACTCTATTCCAGACCTTTCTCTTCTACTAATAAATTTTTACTACTTAACAAATCCTTCCCCAAACTACTTTATGCATCTCCTCAATAATCGCAGCTTTCATACTATAGACTAATAACTTTTCCTAATATTCAGTACCTTTTTCTTCCAAACTGAAACTTCTACTTCTCAACTGGACCCTACTATTTTCCCCCTTTTCTTTCTATAATAAACATTTTACCACTGAACTGACCTTTTTCTTCCTTTTCACACCCTTCTCCTTTTACTATGCAGCTAGACCAGTTCCAGGCTAAATAATCTAACCTTTCTCCTCTATACAAAGCCTCTGTTATTCCTGACTGGACCTTTTTTTATGCCATAACACACCCTTTCTTTTATAGTAAATATTTAACCAATGAACTAGTCCTTTTCCTCTTATTCACACCACTTTCTCCTGTATATTAAACGCTGTATTACTTTTCGCCAGACACCTTTACACTAGTGTTACTACTTTACTACACCCTACCTACCCTCTAAACAGTTTTCTTCAATACTTAGCCTTTTACTTAACTACTGAAGCTGTTTCTACTTATCCATACCATACTCACCTATACTAAACTTGTTGCTACTAACCTACACGTTTTCATACCTTCTAAACTTTGTTCTTCAATACTTAGCCTTTTACTTAACTACTCATGCAACCTATTTCTTCCACAGATTCCACACCACACTCGCCTGTACTAAACCTGTTACTATTGAACTAAAAATATTCCTTAATCTTCTAAACTTTTTTCTTCAATATTTAGCCTTTAACTTAAATACTGAACCTATTTCTTCTATTCCACACCATCAGTACTCGTCTATACTAAACCAGTACAACACCCTTTCATACCTTATAAACTTTTTTCTTCAATATTTGGCCTTTTCCTTAAGTACTGAACCTATTTCTTCTATATATTCTACACCATACTCGCCCATAGTAAACCTATTACTATTGAACTAAATATATTCCTACCTTCTAAACTTTTTTCTTCAATCTATTCCACACCAACACCTT
Source organism: Porites rus (assembly GCA_964035705.1). Lineage (NCBI taxonomy): Eukaryota > Metazoa > Cnidaria > Anthozoa > Scleractinia > Poritidae > Porites > Porites rus. The sequence continues at coordinate 13,959,072 of OZ037997.1, read as the reverse complement.
TTCATACCTTCTAAACTTTTTCTTCCATAAACTTTAGCCTTTTACTTAATTACTGAACCCATTCCTTCTATTCCACATCATACTCTTCCATACTAAACCTTTTACTACTGAACTACACCCTTTCATACCTTCTAAACTTTGTTCTTCAATATTTAGTCTTTTACTTCATTACTAAACCTATTTCTTCTATTTTACACCATACTGGTCTGTACTAAACCTGTTACTACTGAACTACACCTTTACCTATACCTTCTAAACTTTGTTCTTCAATATTTAGACTTTTACTTCATTACTAAACCTATTCATTCTATTTTACACCATACTGGTCTGTACTAAACCTGTTACTACTGAACTACACATTTACCTATACCTTCTAAACTTTGTTCTCCAATATTTAGCCTTTTACTTAATCACTGAACCTATTTCTTCAATTCCACAGCATACTCGCCTATACTAAACCTGTTACTACTGAACTACACCTTTACCTACCTCCTCAACTTTTGACTTCAATATTTAGCCTTTTAATTAATTACTGAACCTTTTTCTTCAATTCCACACCATACTCGCCTATACTAAACCTGTTACTGCTGAACTACACCTTTACCTACCTCCTCAACTTTTGACTTCAATATTTAGCCTTTTACTTAATCACTGAACCTATATCTTCAATTTCACACCATACTCGCCTATACTAAACCTGTTACTACTGAACTACACCTTTACCTACCTCCTCAACTTTTGACTTAAATAATTAGCCTTTTAATTAATTACTGAACCTATTTCTTCTATTCCACACCATACTCGCCTATACTAAACCTGTTACTGCTGAACTACACCTTTACCTACCTCCTCAACTTTTGACTTCAATATTTAGCCTTTTAATTAATTACTGAACCTATTTCTTCTATTCCACACCATACTCGTCTATACTAAACCTGTTACTACTGAACTACACCTTTATCTACCTTCTCAACTTTGTTCTTTAATATTTAACCTTTTACTTAATTACTGAACTTATTTCTTCTATTCACACCTTACTCGTCTGTGCTTAGCTTGTTATTACTGAACCACACCTTTACGTACCTTCTCAACTTTGTTCTCCAATATTTAGCCTTTTCCTTAACTACTGAACCTGTTTCTTCTATTCCACATCTTACTCGTCTATACTTAACATGTTACTACTGAACCACACCTTTACTAACCTTCTCGACTTTGTTCTTTGATATTTAACCTTTTACTTTAATTACTGATCCTATTTGTTCTAATGCACACCATACTGGTCTATACTAAACCTGTGACTACTGAACTACACCTTTACCTACCTTCTTAACTTTGTTCTTCGATATTTAGCCTTTTACTTAATTACTGGACCTGTTTCTTCTATTCCATACAACACTCGTCTATACTAAACCTGTTACTACTTTCATACCTTCTAAACTTTGTTCTTCAATATTTAGCCTTTTACTTAATTACTAAAACTATTTATTCTATTCCACACCATACTCGTCTATACGAAACCTGTTACTACTGAACTACACCTTTACCTACTTTCTCAACCTTGGTTCTTCAATATTTTAAACCTTTTACTTAATTGCTGAACCTATTTCTTTTATTCCACACCATACTCTTCCATACTAAACCTATGACAACTGAACTACACCTTTACGTACCTAATTCTCAACTTTGTTCTTCAATATTTAGTCTTTTGCTTAATTACTGAACCTATTTCTTCTATTCCACACCATACTCGCCTATACTAAACCTGTTACTACTGAACTACACCTTTTTCTACCCTCTAAACGTTTTCATCGAGATGTATTAAGCCTTTGACTTTCAAACTAAAAACCTGTTCCTTCCACATGTATACTATTCCTCACCTTACTTGTCTATACTAAACCTGTTACTACTGAACTACACCTTTTTCTACCCTCTAAACGTTTTCATCGAGATGTATTAAGCCTTTGACTTTCAAACTAAAAACCTGTTCCTTCCACATGTATACTATTCCTCACCTTACTTGTCTATACTAAACCTGTTACTACTGAACTACACCTTTTTCTACCCTCTAAACGTTTTCATCGAGATGTATTAAGCCTTTGACTTTCAAACTAAAAACCTGTTCCTTCCACATGTATACTATTCCTCACCTTACTTGTCTATACTAAACCTGTTACTACTGAACTACACCTTTTTCTACCCTCTAAACGTTTTCATCGAGATGTATTAAGCCTTTGACTTTCAAACTAAAAACCTGTTCCTTCCACATGTATACTATTCCTCACCTTACTTGTCTATACTAAACCTGTTACTACTGAACTACACCTTTTTCTACCCTCTAAACGTTTTCATCGAGATGTATTAAGCCTTTGACTTTCAAACTAAAAACCTGTTCCTTCCACATGTATACTATTCCTCACCTTACTTGTCTATACTAAACCTGTTACTACTGAACTACACCTTTTTCTACCCTCTAAACGTTTTCATCGAGATGTATTAAGCCTTTGACTTTCAAACTAAAAACCTGTTCCTTCCACATGTATACTATTCCTCACCTTACTTGTCTATACTAAACCTGTTACTACTGAACTACACCTTTTCCTACCCTCTAAACGTTTTCATCGAGATGTATTAAGCCTTTGACTTTCAAACTAAAAACCTGTTCCTTCCACATGTATACTATTCCTCACCTTACTTGTCTATACTAAACCTGTTACTACTGAACTACACCTTTTTCTACCCTCTAAACGTTTTCATCGAGATGTATTAAGCCTTTGACTTTCAAACTAAAAACCTGTTCCTTCCACATGTATACTATTCCTCACCTTACTTGTCTATACTAAACCTGTTACTACTGAACTACACCTTTTTCTACCCTTTAAACGTTTTCATCGAGATGTATTAAGCCTTTGACTTTCAAACTAAAAACCTGTTCCTTCCACATGTATACTATTCCTCACCTTACTTGTCTATACTAAACCTGTTACTACTGAACTACACCTTTTTCTACCCTCTAAACGTTTTCATCGAGATGTATTAAGCCTTTGACTTTCAAACTAAAAACCTGTTCCTTCCACATGTATACTATTCCTCACCTTACTTGTCTATACTAAACCTGTTACTACTGAACTACACCTTTTTCTACCCTCTAAACGTTTTCATCGAGATGTATTAAGCCTTTGACTTTCAAACTAAAAACCTGTTCCTTCCACATGTATACTATTCCTCACCTTACTTGTCTATACTAAACCTGTTACTACTGAACTACACCTTTTTCTACCCTCTAAACGTTTTCATCGAGATGTATTAAGCCTTTGACTTTCAAACTAAAAACCTGTTCCTTCCACATGTATACTATTCCTCACCTTACTTGTCTATACTAAACCTGTTACTACTGAACTACACCTTTTTCTACCCTCTAAACGTTTTCATCGAGATGTATTAAGCCTTTGACTTTCAAACTAAAAACCTGTTCCTTCCACATGTATACTATTCCTCACCTTACTTGTCTATACTAAACCTGTTACTACTGAACTACACCTTTTTCTACCCTCTAAACGTTTTCATCGAGATGTATTAAGCCTTTGACTTTCAAACTAAAAACCTGTTCCTTCCACATGTATACTATTCCTCACCTTACTTGTCTATACTAAACCTGTTACTACTGAACTACACCTTTTTCTACCCTCTAAACGTTTTCATCGAGATGTATTAAGCCTTTGACTTTCAAACTAAAAACCTGTTCCTTCCACATGTATACTATTCCTCACCTTACTTGTCTATACTAAACCTGTTACTACTGAACTACACCTTTTTCTACCCTCTAAACGTTTTCATCGAGATGTATTAAGCCTTTGACTTTCAAACTAAAAACCTGTTCCTTCCACATGTATACTATTCCTCACCTTACTTGTCTATACTAAACCTGTTACTACTGAACTACACCTTTTTCTACCCTTTAAACGTTTTCATCGAGATGTATTAAGCCTTTGACTTTCAAACTAAAAACCTGTTCCTTCCACATGTATACTATTCCTCACCTTACTTGTCTATACTAAACCTGTTACTACTGAACTACACCTTTTTCTACCCTCTAAACGTTTTCATCGAGATGTATTAAGCCTTTGACTTTCAAACTAAAAACCTGTTCCTTCCACATGTATACTATTCCTCACCTTACTTGTCTATACTAAACCTGTTACTACTGAACTACACCTTTTTCTACCCTCTAAACGTTTTCATCGAGATGTATTAAGCCTTTGACTTTCAAACTAAAAACCTGTTCCTTCCACATGTATACTATTCCTCACCTTACTTGTCTATACTAAACCTGTTACTACTGAACTACACCTTTTTCTACCCTCTAAACGTTTTCATCGAGATGTATTAAGCCTTTGACTTTCAAACTAAAAACCTGTTCCTTCCACATGTATACTATTCCTCACCTTACTTGTCTATACTAAACCTGTTACCACTGAACTACACCTTTTTCTACCCTCTAAACGTTTTCATCGAGATGTATTAAGCCTTTGACTTTCAAACTAAAAACCTGTTCCTTCCACATGTATACTATTCCTCACCTTACTTGTCTATACTAAACCTGTTACTACTGAACTACACCTTTTTCTACCCTCTAAACGTTTTCATCGAGATGTATTAAGCCTTTGACTTTCAAACTAAAAACCTGTTCCTTCCACATGTATACTATTCCTCACCTTACTTGTCTATACTAAACCTGTTACTACTGAACTACACCTTTTTCTACCCTCTAAACGTTTTCATCGAGATGTATTAAGCCTTTGACTTTCAAACTAAAAACCTGTTCCTTCCACATGTATACTATTCCTCACCTTACTTGTCTATACTAAACCTGTTACTACTGAACTACACCTTTTTCTACCCTCTAAACGTTTTCATCGAGATGTATTAAGCCTTTGACTTTCAAACTAAAAACCTGTTCCTTCCACATGTATACTATTCCTCACCTTACTTGTCTATACTAAACCTGTTACTACTGAACTACACCTTTTTCTACCCTCTAAACGTTTTCATCGAGATGTATTAAGCCTTTGACTTTCAAACTAAAAACCTGTTCCTTCCACATGTATACTATTCCTCACCTTACTTGTCTATACTAAACCTGTTACTACTGAACTACACCTTTTTCTACCCTCTAAACGTTTTCATCGAGATGTATTAAGCCTTTGACTTTCAAACTAAAAACCTGTTCCTTCCACATGTATACTATTCCTCACCTTACTTGTCTATACTAAACCTGTTACTACTGAACTACACCTTTTTCTACCCTCTAAACGTTTTCATCGAGATGTATTAAGCCTTTGACTTTCAAACTAAAAACCTGTTCCTTCCACATGTATACTATTCCTCACCTTACTTGTCTATACTAAACCTGTTACCACTGAACTACACCTTTTTCTACCCTCTAAACGTTTTCATCGAGATGTATTAAGCCTTTGACTTTCAAACTAAAAACCTGTTCCTTCCACATGTATACTATTCCTCACCTTACTTGTCTATACTAAACCTGTTACTACTGAACTACACCTTTTTCTACCCTCTAAACGTTTTCATCGAGATGTATTAAGCCTTTGACTTTCAAACTAAAAACCTGTTCCTTCCACATGTATACTATTCCTCACCTTACTTGTCTATACTAAACCTGTTACTACTGAACTACACCTTTTTCTACCCTCTAAACGTTTTCATCGAGATGTATTAAGCCTTTGACTTTCAAACTAAAAACCTGTTCCTTCCACATGTATACTATTCCTCACCTTACTTGTCTATACTAAACCTGTTACCACTGAACTACACCTTTTTCTACCCTCTAAACGTTTTCATCGAGATGTATTAAGCCTTTGACTTTCAAACTAAAAACCTGTTCCTTCCACATGTATACTATTCCTCACCTTACTTGTCTATACTAAACCTGTTACTACTGAACTACACCTTTTTCTACCCTCTAAACGTTTTCATCGAGATGTATTAAGCCTTTGACTTTCAAACTAAAAACCTGTTCCTTCCACATGTATACTATTCCTCACCTTACTTGTCTATACTAAACCTGTTACTACTGAACTACACCTTTTTCTACCCTCTAAACGTTTTCATCGAGATGTATTAAGCCTTTGACTTTCAAACTAAAAACCTGTTCCTTCCACATGTATACTATTCCTCACCTTACTTGTCTATACTAAACCTGTTACTACTGAACTACACCTTTTTCTACCCTCTAAACGTTTTCATCGAGATGTATTAAGCCTTTGACTTTCAAACTAAAAACCTGTTCCTTCCACATGTATACTATTCCTCACCTTACTTGTCTATACTAAACCTGTTACTACTGAACTACACCTTTTTCTACCCTCTAAACGTTTTCATCGAGATGTATTAAGCCTTTGACTTTCAAACTAAAAACCTGTTCCTTCCACATGTATACTATTCCTCACCTTACTTGTCTATACTAAACCTGTTACCACTGAACTACACCTTTTTCTACCCTCTAAACGTTTTCATCGAGATGTATTAAGCCTTTGACTTTCAAACTAAAAACCTGTTCCTTCCACATGTATACTATTCCTCACCTTACTTGTCTATACTAAACCTGTTACTACTGAACTACACCTTTTTCTACCCTCTAAACGTTTTCATCGAGATGTATTAAGCCTTTGACTTTCAAACTAAAAACCTGTTCCTTCCACATGTATACTATTCCTCACCTTACTTGTCTATACTAAACCTGTTACTACTGAACTACACCTTTTTCTACCCTCTAAACGTTTTCATCGAGATGTATTAAGCCTTTGACTTTCAAACTAAAAACCTGTTCCTTCCACATGTATACTATTCCTCACCTTACTTGTCTATACTAAACCTGTTACTACGGAGCTACACTACGGCTTCAACCATTTTTCTACAATATTTAGCCTTTGAATTAACTGCTGACGCCTATTTCCTCTATTCAACGTCTTACTTGTCTATACCAAACCTGTTACTACTAAACTACAGCTTTTCCTACCTTCTGTTAACCTTTTCCCTTAATATTTAGCCTTTTATTCACCTAAAGATCCTGTTTCTTACATTCCAAACCCTACTCGTCTTTATTAAACCTGTTACTATCGAACTTAAAATTTTCCCACTTTCTAAACTTTTTTCCTCAATATTTAGCCATTTACTTGACTACTGAACCTATTTCTTCTATTCTACACCTTACTCGTCTATACTAATCCTGTTACGTCTAGATTATACCTTTCCTAAACCTTTCCCTCAATATTTAGTCTTTTACCTAATTACAAGACCTGTTCTTTCTATTCAATACCTTATTCATTTATACTAAACCTATGTTATACCTTTTACTTTTCAGCTACAAGACCTTTTCGTGCTCTTCCATACATTAATTCCTCTTTGTGCTAAACCCTTTACTACTGGACCAGATCTTTTCTTACTACTCCACAGCTTTACTTTCCGTGCCAAAACTTGTAATCATGAAATAGAACCGTTTATACTATTCCGTACCATTCTCTTCTGTACTATATGAAGCCTTCTGCTTCTTAACTGGGCATTTCACTACATATTTCATATTTACGAACATTAAGAAAGGACTCAAGACCATTAAAGCAAAAGAACACTACTGAATTACTGAACCTGATCTTTTATAATCATATAATAATAGTTTCCCAAAACTGTCTTGCAGAAAAATCTGAATTAGCGAGTCAAATTACAAAAAGCTATGAATAATTCTAAGTAATTTTTACTTTGTACTACAATAACGATTAATGATACTAGTTAAAGTATTCACTTGTAAAAAGATTCTGCCCTCTTTTTCCTGCAGGTAATAGGCTAATGACACAAATAGAATTTGCCTGCGTTCTTCCTTAGATTGCATTCAAGCTGTTTAATGAGTAGCCTTGGCAATAATGAGCCACCCCAGCTCTACGTAATAACAAAGAGAGTATAGATAACTTCTTACAGGCTTTCTAGACAATGAAATCTACATGGTTGTTCTATTTCAGGTCATTTTTCACTATTGCTCCTAAGATCTTGTAGCTTTCAACCTTACTATTCCACACCTTCCTCCTCTATCCTAAAACTTTTACTACTAAAGTTTACCTTTTTCTACTCTTCAACATCTTTGCTTTCCCTCATCCTAAATCTTTCACTGCCGAACTCTATATATAGAAAACCTTTTACCTCTATACTAGACCTTTTTTGCTACTATTTGAACAATTTCTTCATTCCTGTGTTTAAACCCTATTACTGGTTTCAACATCCACACCGTTTTCTTTTACAATACCTCAGTAATCTTTTACTGCAGTTGGTCTTTTATACTCATTTTATAATTTTTATCTACGTATGCTGAAAGCTTTTCAATTGCGCTAGGCGTTTGAAAAGTTACTTCTTCTGTTATTCGATTAGCTGGTCTATTAAATGTTCTTTCCAATTATTTTTTCTGTACACATAATTGTTAACTTTCTTCCCATACAGTAATGAGTATATTTCCTAATTTTCTACTACAGTCATGGCATGTGTATTCGTTACGTCACTTTTGTTGAAGGTCTACTCGTAAATTACATCCTTTTTATCTACACGGTATCATGATCTTTTTATTATTTAGTGAAATTGGGCAATCAACGTATTCTGGTATTATGTTCGGGGTAGAAACCCCAAAATTTGTACCCTACTTGTCGATATAACTGAAATAAAGACGAAGTAATCATCTAGTTTCGTACGGCACGAAACGGATGTTCTTTAACGTGATAAGAATAAATAAATAAACATAAAAAATATGTAAATCTTTTAACAGACACTCAAAGGTATCTTTCAAAACAGTACCACTGAAGTATGAAGAATTAGCTTCATGTTATCAAGCTCTGAATGACGCATCAAATGTGGATCAACTCCTATACCTATGAAACTGTAGTTCTTGTTTTGCGCCTTGTTACATATATTTATCTGTTCACGTTTTGGGACTTTTATGCTGTATACTACTACAACTGCTGCTAATACTACTTGTGACATAACTACCTACCACCCGCAGCTACTGCTACTACTACTACTACTATTGCACTCAGCTGCTACTGCTGATGCTGCTGCTGCTGCTTTTGCTGCTGCTGCTGCTGCTGCTGCTGCTGCTACTACTACTACTATTACTACTACTACTACTACTACTACCACCACCACCACCACCACCACCACCACCACCACCACCACCACCACTACTACTACTACTACTACTACTACTACTACTACTACTACCACAGCTACTACTACTACTACTACTACTACTACAGCTACTACTACTGCTACTGCTACTACTACTACTACTACTACTACTACTACTACTACTACTACTACTACTACTACTACTACTGCTACTGCTACTGCTACTGCTACTGCTACTGCTACTGCTACTGCTACTGCTACTGCTACTGCTACTGCTACTGCTACTGCTACTGCTACTGCTACTGCTACTACTACTACTGTGCACCTATTTTAAACTCTACTACTGTTACCCTTCAACGTCAATCTAATTGGCTTCATCGGGCGTCAGTCGCGCTTAGTGTGTGCGTTTTAAGTCTACATTTTGCCACATCTTTTGACAATATACAATAGCTTACACAGGGCGAAATGACGACTTTATAAGAATGATGATCGTAATAAGTTTCTTATTGCCAAATCCACTTGATGCTTTCATACTTCTTTAACTATTACACTATAGCCTTGCTGTCTTCAGTTAATTTTTCATTTCAACTATACTTTGCTCATAGTCTTTCAGAATACTGCTACTCAACACATTGTTCCGTCTTGTTCCCTACATTACGTACTCGTCAATTTGCTGTTTATTCATATAAATACTGAGGTACCATCACAAACTCAAAGTTTAATCAGTAAACCTTAAACTCACTACATTGATTCACTGACATACTGACTTTACACTTTTTTCTCCTTTTATACTTGTCGCCTTGAACCATCACAAGCTAAATGAAAACATTATTTTATATGGGGTTGTCTGGAAATACTGAAATATAGGCAACTTATTACATCAAGCATGTATCCTGTTTGCATGATCGAAGAGCGACCAGAACGCAGTTTGACATTATCAAAAGTATCGTTCGCATTAGAACAGCTTTTAAAATTATTGAAACATAACAGTTTTAGTTGTCACTGCAATTTTATTTCCAGACTACAACAACACTATCTCCTGACGATTTTCTGTAAGTGCTTCATGGAATTCTGGCTATGGCCGATAACATACTCAGACAGCTGAGTGCTGCCTTGGGTAAAGCAACTTCCCCAGCAACATTTGAAATCAAACACACTGACTAAATTGTCGAAGCCCCAATTGCTGTATAATAAGTAACAGCTATCAATAAATAAGAAAAGAAACCCGGCTTAGTATCCTGTCAAAACCAAATCGTGGGAAGCGAAGGCAACGGAGTGGATTAATTAGTTAGGATGCCATCGGCACCTTACGCTGGCGTAGTTGGCTTACTTTATTCATATTCTCCCCGTAGGAAAATTAACAATGTCCTTGGCTTGATAGGATTTAAGCCGATTCTTTCTAACGAGACGTAGATAGTAGAGTTATTTGTATAATTATGTAGTGCATGGAAGCTTTTTAATTTCAAAGGCAGGACTGAAATAATTACAAAGGCTCCAATTAAGGGACTCACGCCAGCTCGGATATTAAATTTCAGCTGAACGTTTTTTAAAGCTGATTCATCTGTGTGCTAAGAAGGAAAGTGGTTTTAAAGTATGCCGACATATAGAGATATAGGTGCACTAGAGAAACAAAAGATTAAACGTTTTATTGTTATTTTGTGTTGGTAAAAGATACTTCATTCATTTATTCATTCATTCATCCTAGTTCATTTATTCATTTATTCACTCATTTTAACAAGGTCTTTTCTCTCTTCGGAATTCTATCAGTTATAAAATGATCTGTGCCTTGTTCCCAGAGAATAGAGCTTGAAAATTACTCATGATTGAGTGCACAACTTGACACAAAACAGCTAAATAGCCCATTAATTCACAGGAATCCATTTCTTTTGTGTTCTGCTTTGATTTCAGTTGTATTTTTACTTAAGGGTGAAAGTCTTCTGTGACCTCTGTTTGTGCAGCAAAATAGCAAAAGTATTTTTTTTAGTAACTGTTAGACAAATTTAAAGAGACAAAAGTATAATCATTGAGTAATAAACTTAAATAGTTTATCCTGACGGATACTTACCTAGTACTTGAGCGACTTTTGATACAGGCGCAAACCTTTTTGGCCATTGGTGGAGAATTGACAAAAAGACTGACAAAAAAATTAACTTAAAAATCAGTCTGAGCCAAAGAACGAAGAATTAACCATTGTTAAATTAGAGCCTTGAGTTATACGCGTGAAAAAACTACCCCCATCTACACAGATCACGCATTGGCGACTTGTTTAAAACACCGGAGAAAGTGTTTCAGGAAGTGTAAATCACATTGCTCTTGACGGTGATAATGGTATCATTTCAAAGGTCAAAAGAATAGCCCACAATAGTCACGTTTGCTCTTACGACGCTCTTAACGGTTGTATGAAAGCATTGACCTTACTGGTTGTCCCGGAAATAACTCTCGAAGATCTTTGTCGCGATTTTATCCTTTTGGGGGGCTTTTGATATGTGCAAGTTACATACCATGGCTGGCAAAAGCCCCATCTGCTAACCAATTTCTATTCCTCTTCAGTTTCCTTTACGAAGAAAAATGTTATGTTCTGGTATTCAATATTATTTGTTACACTTTCATGACTTTCATCCACGGAAATATAGAAGCGCCTGTCACTCGTGGTGTATCATTTACTATGAAAGATATCGCTGAAAGTTATTACTCAGAGGGTTTCAGTTTGATTGGCCACACTGCAAAAATCCAAAGTCACGAAATTAATGTAATAAGCGTATTACTTATGTTGAGTCTTGAACAGTTTTAAGAGATAATCTTCTGTACTTTCCAAAATGTTACTGTCAAAGATAGTCCTATTGAACATGAATACCTTAAATACATAAAAATTAACAATGGCGTTTGTGCTTTCATAAGGCGAATTCATTTTATTGAACGTTTTATATTGCCAAAAGGTAATTTATTTGTTTTCCGTTACCTTTTCTGTTCTTCATTATTTAGAGGCAGATTTAATTAACTTTCACGTGGAGTAATGAAAACATGTATATAGAATGTTTGTGATCGCAAGTAAAGAGGCAATATTTACCAGCAAAGCAATTAGATCCTTTGTATGACAGTTAATAGCTCTAGGACTATTTAAAGAAACCTATTTGTGAAACCCCACTTATGACAATAAATGGGGCCTTCGAATAAGACGTGATCGCCATAGCTATTAGAACGATGCTTGCGTGCTGGTATTGCAGAGCATGTCTCTCAGCTGAAAGCGAACAATTTCAAGAGGGCACGAGAAACGCCAAAAGCAATCAGTATTGCGATAACAAGTGATGTGACAGCAAATTCTAACTATATTGAGCCCCCTCGGCCCCATTGTTTGTTTTGAAATGGTAATTTGGAACCTTCGCGTGTTTAAAATACGTGAACGTCAAAAGGTGAGAATGAGATTGTTAACGCAATAACCACACCTCTACAATTAAGGGAATCATATCGTGCACGAACTTTAGCTATAAATATCGTAAAAGTTACTTTGTTATCCTTTGTCTTTGTTTTTACGGTGTAGGAATCTTTTGTTTGATTGCAATCTTATCTCGCACGAATCAGTGTTCTTATGCAATCCACGTGTTGACCCTTGGGTTAAGAAAGAGACTGATCAAAATTCCTTGTTTAGTATTAAATTTCTTGGCTTTGTGTTCCCAAACAAAGCATACTTGTAGTTATTGTTTAGAGCTGCAATTAATAGAAATAGGTTTACTCGCTCATGGTGTTTTCTAGAGATTTTAACTCGTGATTCATTTTAATTGTTTATTTTTAAGATCACGGCGCACCCGCCATTAGCGAAACCTCTTGTAGCCACCCTGGTTTAAAGTTAACCCTCAAATCCCTGGGAGTGATAAGTATATCAGTATCAATGCTTAGACAATCAGAGATTTAATTATAAGTAAGGATAGTATCACCCAAAAAGCGTTGTGATAGTTCAACAACCTCTCCGCTCTCTTTGTGTAAGTAACATACGCGACTAGGAAAAGGAGAACCTTACTTAATGCTATGTAAATATTAACTGAAGTGGAAATTCTTCTTAAATACCCAACAACAATATGTCTAATATTTTAGAATACGATTTTAGTCACGAAATGAATCCCGGTTAGTCTCTCCCGGAGAGAGACACCCGACCACATAAGCTCTGCTATATTTTTTTTATCCTGTATAAATATATGCTATTATTAATATTATAACTTAGACGAGTGGTAAAGTCGTCCACTAAATATATAGATTTCTCAACCTGTGAGATAGTGCCTGAAGCAAATTAAAATGAGGACACTTAAAACAAAGTGAAAAAAAGTAATGAAACTGCTTCAGAACTGTTAATACCGAGGATTCCGGACATTGTCTCAAAAAGAACTTCAAACTTCACCTTTTCACTCCGAGAGTAAGTGATGGGGTTTTGTAATGTGGCTCTAAAGTGTGAGTGTGTATTAAACGAAATCCTGTAATTGAAACCTCTTTTGGTAGTACTTTCACAAAGTCGAATATTTATTATTTTAAGCATTTTAAAACAAAATAAAATTTGTAGATTTTGGTGAGTTCTGACTCATGTTAGTTTGAGACCATAACGGAAAGGGTAAAAAGTTGCTCAATCAAATTTGCGGATGAGCCTGAGAGGTGTTCCAGGTGGCTAGCCTTCTCACTATGACAAAAGGCTTGACAAACGAATTAAGCTTGTTATCAGTGAACGTCAGTTGTTGAAACGAAATAATTCTGAGCCATATGGTATGAAATTACAAGTCACTGATAGACAAGGGACGTTTTCTCCCTAGATTGCGTGGAAACGGAAGTTTTAAACAAGATAAGTACTTAGTGAAACAAAGACATGAGCTTATCATATGCAGTCACTTGTCAATGAGTATATACAACGCTTCTGACTATTTTTAAAAGGTCATCACGCTTTATTACATCCCAATCAAAACAAACGAGATAAAAGTCACGCAGCCTTTAGGTTCCTCACGCCAACGTTGTGCGCCCCCTGGAAGATGAGCGCTCTTTCCTTTTGATTATGGTTTGCAGCTTGTAACTATTTCAGTAATTCCATTTAAGCCAGAATTCACCCAGTAAACCCCTTGCTGTTTTTCACAGAAGGAAATCTATTTTATATCCAGATGAAAATCTATTGGTTTTAGTCAGGGGAGTGATTGCATATCATCTTCTTTGGAGTTGGAGCACTAAGCCATCACCCAGTTCTGAGGTTATAGAGTGGCTTCGACACCCTCTGTACTTTGTTCCACACCCCTTTCTTGGAAAAGCAATTTCGCAACGCTGCCATCTCGACGTGGGCGTAAAACAACAAAAGGCTTTCCCTGAGCCCGTGCCCGCCGTAAAACCTAGTAAGAGATTTTCAAGTGGTTTGTGTCAACAGAAAATGATAAATAAAATTTGGGATAAAATAGAGCAGTGATGAAATGGTAAGTTCTTATGTGGGTTAAATGTGAAAACGTGATTCTTTTCCCTCTGTTTCATCACTGCTTTTCGCTCACGTACACGTGTTTTTCGATTTTTTTTTTATCACACGTCTGGACCGAACGCTAGTAAACACATACTGACCGACTGAATGACTGGTTGAATGACTGACTGACTGGCTTACTGATCTAAATTTGCTTTACTGGTAACTGACTGAATACGAGGAAACTACCCCAACTATCCATGACCGGCGACTGACTAGGTGGTATGATTCAGTAACTACCCCGCCGGTATGGGCTGGCTGACCGTCCTGACGAACCTCACTAACGTCACTAACTGACTGGCTGAGTGCCTGACTTACTCACTGATTGTCCTTTTTTGTTTGCTGAATAAGCGTGAGTGAGTAAGGAACTGAATGTTTGAGCGATTGAATGTCGGCTGACTTGCTCTTTCACGGGTTTATTGGTTTGATTATTGGCCCAAGAGAGATTAAGAGAGGATACACTCTCTTGGTTGCTTCTATATGGTTCATGAACGAGTCCTGGGGTCCTCCTTGGTTCAATGCCAAACAACCGATATCATTTTTAGCTCAGAGCTATCTAAGACGATTGATATCGCATCTTATCTGACTAACTTTTTTGTATCATTTGTTAACTTAAATCCCTCTTCTCATTTCTGTCTATTCATAAATTGACTTGGTTATTACAGTGTTGGCAGGTAAGATGACTGATTGCGCGGAATAACGGGTGACAATGATAAGTAAATTCTGATTAGAACTTTACTCAGTTAAAACTCGCTGCTTTAACAATTACCGGAGATAACTGTAGCAACAATATCATTTTTTACATCTTATCAAGCAAGATCAATTATTATTCCTTTATCTCAACTTCGTTGACAAATATGAAAATGGATTTACACGAGTGTCGTTCAAATAATGAAACCTGACTTCGGTGATCCACCACCAAACGCTTTAGTTTTAGCACATAGAACGTTATAGACTTACTACAAGTTCGAAGTTCATTAGTCAGCCATATATGCTTAGGCCGGGCCTCTTAAGAACTACATAATAATGTTTATCATAACTCTGCCTCGTCGTGAATTGAGCCATTTGAAAGGAAAGCGTGGGTGACCATAAGGCGGAACAAAAGCAGCGCCCGGAAACACAGAGAACAGATCTTCTGGATAGTGGTTGAAAAAGGCCGGCCCCTAAGGTTCAGTTCTGTGGTTAACATTTTTGTCGTGAAATCCATACCTTCTTAGACAATGGAAATAACAAAACAGGCCGGTTTAGGCTTTTCTGGTATTTTGTGTTAAGGAAGTTGAAGAATTTCAGTAGTACGAGGCAACACACATAGTGTATTGAATTGTAACACAAATTTCGTACATACAAGACTTGATATCGATTACTTAAATCTGACCAATCAATGATCCTCCCTTGTATGATTTAAACAAATGATGCTGTGTTCCTGCATTAAACTGACAGTGTATGTGAGTTTCTAAGTCACTGGCCCCTCGACTTTTGTCAACTGTTTCAAGTGTTGAGCCACAAATTTCTTTATCCTCACAGGTTGAGAATAACATTTTTCCTACATTAAAGAACAGAATTGTGTGACACTAAATTACGATCTTCTCGACTAAACTGTGCATTTCGGTCGTCATATTTTGGCTAACTATTTGCCACTAAAATTCGCTGTTCACTGAATCCTTAATCCGGGGAATCGCCAAGAAAAGTGGCGGTTTAGATGGCCATTGGCCAAACGAATACATCGACACGTGACCTCTTCGAAATTAAGCTCCGAAAACAAAGGCGATAGTATGTAAGTTTGAGGCAACTAATGTACTCCAGTTTCTCTAAGAAATTAAGACTTAAAGCTTAGTTAATCTAATAAGCTTTTTTTTAGCTTCTCCGCTCTCCCAGGTTCCAATGGTGACAATTTAAGACTACAGTTTTAGTTTTTACTGGAAAACTAAGACATGCAGTGCAAACATTTTTGTGAAAAAGAAGAACTCGTGGAAAGACCATGGAATTTCAACTACACACTCTATGGGTTTAGAACTATTAACATTTTTCCAAAAGAGCATTTCGGATTTGAAGCAGCTGTAGCCACTCGCTCAAGTCTTAACTATTATAATCGAAATGAAAACAATGGAAAAGCTTATCAATCAAGATGGGCACAGACAGGATTATAATATCAAGTACAATAGTAACGGGAAAAGGGAAAAATACACGTTGGAGGCCCCCAACAGCTCTCATGAGCAGGCAGGAGCCGATTACCCCGAAGCAGGTTTTTCATCCATGAAATAAAGCTGCTACCTTTACGCTCATGATATTAAGTGATATAAAGGAGTTGCGTTAGTTCTTGAAGTTTATTCTTCGCTAGATCGGTTGAGATCTGTGGAGGGGACATAAAGGATATTCAAAGCATACAAGATTGGTCTCGTGAAGCCTGTCAAGTCGACAGTTAATCTTAGTGCCACCAACAAAGGGACATGGATTTTACCCTTTTTCTCAGCAGGAAATGAAATTGTTTTTGCAAGATTGATCAAAATAAGCATCATATTAAAACATTAACTTAAAGTTGTAAACAGGTACAATATTAAAAGAACTTGTAGGGAAGCGGGACAGCTTAAAAAGCGCCTTTCCGAAGGCACGCACAAGTTGAACTCCACAAACGATTCGGCGACCTGAGATGATGAAATGATTTTACGATTCGCTTCTCGTGATGCAGGAGATCTTTATTGAGATTATTTGATAAAAACCACGAAAGAGGTTGAATTTTGTTCGCCGCGCCAGATTAGTCGGAATAATCGACCTGAGTATTCAAGTGACTCTTTGTTCTTTTTTGATATGAGAACTCATCGAAGCTGACCGAAGCGATCGATATATTTCGAGCAATGAACGTAAATTATTAAGGATAAATTAAAATTTCGCTGATTTTTGTCGCGAGCTTCTTGCAATGACAATTTTAATGATCTTTAATAGAGCTGGTTCAGTCACAAGTTTCGTTTTTCTCGATAAACACGATATACAATTGTTATGGTCTTGAGTCGCATTTTGCACGCGTGACGTAGCGGATCGTTAACTTGGTTGCATCCACCACTGACAAGGCATAAGTCAGTTTACCCAAAAAAAAAAAAAAAAAAACACTTGAAGTCTGTTTTCGAAGATGAAAGTAGTCAAAGCACCGTAGAAGAAGTCAAAGGAACAAACAAACGACAAAAATCGAATAGTTTATTAATAAAAATGGAGTATGTTTCTGTTATGGTAAAAATAACTCATGGTTAATGTTCCGTAGAAAGCTAGCGGGGCGCATTTGTATGCGTCGATAATTTTTCTAATAACCCATTTTTATTTAGTCACGATATAATACTGCCTCAAGGAATGAAAGCCTCGCAACATCCCAGAAAAGATTCAAAGAAGAGTTTATTGTAATTTCCTTATATATACTGTTCGTGTGTTATGCAAACGGAAGCTAAGGAGTTATTAATATTTCAGCGTCTAAAAGGCTAAGAATAATTATAAGGCCGTATACAAAAAAAAAAAAATGGAAAACACAGTTGTCGCTTTTTAATTATAGCGCCTCGCCAAAGCACGCGATCTCATATTCAACAAAAGGGGCTTGGCCTAAAAAAGTAGCATTAAACTTCAATGCGTGGGCTCAAAATTGTGTGTCTTCACGTTCTATGCAATGAGATTTGGCGGCTTTGATTGCTTTCTCTTTAATTGCATCCGTTTACCGTGTTCACGCAATATCGACAGCAAGCCTTTCATGTGATCGAGTTTATAAAAATTTGGATGGTTAATTCACAACACTTTATACTTTTTTATTTATAACCTAAGTAATCTCGGCAAACTATTGCAAATAAATTTTTTCGACTAAGAAACCTGCTCGTAAGAATAATAGAATTCAGGTACAGTAGTTGAACTTTTGAAAATTAATAGTCGTTTTGTCTAATGGTGTTACTTTATGTAACTTAAGATATCGAATATGTAAAATATAGTTATTGTTCCATTCTTTCTTTCAACTTGTTGATTTATAGCGAGCTCTTTTTACAAAAAATTTTTTTTTACAGAAGCAAACTTTGGAACGCTTACCCTGTCTAGTGTAACGCATATCTCCCTCCACCGACGTGATTTAAAACTGTTGGCAGTATTTTGGGAACGAATTGATTTTACCTTTTTTTCTTCAAGCAGATAAAGAACAGTTTCATTTTGTGTATTATTTTCTGCGTATATTTACTGATTCTCTTTTAATGTTTCAAGCAGATTGACCCGTCCTTCGTGACAATGTTGCGCAACGTACCTACTTCCGAGATGTGAACGTGAGACTCGCGAACATTCGATATTGAGGTCGAAGGCCGAAGATAGAACGAGTATCTATTTCGGGAACCAATCGCAAGCAGCGATAATGACCCGAACTTTCTCGGCCTTCCAGAATCGTCGGCGTGACAAAACCGTCGTTGGAGTGCGACAGTTAATAATTCGAGGCTCTTCTTTTCTATCTATGGATTATCGTCCTACTCAGATTTAACAGCATTGTATTATTGACATAGGATTGATAGTTGTCGTCAACAAAAAGAAACTAAAAGGTGAAGTCGCATTTGCAACAGCTCAGTTCGGTAAGATACGCACGGCCGATAACTAAGCACTGACACTTCGTTACCACCTCTACTAAGCGTGACTTGCTCGTTTAGCCTGGGGATGAATAATCGATGCATAACGAACTTAGCATAAGAAACCTGTCGTAAAAATTGCATGCGGATTTCAGAAACGGTGCCTGAGTCTTCAGTTTACAAGGATCCACGCAAAACCACGCAAAACTCTGCGGCTCCATCAGGAAGAATTATCTTCTTTATTGTTACTACGAAACGCTTCCTGATTGTAAAGGCTTAGTCCAAAAACATTTAGTCAGGTTGGGCCGCCTCTCAAGGAATTTATCCAAATGCTTATGGCTTGTAAGAGATACGACGACTTGCTCAGGACGCAAGAAAGTGTAATGTACCAGAACAATACTTACCAAGGGGAAGGGAACCCGCTAACGGCCGGCATCTACTCGCTTCTCATACCTAACAGCGAGGAAGAAATACAACAGGTGAGATATTTTTAATTATTCCAAACGTTCTTGACAATTCTCTCTTACAAAAGTCATGCAGTCGAGTCACAAGACACTGGCTTTGAAAAGGAACAAGTTAAAATACAAGACGTTATACCAAAGAGTAACTATATATCGATAGCGTGAATCAAATTCACACCTTTCAGTCACTCTGCAAATAGATTTTAGAATGTATTTGGAAGTAGATATCTAAAACTGGTAAAACTACTTCGACTATCGTGATTTCTGAAACACGGATCCTTGAGATTTCGAGACAGAAACTGCACCCATGAATGATTTTCTTAATGCCTCAGAGCATTGCAATAATTGGTGGCCCTTTAGTTCTCATGTGTTATATAACAACGACTGGTTATTATGGTAACATCACGCAAAAAAAGGCTATGTTCTTTTTTTTTATATAACGACGAAGCTAAAGTGCCCTAGTTTACTAAAATTATGGGCCGTAAAGGCGAGACAATTGCAACGTCAAGGTCGGGGGTCCGTTCAAATTCTTAAACTGCGAGAAGTGTTTACTGCTTGCAAATCCTAACAAAGTCGAAAGTCCCTTCCTCGTTAACTAACAGTGCAATGGACGCCGTTTCTTATCATTTCATTCATGCTATGGTGTGATGATCGATTATAGATAGTCATACCCAATTCGTATTCTTCACCTTTTTGACAGACACTCCACGAAATGGATAGCTACTTGTGCTCATCTTCTCCCGTATCAACTCCTACGGAAACACCAGCAAATTACGCAAGCACTCCACTACCAAAGTTCGAACAAATGTCAGGGAAGAGAGACTGCCGATTTCCAGATCCAGCGCCAAACATGTACACAGTTGTACAGTCCCAGTGTGCGCCTTCCTTCAGTCTAACACACAGATGGCCACAAGTGACAACCCCAGCCCAAACAACTGCAGTCAGTACATCGGCAAATGGAGCTGTAGACTTGGGTTTCGCGACCAGAGGGCAAACCTTTTCAGCATCCTCCTCCTCGACCCACAAGGAACTTGAACTAAATCCCGATGACGGGTTCCTTTGCGACTTCCCCGGCTGTGAAAAGCGTTACGCGAAAAGTTCGCACCTTGGTACTCACAAACGGCTTCATACAGGTGAAAAACCCTTCCTGTGTCCGTGGGAAGACTGTGGGTGGTGTTTCCGACGTTCCGACGAACTCAAGCGACACTATCGAAGACATACTGGAGAAAAACCCTACGTATGTCCGCTTTGTGGGAGATCTTTTAGCCGCTCCGACCATCGATCGTCTCATATAAAGAAAATACATCCACTCGTGTAAGGAACTGTACAATAGTTGGGAGTTTAAAAATCCCTACAAAGAGAGCAACACCCAATTTAAAATGTTAACCTACCAGTATTAAATAAGTAAGTTTTAAGTTTTATTTCGATATAATGCATGTTTAGTTGATTGATGCGAAAGTTCGCACAAAAGTATTACACGATGTAAAAAAGGTCTTCTTTTTAACTACTAAATTATGTACAAATTAAAACAACCAATTAATTACGAGAGGAAAGCAATACACTAAACTCTTTGAGTTGATCTCAGTCGAGTGTCTCCAGACTCAAAAACTCAGAAACTCAATGACGCTTAGTGTAGCCGATTGATAAGGTACATACTTTTGTCACAACTTGTTTGTAGCAAGAACAACTTTTTATTCCGTGGTTCGACTTTCGATTCAGTGATAAAAAGTTGGCTGCTTACACTGTGGACGTAATTTATTTAATAACACTGAGATTCAGTGCCAATGAAAACAGCAAACTGGGAGACAGTTTCTGAAATATCCTGCCACAGCTTACAGTCAAGCATTAACTTAGAGACGCAGGTGGTCGATGCTGTCGGTTATTTCTTACAGATAATGTTATTTTCGTGACGGACACGCAAAATCAACCGTTTTTGTGGAAATGATAAAAGTAAGCTCCAGTTTTATCAGAGAACTAAGTGCAACTATTTTTTTCTATTTGTTGTATAAAACTCCTCAATGTGTCAGATTTTTTATGAGCTACCTGGCCCAAAATGTGGCTTTTTCAGTGCTGTGTGTAAGTCAGGAAAATAACTTCACCATTGGAATAACAGACTATGTTGTAATATAGTTATAATTATATTTTTCCTGTGAGGGTAACTTACAGTCTCTGTAAGTAAAATGCTCAATAAGTCTATATATGTTGTGGTCCACGAATAAGTGGCCATTTATTTAAATTGTTATACATTAAAGAATGGAAACAAAGTTTATTGCTCTTCAATTCAAAATTCTAGTGTTAAACAACCCTTGAAATAGATAATTTTGTATACCCGTATACCCGTTGTATAAACGTATTTATGGGGTGCATAGGAGAAGAAGATGATGTCACAACTAGATCAGTAAAAGCCTGCGACTAAAAACGTGGTTTCTACAACAACAACAATCTTTATTTTGTACTCACTCTTGCTCAAAAATACATTACGACAATGAAAATATTAAAAGTAAAAATTAGAGTACTGGCTGCCTGGAATAACCACGGGGGCTAGCGGAGCCAGGCAGCCAGTTGAAATCATTAATAAAATTAAATTACAGGTCAGCAAGAAAACTGAAGCACATCTTTCTCGCTGACTGCTGACCTCACTAAGAACCTGTTAGGCTAAAATTTGCCAGTTAGGCCCCCTCTATACATCTAAACAAGGAACTGTTCAGCCTAAAATTTGAAACAGGTTCTTATATTCTGAAATATGCAAAAAAACATTCTGTACAATTTGCCTAAAGCGCTTCAAAAGCCATGTGGTCAGTGCTTCAGTCCTTTTTCGCATAGTCATTTTCCCAAATACTAATTTGGTTTGCAGATTTTATATGAGGAATAAGCTGAGTACCACTTAATGACTCATAGCTACCCTTTTTTTTTCTTCAGAAAATATGAACCTCTTTAAGAACCCAAATAGCCTAAATTTGTGCTGACTACCATTTATGTAAGGACCTGTTAAGGCTGACTTGGGAAAATGTAGGTCCTTTATCGCGGGTTTTTACTGTACTTAAGTTCGGGCCTTAGTTGGTTCGCGAACAAGACATAGGGTACACACCTCATAGTGGAAGGAATGCAGGTGGTTTATTAATTACTCTAACTAGTTATACAATCATATTTAGTGTAAATTTTGTTAAGAGTCTGTGAATATAAAACGAAACCAAACAAAGCAATCCGGAGTTATAATGTCCTGAATAGCAACTTTAATCGAAAGCAATAACACTTCTGAACAATTTTTTGCGAGTAATTGTTGACGGGTTATACTGTCAAAGGCAGTATCTATCGATCGAAAGAGTTCTATTTAAACAAAATAAATGCATATATAATATTGGCATCTTGAATAAAGTTATAACAACTCTCAACATGCAAACGGCGCTTATATGCAAAAAATGAAATGTACTAGCCAACAATATTGCCAGAAATGAAAATGTCTGAGTTCAGTAAGCATATTAAGAATTGAATCAATAATCCTGTGTGCCATTAGTCAACTTTGTTTGCAAAGTTTGGAACACTATAAACACTATAAAAACATGCATTTTGTTAAAGTCAAGATAGTAATAAAACAAACAAACAGACTATTCTAATTACGGTTATTAAAGTAAACGTTAAGAAAGGTCACAACGAGGCATTGACTTCTTACAAGAGAGTATGAAAAGGCACTCCAACCGGTTTAGAAATCATCAATTATACGGCGACTCATTTCGTCTTTTTGCAATCAAATAACGAAAAATTCAGTGTTAAAATCAAAATAATAAACTTCCCAGTGCCAGCAAGAGAATTGTCTCGATTTTCGTTGAATGTAAACCAAGGAGGAGAAATATATAGGAGCTGTTTCTGAAATCGGTCGTCAAATCGTACAATTTAAGTGGCTTTCATCATTTTGTGTAAAAATCAGTGTTTCATCACTCACTGACTATTTCACCGTTTACAGCAAGTTATCTGAAAACAAAGACACCTTTTTCTTATTTTAGATTGCTGACATACAAGTTTTCTTAAAGTATGTAATATTTTTTGCTATAGCTTCTTTTGTTTTGAAAGCAATTTTCACGAGTTTTAGTTGCCTTTGTATGACTTTCCAGCGGTTTTCTTTGTTTACATTGTTAACTAGAGCCCAGCCTCTCCGGTAATAAAATGGTGGTCCTTTTCGAGGTTCACAAAAGCTTGGCTTGTTGTGTTTTATTATATACGTGAGGTCTGTTCTGATACATAAGGTGTTAAACTTGTTTCCCTCCACCCACTCTCTGCCAATCTGAACGTCTCTAAACAGGGCTGCATTACCACACTCGATTGACATGAATATAACAGATGCTGATAAATACATTCCGCATATTTAGAACTTCTTCCTAGAGTACACGCTTCTTCTATTGGCTGACTATGAGCGGGGGATGTCAGTAGCTAAGGGCAACCTACCCTTTTTGAAAGTTGGGTTTTAAGTGTTCTCTACAAGTTAAATTACAAGCGAGGGATGGACTTGTATGTCCACTATAAAAAAGTCTTTGAAAGCGTACCTTAAACTCGAGTTCTAAAACTTCTTGCCAGAAGGAATACACTACTTAGTTGTCAAACAATCTTTAGAAACTTTTGGAATTTTTGCATTATATAAAAAGAATTGGACGTATCAAAAGACAGTAGAATTTTATTCGTCAAATTTGCAATCTATAGCTCATGAAAAGATCGCGAGCATAGAAAGTTTATTACCTTGGAGAAATACCGTTAAAATTTCTCTACATTAAAGACTATGATTTCAACATGGTATGTTACCTTTACATCGATCAATGATAATAAATTCTTGGACAAAAAATTACAGAATTCCTCCTACTAAATCATTATAACATATCGCCGAATATGTAACAATGATTTCGATAGATAAATAACGAAAAATTGTTAGATAGTATACATAAGTCAATTATTTAGCTGTTTAGAACTCTTGTTTAAGCACTTTACATGAGCTCTTAATTTTACTTACTACTCCCCAGTTTTTAGCCACTACCATAAAAATCTACTTTCCTTGCCAAGTGCCAGGGTCCTCTTGACTTGTATTACGTAGAAAGCCACTTGCATGTTAAATCCACCATTTTGAAACAATAACCCGCAAGTGATGTAACCAAATATAAACAGAGGATCTTTTAAAGCAAATTTTTCGTTTCTTGGTGCTGTCTTCTTTGCATTGATTTCTGTTTAGGTATCACTGAAGACGGTAACTTAAGAACGTTTACTAGTTACTTAAGTATACGTGATTGCTATGCTGTACATAGTGCGTGGGTCGACTTTCCCAGTACCGTGACCAAGCAAGGAGGTGGAGACACGTAATACAGTTTTAACCTCTGTAAGAATACTAAATTTTTTTGACATTGTAAGAATAGGTATAAGTATAATGCTTCTTTTTTTTTTTTGTTTTCTTCTAAAAAATACCACTTGATGATTATATCTGGAGATTATGTCAAATAGAAACCAGATAATGGTGACAAAAAATTGAATTGTGGGGTATTTATGTTGCATTCGTTATATAATGCAAAGTTATTCTATGGTTCGTAAGCCCGTGTGTTTGAAGCCCACGCAGTAAAAAGCAATTTTTACGCCCGGCGTATTAGATAACGGATTTCCCGTCCGTAAATTGAACTGTTCAATAAACATTTACATTGTTACGCCTTTTGCCAAACGCCCCCATCATTTGGCTCATACTTAGTACCTCAAGAATAAATAAAATGGGGATTTTGACAATTTAACAGTCAAAGCCTAGCATCGGCTTTATGCTAACTGGTTCGGGTAATCTTGCCTTGTATGTGATGAAACTGAGGAAATAAACGTGGTGCGTTCGATCCCGTGAGCCTGATACGCTCCTGACACGCTGCTCCGCCAACGTATTCTACGGTGTTGCCAATAATCTACTTCCGGCGACCGACTGTAAAAAGGATGTACTCGGAAATACGGTACTTCAATATTAGCACTCACGTAAATGGTGTATAATATATTTAAATCTGTCTGGAAAGACAACAGTCACGTAGCTTTCTTAAGTTAATAAGCTGCTGACGATCTAAATCCTATCGTGAAAGCCCCAAAAACAGGTGATCGTCATGCACACTACTGTCTAGACTTTGCGTTGGGGTGGGGGGACTTCAATGCGTTTCGAACTTTATTTCTGTGGATGAACATGTTAGATTTGGACCCTAATGAACAGTGAAATCCTTAAGTGTGACGATACAGTATGTTCATCTAATTATCCTACTCTTGAAGCAGTAACTGTTAAGGATTTGAAGAATTGCAGTATACAGGGCATTCCACTAGTAAATTGTTTAGACCCTCTTTAACCATGACAATTCTTCACTTAGAAAATCACTACTTATAAATTGCCTACTAATCTGTTCTTGAAATAGGATATATACCTTAAGAACTCAAGTCCCTCGCGATTAACTATGTATTTTTGGAAACCGGACATTTGTAAGACAGTAAACATTATGGCTGTTTCTTAAAACAAAACATCGTGTGCAAAGCAATCAAAGGTTGCTTTGTGGTACAAACTAAAGCAGCTTAGTGTCGCGCTCCATTCACTAGACTAATCCGTCAATTAAGCTGCAAATTTTGCTCTCAAAAATAATGTGAGATATTTTTGCTGCCCCCCATGTTCATACCGTTTATACCTGCTTGTGTTCTACTCCGGAAAAAGGCTGATATAAGCAGTTAGAAAGGCAATGCAATTGAATTGCACGCTGGCATTTTTTATTTCTGAACTTTAGGTAATACAGTTAAAGTTCAAGGCTACGCAAAACTTGCCATAAATTTTTCATTTTAAGACAAATTGTTCAAACATTTTTAAACAAACTAACAATAAAGTTTTAAAAGAAAGAAAGAACTTGTACATCAAATTACACAGAACATCGACTGACACCCTGCGTGATGGAAAATTCTCATTGCTAACATGATGTGAATGAATATCTCTCCTTTTTTCGTACAAATAGAGTGTTGTTTTCTCCTAGGCAGGTCTCGAACGTCACCAGGCATGTGGTATTGAGACAGACTTTCCACGCTTTCCGGCAATCAGTTCGCAAGTGTGGCCAAGACAAAAAGCCAAAGTAGACCTAAGTAGCTTATAATTCTGTCCATGATGAATAGCTACTTTTAAAACGTCAGTGGGACAGATAAGCTTAGTGGTTTGTTATTCCAAGGCCTTGGGTCTTTGTAAGGCCAAGTTTCTGAAAAGAAATATCTGGACGTTGGTTCGTGCTGCCTTACCGTTGTTTTACCGGAGTTGCACGGTTTGGATCTCAGCGACGACCCAAAAGATTATTCTACGTAGTTGAAATCACTTTTTACAGCCAAAAGGCAATTGCGCCTATTTGATCCTATGGAAAAGCCAACCATATTCCAATGGCACACTTCCAACTCTTGAGTTAACTGATACCTGCAGAGGGTGACTGGAGACCACCATTTAGAAGTACACCTCTTGGTCAATTATGGAGACTTGAACTTTAAATGAAAACTCTATGGTGTGACAATTTAAAACCTTTCTGTCAGTATTTTGGATGGCACTACTTTGTTTGAAATACATTGCAAAGCGGTATTAGGTATTTTTTTAAATGAATTTTGCATTGTTGAACTCTTGAATAAAAGCAGCAAGTTTGAGTGATTTATTCGCTCAGAAACTCCCAGTTTAAAGACCTTTAAAGAAAAAGTCTATCAAGATAAAGTCGTATACCTCGACAGAAAATTAGCAGCAGGTACATGATCATTTTACATTTTTGAATAACGAGACAACTGAATAGGGCTTGTGTGACAAAGTAGAGAAAGAAATAAAGAGCCTTCAAATTGCCAAATAATTGAGTATTTTATCCACGGACCCAGTAGATTTATCGGCACTATTCACCTGGCCCCGGTTGTTCAAACGTTGGATAGCGCTATCCACCGGATAAATCACTATCCAGCGGATAAGTATTACGGAAATCAATTACGCTATCCGCTGGATAGTGATTTATCCGGTGGATAGCGCTATCCGACGTTTGAACAACCGGGGCCTGGTCTAAAGCCTGTTGTATTCAGTTGTATGTGCGAGGATTAACAGCAAAGAAACTACCTAACAAAGTCCGAGTCCCACGCCTTTCAGGAAATGATTCAGTATAACATGCAGTAGCAGCTAGAAAGAAAATTTCCACAATGGCACAAAATTTCGCCGATGAAATTGAACAACAAAATAAATTAATAAGCAATTAGATTTAACTCTTCAAAAGATAAAAATACAAGATTGCCATTGATGGGTTGGAAGTGGTGGGAACCATCTCATACCAGTGTATCAAGGAGATATTAAAATCAGTACATCTACTAGTTGAAGTTATGGCAACTGAGGCATTTACGCAGAAGAATTAACTCACTATTCACTACACATCTTACTGCGGGACCTTATATTGTAATTAAAAAAATAATCGGTAGTAGTGCCTAAGAGTGTACTTTGCGATAGTTATTTGAAATGGTCCCACTCCATCTCAGTAGTCAGAGCGTGTTTTACAAACTTGCATTAAGCTCAACATTACGAACCATGTAATTTATACACTGATTATAATGGTGGCAATAGCAATAGCACAAAATGTTACTAAGTAACTTCCGTTTTCATGAATGTACACGTTATACATTTCGTTGTGAAGACCGAGGACTCAGAGCAGGATTTAATGAGAATTTGCAATGGAATAGACACAAAAAGACACATCTTGGTGACCAACTAATTCCATTCCTGATTATAATGGCGGTATTCTACCAAAACAGCAATAGAAGAAAGTGTAACTTTCATTTCCATGAATGTACAAGTTATACATTTGTGAAGACCGAAGACTCAGAGCTAGATTTAATGTGAATTTGCAAGGGAATAGACATAAAAAGACATTAATCTCGACGACCAGCTTTGGTTAAAGAGTTGTATCGTTAATGTTGCGAATTTTGGCGTCTTTGTTGTGGTTGGTTTTCTCCTGGTTAATAACCGGTTCCTTTTGTTTCGTTCATCATCATACATTACCATGCACAAAAGCAAAGGAACTCAAACTCGATTAAACGAAGGATAAATTTAAACCATAACATGCAGTTAAATTATGGTATTTCATCCAATTAGGCAAAAAAACAACAAATTAAAATCTAACGCATACATGCAGTGAATAGCATCTCAGTTAAGTACTGCATGCTCTGTAGCTTTCATTTCAATGGTCACAATTCAGGATCTCCTCTACAGGACTCAAAAGTTAGGACCCCCTTGCACCGGATAATTAACAGCTCCAAAGGAAATTAAGTACTGATCAGTAACTTTCATTTCAATGGTTACACTAAAGGATGTCCTGCACAGACTAAAAAGTTAGAACCCAAACTTTTCCTTTTATAATAAACGTGCCACCGGAAAGTACTAACTGCTCAATAGCTCAAAATCATACTTTATGATTCCATCCACAGACTCAAAAGTAAGAACCACCTGGAGTTATAATAAACAGTAGCACAGGTCTGTTTCATCAGTTAATGGTCACACTTTAGGATCCATTCACATAATGTTAGGACTACTTGAACGGAGGGGAGAAAAACAGCAGCACATACATCATGCAAGTGAAATGCTAATAGCCTTTAATTTTAATGGATTATTACAAAAGGTGGGCGCTTTCAGAGAAACAGACAGGATATAATGTTAATCAACTATACTGTTTTACACTGTCGATAACCTATATTTAGCTTGCATGATGATAATGGTTTTGGTATCAAGAAATATAACGCCCTTTAAGACTATGAATATGAGAGTGGTTTTTGCTTGTTTCTAACCCGTCAGTCATTTGATTGTCGGTGGGCCTTGGACCTCCCTCAAGGTTGTAAAACAGGAAATTGAACGTTAGATTTAGCCTGAAATCGTCTTAACCAAGAAAATAAGTCACCCCTTTGTAGCAGTCTTTTTTGGCTACCCTTTGGCATATTGTCAAAAGCCTCCAGTACTACGTGGTTGCTTACCGGTCAAGGTTAAAATAAATAAAAAAACTGGAATAAAAGATGAGGGAAGGTGGAAATGGCGCATTTTAAAATCCTCTCAAAATTGGTTGGGATTAAGAATTTGCACTTGATACAAAACGAGTGAAGTTTCCGAACTGCCTAAACTGAATGGGGTTTGTGATCCGCAGCCACTATCCTGCTTGAGTCGACAATGTAAGTGGACAACTTAATGACATAATCATGTGACTAAAAAAAAAACAGAAAAGTACGATGCAACTGCTCTGAGTTGCGTACCCGTACCCGATCCCAGTGCTTTAATTTTACTTTTCTAAACACACAGCATGATAAAAACAGAAAAGTGACCAGCAACTAGCTTTCATACCCAGAGGGAGAGAGAGAGAGAGAGAGAGAGAGGGTACTTTCTTAAACTTAAAACTGTCGTGAACAAGGTGCCCCGCGGCTGCCTGACTCCGAACTATTCTCAAGTTGAGCAACTGTATACATAATGGAGGAGCCTATATTCTATTATATTTCTGGGTCTCCAAAACAGTATATAAAAGTAGTAATGAAAAAATAAACTCGCTAATCACGATACATCAGTGCAAAGTACAATCGCAGCTCTATTTCCTTACTTGTTTTCCTGCTTAATTGGCTTCACTTAGTCTTAATTTCCTACCAACTAAAAGTTTCTTCTTCAGGTGACCATTACTACACTGTCTAACCCTAATCAGGGTTCTATTTACGATTTATCGTTTGGGGGAGAAGTCCCGAGTGGCCGAAGGCGACGAGCTTCCTCGGCGGGTCTGGGGACATGCTCCCCCGGAAATGTTTTGAAATGAATATACGCTGAGACGCAATCAGGTACATTTTGAAACACAATTTCGAAAAATGTTACAATGTGTGCACTGACCTCGTCGCGTCTACATGTAGATGATTTTTCCGATATAGTTACTTATGTCAGTACTGTAATGATAACAATACTTTTTTTTGGTGGGGAGGGGGAAGTTGGGCATTTTTGGGGGGGAAGCTTCTACCCCTCAAATACCCTAGATAGAACCCTGAAGGGAGGTGTCTGACCTCCTTTCCAAACTCTACCAAGTGTTGTGAAAAATACCATACCACCAAGCCTCGTTTGTAAGCAAAACTCTTTGCATTTGCCCTCTTTGGGTGTGAATATTCTTTTCAACTGTTCTGATTTGGGAATTCATCTATGCACAACTTGGTA
The DNA here is from genome assembly GCA_964035705.1 of Porites rus. Lineage (NCBI taxonomy): Eukaryota > Metazoa > Cnidaria > Anthozoa > Scleractinia > Poritidae > Porites > Porites rus. The sequence goes on along the minus strand of OZ037997.1, from coordinate 13,928,190 downwards.
ACTTTTCAACTTCAAAACGAAGCTTGGTGGTGAAATTTGTTCGTCTAACATAAACATGCAAAAGGGTCATTGTAAATGGGAGTACATTTTGTGAAAAAGTCGATCCCTACAAAATACCGAAGCCACTTTGTGTTTGTCTTTCTCCTTAATTCTAATGAACGAAAGCAATCGTGTTTGTATTGAACGCAGATATGCAGCCTCTTCACATTTAATCCAGCTGTCAAAATGTTCTCCCATCTAGCACCGGGTACACGTCCAGTAGACTGTTGATAGGATGTACCCCCAGATTCAGTAATTTTTTAAAGGTTTAACACACTTTGTGACTACTTTTACAGTCCGACTCACTAACGACAATACTCAAATTCGCCAGAAGAATGGGTTAAAGTGACAACCTGCTTTGGGTATCTGCTGAGTTGTATTTGAACACATTTTTCACCGACACTGGGACAGTCAGGGTTGATATCCAAGGCAATGTGGATTTTTCGTGACGCTGCTTGAGACTTATTTATGACTTCAAACAAGATGGCGTCTATCTCCGCCATCTTGAATCTTATTAAAGCGTGCTGAAACTGAAGGAGAACGACGAAGGGGCAGAGAAAAATCGTTAATTAAGGAAAATTCGCGTGCCTTCACGGGTCATTGCGAATATACCAACTCACCCAAAAAGAAAAATTTAGGCGAATTTTACTGAGGATGAATGGGTCGAGAACACAAGCTAATGGTAAAAAAAGTGGGCGGGGACAAGGAAAAAAATTTGCCGTCTACATCTATGTCCTTTATATGGGACTGCACACTTTAGGATTTCAACTATAGATTCAACTTTAGGACCACCTTGTGCAGCATAATAAATAGTATCCCACTGGAAAGTAGTCTACTCAGTAGCCGTTTTTCCCTTATGCAATCGCTTTGAGCAGTGAACAAACTTAGCAAAAAGTACCATACTGCCAAAGACCTCAATAAAAAATACGTGAGAAGGTAGTAGTACATACGTAATTGACTTGCAGGTAATTAAATTCGCAAAGCTCACTAAAAATCAATGACTTTCACTTATTATATTGCCGGTATAGAATGTATTTGACCAATGAACTCATATTTGTTGTTGAGGTTTAAGGTCAATATATATAAAGCTGGCATGGAAATTAAAAGGCTGTTGGTTAGGCGGTTATTAGTACTAATAATAACCTTGCAATGATATAAAACAACCCTGACGTTTAATTATCCTATGGTCACAGTTTCAACTGTTATTGATACGCGATCAAGATTGCAATGTATTTGCCTGGAATGACGAATTTCATGATAAAAACTGTTTTTATGTACGTTAACTGTTTGTCAGCATTAGACTCACATTTTTTGCTTTCTATGTAACAAGAGTAATGTCGGTGGAGCAATGGAAATTCTTGAAAGCTTATTACCTGCGAAATGTGTTTCTTTTTTCATCCTGTATCTGTTGCAAATGATTCATCACTTTGCTGCAATTTCTACCCTCTTCAAGTCGTCAGAACCATCTTACACAAAAGCAGTGCTACAGAGAATATTTCTTCATATATGGCATCAAAATTCCTCTGGCTGTATTGGCGTTTCGTGATCATGAATTTGACAAATAAACTCACAAGATAGATAACCCTTTATACCGCAAATTTATATCCATGAGTTACATCTGAAGGTAAAACTATAATTTTGTACAGCCGAATAGCCAACGTTCTTATATTAATTATTAGACTTAAATTGTCCTTGATAGTGCTTGCTGTAGTTTGGTATTTCAATTATTACAATCACTTAATACTCAAAAAAGTACAACAATGGTCACACCAAATCTCGTCTATCATCCATAATCAAAAGTAAAATGCACATCTTTTTTTTCTGGTAAAAAGTTTCACATAATATACAGGGACTAGCTAACGTCATTTTGTTGGTCAAAAAGTTAAATAAAAACTGCTCGACAAAAGAGCATTGTTTAACACTCATATCTTGCTGCCTTAATTCAGAGCTGGTGTCTAGTAAGCAAGTCACTGTTTCAGCCACATTTCAAATTATGCAGACTTTTCGTTTATGCAATGCAGTGGAGTTTAACTCTAGAATCATTAATCACATTGTTTAAACTACAAAGAAGTGCTTCAGTCCTGATGCCAGAGATATGGTTGAAAGTATAGTTGCGAATCCCACTGTAATTTGAATTGCTGAGCAGAAGTTATGTAGGTTGTGCAGGTGATTCAGTGAGGAAGGAATTGTGTATTTGATATTTTTGGATAGAAGTTTTAGGTCTTATAGTATAGTTTGATTAAAATGTACTTGAATACACCATGCAAGGTCATCAGGATATCAATGTAAATGTTTAGTTTTAGGTGATTTCACCGATATTGTTAATCTGCAAAGCATGCAGGCCATGTTTTGGAAGCAACTTGTACAAATCATATAAGGCCGGTGTTGAAACCATCTTTTACGTTATGTTTAAAACACAAATAGAAGTCTTTTATCAAGTCTTTTGTCTCTTGCCTGGTTACTCAGAGTTTTTGGGCAGAAGTTATTAAATGGTGTAGCAATCGGGGGGTGGTTTATATTAAACATCTCTCTGCTAAAGATATATTATTTGGTATAAAGGTACATAAAGACAATTAATTCATTAATCATATTTTGCTAGTTGGTAAGCAGTATATATATAATTGCAGATGCACGAAAACAAACCCTTGTTTACGGATTTTCCTGGCAAGACTCAATAACGTTTATCAATTAGAAACTATCATTGCCAAATCGAAGAATAAAAGGGACCGGTCATTATTTATGTGGGCGGGTGGGGGGGAAAAATCATGGGGTGGGCCAGGCCTATTTTTTTTAGAGAAAAGGGGTGGGTCATTGTGTGTGTTTTGTAAAGAATCACACTCACTACAATTCATGTGGAAGATCTAAATAAATTCTAATGCAATGCTGGACATAAAATATAACACAACTGGATGTCATATGTAGCAATCCAATCTAAGTATGGAGAATCAAAGATGTGGGCACTAAATATCAATAAATAAACATCAGCCCTATTGAGAAGGCTTGCATGCTTCCTTTTCTTAATATAACTGTCTGGAACTTTTACTACCTGAAGCGTGAACAGCTACAATCTTGGACAAAACTGTTGAGAAAATTGCATATTTGGGGGCATTTTTGCTGAACTTCGTAGCCGACCGATTCTTCCCTCCCCCCCTCCCCCTAGAAGCAGTGTTGTTGGGTCTTCAAAAGAAAGCCGGATCCCTAAGCATTTGTAGGAAGCAACTTTGAATTGGGGGACGGGGTATTCTTTACGCGAAGCCGTTGATTTGGAAATAGTTTTGTTGCGTTAGGTAGTGTGCATTAATGAAAACATTTTCTCAAGTAGTTTTGTCCAGGATTGTATTTGACCGGAAAAGTCGATTTTGAGCATTTACCGCGGGCACATAAATCTGTTCTTTATATATTTCGTACATTTCACAGAGAAGTAGATAATTAATGGCAAATAAGTGACAACAGAGGAGTTGATGGCAAGAAAATCAACTTGTCTGTCTTTCTTGATTCAAGTAGCCAATCGTGAACGTTTGTGAATTTCATTTTCCATGCAGGGTTTTTACGCGCGCTTTGAGTGCAGAGGAGCAGGCATACATTACGTTTTTGGCGGACGAGAAAGACGTCTCCGTCAATGAGATTAGCCACAAAACGGGAATTTCACCGGCTACGATTCGACCAACAAATAACACATGAAAGTTTTGCTGAATTTTCAGAGCGCGTGACCCATACTTTGAACAATTTTCCCATCGCCGAAACGGATAAAACAATCAAAGTCAATGAACAAGCGCATGCTATTAATAACAGCTTCAAATGGAGAGAGGATTAAATATTAACAAAACTTGTATTTTTACTCTCCCAATTTGAAAGCTTACTTTTTGACATTGTAGCGATGTCCAGTGCAAAAAATCACACTATGAAATCTAGAAATGTCACGCGCGGTAACGTGACAAGATGTACTATCGTGTGACCTGTAAGAGTGCATGTTTTGCCCTAGGGCTATTTATAGCTACATATGACTGGAAGAAATTATGAGATAAATTCATCATTTGTAAAGCAAGAGATAGTAAAAATTGCCACAGTTGTCTTCTAATCTCTTTCTCTCCACAATATCTAAGATTCGGAACGATTAACAGGACATTTTTAAGGTGCTACCAAGATTAGCAACGGTTAACAACGGTTAACAAGGACGTTTCATAAGAATTCAGAAGGTCATTTTACTTTTAAAAACGAAATGGTGTTAACCGTTTGAATGCTCTGTTAATCGTAATATTATTCTATCCATGGAATTATCATAAAAAGTTAACCGACTTGTAGCAAACGAGGTTTCTGTAACCCTCATAGTTTAGCCAATTTTAAGATCTGAGAAGCAGTTTCCACGTGACGGGATACGTTTCCATATTGGCTTCACTATACGTCACCAAATAAACACTACGAACTTCTTTTCTTCTAAGAAAACCGTCATCCAAGTCTTGTTCCGACTCTTCTGAAAACTATAAATCACTTTCCACACTTTCCAAGCCTTCTATGTTTGAACAACACGAAAACATGTAACAATGAGCACGCGTTCTACGGCTACTGCAAAATCTTACTGTTTTAAGAGGGTGCAGCAAAAAACGTATATGAGGTCGTACTTTTCTATGAGAAGATGGTGTGCCGTGAAACTTTGTGCTCAAAACAGCTTCTGTAAAGTGCTTTTTATTGGTAGCTTTCCGTTTTGTCCATGTTAATATTCTTGCAAAAAAACGCGAATCACCTTATATACAATCTTGGACAAAACTGTTGAGAAAATTGCATATTTGGGGGCATTTTTGCTGAACTTCGTAGCCGACCGATTCTTCCCTCCCCCCCTCCCCCTAGAAGCAGTGTTGTTGGGTCTTCAAAAGAAAGCCGGATCCCTAAGCATTTGTAGGAAGCAACTTTGAATTGGGGGACGGGGTATTCTTTACGCGAAGCCGTTGATTTGGAAATAGTTTTGTTGCGTTAGGTAGTGTGCATTAATGAAAACATTTTCTCAAGTAGTTTTGTCCAGGATTGTATTTGACCGGAAAAGTCGATTTTGAGCATTTACCGCGGGCACATAAATCTGTTCTTTATATATTTCGTACATTTCACAGAGAAGTAGATAATTAATGGCAAATAAGTGACAACAGAGGAGTTGATGGCAAGAAAATCAACTTGTCTGTCTTTCTTGATTCAAGTAGCCAATCGTGAACGTTTGTGAATTTCATTTTCCATGCAGGGTTTTTACGCGCGCTTTGAGTGCAGAGGAGCAGGCATACATTACGTTTTTGGCGGACGAGAAAGACGTCTCCGTCAATGAGATTAGCCACAAAACGGGAATTTCACCGGCTACGATTCGACCAACAAATAACACATGAAAGTTTTGCTGAATTTTCAGAGCGCGTGACCCATACTTTGAACAATTTTCCCATCGCCGAAACGGATAAAACAATCAAAGTCAATGAACAAGCGCATGCTATTAATAACAGCTTCAAATGGAGAGAGGATTAAATATTAACAAAACTTGTATTTTTACTCTCCCAATTTGAAAGCTTACTTTTTGACATTGTAGCGATGTCCAGTGCAAAAAATCACACTATGAAATCTAGAAATGTCACGCGCGGTAACGTGACAAGATGTACTATCGTGTGACCTGTAAGAGTGCATGTTTTGCCCTAGGGCTATTTATAGCTACATATGACTGGAAGAAATTATGAGATAAATTCATCATTTGTAAAGCAAGAGATAGTAAAAATTGCCACAGTTGTCTTCTAATCTCTTTCTCTCCACAATATCTAAGATTCGGAACGATTAACAGGACATTTTTAAGGTGCTACCAAGATTAGCAACGGTTAACAACGGTTAACAAGGACGTTTCATAAGAATTCAGAAGGTCATTTTACTTTTAAAAACGAAATGGTGTTAACCGTTTGAATGCTCTGTTAATCGTAATATTATTCTATCCATGGAATTATCATAAAAAGTTAACCGACTTGTAGCAAACGAGGTTTCTGTAACCCTCATAGTTTAGCCAATTTTAAGATCTGAGAAGCAGTTTCCACGTGACGGGATACGTTTCCATATTGGCTTCACTATACGTCACCAAATAAACACTACGAACTTCTTTTCTTCTAAGAAAACCGTCATCCAAGTCTTGTTCCGACTCTTCTGAAAACTATAAATCACTTTCCACACTTTCCAAGCCTTCTATGTTTGAACAACACGAAAACATGTAACAATGAGCACGCGTTCTACGGCTACTGCAAAATCTTACTGTTTTAAGAGGGTGCAGCAAAAAACGTATATGAGGTCGTACTTTTCTATGAGAAGATGGTGTGCCGTGAAACTTTGTGCTCAAAACAGCTTCTGTAAAGTGCTTTTTATTGGTAGCTTTCCGTTTTGTCCATGTTAATATTCTTGCAAAAAAACGCGAATCACCTTATATACAATCTTGGACAAAACTGTTGAGAAAATTGCATATTTGGGGGCATTTTTGCTGAACTTCGTAGCCGACCGATTCTTCCCTTCCCCCCTCCCCCTAGAAGCAGTGTTGTTGGGTCTTCAAAAGAAAGCCGGATCCCTAAGCATTTGTAGGAAGCAACTTTGAATTGGGGGACGGGGTATTCTTTACGCGAAGCCGTTGATTTGGAAATAGTTTTGTTGCGTTAGGTAGTGTGCATTAATGAAAACATTTTCTCAAGTAGTTTTGTCCAGGATTGTAGAAATCATTATTAGTTTCAATAATGGATTATTGAATTCCTTATTCAATTTACTGAAATCAAATTTTTCCCATTTTCAAATCAAAAATAGTTTGAAAATTCGTTTTTTATTATTGAATTACTATTTTTTGTTTAAAGGAGCAAATTTTTTTAAACTGGTTTTGATTTGAATATTGCAAAACTTATTTTCTCAATAATCGATTAATGAAATCAATAATGATGTCTAGGTGTTCACGCGTCAGGTAGTTTGACTGTAGAGGTATAGATTGAAGGGGGATGGGGTTGGGTCACCTCTTATATAAAGTTATATGGGGGTGGGTCAAGAGTTAACTAATGGGCTTAAAGGGGTGGGTCACTTTTTTTCTTTCATGCAAAAACAAAAAAAATCCCCCCACCCCCCCACATAAATAATGGCCGGTCCCAAATGTCTTTTCATTAATCGAAATGGCAAGCACTCTTGACAGGTGGTACACAATTGCCGACAAATTCTTGTTAAGGTTTACTAGTATTGATACTGTCGTTGTGGGTCGTGTGTGCTGTGCGTGCGTGTGTGAGTTATTTGTGTATTATTTTTTTAAAAATTGTGATGTCGGTAATGTATGTAAAAATTAATGTTACTATTGTAAGGCAGGAAATTGAAATAAACAGTGATTAAATTACAAAAGAAAAAACTTTAAAACATACCAAGTGTTTAACAATCAAAATTAAATTCGTGCCTTAGGGTATAATAGAAACAAATTAAAGTATCAGAAATTATAATATGTTCAGTTTGAAAACGTGCTTGTTATTTTTTCTCGACATTTTGTTGAAGTTTGTCGACTGAGATAAAAGAAGCATGTTTTGGAATCGAAATGGACGCGTAAAATCTGAGTCATATAGTTTTGAAACGGCTATTGTAAATACAAGCACAGAACCTTTGAGCTTTGGCGCACAAAGTTCGTCCAGGAAGTGTTTAAAGACGATGGAGAGTGTTCTGATACTTCAAGAAGTTTGTACAGCCGGTGGAATCTGCTGTGGATTGCAGCACCATTTGAAAGAGGCCGGGCAATAGAAGTGACGACTTATGTTTACAAACGGAGATTTTGGTCCACTTTTTATATAAATCAATAAAAATCATTCGTATTTGCCTGATCGATATTTTTACAGGGTAATATTGAAGCTAATTTTACATACACAACCGTGCTTTCTATAAAGGACTGTCTAAATATTTTTATTGATAATTTCGTTCTCTCTCAGTTGTTTCTTTATTGAACCCCAATTTGCCTCGAGAATGGCAATCAAAACCTTAAATGCTTTTTTTTTCAGAAAGACCATTAGTCTTAACCGGGTGCATGCGCGTGACTAATTTTCCCCATCTTATACGGGGGGGGGGGGGGGGGGCGGGGGGGCTCAGCTAATAGGCCATTTATTGTTATTGATTATGAGTATTGAAAACTGGATAAGACTCGTTGAACTGAACGACTAAGTAGTCTTTCCTCTAGATCTGTTCATCTTTGCAAGATTTGTTTGGGTTTTGAAAATTGGATCTAAAAAACAAACCCAGCTAGGGTTTGGCAGATTTTAAAACACTCAGTAGTAGCAGTAATTTGCATGTTTTAAATTGCTTTAGTGAAAACTTAGAATATCTCATTACAGGGAGCCCAGGCACAAAACAAACTCTTCGAGACCAAAATATAAAGATTTTTCGGAGAATTAATAGTTAGTTCGACAATACATCTAAAATACAGATAAGAAGGTATTAATAAGTGTACTTACCTTATAAAGACCTATTTTTGTTATTTTCGTGCCGTTTGAACGCCATGTCATGATGTTCTGTTTTTGTTCTAGTCTTTATCTCACCCTCTCCCCCCCCCCCTCCCCCTTCCTCGCTGTTCCAATGGGTATGGCCTTTACCTCGTTCCCAGGGTTCTCTCTCTTGCTTCGAGAGAGAACCCTGGGAACGAGGCTGCGTCTGCATGGTGGGCCCCTGTGAACTTTAGCACAGAGGAAGAAATAAAACAGGTGAGTTATTTTCAATTTTCCCAAACGTTCTTGACAATTCCCTCTCGAGTCACCAGACACTGGCTTTGAAAAGGAACAAGTTAAAATGCAAGACGTTATTAATGATTTTCTTAATGCCTCAGAGCATTGCAATAATTGATGGTCCCTTAGTCCTCAATCTTCAAAAATGTTATATAACTACGACTGGTTATTTTGGTAACATCACGCAAAAAAGGCTATGTTCTTTTCTTTTATCACGACCAAGTTAAATTGCTCTAGTTTAACCAAAATTATGGGCCGTAAAGGTGACACAATTGCAACGTCAAGGTCGGGGTCCGTTCAAATTCTTAAACTGAGAGAAGTGTTTACTGCTTGCAAATCCTACCAAAGTCGAAAGTCCCTTCCTCGTTAACTAACAATGCAATGAACGCCGTTTCTTATCATTTTATTCATGCTATGGTGTGATGATCGATCATAGATAGTCATACCTAATTCGTATTCTTCACCTTTTTGATAGACACTCCACGAAATGGATAGCTACTTGTGCTCATCTTCTCCCGTATCAACTCCTACGGAAACACCAGCAAATTACGCAAGCACTCCACTGCCAGAGTTCGAACAAATGTCAGAGAAGAGAGACTGCCGATTTCCAGATCCAGCGCCAAACATGTACACAGTTGTACAGTCCCAGTGTGCGCCATCCTTCAGTCTAACACACAGATGGCAACAAGTGACAACCCCAGCCCAAACAACTGCAGTCAGTACATCGACAAATGGGGCTATAGACTTGGGTTTCGCGACGAGAGGGCAAACCTTCTCAACATCTTCCTCGACCTACAAGGAACTGGAACTAAATCACGATGACGGGTTCCTTTGCGATTTTCCCGGCTGTGAAAAGCGCTACGCGAAACGTTCGCTCCTTAGTACTCACAAACGGCTTCATACAGGTGAAAAACCCTTCCTGTGTCCGTGGGAAGACTGTGGGTGGTGTTTCCGACGTTCCGACGAACTCAAGCGACACTATCGACGACATACTGGAGAAAAGCCCTACGTATGTCCGCTTTGTGGGAGATCTTTTAGCCGCTCCGACCATCGATCGTCTCATATAAAGAAAATACATTCACTCAAGTAATGAACTGTACAATACTTGGGAGTTTCGAAATCCCTACAAAGAATAGAGAGCAACACCCAAGTTAAAATGTTAACCTACCAATATGTTGATCTCAATCCAGTGTCTCCAGACTCAAAAACTCAAACTCAAGAACGTCGAGTGTTGCCGGATTGATAAGGTACATACTTTTCTCACAACTTGTTTGTAGCAAGAACAACTTTTTATTCCGTGGTTCGACTTTCGATTCAGTGATAAAAAGTCGGCTGCTTACACTGTGGACCTAATTTATTTAATAACACTGAGATTCAGTGCCAATGAAAACAGCAAACTGGGGGACAGGTTCTGAAATATCCTGCCACAGCTTACAGTCAAGTATTAACTTAGAGACGCAGTTGGACGATGCTGTCGATTATTTCTTACAGATAATATTATTTTCGTGATGGAAACGCAAAATCGACCGTTCTTGTAGAAATGATAAGGGTTAGCTCCAGTTGTGTCGGAGAACTACAAAACTCCTTAATGTGTCAGATTTTTTATGAGCTACCTGGCCCAAAATGTGGCTTTTTCAGTACTGTGTGCTAGTCCGGAAAATAACTTCACCATGGGGATAACAGACTATGTTGTAATATAACATAATTATATTTTTCCTGTGAGGGTAACTTACAGCTTCTGTAAGTAAAATACTCAATAACTTTATATATGTTGTGGTCCACGAATTAAGTGGCCATTCAAGTATTTAAATTGTTATTCATTAAAGAATGGAAGCAAAGTTTATTGCACTTCAATTCAAAATTCTAGTGTTAAACTACCCTTCAAATACATATAAAGACTTTGCCGTATACCCTGAGCTAATCATTTTTCTGTAACTTAGGTGGACGTATTTAAGGGCATAGGAGGAGAATAGACGCAGTATCTTGAACAGTAAAAACCCGCTACTATAAGAACCTGTTGGGCTAAAATTTGCCAGTTAGGCCCCCTCTGTACAAGAACCTGTTCAGCCTAAAATTTGAAACAGGCTTCTTATATTCTAAAATCTAAAAAAAAATTCTGTATACTTGGGCTAAAGGACTTCAAAAGCCATGTGGTCAGTGCTTCAATCAGTCCTTTTTCGCATAGTCATTTTACATAAATACTAATTTGGTTTGCAGATTTTATATAAGGAATAAGCTGAGTACCATTTAATGACTCATAGCTACCTTTTTTTCGTTCCGAAAGTATGAACCTCTTTAAGAATCTAAATAGCCTAAATTTGTGTTGATCACCATTTATGTAAGGACCTGTTAAGGCTAACTTGGGAAAATGTAGGTTCTATATCGCGGATTTTTACTGTACTAAGGTTCGAGCCTTAGTTGGTTCGCGAACAAGACGTAGGGTACACACCTGATAGTGGAAGGAATGCAGGTGGTTTATTAATTACTCTAACAAGTTATATAATCATATTTAGTGCTAATTTCGTTAAGAGACTGAGAATATAAAACGAAACCAAACAAAGAAATCTGGAGTTATAATGTCCTGAATAGCAACTTTAATCGAAAGCAATAACACTTCTGAACAATTTTTTCGAGTACTTGTTGATGGGTTATTAGAATGTCAAAGGCAGTATCTATCGATCGAAAGAGTTCTTTTAAACAAAATAAATACATACATAATATAGGCAACTTGAATAAAGTTATAACATACGTCAACATGCAAACGGCACTTTTATGCAAAAAATAAAATGTACTAGCCAACAATATTGCCGGAAATGAAAATCTTTATAAGTTCCATAAGCATGTTAAGAATTGAATCAATAATCCTGTGTGGCATTAGTCAACGTTTCTTTGCAAAGTTTGGAACACTATAAACACTAAAAAACATGCAATTTCTAAAAGACAACATAGTAATAAAACAAACAAACAGACTATTCCAATTACGGTTATTAAAGTAAATGTTAAGAAAAGACACAACGAAGCATTGACTTCTTACAAGAGAGTATGAAAAGACGCTCCAGCCGGTTTAGAAATCATTATTTATACAGCGATTCATTTCATCTTTTCGCAACCAAATAACGAAAAATTTAGTGCTAAAATCAAAATAATAAACTTCCCAGTGCCAGCAAGAGAATTGTCTCGATTTTCTCTGAATGTAAACCAAGGAGGAAAGATATGTAGGAGCTGTTTCTGAAATCGGTCGTCAAATCATACAATTTAAGTGGCTTTCATCATTTTGTCTAAAAATCAGTGTTTCCACCCTCATTGACTATTTCACCGTTTACAGCAAGTTATCTGAAAACAAATATAACTTTTTTTTTATTTTAGATTGCTGACATACAAGTTTTCTTAAAATATGTAATATTTTTTGCTATAGTTTCCTTTGTTTTGAAAGCAATTTTCACGAGTTTTAGTTGCCTTTGTATGACTTTCCAGCGGTTTTCTTTGTTTACATTGTTTACTAGAGCCCAGCCCCTCAGATGATAAAATGGTGGCTCTTTTCAAGGTTCACAAAAGCTTAACTTATTGTGTTTTTTCATATACATGAGATCTGTTAAATAATGTCTAACAATGAAACGTAAGGTGTTAAACTTGCTTCCCTACATCCACGCTCTACCGATCTGAACATCTCTCAGGGTTGCGTTACCACACTCGATTGACATGGATATATAACAAAATAATGCTGATAAATATATTCGGCATTTTTTGAACTTCTTCCTAGAGTACACACTTCTTCCATTGGCTGACGATGAACGGGGGATGTTAATAGCTAAGGGCAATATACCCCTTTGAAAGTCGCGGTTTTGAGTTTTCAGTGTTCTGTACAAGTTATATTACAAGCTTGAGATGGACTTGTATATCCACTATAAAACGGTCTTAAAAACGTACCTTAAACTCGAGTTCTAAAACTTCTTGCCAGAAGGAATACACTACTTAGTTGCCAAACAAGGATAAATCTTCAGAAACTTTTGGAATTTTAGCATCATATAAAAAGAGTTGGACTTATCAAAAGACAGTAGAATTTTATCCGTCGCATTTGCAATCTATCGCTCATGAAAAGATCGCGATCAGAGTAAGTTTAAAAACTTGGAGAAATGCCGTAAAAAATTTCTCTACATTAAACTATGATTTCAACATGGTATGGTACCTTTACATCGATCAATGACAATAAATTATTGGACAAAAAATTACAGAATTCCTCTTATTAAATCATTATAACATATCGCCGAATATGTAACAATGATTTAGATGCATTAGTAACGAAAAGTTGTTAGATAGATAAGTCAATTATTTAGCCGTTTAGAACTCTTGTTTAAGCACTTTACATGAGCTCTTAATTTGACTTACTACTCCCCAATTTTTAGCTACCACCACAAAAATCTGCTTTCGGTGCCAAGTGCCAGGGTCCTCTTGACTTGTATTACGTACAAAGCCACTTGCATGTTAAATCCACCATTTTAAAACAATAACCCCCAAGTGATGTAACCAAATATAAACAAAGGATCTTTTAAAGCAAATTTTCTTTTCTTGGTGCTGTCTTCTTTGCATTGATTCCTGTTTAGGTATCACTGAAGACGGTAACTAAAGAACGTTCACTAGTTGCTTAAGTCTACGTGATTGCTATGCTGTACATAGTGCGTGGGTCTTTCCCGGTACCGTGACCAAGCAGGAGGTGGAGACACGTAATATTGTTTTAATCTCTGTAAGAATACTAAATTTTTTTTGGTATTGTAAGAATAAGTATAACTATAATGCTTCTTCTTTTGTTAAAAGAAAATTTCACTTGATGATTATATCTGGAGATTATGTCAAATAGAAACCAGATAATGGTGAGAATATTTGAATTGTAGGATATTTATGTTGCATCCGTTATATAATAAGTCAAAGTTATTCTATGGTTCGTAAGCCCGTGTGTTTGAAGCCCACGCAGTGAAAAGCAGTTTTTACGCCCGTCATGAGATAACGGATTTCCCGTCCGTAAATTGAACTGTTCAGTAAACATTTACATTGTTACGCCTTTTGCCAAACGCCCCCATCATTTGGCTCATACTTAGTACCTCAAAAATAAATAAAATGGGGATTTTGACAATTTAACAGTCAAAGCCTAGCATCGGCTTTATGTTAACTGGTTCGGGTAATCTTGCCTGGTATGTGATGAAACTGAGGAAAAAGACGTGTGCGTTCGATCCCGTGAGCCTGATACGCTCCTGACACGCTGCTCCGCCGACGTATTCTACGGTGTTGCCAATAATCTACTTCCGGCGACCGACTGAAAAAAGGATGTACTCGGAAATACGGTACTTCAATATTAGCACTCACGTAAATGGTGTATAATATATTAAAATCCGTCTAGAAAGACAACCGTCACGTAGCTTTCTTTAGTTGATAAGCTGCTGACGATCTATGATCCTATCGAGAAAGCCGCAAAACCGTGTGATCGTCGTGCACACTACTGTCGTATAGGGGGCGGGGGGGGGGGGGTGGGGACTTCAATGCGTTTCGATCTTTTTCTGTGCATGAACATGTTTGATTTGCACCCTAATGAACAGTGAAATCCTTAAGTGTGACGATACAGTGTGTTCATCTAATTAACCTACTCTTGAAGCAGTGAACCTGTTAAGGATTTGAAGAATTGCAGTATACACGTCATTCCACTGGTAAATTGTTTAGACCCTTTTTAACCATGACAATGCTGCACTTATAAAATCACTACTTACAAATTGCCTACTATTCTGTTCTTAAAATAAGATATATGCGTTAAGAACACAAGTCCCTCGCGATTAACCATGTATTTTTGAAAACCGGACATTTGTAAGACAGTAAACGTCATGGTCGTTTCTTAAAACAAACCATAGTCTACAAAGTAATCAAGGGTCAAAGGTAGCTTTGTGGTACAAACTAAAGCAGCTTAGTGTCGCGCTCCATTGACTAGACTAATCCGTCAATCAAGCTGCACATTTTGCTCTCAAACATAATGTAAGATATTTTTGCTGCCCCCATGTTCAAGTCGTTTATACTTACTTGTGTTCTACGCTGGAAAAAGGCTGGTACAATCAGTTAGCAAGGCAGTGCAATTGAATCGCATGCTGGCATTTTTAAGGGGCACCCAACGGCAATTTTCGGGAAAATATCTGTTCGGAAGACGATTTAAGAACTAGAATTTTCGGAACATTTGTTGTAAAATTTCTTGCTTGCCTGCCTCTCCTAGGATTTTCGAAGATCTACAAAATGGTATAATTACCAATTTTAACCGGATATTTACCCTAAAAAAAGGTCACCTAGAATTTTCGGGAGCCTTTTCCTGGCTGAAATTTTCGAAAAGGTAAGTTTTGATCCCTATAATTTTCGGATCACTAGACTTTCAGCTAGGAAATCCGAACACATGAAAAGTTTTTAGGGGATAAAAATATGCCTATATCTACCGTTTAAATACTAAAATACGTTCAACAATGCTATGTTAAGTGGTTTTGAACTATATCCTCGTTGGGTGCACCTGATTTTTTATTTCTAAACTTTAGCTAATACAGTTTAAGTACAAGGCTGCGCAAAACTTGCCATAACTTTTTAAAGACAAATTGTTCAAACATTTTTAAACAAACTAACAATAAAGTTTTAAAAGAAAGAAAGAGCTTGTACATCAAATTGCACAGAACATCGACTGACACCCTGCGTGATGGAAAATTCTCACTGCAAACATGATGTGAATGAATATCTCTCCTTTTTCGTACAAATAAAGTGTTGTTTTCTCCTAGGCAGGTCTCGAACGTCACCAGGCATGTGGTATTGAGACAGACTTTCCACGCTTTCCGGCAATCAGTTCGTAAGTGTGGCCAAGACAAAAAGCTAAAGTAAACCTAAGTAGCTTATAATTCTGTCCATGATGAATAGCTACTTTTACAACGTCAAAAGGTCAGATAAGCTTAGTGGTTTCTAATTGCACGGTTTGGATCTCAGCGACGACCCAAAAGATTATTCTGTAGTTCAAATCACTTTTTCCGGCCAAAAGGCAACTGCCCCTATTTGATTCTATCGTCTCGGGAAAAGCCAACCACATTTCAATGGCACACTTTCAACTCTTGAGTTAACTGATGCCTGCAGAGGGTGACTGGAGACCACCATTTAGAAGTACACCTCTTGGTCAATTATGGAGACTTGAACTTTAAATGAAAACTCTAATATGATGTGACAATTTAAAACCTTTCTGTCAGTACTTTGGATGGCACTATTTTGTTTGAAATACATTGCAAAGCGGTATTAGATATTTTTTTTAATGAATTTTGCATTGTTGAACTCTTGAACAAAAGCAGCAAGTTTGAGTGATTTATTCGCTTAGAAGTTCCCAGTTAAAAGACCTTTAAAGAAAAAGTCTATCAAGATAAAGTCGTATACTTCGACAGAAAATTAGCAGCAAGTATATGATCATTTTACATGTTTGAATAACGAGACAACTGGATGGGGTTTGTGGGCAAAGTAGAGAAAGAAATAAAGAGCCTTCAAATTGCCAAATAATGGAGTATTTCATCCACGGACCCAGTAGATTTTTCGGCACTATACACCTGGTCTAAAGCCTGTTGTATTCAGTTGTATGTGCGAGGATTAACAGCAAAGAAACTACCTAACAAAGTCCGAGTCCCACGCCTTTCAGGAAATGATTCAGTATAACATGCAGTAGCAGCTAGAAAGAAAATTGCCACAATGGCACAAAATTTCGCCGATGAAATTGAACAACAAAATAAATTAATAATCAGTTAGATTACTATTCAAAGGATAAAAATACAAGATTGCCACTGATGGGTTGGAAGTGGTGGGAACCATCTCATACCAGTGTATCAAGGAGATGTTAAAATCAGTACATCTACTAGTTGAAGTTATGGCAACTGATCGCATGAGGCATTTACCCAGGAGAATTAACTCACTATTCACTACAAATCCTTCGGCAGGGCCTTACATTGTAATTAAAAAAATAAATACCTCTTATTAGCCGAGTTTTCGGTCCGTACTGTAAATTACGGACCCAGTTTTTTTTTTCCATCGATTTATAGCCCAAGCGCGAAGCGCGCGGGCCATAAATTGATGGGAAAAAACGAGGATCCGTAATTTACAGTACGGACCGAAAAAACGAGGCTAATAAGATGTTTATTATATGGTTTCTTCCTGTTTGGGGGACCGGAAACAAGTGCAGGACGCACGATTTGACAGTCATTTGACAGGCATCAAAAAAGAAAGTTTTTATTGGCGCACGAAAACAATAGCA
Source organism: Porites rus (assembly GCA_964035705.1). NCBI lineage: Eukaryota > Metazoa > Cnidaria > Anthozoa > Scleractinia > Poritidae > Porites > Porites rus. The sequence continues at coordinate 13,911,129 of OZ037997.1, read as the reverse complement.
CATAACAAAGGCTTTCCGAGAAAGTAAAAACAAATTCGCCATGTTGAAAAAGTTTATTCGGTGAAAACTAAGGGCGCTGGAAGTTTTAGCTCTTTAATGTAACGCTGGAGTACAGTAAAAACCCACGAGTAAGAACCTAAGATTTAAGAACCTGTCAGGCTAAAATTTGCAATGTAGACCCCCTCTATATAAGAACCTCTTTAGCCTAAAATTTGGAGAAAGGTTCTTATATAAATGTTGTTTGATTGAGGTCACTGTGAAAATGTTTATAATATTATGTTTTACACCACAATCATGTATATAAAGTTGTTTTGACTCAAGAAATTAAAATTCATGTGAGAATAGATCTCTGTTATGGTCATACTTAAATATAAGCAATCATTAGGTATGCAAATTTAAGGGTGCTGATCACTAAAATCTTCTTAGCAACGACATAATTTTTTGCTAGAAATTAAGAACCTATTAAGAACCTAGATAGCCTAAATTTATGTTAACCACCATTTATGTAAGAACCTGTTTAGGCTAACCCTGGAAAATGTAGGTTCTTACTCGTGGGTTTTTACTGTATTTTGGAAACCGGACACTGTCTGTCTAGAAGTCGTTTCCGTCTTTCCTCCGTTTGTCCTTGTAAACAAAACACCGCAAAAGGCAAAGAAGCTTTTCAAGGTAAGGTTGTTGTCATTTCGAAGGATTCGCTCGTTAATTGTTTTTAGAAAAACCTCTCTTTCTGTCAGTTCATTCTCGTCTTCAATTGTGATCTGCGTTAAAACCTTCAAACACTGATTCTCTTCCTCGGTGAGGTTACGATTCAGTTTCAACATCAGCTTCGTTCTCATTAAAACAAATGTAGGTGAAAATTTGGAAAGGGAAAGTCAACATCCTAGTCCTCAGGGTTTACAGACATATTTTAAAGTTTACTTGGTCAAAACTAAGATCACTGTAAGTATTCACTCGTTAATGTTTTGAAAACTCGACATGGTGTCTGGCTCGAACTTGCTTCTATCTTTCTTTCGTTGGTCTTTGAAAAAACACTGCAAATGGCAAAGAAGTCAAGATGATCGGGTGCAGGTTTGTTTGTTATCATATTTGTCGAACGAATTACTCATTTTCGTTTAGGCAACACATCTCGAATCTCTGCCAGTCGATTTTCGTCTTCTTAACTGTGTACTGCGATAAAATTTTCAAACACTGACTAGAATCTTCTTCGGTAAGATTACGAGTTAGTTTCTTCTTCGCCCTCGTTCACAAATAAACACAGTTTAAAATGTTGAAGGCCAAAGTCAACATCCAAGTCCTCAAGGTTGACAGGCGTCTTATAACTTTATTTAAACCTTTTTTCCGAGGTTAAGAGACTTAGAGCTCCAAAATGAGCATTTTCTTTAAAACTTTTGGCCCGTATAGCAAGTTACGGACCGCAAATTGACCAATCGCATGCCGAAAACAGATTCCGCCATATAATAATCGGTAGTGGTACCTAACAGGGTACTTTGCAATTATAGTTATTTGAAATGGTCCCACTCCATCTAGTTAGAGCGTGTTTTACAAACTTGCATAAAGCTCAACATTACGAACATCAAACTATACACTGATTATAATGGTGGCAATAGCAATAGAACAAAATGTTACTAAGTAACTTTCATTTTCATGAATGTACAAGTTATACATTTCGTTGTGAAGACCGAGGACTCAGAGCTAGACTTAATGTGAATTTGCAATGGCATGGACACAAAAAGACATTATATCTCGGCGACCAACTAATTGCATTCCTGATTATAATGGCGGAAGTCTACCAAAAAGCAATAGAAGAAAGTGTAACTTATACATTTGTGAAGACCGAAGACTCAGAGCTAGATTTAATGTGGATTTGCAAGGGAATAGACATAAAAAGACATTATATCTCGACGACCAGCTTTGTGTTAAAGAGTTGTATTGTTGCTGTTGTGTATTTTTGCGTCTTTGTTGTGGTTGATTTTCTCCTGGTTACTAACCGGTTTGAATGAATGAATGAATGAATGAATGATTTATTTAATGTCGAAGACGTGGGAAGTGTTACACAATCTTCCGAGCCAGAGGCTCATGTTAAAAACGCTCGACAAACTAAAAAATACAAAACAGGATAAAAAGTGAATTATGTATATACAAATGTTAAGAAAAACCTAAAAACATCGTAATTTTGGGAAACTTTTTTAAGAAACTACTTTCTGAAAAAAAAAAACACTATAAAAAAGCCTAAGAAAATGCATTAAAAATAGTTTAAAACGGACAAATCGTTATAAACTGATTAAAATATTAAAAAATATAATTATATCAGTATAATTATAGATGTATATAAACTAGCCCAAGAGTATGTAAAAATGTAAAAATAGATAAAGTTATATACAGTTCATACACTGGCACCCTGTGAAATTGGCATTATTAAGGCGAGCACGAAATTGCGCTAAAGTGCTCGAGGATTTGGTTACAGTTGGTAATTGATTCCATATGTGGGCAATCATGTATAAATAAGAGTTGTGCATGACAAGGGTGTTATATGGAGGCTGCACAACATTTAGTTTCAAGTTCATTATCATACATTACCATGCACAAAAGCAAAGGAACCCAAACTCGATTAAACCAAGAATAAATTTAAACCATAACATGCAGTTGAGTTGTGGTATTTCATCCAATAAGGCAAAAAAACCACCAATTAAAATCTAACGCATACATGTAGTAAATAGCATCTCAGTTAAGTACTGAATGCTCTTAGCTTTCATTTTAATGGTCACAATTCAGGATCTCCTCTACAGGACTCAAAAGTTAGGACCACCTTGCACAGGATAATTAACAGCTCCAAAGGAAATTAAGTACTGATCAGTAACTTTCATTTCAATGGTCACACTAAAGGATGTCCTCCACAGACTAAAAAGTTAGAACCCACACTTTTCCTTTTATAATAAACGTACCACAGGAAAGTACTAACTGCTCAATAGCTCAAAATCACACTTTATGATTCCATCCACAGACTCAAAAGTAAGAACCACCTGGATTTATAATAAACAGTAGTACAAGTCTGTTTCATCAGTTAATGGTCACACTTTAGGATCCATTCACATAATGTTAGGACTAGCTTGAACGGAGGGGAGAAAAACAGCAGCACAGGAAAGTATTGTTTCGAAACATCATGCAAGTGAAATGCCAAGCCTTTAATTTTAATGGATTATTACAAAAGGTGGGCGCTTTCAGAGAAACAGACAGGATATAATGTTAATTCACCATACTGTGTTAAACTGACGATAACCTATAAAGCTTGCATGATGATAGCGGTTTGGGTATCAAGAAATAACACGCCCTTTTGAGGCTATGAACGTGAGAGTGGTTTTTGCTTGTTTTTAACCTGTCAGTCACTTGATTGGCGGTGGGTCTTAGACCTTCCTCGAGGTTGTAAAACAGGAAATTGAACGTTAAATTTAGCCTAAAATCGTCTTAACCAAGAAAATAAGTCACCCCTTTGTAGCAGTCTTGTTTGGCTACCCTCTGGCATATTGTCAAAAGCCTTCAGTACTACGTGGTTGCTTGCCGGTCAAGGTTGAAATAAAAAAAAAAAAACTGGAATGAAAGCATTTTAATATCCTCTCACAATTGGGTGGGATTAAGAATTTGCACTGGACACAAAACGAGTGAAGTTTCCTAACTGCCTAAAATGAATGGGGTTTTTGATCCGAAGCCACTATCCTGCGTGAGTCAACAATGTAAGTGGACATCTTAATGACATAATCATGTGACTAAGTACGATGCAACTGCTCTGATTTACGTACCTGTACCAGATCCCAGTGTTTCAATTTTAGTTCTATGAACGCACAGCATGATAAAATAGCATCACGCCTCAGAAAAGTGACCAGCAACTAGCTTTCATACCCAGAGGGAGAGAGAGAGAGGGTACTTTCTAAAACTTAAAACTGTCGGGAACAAGGTGCCCCGCGGCTGCCTGACTCCGAGCTATTCTCATCTTTAGCAACTGTATACGTAATGGCAGATTCTATATTCTGTTGTATTTCTGAGTCTCCAAAACAGTATATAAAAGTAGTAATGAAAAAATAAACTCCCTAATCACGATACATCAGTGCAAAGTACAATCGCAGCTCTATTTTCTTACTTGTTTTTCTGCTTAATTGGCTTCCATTATTCTAATTTCCTACCAGCTAAAAGTTTCTTCTTCAGATGACCATTACTACACTGTCTAACCCTAATCAGGGTTCTATTTACGATTTATCGTTTGGGGTTACTTATGTCAGTATTGTAATGATAACAATACTTCAATACTTCTGAAATACACTAAATAGAACCCTGCAGGGAGATGTCTGACCTCCTTTCCAAACTCTACCAATTGTTGTGAAGAATACCATACCACCGAGCCTCGTTTGTAAGCAAAACTCTTTGCATTTGTCCTCTTTGGGCGTGAATATTCTTTTCAACTGTTCTGATTTGGGAATTCATTTATGCACAACTTGGCAACTTTTCAAGTTCAAAACGAAGCTTGGTGGTAAACATGCAAAAGGGTCATTGTAAGTGGGAGTACATTGTGAAAAAGTCGATCCCTTCAAAATACCGAGGCCACTTTGTGTTTGTCTTTCTCCTTAATTCTAATGAACGAAAGCAATCGTGTGTATATTGAACGCATCTATGCAGCCTGTTTATATTTTTCAATTAAAATCCAGCTGTCAAAATGTTCTCTAATCTTGCGCCGGGTACACGTCCAGTAGACTGTTGATAGGATGTACCCTCAGATTTCATTTATATGTTTAATACACTTTGTGACTACTTTTACCGTCTGACTCACTAACGACAATACTCAAATTCGCCAGAAGAAGGGGTTAAAGTGACAACCAACTTTGGGTATCTGCTGAGTTGTACTTGAACACATTTTTCACCGATACTGGGTTGCTCTCCAAGGCAAGGTTGATATTCCATGACGCTGTTGGGGGACTTATTTGTGACGTCATAAAATATGGCGTCTATCTCCGCCATCTTGAATCTTATTAAAGAGTCCTGAAACTGAAAGAGAACGACGAAGGGGCAGAGAAACGTCGTTAATTAAGGAAAATTCGGGTATTTCACGGGTCATTGCGAATATACCAACTCACCCAAAAGTAAAAATGTAGGCGAATTTTACTGAGGATGAATGGGTCGGGAACATGTGCTAAGCTTGGTAAAAGAAGGGGGTTGGGGACAAGGAAAAAAGTTGCCGTCTACGTCTAAGTTCTTCCTAAGACGTCACGTTGATTCTTGAAGTCGTAGCTATCGTCTCTCAATAGTTGATTCCTATAAATTTTTCGTTCTGTGTAACAAATGGCAGAATCCAGGCATCGCCTTTATGCATTTCGTCAGTCACAACGCAGGGCGACGGGAGGCACTATTAAAATGGTTTGACAACCTTTTCTTAGGAATAAAAAGCCTAAAGTCAAGTACCTACCTTCCACAAAATTCCACAAACTTAAAAACAAGTGTTTTATTTACAAAATTCCATCACCCTTCAAAGCATAGTAAACAAAAACCACCGTAAAGTAATTCAAACCATGGAAAGTTCAGCTAACAGATCTTTGGTTTTAATAAGTTCTGGTTTATGTTTAAAATTGATCGGGTGCTATGTTTTTAACTAAGACTCACTATGAGCATAACTTGTTAATTTGCAAAACGCCAGTTTGCAACCTTGAAGTTTAAAATAGTGACCAATATGAACGCTCCGTTCTCTTGTCGTGAATTTAGTGTAAAATAGTTGTTCTTTTTACATAGCCCTGCATGTTTACATTAAGCCGGAATATTACATATTTTCATGTTTTTAGTGCTCAGTACAACCTTTTAACAGTAGTTTCCTACAAATGAAAGCAATCTTTATTTTATACCATTTTTGGGTTAATATATTTAATTCCACGGGGTTTTAACCGCATTTTGGCAGTATAGATACTCCTTGGTGGTAGGAAGTGGATTTTCTGGTCAATAGAAGCAAGTGTTAAAGCATTCATCGGAGAGAATTGTAAGCTATCAAATGCAAGTATAAGTGAACTTTTTAACCGATAAAGCTGGTCAAAGAAGAAACGATCCTCATCATTTCGTACCTGCTTTTAAGTTGGTTCTCAAGTAGTTCCTTCAACACTCAGTAGCTTTCAGAGCTTTTCGTTCTGCAATAGTTAAGGTAGCAACTACCAATTTTATCTTCTAATTCAGTCAAAACGGTTAGAACAAACTTGAAAAGCCTCTTTAACCCCGATTATACAGTAAAACAGTAAACTACCACTCAAGCTTTGGGTCCTAATTTTTTTTATTTATTTCAGGTTCAGTCAGAAGTTAAAACCACTCTTATTAAGCATAAATATACCGCCTGTAGGACGAGGAAACTGTATTGCTCAGTAGATTTAATTGGAATTTATATGGGACTGCACACTTTAGGATTTCAACTATAGATTCAAAAGTTAGGACCACCTTGTGTAGCATAATAAATAGTATCCTACTGGAAAGTAGTCTATACTCAATAGCTTTCCCTTATGCATTCCCTTTGAGCAGTGAACAAACTTAGCAAAAAGGTCCCTACTGCCAAAGACCTCAATAAAAAAAAAAAGGTGAGAAGGTAGTGGTACATACGTAATTGACTTCCAGCCAATTGAATTCGCAAAGCTCACTAAAAATCAATGACTTTCACTCATTATATTGGCGGTATAGAATGTATTTGACCAACGAACTCATATTTGTTATTGAGGTTTAAGGTCAATATATAAAGCTGGCATGGAAATCAAAAGGCTGTTGGTTAGGCGGTTGGCGGTTATTAGTAATAATAATAATCTTGCAATGATATAAAACAACCCTGACGTTTAATTATTCTATGGTCACAGTTTCAACCGCAATTGATTAACTGATGCGATCAAGATTGCAATGTATTTGCTTCGATTGACGAATTTCATGATGGTCCATGATAAAAACTGTTTTTATGTACGTCAACTGTTTGTTATTAAACTCACATTTTTTGCTTTCTATGTAACAAGAGTAATGTCGGTGGAGTAATGGAAATTCTTGAAAGCTTATTACCCGGGAAATGTGTTTCTTTTCTCATCATGTATGTGTTGCAAATGATTCATCACTTTGCTGCAATTACTTCCCTCTTCAAGTCGTCCCTGGCAGTGGCCATATACTTTCGAATTTCATTATTCTTACACTGGAAAATGAACTCAAACTGATGTAGTTACCTGACTAACAAGAAGTCACAATCCTCGAAATTTAGTGAAGAGTCAGAACCATCTTACACAAAATCAGTGCTACAGAAGAAAATTTCTTCATATATGGCATCAAAATCCCTCTGGCTGTATTGGCCTTTCGTGATCATTAATTTGACAAATAAACTCTCAAGATAGATAACCCTTTATACCTTAATTTTATATCCATGAGTTACATCTGAAGGTAAAACTATAATTTTGTACAGCAGAATAGCCAACTTTCTTATATTAATTATTAGTCTTAAATTGTCCTTGGCAGTGCTTGCTATAGTTTGGTATTTCAATTATTACACTCACTTAATACTCAAAAAGGTAGAACAATGGTCACACCAAATCTCGTCTATCATCCATAATCAAAAGTAAAATTCACATCACTTTTTTCTGATAAAAAGTTTCTCATAATACTGGGGCTAGCTAACATCACTTTGTATGAATGCCAATTTGCTATCAGGCCTAGAAATAAACCTGTCTAGTTCCTTTGCTGCAATGCTGCAGTTAATGAGAAAATCCCTTTTCAATTAGTACAAAGCTTATGATTCAGTTTTTACCCGCTGGAACAATTTAAGGGTAAGAAAAAATTGAGTTTTTCTTGGTTGGTGGTCAAAAAGTGAAATAAAAACTGCTCGACAAAAGAGCATTGTTTAACACTCGTATCTTGCTTCCTTCAGTGCTGGTGTCTAGTAAGCATGTCAGTGTTTCAGCCACATTTCAAATTATGCAAACTTTTCGTTTATGCAATTCAGTGGATTTTAACTCTAGAATCATTAATCTCATTGTTTACACTACAAAGAGGTGCTTCAGTCCTGATGTCAGAGATATGGTTGAAAGTATAGTTGTGAATCTCACTGTAATTTGAATTGCTGAGCAGAAGTTATGTAGGTAATGTGCATGCAGGTGATTCAGTGAGGAAGGAATTGTGCGGGTGTGATATTTTTGTCGACTTTGTTCCTCTTATAGTATAGTTTGATTAAAACATACTTGAATACACTAAGCTAAGGTCATCAGGATATCAATATTAATGTTTAGTTTTAGGTGATTTCACCGATATCGTTCATCTGAAAAGCATGCAGACCATGTTTTGGAAGCAACTTGTTCAAATCAAATAAGACCGGTGTTAAAACCATCTTTTACGTTATGTTTAAAATACAAATAGCAGTGTTTTATCAACTTTAAAACATGCCAAGTGTTTAACAGTTTGAAAACGTGCTTGTTATTTTTTCTCGATATTTTGTTGAAATTTGTGGATTGAGATAAAAAAAAAAAGCATGTTTTGGAATCGAAGTGGATTGAAGTGTTTAAAGAAGATGGAGAGTGTTCTGATACCCGAAGAAGTTTGTACAGCTGGTGGAATCTGCTGTGGATTGCAGCACCATTTAGAAGTGACGCCATTACATTGTTAAACAAAAGATTTTAATTATAGCTTCAGCGTACAGCTTGTAATTACCCATTTTGTTTTCACTCAATGAACTACTAATTTTTTAAACAATGCTTATGTTTGCAAACGGATATTTTGGTCCACTTTTTAAAAATCAATACATATCACTCGTATTTGCCTCATATTTTTACAGGGTAATACTGAAGCTAATTTTACATACACAACCGTTCTTTTTATATAATGGACTGTCTAAATATTTTTATTGATAATTTCGTTCTCTTTCAGTTGTTTCTTTTTTGAACTCCGATTTGCCTCGAGACTGGCAATAAAAATCTTAAATTGATTTTTACAGAATGACCTTTAGTCTTAAGCGGGTATAAAGATGCACGCACGTGACTAATTTTCGCCATCTTATGCGGGGTGGGGGAGGGAAGCTCGGCTAATAGGCCATTAATTGTTATTGATCATGAGTATTGAGAAATGGATAAGACTCGTTAAACTGAACGGCTAAGTAATCTTCCTCCAGATCTGTTCATCTTTGCAAGATTTATTGGGTTTTGAAAATTGGATCTAAAAAACTAACCCAGCTGGGGTTTGGCAGATTTTAAAACACTCATTAAATTTTAATTTCCTTGATCACGTTTTTCTTTAAAATTAGATTATAATGCCTATATTACAACAATTACAATAATCTTATATTACATTTATAATACTCTTATATTACAATAATCGACAATAATCCATAATTGCGTCCGAAGGGCGCAGTGCCAATGGGGTATCTCATCGACCTTTCCTCTGTTTCGACGCCACTTTAGTTGTCCCCGCTCAATAACCTTTCAGGGGCTTTTCCTCTACCGGGAACTGGTATCTATGTTTTTGCGTGGCTAAATCGCGTGATTGATCATGTAGTGAAAGCAGTGAAATCGTTTCCCACTCCCCCTCCGTATCTTCCCATTCTAATACTGTAAACTGCCTCAGTCCTTAGCCTGCGCGGTAGGCGCCGGTTAGTTTGTTTAAAGCCAGCTGTGCAGGCGTATAAGCCCTGGGCCATTACATCTTCGCAAGGGGTCTCAGAAGGACTTATAAACGGAGGGATTTATATCCCAGGGGGCATATAACCGGGTTAGAAAAAGCGCTTCGAATTAAGCTATACAGTACTGATCAAATACGTCTTACATTTACTGGTTTTTAATTGAACTTCAAAACGTCATAATGAAATATCGAATTCAGAGGGAGGCTTATAACTGGAGCTAGAGAAGGCCTTATATCCCTATGCTCGTATAAACAAATGTATTATGTTTTTGTTTACAGTTAGATGGGCCAATAACTGTGGGGGTGGGGGTGGGGGGTGGTCGAGGGTTTACGATATTGCATTAATGATAACATCCAAACCCAAACAGAGTCCCAAGTTCCCCTTCCTTTGTCAAGCAGAAACATCTCTATACAAATAGATCTAGTGGCAACTGTCGGTTAGGAAGTGCATGTATGAAACTGGCCAAATCAACGAATTTGTCATTAATAGAGAGAAGTCGCTGCGACACGTTGCCATGGTAGCAAAATTTCTGGATAACAACAAGCCAAAACGTCACTTGAAAAGTGGATTCGCACTGTTTCAAACTTCATTGATCTTATTTAATTTCATTTAATTTGTCAAATGTTGGCGAAATTTTGGGGGTTGAATCCGAAAGTACCATATCTAAGTTTAGAAAAAGAAAAGAATTTTTTTGTGTTGTGCTCACCTACTCCATAAAGAGGGTGCGTGATATTGCAACAACGGCTAAGAAAGGTACAAAAAAGCAAGATTCACGTGCAAAGTTGTTCTATTGCCAATCTAAACCTATTGCATTTTTGCTGTTAGCCCGTCGCCGTTGCAGAAACTCCCTATTCCTGAAATTTTGCTACCATGGTAACGTGACGTCACACTTCTCTTCTCTATAGTAGTAGCCAATGTAAGTGGTCGATTTACTCTACATGATAAGATTCATGCGTGGCAGGCTTTTCGAGAACAAATCGCGCCCGGCTGTTACCAGTCAAAGCAGTAATTTGCATGTTTTAAATTGCTTTAGCGAAAACTAAGAATAACTCATATCACAGGAGGCCCAGCCGCAAAACAAAGTCTTCGAGACCAAAATATAAGGATTTTTCTGAGAATTAATAGTTACTTCAACAGTACATCAAAAATACAGATAAAAAGGTATTAATAAGTGTACCTACCTCATAGAGACCTATTTTTGTTATTTTCGTGCCGTGTGAACGCCATGCCATGATGTTCTGTTTCTGTTGTACTCTTCACTTCACCCTCTCTACCTACTTCCCCCCACCCACCTCCCTCGCTGTTTTTTCCCTAGCCACTTTTTTTTTTCGCGCCGTCCCCACCATCAGAAAGCTTCGAACAGGCTACTGTTAGTCTCAATTAGAGTGTTCAGGACGGAGAATCATTATTTTTACCGCTAAAGGTGCAAATTTGGCTTGTACGTACTGGAGAAATTCTTCTTTCGTCATACTATAGAGTACTCCAGCTTCACAGACTTGAATAATTCGGAGAAAGTTCTATTTCTTTTTAACAGTGTTGATCCGTTTTTTTCTACCGAGAAAACTTGATTATTTGTTTACGAATCATTTCACCTCAGAAGTAGTTATTAAAATAAAATAAAAGCATCTGAAATAGAGATCACTGAGAATTTTTATTATCATTTTTTTCAATTAAATTGTAATTATATTTTAATGCAATTCCGTTTCTGTATAAGCCCGGATGCTAATAAAATTGTTGTAGTTGTTGTTGTTGGACAAAATAATGCCTGAGCCACGCCTAAATACCCACTTAGGAGGCTTTTTCCAATTTGCATGGATACCCTTACCTCGTTCCCAGAGTTCTCTTTCCTGCTTCGAGAGATAACCCTAGGAACGAGGCTGCGTCTCCATGGTGGGTCCCTGTCAACTTTAGCACAGAGGAAGAAATACAACAGGTGAGTTATCCCAAACGTTCTTGACAATTCTCTCTTGCAAAGGCTTACACAAGTGTCGTGCAGTCGAATCACAAGACACTGGCTTTGAAAAGGAACAAGATAAAATGCAAGACGTTATACCAAAGAGTAACTATATATTGATAGCGTGAATCAAATCTGTCATTCTGAAAATAGATTTTAGAATATATTTGGAAGTAGATATCTAAAACTGGTAAAGCTACTTCGACTATCCTGACTTCTGAAACACGGATCCTTGAGATTTCGAGACGGAAACTGCACCTACGAATAATTTCCTTAATGTCTCTGAGCATTGCAATAAATGAAGGTCCCTTAGTCCTCAATCTTCAAAAATGTTATATAACAACGACTGTTTATTTTGGTAACATCACGCAAAAAAGGCTATGTTCTTTTCTTTTATCGCGACGAAGTTAAATTGCTCTAGTTTCACTAAAATTATGGGCCGTGAAGGCGACACAATTGCAACGTCAAGATCGGGGGTCCGTTCAAATTCTTAAACTGCGAGAAGTGTTTACTGCTTGCAAATCCTACCAAAGTCGAAAGTCCCTTCCTCGTTAACTAACAGTGCTATGAACGCCGTTTCTTATCATTTTATTCATGCTATGGTGTGATGATCGATTATAGATAGTAATATTCGATTCGTATTCTTCACCTTGTTGGCAGACTCTCCACGAAATGGATTATAGCTACTTGTGGTCATCTTCTCCCGTATCAACTCCTATGGAAACACCAGCAAATTACGTAAGCACTCCACTGCCAAACTTCGAACAAATGTCCGGGAAGAGAGACTGCCGATTTCCAGATCCAGCGCCAAACATGTACACAGTTGTACAGTCCCAGTGTTCGCCTTCCTTCAGTCTAACACACAGATGGCCACAAGTGACAACCCCAGCCCAAACAACTGCAGTCAGTACATCGACAAATGGAGCCATAGACTTGGGTTTCGCGACGAGAGGGCAAACCCTCTCAACATCTTCCTCGACCTACAAGGAACTGGAACTAAATCACGATGACGGGTTCCTTTGCGATTTTCCCGGCTGTGAAAAGCGCTACGCGAAAAGTTCGCATTTTGGTACTCACAAACGGCTTTATACAGGTGAAAAGCCCTTCCTGTGTCCGTGGGAAGACTGTGGATGGTGTTTCCGACGTTCCGACGAACTCAAGCGACACTATCGAAGACATACTGGAGAAAAGCCCTACGTATGTCCGCTTTGTGGAAGATCTTTTAGCCGCTCCGACCATCGATCGTCTCATATAAAGAAAATACATCCACTCATGCAAGGAACTGTACAATACTTGGGAGTTTAAAAATCCCTACAAAGAATAGAGAGTAACACTCAATTTAAAATGTTAACCTACCAGTATGTTGATCTCAATCGAATGTCTCCAGACTCAAAAACTCAAATTCAAGAACGTCGAGTGTTGCCGGATTGATAAGGTACATACTTTTGACACAACTTGTTTGTAGCAAGAACAACTTTTTATTCCGTGGTTCGACTTTCGATTCAGTGATAAAAAGTTGGCTGCTTGAACAATGTACGTATTTTATTTAATAACACTGAGATTCAGTGCCAATGAAAATAGCAAACTGGGAGACAGTTTCTGAAATATCCTGCCACAGCTTATATTACGGCTGAGTATTAACTTAGAGACGCAGGTGGACGATGTTGTCGATTATTTCTTACAGATAATATTATTTTCATGACGGAAACGCAAGATCAACCGTTCTTGAGGAAATGATAAAGGTTAGCTCCAGTTGTGTCACTCAATTATGCGCAACTACTTTCTTTCCATTTGTTGTACAAAACTTCTCAAACTGTCAGATTTTTTAAGGAGCTACCTGACCCAAAATGTGGCTTTTCAGTGCTGTGTCATGAAAATAAATTCAACATGGGGATAACAGACCATGTTGTAATATAATATAATTATATTTTTCCTGTGAGGGTAACTTACAGCTTCTATATATAAGTAAAATGCTCAATAACTTTATATATGTTGTGGTCCACCAATTAGAGGCCATTTATTTAAATTGTTATATATTAAAGAATAGAGACAAAGTTTATTGCACTTCAATTCAAAATTCTGGTGTTAAACAACCCTTGAAATAGATACTTAGACTTTGTTTACCCTGAGCTAATCATTTTTCTGTAACTTAGGTGAACGTATTTAAGGGCATAGGAGGAGAACATGAATGAGATGTAGCATCTAGAGCAGTAAAAACTCGCGACTAAGAACCTGGTTTCTAAGAACCTGTAGGGCTAAAATTTGCCAGTTAGACTTCCTCTGTGTAAGAACCTGTTCAGCCTAAAATTTGAAACAGGGCTTATATTCTAAACTCTAAAAAAAATTCTGTATACTTGGGCTAAAGGACTTCAAAAGCTATATGGTCAGTTCTTCATTCCTTTTTCGCACAGTCATTTTACATGAATACTGATTTGGTTTGCACATTTTATATAAGGATTTAAGCACAGTACCACTAAATACTCATAGCTATCATTTTTTTTCTTCAGAAATTATGAACCTCTTTAAGAAACTAAATAGCCTAAATTTGTGCTGATTACCATTTATGTAAGGACTGTTAGGGCTGACTTGGGAAAATGTAGGTTGTTTATCGCGGGTTTTTACTGTACTTAAGTTCGGGTCTTAGTTGGTTCGCGAAAAAGACGTAGGCTGGACACCTAGCCTGATAGTGGAAGAATGCAGGTGGTTTATTAATTACTCTAACAAGTTATATAATCATATTTAGTGCTAATTTTGTTAAGAGACTGTGGATATAAAACGAAAACAAACAAAGCAATTTGGAGTTATAATTTCCTGAATAGCAATTTTAATCGAAAACTTCTGAAGAATTGTTTTCGAGTAATTGTTGATGGGTTATAAGAATGTCAAAGCCGGTATCTATCGATCGGAAGAGTTCTATTTAAACAAATTAAATACATATATAATATAGGCAACTTGAATATAGTTATAACAACTCTCAACATGCAAACAACACTTCTATGTAAAAAACAAAATGTACTAGCCAACAATCTTGTGAGAAACGAAAATCTTCAAGTTGCATAAGCATGTTACGAATTGAATCAATAATCCTGTGTGGCATTAGTCACCTTTGTTTGCAATGTTTGGAACACTATAAACACTATAAAAACATGCAATTTCTAAAAGTCAAGATAGTAATAAAACAAACGGACTATTCTAATTACGGTTATTAAAGTAAATGTTAAGAAAAGACACAACCAGGCAATTTGACTTTTTACAAGAGAGTATGAAAACACACTCCAGCAGGTTTAGAAATCATCATTTATTCGGCGATTCGTTTTATCTTTTCGCAATCAAATAACGAAAAATTCAGTGTTAAAATCAAAATAATAAACTTCCCAGTGCCAGCAAGAGAATTGTCTCGATTTCTCTGACTGTAAAGCAAGGAGGAGAAACATATAGGAGCTGTTTCTGAAATCGGTCGTCGTCAAATCGTACAATTTAAGTGGCTTTCATCATTTTGTCTAAAAATCAGTGTTTCGACCCTCATTGACTATTTCACCGTTTACAGCAAGTTATCTGAAAACAAAGATAACTTTTTTTCTTATTTTAGATTGCTGACATACAAGTTTTCTTAAAGTATGTAATATTTTTTGCTATAGCTTCATTTGTTTTGAAAGCAATTTTCACGAGTTTTAGTTGCCTTTGTATGACTTTCCAGCGGTTTTCTTTGTTTACATTGTTTACTAGGGCCCAGCCCCTCTGATAATAAAATGGTGGCTCTTTTCGAGGTTCACAAAAGCTTGGCTTATTGTGTTTTATTATATACATGAGGTCTGTTAAATAATGTCTAACAATGATAAGTAAGGTGGTAAACTTGTTTCCCTCCATCCACGCTCTACCGATCTAAACGTCTCTAAACAGGGCTGCATTACCACACTCGATTGACATGAATATAACAAATACTGATAAATATATTCCGCATAATTAGAACTTCTTCCTATGGTTCACGTTTCTTCCATTAACTGATTATGAGCGGGGAATGTCAATAGCTAAGGGCAATATACCCTTTTGAAAGTCGAGGTTTGGGGTTTTCAGTATTCTCTACAAGTTATATTACAAGCTTGGGATGGACTTGTATATCCACTATAAAAAGGTCTTGAAAGCGACTACCTTAAACTCGAGATCTAAAAGTTCTTGCCAGAAGGAATACACTACTTAGTTGCCAAACAAGGACAAATCTTTAGAAACTTGTGAAATTTTTGCATCATATAAAAACAGTTCGACTTATCAAAAGACAGTAGAATTTTATCCTTCGCATTTACATTCTAGGCTATCGCTTATGAAAAGATCGCGAGCATAGAAAGTTTAATACCTTGGAGAAATACCGTTAAAATTTCTCTACATTAAAGACTATGATTTCAACATGGTATGGTATCTTTATATCGATCAATGATAATAAATTCTTGAACAAAAAAATTACAGAATTCCTCCTACTAAATCATTATAACATATCGCCGAATATGTAACAATGATTTCGATACATAAGTAACGAAAAATTGTTAGATAGTATACATAAGTCAATTATTTAGCCGTTTAGAACTCTTGTTTAAGCACTTTACATGAGCTCTTAATTTGACTTACTACTCCCCAGTTTTTAGCCACTACCATAAAAATCTGCTTTCCGTGCCAAGTGCGAAGGTCGTCGTCTTGACTTGCATTACGTACAAAGCCACTTGATTTTGAAACAATAACCCGCAAGTGATGTAACCAAATATAAACAAAGGATCCTTTAAAGCAAATGTTTCTTTTCTTGGTGCTGTCTTCTTTGCATTGATTCCTCAGGGGCGGATCCAGGATTTTCTTTAGGAGGGGGCCACTCGACACTTGCTCTACTTCAACACCAATAAACCACATAGTTTTTTTTTGCAGAATACCAGTTGTATTAGAAAACCGCAGGTCATCTCAGGGGGGGGGGGGGGGGGGTGCGCACCACCTGCACCCTCCCTCTAGATCCGCCCCTGTTCCTGTTTAGGTATCACTGAAGACGGTAACTTAAGAACGTTTACTAGTTGCTTAAGTCTGCGTGACTGCTATACTGTACATAGTGCGTGGGTCTTTCCCAGTACCGTGACCAAGCAAGAAAATTCCACTTGATGATTATATCTGGAGGTTATGTCAAACAGAAACTAGATAATGGTGAGAAAATTTGAATTGTGGGGAATTTATGTTGTATCCGTTAATTCAAAGTTATTTTATGGTTTGTAAGCCTGTGTGTTTGATGCCCAAGTAGTAAAAAGCCATTTTTACGCCCGGCGTAAAAATTTCCCGTCCGTAAATTGAATTGTTTAATAAGCATTTACACTGTTACACCTTTTGCCAAACGCCCCATATCTTTTGGCTCATACTTAGTACCTCAAAAATAAATAAAATGGGGATTTTGACAATTTAACAGTCAAAGCATAGCATTGGCTTTATGCTAAATGGATTGGGTAGTCTTGCCTTTATATGTGATGTGAAACTGAGGAAAAAGACGTGGTGCGTTCGATCTTAGTCGTGAGCCTGATACGCTCCTGACACGCTTCTCCTCCGACGTATTCTACGGTGTGGCCAATAATCTACTTCCTGTTACCGACTGTAAAAAGGATGTACTCGGAAATACGGTACTTCAATATTGGCTTTCAGGTAAATGGAGTATAATATACTCCATTCTGTCTGGAAGGACAACTGTCACGTAGCTGTCTTAAGTTGATAAGCTGCTGACGATCTTAATCCTATCGTGAAAGCAAAAACAGGTGATCGTCATGCACACTACATGAAGTGTTCAGACGTTGCGTGGAGGAGGGGGACTTGCGTTTCGAACTTTAATTCTGTCGATGAACGTGTTATAGATTAGGACCCTAATGAACAACAGTATTTTTTTCTTATGTTACAGTTTGTCTGGCTGTTCGAAAGTGCAGAGTAAGACTAAAGTATGCCCCGAGCTTGCAAATGAACGCTACTCAGTGAGCAGAACTTTCCTGTGGCGTACTCCGTATTATGCTGCACCAGGCAGTTTAAACGTTTGACTGTCTGTGAATGTGAAAGCTACTGAGCAGTACTTTGCCGTGGCACTCTTTTTTACGCTGTAGAAAATGGTTTAAGATTTTGACTGTCGGTGGATCAGTGAAATCCTTAAGCCGGTGTGACGATACAGTTTGTTCATCTAATTATAGTACTCTTGAAGCAGTGAACCTGTTAGGGATTTGAAGAATTGCAGTATACAGGGCATTCCACTGGTAAATTGTTTAGACCCTTTTTAACAATGACAATGCTTCACTTATAAATTAAAATCACTACTTGTAAATTGCCTACTTATCTGTTCTTAAAATAAGATATATACGTTAAGAACTCATCTCCCTCGCGATTAACTATCTATTTTTGCAAACCGGACATTTGTAAGACAGTAAACATTATGGTCGTTTCTTAAAACAAAACATCGTCTGTAAAGCAATCAAAGGTAGCTTTGTGGTACAAACTAAAGCAGCTTAGTGTCGCGCTCCATTGACTAGACTAATCCGTCAATTAAGCTGCAAATTTTGCTCCCAAAAATAATGTAAGATATTTTTGCTGTGGTATTGAGACAGACTTTCAACGCTTTCCGGCAATCAGTTCGCAAGTGTGACCAAGACAAAAAGCCAAAGTAAACCTAAGTAGCTTATAATTCTGTCCATGATGAATAGCTACTTTTACAACGTAAAAGGGACAGATAAGCCAAGTGGTTTCTAATTGCACGGTTTGGATCTCAGCGACGACCCAAAAGATTATTCTATAGTTCAAATAACTTTTTCCGGCCAAAAGGCGACTGCCCCTATTTGATAAGCCAACAACATTTCAATGACACACTTTCAACTCTTGAGTTAACTGATGCCTGCAGAGGGTGACTGGAGACCACAATTTAGAAGTACACCTCTTGGTCAATTATGGAGACTTGAACTTTAAATGAAAACTCTAATATGATATGACAATTTAAAACCTTTCTGTCAGTACTTTGGATGGCACTATTTTGTTTAAAATACATTGCAAAGTGGTATGAGGTATTTTTTTAAGAATTTGCATTTTTAAATTCAAAAGCAGCAAGTTTGATTAATTCGCTTAGAAGTTCGCAGTTTAAAGGCCTTAAAGTCTATCAAGATAAAGTCGTGTACCTCGACAGAAAATTAGCAGCAAGTACATGATCATTTTTAAATAACGAGACAACTGAATAGGGCTTGTGGACAAAGTAGAGAAAGAAATAAAGAGCCTTCAAATTGCCAAATAATTGAGTATTTCATCCACGGACCCAGTAGATTTTTCGGCACTATTCACCTGGTCTAAAGCCTGTTGTATTCAGTTGTATGTGCGAAGATTAACAGCTAAGAAACTACCCAACAAAGTCCGAGTCCCACGCCTTTCAGGAAATGATATATAACATGCAGTAGGAGCTAGAAAGAAAATTGCCACAATGGCACAAAATTTCGCCGATGAAATTGAACAACAAAATAAATTAATAATCAATTAGATTACTCTCCAAAAGATAAAAAAACAAGATTGCCATTGATGGGTTGGAAGTGGTGGGAACCATCTCATTCCAGTGTATCAAGAATATATTAAAATCAGTACATCCACCAGTTGAAGTTATGGCAACTGAGGCATTTACGCAGAAGAATTAACTCACTATTCAGTACAAATCTTAAGGCAGGGCCTTATATTGTAATTAAAAAAAAAATCGGTAGTATTGCCTAAGAGGGTACTTTGCAATAGTTATTTGAAATGGTCCCAATACATCTAGTCAGAGCGTGCTTTACAAACTTGAATAAAGCTCAACATTACGAAGCATCAAACTATACACTGATTATAATGGTGGCAATAGCAATAGAACAAAATGTTACTAAGTAACTTTCATTTTCATGAATGTACAAGTTATACATTTCGTTGTGAAGACCGAGGACTCAGAGCAGGATTTAATGTGAATTTGCAATGAAATAGACACAAAGACATTATATCTCGGCGAGCAACTAATTGCATTCCTGATTATAATGGCGGACGTCCACCAAAAAGCAATAGAAGAAAGTTTAACTTTCATTTCCATGAATGTACAAGTGATACATTTGTGAAGACCGAAGACTCAGAGCTAGATTTAATGTGAATTTGCAAGGGAATAGACATAAAAAGACATTATATCTCGACGACCAGCTTTGTGTTAAAGGGTTGTATTGTTGCTGTTGTGTATTTTTGCGTCTTTGTTGTGGTTGATTTTTCCTGGTTAATAACCGGTTTCTTTCGTAAGTTCATTATCATACTTACCATGCACAAAAGCAAAGGAACTCAAACTCGATTAAACCAAGAATAAATTTAAACCATAACATTCAGTTGTATTGTGGTATTTCATCCAATAAGGCAAAAGAACCACCAATTAAAATCTAACGCATACATGTAGTAAATAGCATCTCAGTTAAGAACTGCATGCTCTGCAGCTTGCATTTCAATGGTCACAATTCAGGAACTTCCTCTACAGGACTCAAAAGTTAGGACCACCTTGCACAGGATAATTATAATAGCTCCAAAGGAAATTAAGTACTGATCAGTAACTTTCATTTCAATGGTTACACTAAAGGATGTCCTCTTCAGACTAAAAAGTTAGAACCCACACTTTTCCTTTTATAATAAACGTGCCATAGGAAAGTACTCACTGCTCAATAGCTCAAAATCACACTTTATGATTCCATCCACAGACTCAAAAGTAAGAACCACCTGGAGTTATAATAAACAGTAGAACAAGTCTGTTTCATCAGTTAATGGTCACACTTTAGGATCCATTCACATAATGTTAGGACTAGCTTGAACGGAGGGGAAAAAAAACAGCAGCACAGGAAAGTATTGTTTCGAAACATCATGCAAGTGAAATGCCAAGCCTTTAATTTTAATGGATTATTACAAAATGTGGGCGCTTTCAGAGAAACAGACAGGACATAATGTTAATCATCTATACTGTGTTAAACTGACGATAACCTATAAAGCTTGTATGATGATAGCGGTTTTGGGATCAAGAAATAACACGCCCTTTTGAGGCTATGAACGTGAGAGTGGTTTTTGCTTGTTTTTAACCTGTCAGTCATTTGATTGGCGGTGGGTATTGGACCTCCCTCGAGGTTGTAAAACAGGAAATTGAACTTTAAATTTAGCTTAAAATCGTCTTAACCAAGAAAATAAGTCACCCCTTTGTGGCAGCCTTGTTTGGCTACCCTCTGGCATATTGTCAAAAGCCTCCAGTACTACGTGGTTGCTTGCTCGTCGAGGTTAAAATTAAAAAAAAAAAACTGGAACAAAAGATGAGGGAAGGTGGAAATGGCGCATTTTAATATCCTCTCAAAATTGGTTGGGATTAAGAATTTGCACTGGACACAAAACGAGTGAAGTTTCTTAACTGCCTAAACTGAGTGGGGTTTGTGATCCGCAGCCACTATCCTGCTTGAGTCAACAATGTAAGTGGACAACTTTATGACATAATCATGTGACTAAAAAAACCCAGAAAAGTACCCCGCAACTGTTCTGATTTACGCACCTGTGCCCGATCCCAGTGTTTCAATTTTAGTGTTATAAACGTACAGAATGATAAAAACAGCATCATGCCTCAAAAAAGTGACCAGCAACTATATAGCTTTCATACCCAGAGGGAGAGAGAGAGAGAGAGAGAGGGTACTTTCTTAAACTTAAAACTGTCGAGAACAAGGTGCCCCGCGGCTGCCTGGCTCGGAGCTTTTCTCAACTTAAGCTACTGTATACGTAATGGAAGATTCTCTATCCTATTGTATTTTTGTGTTTCCAAAACAGTATATAAAAGTAGTAATGAAAAAATAAACTCGCTAATCACGATACATCAGTGCAAAGTACAATCGCAGCTCTATTTCCTTACTTGTTTTCCTGCTTAATTGGCTTCACTTAGTCTTAATTTCCTACCAATTAAACATTTCTTCTTCAGGTAACCATTACTACACTGTCTAACCCTAATCAGGGTTCTATTTACGATTTATCGTTTGGGGGAGAAGTCCCGAGTGGCCGAAGGCGACGAGCTTCCTCGGCGGGTCCGGGGACATGCTCTTCCGGAAATTTTATGTAACGAATATGCGCTGAGATTCAATGAGGTACATTTTGAGACACAATTTCGAGAAATGTTACAGTGTGTGCACTGACCTCGTCGCGTCTAGATGATATTTGCGATATAGTTACTTATGTCAGTATTGTAATGATAACAATACTTTTTGGGGGGGTGGGAAGTTAGGCATTTTGGGGGGGAAGCTTCTACCCCTCAAATACCCTAGATAGAACCCTGCAGGGAGGTGTCTGACCTCCTCTCCAAACTCTACCAAGTGTTGCGAAAAATACCATACCATATTCTTTTCAACTGTTCTGCATTGGGAATTCATTTATGCACAACTTGGCAACTTTTAAACTGCAAAACGAAGCTTGGTGGTGAAATTTGCTCGTCTGAAATAAACATGCAAAAGGATCATTGTAAATGGGAGTACATTGTAAAAAAGTCGATCCCTTCAAAATACCGAAGCCACTTTGTGTTTGTTTCTCTCTTTAATTCTAATGATCGAAAGCAATCGTGTTTGTATTGAACTCATATATGTAGCCTATTTATATTTTAAAATTAATATCCAGCTGTCAAAATGTTCTCCCATCTAGCGCCGGGTACACGTCCAGTAGACAGTGGGGTTAAACTGACAACCTGTTTTGGGTATCTGCTGAGTTGCATTTAAAGACATTTTTCACCGATACTGGGTTGCTCTCCAAGGCAACGTTGATTCTTCATGACGCTGCTAGAGACTTATTTATGACGTCATACAAGATGGCGCCTATCTCCGCCATCTTGAATCTCATCAAAGAGTGCTGAAACTGAAGGAGAACGACGAAAGGGCAGAGAAAAATCGTTAATTAAGGAAAATTGACGTACCTTCACAGGTCATTCCGAATATACCAATTCACCCAAAAAGAAAAATGTAGGCGAATTTTACTGAGGATGAATGGGTCGAGAACACGAGCTTAGCATGGCAAAAAAAGGTGGCGGGGCGCTAAGAAAAAAAAATTGCCGTCTACGTCTAAGTCCGTCTTAAGACGTCACGTTGATTCTTGAAGTCGTAGCTATCGTCTCTCAATACTTGATTCCTATAAATTTTTCGTTCTGTGTAACAATCCAGGCATTGCCCTTCATGCATTTCGTCAGCCACAACGCAGGGCGAGGGGAGGCACTATTAAAATGGCTTGACAACCTTTTCTTAGGAATAAAAACCCTACAGTCAAAAGTACCTACCTTCCACAAATTCCACAAACTTAAGTTAACTTAAGTTAGAACTTACCACTTGCAGCATACTCAGGTTTCATTTGAGTCGTAGCAATACAAGTATTTTATTCACAAAATTCCATCACCCTTCAAAGCATAGTATAAACCAAAACCACCGTAAAGTAATTCAAGCCATGCAAAGTTCAGCTAACAGATCTTTGGTTTTAATCAGTTCTGGTTTATGTTCAAAATTGATGGGGTACTATGAGCATAACTTGTTAATTTGCAAAATGCTAGTATACAACCTTGAAGTTTAAAATAGTGACCAATATGAACGGTCTGTTCCATTGTCGTGAATTTAGTGTAAAACAGTTGTTCTTTTTACATAGCCCTCCATGTTTACATTAAGCCGGAATATTACATAGTTTCATGTTTTTAGTGCTCAGCACAACCTTTTAACAGCAGTTTCCTAGAAATGAAAGCAATCTCTATTTTATACCATTTTTGAGTTATTTCCTCGGGATTTTAACCGCATTTTGGCAGTAGATACTCCTTAGTGGTAGGAAGTGGATTTTCTGGTCAATAGAAACAAGTGTTACGGCATTTATCGGAGAGAATTGTAAGCCATCAATTGCAAGCAGTGAACTTTTTAACCGATAAAGCTGGTCAAATAAGCCGAACGATCCTCATCATTTCGTACCTGCCTTTAAGTTCGTCCTCAAGAAGTTCCTTCAACACTCAGTAGCTTTCAGAGCTTTTAATTCTGCAGTAGTTAAGGTAGCAACTACCAATTCTATCTTCTAATTCAGACAAAACGGTTAGAACAAACTTGAAAAGTTTTTTTTAACTCCGATTATACAGTAAAACAGTAAACTACCACTCAAGCTTTGGGTCCTATTTTTTTTTTTATTGCAGGTTCAGGCAGAAGTTAAAACCGCTCTTATTAAGCATAAATAAACCGCCTGTAAGACGAGGAAACTGTAATGCTCAGAAGATTTAATTGGAATTTATATAGGACTGCACACTTTAGGATTTCAACTATAGATTCAAAAGTTAGGACCACCTTGTGCAGCATAATAAATAGTATCCCACTGTAAAGTAGTCTACTTGGTAGCCGTTTTTCCCTCATGCATTCAATAAAAAATAGGTGAGAAGGTAGTGGTACATACGTAATTGACTTGCAGCCAATTAAATTCGCAAAGCTCACTAAAAATCAACGACATTCGCTCATTATATTGCCGGTATAGAATGTATTTGACCAATGAACTCATATTTGTTGTTGAGGTTTAAGGTCAATATATAAAGCTGGAATGGAAATTAGGCGGTTATTAGTACTAATAATAATCTTGCAATGATATAAAACAACCCAGACGTTTAATTATCCTATGGTCACAATTTCAACAGTTATTGATACGCGATCAAAATTGCAATGTATTGCCTCGATTGACGAATTTCATGACAAAAACTGTTTTTATGTACGTCAGCTGTTTGTCAGTATTAAACTCACATTTTTTGCTTTCTATGTCACAAGAGTAATATCGGTGGAGCAATGGAAATTCTTGAAAGCTTATTACCTGGGAAATGTGTCTCTTTTCTAATCCTGTCTGTGTACAAATGAGTCATCACTTTGCTGCAATTGCTACCTTCTTCAAGTCGTCCCTGGCAGCGGCAATATACTTTCGAATTTCAATATTCTTACACTTGAAAATGAACTTAAAACTGATGTAGTTACCTGATTAACAAGAAGTCACAATCCCAGAACCATCTTACACAAAATCAGTGTTACAGAAGAATATTTCTTCATATATGGCACCAAAATTCCTCTGGCTGTATTGGCCTTTCGTGATCATTAATTTGACAAATAAACTCACAATATAGATAACCGTTTATACCTTAAATTTATATCCATGAGTTACATCATGAAGAGCTCATGAAGGTACAACTATAATTTTGTACAGCGCAGCAGAGCCAACGTTCTTATATTAATTATTAGTCATAAATTGTCCTTGGCAGTGCTTGCTATAGTTTGGTATTTCAATTATTACACTCACTTAATAGTCAAAAAATTACAACAATGGTCACACCAAATCTCGTCCATCATCCATAAATGAAAAGTAAACTGCACATCCTCTTTTTCTGGTAAAGTTTCACATAATACAGGGACTAGCTAACACAACTTTGTATGCATGCCAATTTGCTATCAGGCCTAGAAATAAACCTGTCTAGTTCCTTTGCTGCAATGCTGCAGTTAATGAGAAAATCCCTTTTCAATTAGTACAAAGCTTATGATCCAGTTTTTACCCGCTGGAACAATTTAAGGGTAAGAAAAAATTGAGTTTTTCTTGGTTGGTGGTCAAAAAGTGAAATAAAAACTGCTCGACAAAAGAGCATTGTTTAACATTCGTATCTTGCTTCCTTCAGTGCTGGTGTCTAGTAAGCATGTCAGTGTTTCAGCCACATTTCAAATTATGCAGACTTTTCGTTTATGCAATGCAGTGGAGTTTAACTCTAGAATCCTTAATCACATTGTTTACACTACAAAGAAGTGCTTCAGTCCTGATGCCAGAGATATGGTTGAAAGTATAGTTGCAAATCCCATTGTAATTTGAATTTCTGAGCAGAAGTTATGTAGGTAATGTGCATGCAGGTGATTCAGTGAGGAAGGAATTGTGCGGATGTCAAATTTTTGTCGACTTTATTCCTCTTATAGAATAGTTTGATTAAAATATAGCTGAATACACCAAGCTAAAGTCATCAGGAAATCAATATAAATGTTTAGTTTCAGGTGATTTCAACGATCATGGTCATCTGAAACGCATGCAGACCAGGTTTTGGAAGCAACTTGTTCAAATCGCATAAGACCGGTGTTAAAACCGTCTTTTACGTTATGTTTAAAACACAAATAGCAGACTGTTTTATCAACTTTAAAACATGCCAAGTGTTTAACAATCAAAATTAAACTCGTGCCTTAGGGTATAATAGAAACAAATTAAAGTATCAGAAATTATAATACGTTCAGTTTGAAAACGTGCTTGTTATTTTTTCTCGATATTTTGTTGAAGTTTGTTGATTGAGATAAAAGAAGTGTGTTTTGGAATCGAACTGGACGGGCAAAATCTGAGTCAAAGTTTTGAAACGGCCGTGATTTTAAATACAAGCACAGAACCCTTGAGCTTTGGCGCACAAAGCTCGTCCAGGAAATGTTTAAAGAGGATGGAGAGTGTTCTGATGCTCGAAGAAGTTTGCACAATTGGTGGAATTTGCTGTGGATTGCAGCACCATTTGAAAGTGGGCAATAGACTGAAGTGAGTCGCCATGCATTACATTGTTAAACAAAGTATTTTAATCATAGCTTCAGCGTATAGCTTGCATACCCATTTTTGTTTTCACTAATGAACTACTGATTTTGTAAACAATGCTTATGTTTGCAAACGGAGATTTTGGTCCACTTTTTAAAAAAATTCAATAAAAATCACTCGTATTTGCCTGATATTTTTACGGGGTAATATTGAAGCTAATTTTACATACACAGCCGTGCTTTTTACATAACGGACTGTCTAAATATTGTTATTGATAATTTCGTTCTCTTTCAGTTGTTTCTTTATTGAACCCCGATTTGCCTCGAGACTGGCAATCAAAACCTTAAATGATTTTTTCAGAAAGACCATTAGTCTTAACCGGGTATAAAGATGCATGCACGTGACTAATTTTCGCCATCTTAAGCGGGGTGGGGGAGGGGGAGGGGGCTCGGCTAATAGGCCATTAATTGTTATTGATCATGAGTATTGAAAACTGGATAAGACTCGTTGAACTGAACGGCTAAGTAGTATTTCCTCTAGATCTGTCCATCTTTGCAAGATTTGTTTGGGTTTTGAAAATTGGATCTAAAAAATTATCCCAGCTGGGGTTTAGCAGATTTTATAACATTCATTAAATTTTAATTTCTTTGATCACGTTTTTCTTTAAAATTAGATTATGATACCTATATTGCAACAATTACATCGACTTTTCCTCTGTTTCGACGCCACTTTTGTTGTCCCCGCTCAATAACTTTTCAGGGGCTTTTCCTCTACCGGGAACTGGTATCTATGTTTTTGCGTGGCTAAATCACGTAAATGATTATGTAGTGAAAGCAGTGAAATGGCTTCCCCACTCCCCCTCCGTATCTTCCTATTCTAACACTGTAAACTGCCTCAGCCCTTAGCCTGCGCGGTAGGCGCCGGTTAGTTTTTTTGGTTAGAGTTTAAAGCCCGCTATGCAGGCGTATAAGCCCTGAGCCATTACATGTTCGCAAGGGGTTTTAGGAGGACTTATAAACGGAGGGATTTATATCCCAGGGGGGATATAACCGGGTTAGAAAAAGCGCTTCGAATCAAGCTATAGCAGTGCTGATCAAAATACGTCTTCCATTTACTGGTTGTTAATTAAACTTCAAAACGTCATAATGAAATATCGAATTTAGAGGGAGGTTTATAACTGGAGCTAGAGAGGGTCTTATATCCCTGTGCTCGTATAATCGGATGTATTATGTTTTTGTTTACAGTTAGATGGGCCAATAACTGTGGGGGTGGGGGTGGGGGTGGTCGAGGGTTTACGATATTGCATTAATGATAATGTCCAAACCCAAACAGAGCCCCCAAGTTTCCCTTCTGCTGTCAAGCAGAAACATCTCTATACAAATAGATCTAGTGGCAACTGTCGGTTAGGAAGTACCTACTGTATACAGAGTAAGACCAGTTTGTGCATGTATGAAACTGGCCAAACCAACGAATTTGTCATTAATAGAGAGAAGTCGCTACGTCACGTTGCCATGTTAACAAAATTTCTGGATGACAACGAGCCAAAACGTCACTTAAAAAGTGGATTCGCACTGTTTCAAACTTCATTGATCGTATTTAATTTCATTTAATTTGTCAAATGTTGGCGAAATTTTGGGGGTTGATTCCGAAAGTACCGTAAGTTTAGAAAAAGAAAAAAAAAATTTTTGTGTTGTGTTCACCTACTCCATAAAGAGGGTGCGTGAAATTGTAACAACGGCTAAGAAATGTACAAAAAAGCGTGATGCACGTGCAAAGTTGTTCTATCGCCAATCTAAACCTATTGCGTTTTTGCTGTTCGCCCGTCG
This sequence comes from Porites rus, assembly GCA_964035705.1. NCBI lineage: Eukaryota > Metazoa > Cnidaria > Anthozoa > Scleractinia > Poritidae > Porites > Porites rus. The sequence goes on along the minus strand of OZ037997.1, from coordinate 13,883,120 downwards.
CCGTTGCAGAAACTCCCTATTCTTGTGATCCTGAAATTTTGCTACCATGGTAACGTGACGTCACACTTCTCTTCTCTATAGTAGTAGCCAGTGTAAGTGGTCGATTTACTCTACATGATAAGATTCATGCGTGGCAGGCTTTTCGAGAACAAATCGCGCCCGGCTGTTACCAGTCAAAGCAGTAATTTGCATGTTTTAAATTGCTTTAGCGAAAACTTAGAATAACTCATATCACAGGAGGCCCAGCCGCAAAACAAAGTCTTCGAGACCAAAATATAAGGATTTTTCTGAGAATTAATAGTTACTTCAACAGTACATCAAAAATACAGACAAAAAGGTATTGATAAGTGTACCTACCTCATAGAGACCTATTTTTGTTATTTTCGTGCCGTGTGAACGCCATGCCATGATGTTCTGTTTCTGTTGTACTCTTCACTTCACCCTCTCTACCTAACCACCCCCCCCCCCCCTCCCTCGCTGTTTTTTCCTACCCACTTTTTTTTTCGCGCCGTCCCCACCATGAGAAAACTTCGAACAAGCTACTGTTAGTCTCAATTAGAGTGTTCAGGACGGAGAATCATTATTTCTATCCATTAAGGAGCCAATTTGGCTTGTACGTACTGGAGAAATTCTTAGATAAAAATGATAAATGTCGTCATACTTTGGAGTACTCCAGCTTCACAGACTTGAATAATTCGGAGAAAGTTCTATTTCTTTTTAACAGTGTTGATCCGTTTGTTTCTACTGAGAAAAACTTAGTTATTTGTTTACGAATCATTTCACCTCAGAAGTAGTTATTAAAATAAAATAGAGATTACTGAGAATTTTTATTATTCTTTTTTTTTATTTAAATTGTAATTATATTTTAATGCAATACCGTTTCTGTATAAGCCCGGGTGCTAATAAAATTGTTGTAGTTGTTGGACAAAATAATGCCTGAGCCACGCCTAAATACCCACTTAGGAGGCTTTTTCCAATTTGCATGGATACCCTTACCTCGTTCCCAGAGTTCTCTTTCTTGCTTCGAGAGATAACCCTAGGAACGAGACTGCGTCTGCATGGTGGGTCCCTGTGAACTTTAGCACAGAGGAAGAAATACAACAGGTGAGATAATTTCAATTATCCCAAACGTTCTTGACAATTTTCTCTTGCGAAGGCCTACACAAGTGTCGTGCAGTCGAATCGCAAGACGCTGGCTTTGAAAAGGAACAAGTTAAAATGCAAGACGTTATACCAAAGAGTAACTATATATTGATAGCGTGAATCAAATCTGTCATTCTGAAAATAGATTTTAGAATATATTTGGATGTAGATATCTAAAACTGGTGAAGCTACTTCGACTATCGTGACTTCTGAAACACGGATCCTTGAGATTTCGAGACGGAAACTGCACCCACGAATGATTTCCTTACACAGTGTCTCTGAGCATTACAATAAATGAAGGTCCCTTAGTCGTCAATCTTCAAAAATGTTATATAACAACGACTGGTTATTTTGGTAACATCACGCAAAAAAGGCTATGTTCTTTTCTTTTATCGCGACGAAGTTAAATTGCTCTAGTTTCACTAAAATTATGGGCCGTGAAGGCGAGACAATTGCAACGTCAAGGTCGGCGGTCCGTTCAAATTCTTAAACTGCGAGAAGTGTTTACTGCTTGCAAATCCTACCAAAGTCGAAAGTCCCTTCCTCGTTAACTAACAGTGCAATGAACGCCGTTTCTTATCATTTTATTCATGCTATGGTGTAATGATCGATTATAGACAGTAATACCCAATCCGTATTCTTCACCTTGTTGACAGACTCTCCACGAAATGGATTATAGCTACTTGTGGTCATCTTCTCCCGTATCAACTCCTATGGAAACACCAGCAAATTACGTAAGCACTCCACTGCCAGTGTTGGAACAAATGTCAGGGAAGAGAGACTGCCGATTTCCAGATCCAGCGCCAAACATGTACACAGTTGTAAACTCCCAGTGTTCGCCTTCCTTCAGTCTAACACACAGATGGCCACAAGTGACAACCCCAGCCCAAACAACTGCAGTCAGTACATCGACAAATGGAGCTGTAGACTTGGGTTTCGCGACGAGAGGGCAAACCTTCTCAACATCTTCCTCGACCTACAAGGAACTTGAACTAAATCACGATGACGGGTTCCTTTGCGATTTTCCCGGCTGTGAAAAGCGTTACGCGAAAAGTTCGCACCTTGGTACTCACAAACGGCTTTATACAGGTGAAAAGCCCTTCCTGTGTCCGTGGGAAGACTGTGGGTGGTGTTTCCGACGTTCCGACGAACTCAAGCGACACTATCGAAGACATACTGGAGAAAAACCCTACGTATGTCCGCTTTGTGGGAGATCTTTTAGCCGCTCCGACCATCGATCGTCTCATATAAAGAAAATACATCCACTCATGCAAGGAACTGTACAATACTTTGGAGTTTAAAAATTCCTACAAAGAATAGAGAGTAACACCCAATTTAAAATGTTAACCTACCAGTATGTTGATCTCAATCCAGTGTCTCCAGACTCAAAAACTCAAACTCAAGAACGTTAAGTGTTGCCGGATTGATAAGGTACATAACTTTTGTCATAACTTGTTTGTAGCAAGAACAACTTTTTATTCCGTGGTTCGACTTTCGATTCAGTGATAAAAAGTTGGCTGCTTGCACTAAGTAGTACGTTTTTTATTTAATATCACTGAGATTCAGTGCCAATGAAAACAGCAAACTGGGAGACAGTTCTGAAATATCCTGCCACAGTTTACAGTGTAGCGTTAACTTAGAGACGCAGGTGGACGATACTGTCGATTATTTCTTACAGATAATATTATTTTCGTGACGGAAACGCAAAATCAACCGTTCTTGTGGAAATGATAAAGGTTAGCTCCAGTTGTGTCAGACAACTACATGCAACTACTTTTTTTCTATTTCTTGTACAAAACTCCTCAATGTGTCAGATTTTTTATGAGCTACCTGACCCAAAATGAGGCTTTTCAGTGCTGTGTGCTATTCATGAAAACAAATTCACCATGGGGATAACAGACCATGTTGTAATATAATATAATTATATTTTTCCTGTGAGGGTAACTTACAGCTTCTGTAAGTAAAATGCTCAATAACTTTATATATCTTATGGTCCACGAATTAGTGACCATTTATTTAAATTGTTATACATTAAAGAATGCAAACAAAGTTTATTGCACTTCAATTCAAAATTCTAGTGTTAAACAACCCTTGAAATAGATACTAAGACTTTGTTTACCCTGAGCTAATCATTTTTCTGTAACTTAGGTGAACGTATTTAAGGCCATAGGAGGAGGACATGATGTAGCATCTAGAGCAGTAAAAACCCGCGACTAAGAACCTGGTTTCTAAGAACATGTTGGGCTAACATTTGCCAGTTAGGCCCCCTCTGTATAAGAACCTGTTCAGCCTAAAATTTGAAACAGGCTTCTTATATTCTAAAATCTACAAAACAATTCTGTATACTTGGGCTAAAGGACTTCAAAAGCCATGTGGTCAGTGCTTCAATCAGTCCTTTTTCGCATAGTCATTTTACATAAATACTAATTTGGTTTGCAGATTTTATATAAAGAATAAGCTGAGTACCATCTAATGACCCATAGCTACTTTTTTTTCCTTCAGAAAATATGAACCTCTTAAAGAATCTAAATAGCCTAAATTTCTGCTGATTACCATTTATGTAAGGACCTGTTAAGGCTGACTTGGGAAACTGCAGGTTGTTTATCGCGGGTTTTTACTGTATTTAAGTTCGGGCCTTAGTTGGTTCGCGAAAAAGACATAGGGTGCACACCTGATGGTGGAAGGAATGCAGATGGTTTATTAATTACTCTAACAAGTTGTATAATCATATTTAGTTTCTAATTTTGTTTAAGAGACTGAGAGAAAAAAACGAAACCAAACAAAGCAATCCGGAGTTATAATGTCCTGAATAGCAACTTTAATCGAAAGCAATAACACTTCTGGACAATTTTTCCGAGTAATTGTTGATGGGTTATTAGAATGTCAAAGGCAGTATCTATCGATCGAAAGAGTTCTATTTAAACAAAATAAATCCATATAATATAAGCAACTTGAATAAAGTTATAACAACTCTCAACATGTAAACGGCACTTATATGCAAAAAATAAAATGTACTAGCCAACAATATTGCGAGAAATGAAAATGTTTGAGTTTCATATTTAGCATGTTACGAATTGAATCAGTAATCCTGTGTGGCATTAGTCAACTTTGTTTGCAAAATTTAGAACATTATAAACACTATAAAAACATGCAATTTTTAAAAGACAACATAGTAATAAAAAAAACAAACAGACTATTCTAATTACGGTTATTAAAGTAAATGTTAAGAAAAGACACAACCAGGCATTGACTTCTTACAAGAGAGTTATATGAAAAGACACTCTAGCCGTTGTAGAAATCATCATTTATACGGCGATTCATTTCATCTTATCGCAATCAAATAACGAAACGAAATTCAGTGTTAAAATCAAAATAATAAACTTCCCAATGCCAGCAAGAGAATTTTCTCGATTTCTCTGACTGTAAACCAAGGATTAAAGATAAATAGGAGCTGTTCTGAAATCGGTCGTCAAATCATACAATTTAAGTGGCTTTCATCATTTTTTCTCAGTAAAAATCAGTGTTTCATCCGTCATTGACTATTTCACCGTTTACAGCAAGTTATCTAAAAACAAAGATACCTTTTTTTCTTATTTTAGATTGCTGACGTACAAGTTTTCTTAAAATATGTAATATTTTTTGCTATAGCTTCATTTGTTTTGAAAGCAATTTTCACGAGTTTTAGTTGCCTTTGTATCACTTTCCAGCGGTTTTCGTTGTTTACATTGTTAACTAGAGCCCAGCCCCTCAGATAATAAAATGATGGCTCTTTTCGAGGTTCACAAAAGCTTGGCTTATTGTGTTTTTTCATATACGTGAGATCTGTTAAATGATGTCTAACAATGATACGTAAGGTGTTAAACTTGTTTCCCTCCATCCACGCTCTACCGATCTGAACGTCTCTAAACAGGCTTGCATTACCACACTCGATTGACATGAATAAAACAAATAGTGATAAATATATTCGGCATATTTAGAACTTCTCTTTGAGTACACGCTTCTTCCATTAACTGATTATGAGCGGGGGCTGTCAATAGGTAAAGGCAATATACCCTTTTGAAAGTCGGGGTTTGGGGTTTTCAGTATTCTCCACAAGTTAGTTTTATTACAAGCTTGGGATGGACTTGTATATCCACTATAAAAAGGTCTTGAAAGCGTACCTTAAACTCGAGTTCTAAAACTTCGAATTCTTGTCAGAAGGAACACACTACTTAGTTGCCAAACAAGGACAAATCTTTAGAAACTTTTGAAATTTTTGCATCATATAAAAACAGTTGGACTTATCAAAAGACAGTAGAATTTCATCTGTCTCATTTGCATTCTATCGCTCATGAAAAGATCGCGAGCATAGAAAGTTTAATAGCTTGGAGAAATACCGCTAAATTTTCTCTACATTAAACTATGATTTCAACATGGTATGGTACTTATATCGATCACTAACAATAAATTCTTGGACAAAACAATTACAGAATTCCTCCTACTAAATCATTATAACTCATCGCCGAATATTTAACAATGATTTCGATAGATAAATAACGAAAAATTGTTGGAAAGTACATAAGTCAATTATTTAGCCATTTAGAACTCTTGTTTAAGCACTTTACACGAGCTCTTAATTTGACTTACTACTCCCCAGTTTTAGCCACTACCATAGAAATCTGCTTTCCGTGCCAAGTGCGAAGGTCGTAGCCTTCACTTGTATTACGTTCAAAGCCACTTGCATGTTAAATCCACCATTTTGAAACACTAACCCGCAAGTGATGTGACCAAATAAAAACAAATATAAAAAAATGTAAAAAAAATCTTTTAAAGCAAATTTTTCTTTTCTTGGTGCGGTCGTCTTTGCATTGATTCCTGTTTAGGTATCACTGAAGACGGTAACTTAAGAACGTTCACCAGTTGTTTAAGTCTTCGTGATTGCTATAATGTCTGACATAGTGCGTGGGTCTTTCCCAGTACCGTGACTAAGCAAGGAAATGGAGACACGTAATGCTGTTTTAATCTTGGGAGTAAAATCTCTGTAAGAATACAAAATTTGGGGGTATTGTAAGACTTTGTATAAGTATAGTACTTCTTTTTTTTTAAGAAAATTCCACTTATTGATGATTATATCTGGAGATTATTATTCGAATTCTTGCCAGAAGGAACACACTACTTAGTTGCCAAACAAGGACAAATCTTTAGAAACTTTTGAAATTTTTGCATCATATAAAAACAGTTGGACTTATCAAAAGACAGTAGAATTTTAACTGTCTCATTTGCATTCTATCGCTCATGAAAAGATCGCGAGCATAGAAAGTTTAATAGCTTGGAGAAATACCGCTAAATTTTCTCTACATTAAACTATGATTTCAACATGGTATGGTACTTATATCGATCACTAACAATAAATTCTTGGACAAAAAATTACAGAATTCCTCCTACTAAATCATTATAACTCATCGCCGAATATTTAACAATGATTTCGATAGATAAATAACGAAAAATTGTTGGAAAGTACATAAGTCATTTATTTAGCCATTTAGAACTCTTGTTTAAGCACTTTACACGAGCTCTTAATTTGACTTACTACTCCCCAGTTTTAGCCACTACCATAGAAATCTGCTTTCCGTGCCAAGTGCGAAGGTCGTAGTCTTCACTTGTATTACGTTCAAAGCCACTTGCATGTTAAATCCACCATTTTGAAACACTAACCCGCAAGTGATGTGACCAAATAAAAACAAATATAAAAAAATGTAAAAAAAATCTTTTAAAGCAAATTTTTCTTTTCTTGGTGCGGTCGTCTTTGCATTGATTCCTGTTTAGGTATCACTGAAGACGGTAACTTAAGAACGTTCACCAGTTGTTTAAGTCTTCGTGATTGCTATAATGTCTGACATAGTGCGTGGGTCTTTCCCAGTACCGTGACTAAGCAAGGAAATGGAGACACGTAATGCTGTTTTAATCTTGGGAGTAAAATCTCTGTAAGAATACAAAATTTGGGGGTATTGTAAGACTTTGTATAAGTATAGTACTTCTTTTTTTTTAAGAAAATTCCACTTATTGATGATTATATCTGGAGATTATTATTCGAATTCTTGCCAGAAGGAACACACTACTTAGTTGCCAAACAAGGACAAATCTTTAGAAACTTTTGAAATTTTTGCATCATATAAAAACAGTTGGACTTATCAAAAGACAGTAGAATTTTAACTGTCTCATTTGCATTCTATCGCTCATGAAAAGATCGCGAGCATAGAAAGTTTAATAGCTTGGAGAAATACCGCTAAATTTTCTCTACATTAAACTATGATTTCAACATGGTATGGTACTTATATCGATCACTAACAAATTCTTGGACAAAAAATTACAGAATTCCTCCTACTAAATCATTATAACTCATCGCCGAATATTTAACAATGATTTCGATAGATAAATAACGAAAAATTGTTGGAAAGTACATAAGTCAATTATTTAGCCATTTAGAACTCTTGTTTAAGCACTTTACACGAGCTCTTAATTTGACTTACTACTCCCCAGTTTTTAGCCACTACCATAGAAATCTGCTTTCCGTGCCAAGTGCGAAGGTCGTAGTCTTCACTTGTATTACGTTCAAAGCCACTTGCATGTTAAATCCACCATTTTGAAACAATAACCTGCAAGTGATGTGACCAAATATAAACAAAGGATCTTTTAAAGCAAATTTTTCTTTTCTTGGTGCGGTCGTCTTTGCATTGATTCCTGTTTAGGTATCACTGAAGACGGTAACTTAAGAACGTTCACCAGTTGTTTAAGTCTACGTGATTGCTATAATGTCTGACATAGTGCGTGGGTCTTTCCCAGTACCGTGACCAAGCAAGGAAATGGAGACACGTAATGCTGTTTTAATCTTGGGAGTAAAATCTCTGTAAGAATACAAAATTTGGGGGTATTGTAAGACTTTGTATAAGTATAGTACTTCTTTTTTTTTAAGAAAATTCCACTTATTGATGATTATATCTGGAGATTATGTCAAATAGAAACCAGATAATGGTGACAAAATTTGAATTGTGGGGTATTTATGTTGCATTCGTTATATAATTCAAAGTTATTGTATGGTTCGTAAGCCTGTGTGTTTGAAGCCCACGCAGTAAAAAGCAATTTTTACGCCCGGCGTAAGATAACGGATTTCCCCTCCGTAAATTGAATTGTCTAATAAACAATTACATCGTTACGCCTTTTGCCAAACGCCCCCATATCTTTTGGCTCATACTTAGTACCTCAAAAATAAATATAATGGGGATTTTGACAATTTAAGGTCAAAGCATAGCATTAGCTTTATGCTAAATGGCTTGGGAAATCTTGCCTTGTATGTGATGAAACTGAGGAAAAAGAAGTGGTACGTTCGATCTCAGTGTGAGCCTGATACGCTGCTGACACGTTGCTCCTCCGCCGTATATATTCTACCGCGGTGTTGCCAATAATCAACTTCCGGCTACCGACTGTAAAAAGGATGTACTCGGAAATACGGTACTTCAATATTGACTTTCACGTAAATAGAGTATAATATACTTCATTCTGTCTGGAAAGACAACTGTCACGTAGCTGTCTTAAGTTGATAAGCTGCTGACGATCTTAATCCTATCGTGAAAGCAAAAACAGGTGATCGTCATGCACACTACATGAAGTGTCCAGACTTTGCGTGGGGAGACTTCAGTGCGTTTCGAACTTTAATTCTGTCGATGAACGTGTTAGATTAGGACCCTAATGAACTACAGTATTTTTTTCTTACGTTACAGTTTGTCTGTGGCGTACTCTCCATTATGCTGCACCAGGCGGTTTAAACGTTTGACTGTCTGTGAATGTGAAAGCTACTGAGCAGTACTTTGCTGTGGCACTGTTTTTTATGCTGTAGAAAATGGTTTAAGATTTTGACTGTCGGTGGATCAGTGAAATCCTTAAGCCGGTGTGACGATACAGTATGTTCATCTAATTATAGTATTCTTGAAGCAGTGGACCTGTTATATAAGGATTTGAAGAACTGCAGTATACACGGCATTCCACTGGTAAATTGTTTCGACCTTTTTAACCCATAACAATGCTTCACTTATAAAATCACTTATATATTGCCTACTAATCTGTTCTTGAAATAAGATATATGCGTTTAGAACTCAAGTCCCTCGCGATTAACTATGTATTTTTGGAAACCGGACATTTGTAAGACAGTAAACATTATGGTCGTTTCTTAAAACAAAACATCGTGTGCAAAGCAATCAAAGGTAGCTTTGTGGTACAAACTAAAGCAGCTTAGTGTCGCGTTCCATTTACTAGACTAATCCGTCAATTAAGCTGCATATTTTGCTCTCAAAAATAATGTCAGATATTTTTGCTGCCCCCCATGTTCATGCCGTTTATACCTGCTTGTGTTCTACTCCGGAAAAAGGCTGATACAAGCAGTTAGAAAGGCAATGCAATTGAATTGCATGCTGGCATTTATTATTTCTAAACTTTAGGTAATACAGTTAAAGTTCAAGGCTACGTAAAACTTGCCATAAATTTTTCAGTTTAAGACAAATTGTTCAAACGTTTTTTAACAAACTAACAATAAAGTTTTAAAAGAAAGAGAGAACTTGTACATCAAATTACACAGAACATCGACTGACACCCTGTGTGATGGAAAATTCTCACTGCAAACATGACGTGAATGAATATCTCTCCTTTTTCGTACAAATAAAGTGTTGTTTTCTCCTAGGCAGGTCTCGAACGTCACCAGGCATATGGTATTGAGACAGACTTTCCACGCTTTCCGGCAATCAGTTCGCAAGTGTGGCCAAGACAAAAAGCCAAAGTAAACCTAAGTAGCTTATAATTCTGTCCATGATGAATAGCTACTTTTACAACGTAAAAGGGACAGATAAGCTTAGTGGTTTCTAATTGCACGGTTTGGATCTCAGCGACGACCCAAAAGATTATTCTATGGTTCAAATCACTTTTTCCGGCAAAAAGGCAACTGCCCCTATTTGATTCTATCGTCTGGGGAAAAGCCAACCACGTTTCAATGGCACACTTTCAACTCTTGAGTTAACTGATGCCTGCAGTGGGTGACTGGAGACCACCATTTAGAGGTACACCTCTTGGTCAATTATGGAGACTTGAACTTTAAATGAAAACTTGAATACGATGTAACAATTCAAAACCTTTCTGTAAGTACTTTCGATGGCAATATTTTGTTTGAAATAAAGTGGTATTAGGTATTTTTTAAGTATTTGCATTTTTAAATTCTTCAACAAAAGCATCAAGTTTGAGTGATTTATTCGCTTAGAAGTTCGCAGTTTAAAGGCCTTAAAGTCTATCAAGATAAAGTCGTGTACCTCGACAGAAAATTAGCAGCAAGTACACGATCATTTTTAAATAACGAGACAACTGAATAGGGCTTGTGGACAAAGTAGAGAAAGAAATAAAGAGCCTTCAAATTGCCAAATAATTGAGTATTTCATCCACGGACCCAGTAGATTTTTCGGCACTATTCACCTGGTCTCAAGCTAATTGTATTCAGTTGTATGTGCGAAGATTACGGCAAAGAAACTACCCAACAAAGTCCGAGTCCCAAGTCCCGAGTCCGAGCCTTTCAGGAAATGATATATAACATGCAGTAGCAGCTAGAAGGAAACTTGCCACAATGGCACAAAATTTCGCAGATGGAATTGAACAACAAAATAAATTAACAATCAATTAGATTACTCATCAAAGGATAAAAATACAAGATTGCCATTGATGGGTTGGAAGTTGTGGAAACCATCTCATACCAGTGTATCAAGGAGACGTTAAAATCAGTACATCTTCTAGTTGAAGTTATGACAACTGAGGCATTTACCAAGAAGAATTAACTCACTATTCACTACAAATCTTACGGCAGGGCCTTATATTGTAATTAAAAAAATAATCGGCTGTAGTGCCTAAGAGGGTACTTTGCAATAGGTATTTGAAATTGTCCAACTCTATCTAGTTAGAGCGTGTTTTACAAACTTGCATAAAGCTCAACATTACGAAGCATCAAACTATACACTGATTATAATGGTGGCAATAGCAACAGAACAAAATGTTACTAAGTAACTTTCATTTTCATGAATGTACAAGTTATACATTTGTCAAGACCGAAGACTCAGAGCTAGATTTAATGTGAATTTGCAAGGGAATAGACATAAACAGACATTATATCTCGACGACCAGATTTGTGTTAAAGAGTTGTATTGTTAGTTGCTGTTGTGTATTTTTGCGTCTTTGTTGTGGTTGATTTTCTCCTGGTTACTAACCGGTTTTTCATTATCATACATTACCATGCACAAAAGCAAAGGAAACTAAACTCGATTAAACCAAGAATAAATTTAAACCATAACATTCAGTTGTATTGTGGTATTTCATCCAATTAGGCAAAAGAACCACCAATTAAAAGCTAACGCATACATGTAGTAAATAGCATCTCAGTTAAGAACTGCATGCTCTGCAGCTTTCATTTCAATGGTCACAATTCAGGAACTTCCTCTACAGCACTCAAAACTTAGGACCACCTTGCACAGGATATATATATAACAGCTCCAAAGGAAATTAAGTACTGATCAGTAGCTTTCATTTCAATGGTTACACTAAAGGATGTCCTCTACAGGCTAAAAAGTTAGAACCCACACTTTTCCTTTTATAATAAAAGTACCACAGGAAAGTACTAACTGCTCAATAGCTCAAAATCACACTTAATGATTCCATCCACAGACTCAAAAGTAAGAACCACCTGGAGTTATAATAAACAGTAGCACAAGTCTGTTTCATCAGTTAATGGTCACACTTTAGGATCCATTCACATAATGTTAGGACTACTTGAACGGAGGGGAAAAAAACAGCAGCACATACATCATGCAAGTGAAATGCCAATAGCCTTTAATTTTAATGGATTATTATAAAAGGTGGGCGCTTTCAGAGAAACAGACAGGATATAATGTTAATTAACCATACTGTGTTAAACTGACGATAACCTATAAAGCTTGCATGATGATAGCGGTTTTGGTATCAAGAAATAACACGCCCTTTTGAGGCTATGAACGTGAGAGTGGTTTTTGCTTGTTTCCAACCTGTCAGTCATTTGATTGGCGGTGGGCCTTGGACCTCCCTCAAGGTTGTAAAACAGGAAATTGATAGTTAAATTTAGCCTAAAATCGTCTTAACCAAGAAAATAAGTCACCCCTTTGTAGCAGTCTTGTTTGGCTACCCTCTGGCATATTGACAAAAGCCTCCAGTACTACGTGGTTGCTTGCCGGTCGAGGTTAAAAAAAAAAACTGGAATATAAGATGAGGGAAGGTGGAATTGGCGCATTTTAATATCCTCTCAAAATTGGTTGGGATTAAGAATTTGCACTGGACACAAAACGAGTGAAGTTTCCTAACTGCCTATGCTGAATGGTGTTTGTGATCTGCAGCCACTATCCTGCTTGAGTCAACAATGTAAGTGGACAACTTAATGACATAATCATGTGACTAAAAAAAAACAGAAAAGTACGATGCAACTGCTCTGATTTGCGTACCTGTACCCGATCCCAGTGCTTCAATTTTAGTTTTCTAAACACACAGCATGATAAAAACAGCGTCATACCTCAGAAAAGTGACCAGCAACTAACTTTCATGCCCAGAGGGAGAGAGAGAGAGAGAGAGAGGGTACTTTCTTAAACTTAAAGCTGTCGTGAACAAGGTGCCCCGCGGCTGCCTGACTCCGAACTATTCCCAAGGTGAGCAACTGTATACATAATGGAGGAGCCTATATTCTATTGTATTTCTGAGTCTCCAAAACAGCATATAAAAGTAGTAATAAAAAAATATACTCGCTAATCACGATACATCAGTGCAAAGTACAATCGCAGCTCTATTTCCTTACTTGTTTTCCTGCTTAATTGGCTTCCATTATTCTTAATTTCCTACCAACTAAAAGTTTCTTCTTCAGGTGACCATTACTACACTGTCTAACCCTAATCAGGGTTCTATTTACGATTTATCGTTTGGGGGAGAAGTTCCGAGTGGCCGAAGGCGACGAGCTTCCTCGGCGGGTCCGGGGACATGCTCCCCCGGAAATGTTTTGAAATGAATATACGCTGAGACGCAATCAGGTACATTTTGAAACACAATTTCGAAAAATGTTACAATGTGTGCACTGACCTCGTCGCGTCTACATGTAGATGATTTTTCCGATATAGTTACTTATGTCAGTACTGTAATGATAACAATACTTTTTTTGGTGGGGAGGGGGAAGTTGGGCATTTTTGGGGGGGAAGCTTCTACCCCTCAAATACCCTAGATAGAACCCTGAAGGGAGGTGTCTGACCTCCTTTCCAAACTCTACCAAGTGTTGTGAAAAATACCATACCACCAAGCCTCGTTTGTAAGCAAAACTCTTTGCATTTGCCCTCTTTGGGTGTGAATATTCTTTTCAACTGTTCTGATTTGGGAATTCATCTATGCACAACTTGGTAACTTTTCAACTTCAAAACGAAGCTTGGTGGTGAAATTTGTTCGTCTAACATAAACATGGGAGTACATTTTGTGAAAAAGTCGATCCCTACAAAATACCGAAGCCACTTTGTGTTTGTCTTTCTCCTTAATTCTAATGAACGAAAGCAATCGTGTTTGTATTGAACGCAGATATGCAGCCTCTTCACATTTAATCCAGCTGTCAAAATGTTCTCCCATCTAGCACCGGGTACACGTCCAGTAGACTGTTGATAGGATGTACCCCCAGATTCAGTAATTTTTTATAGGTTTAACACACTTTGTGACTACTTTTACAGTCCGACTCACTAACGACAATACTCAAATTCGCCAGAAGAATGGGTTAAAGTGACAACCTGCTTTGGGTATCTGCTGAGTTGTATTTGAACACATTTTTCACCGACACTGGGACAGTCAGGGTTGATATCCAAGGCAATGTGGATTTTTCGTGACGCTGCTTGAGACTTATTTATGACTTCAAACAAGATGGCGTCTATCTCCGCCATCTTGAATCTTATTAAAGCGTGCTGAAACTGAAGGAGAACGACGAAGGGGCAGAGAAAAATCGTTAATTAAGGAAAATTCGCGTGCCTTCACGGGTCATTGCGAATATACCAACTCACCCAAAAAGAAAAATTTAGGCGAATTTTACTGAGGATGAATGGGTCGAGAACACAAGCTAATGGTAAAAAAAGTGGGCGGGGACAAGGAAAAAAATTTGCCGTCTACATCTATGTCCTTCTTAAGACGTCACGTTGATTTTGAAGTCGTAGCTATCGTCTCTCAATAGTTGATTCCTATAAATGTTTCGTTCTGTGTAACAAATGGCAGAATCCAGGCATTGCCCTTTATACATTTCGTCAGTCACAACGCAAGGCGAGGGAAGGCACTATTAAAATGGCTTAAAAACCTTTTCTTAGGAATGAACAGCCTATAGTCAAATAACTACCTTCCACAAAATTCCACAAACTTAAGTTAACTTAAGTTAGAACTTACCAGGAGTTTACATCATACTCAGGTTTCATTTGAGTTGTAGCAATACAGGTATTACATTTACAAAATTACATCACCCTGCAAAGCATAGTAAACAAAAACCACCGTAAGTAATTCAAGCCATGCAAAGTTCAGCTAACAGATCTTTGGTTTAATCTGTCCTTGTTTCTGTTTAAAATTGATGGGGTACTATATATGAGCATAACTTGTTAATTTGCAAAACGCCAGTATGCAACCTTGAAGTTTAAAATAGTGACCAATATGAACGGTCCGTTCTCTTGTCGTGATGAATTTAGTTTAAAACAGTTGTTGTTTTTACATAGCCCTGCATGTTTACATTAAGCCGGAATATTACATAGTTTTGTGTTTTTAGTACTCAGCACAACCTTCTAACAGTAGTTTCCTAGAAATGAAAGCAATCTTTATTTTATACCATTTTTGGGTTATTTCCTCGGGATTTTAATCGCATTTTGGCAGTAGATACTCCTTAGTGGTAGGAAGTGGATTTTCTGGTCAATAGAAGCAAGTGTTACAGCATTCATCAGAGAGAATTGTAGGCCATCAATTGCAAGTAGTGAACTTTCTAACCGATAAATCTGGTCAAAGAAGCCGAACGATCCTCATCATTTCGTACCTGCGTTTAAGTTCGTCCTCAAGAAGTTCCTTCAACACTCAGTAGCTTTCAGAGCTTTTAATTCTGCAATAGTAAAGGTAACAACTCCGATTATACAGTAAAGCAGTAAACTACCACTCAAGCTTTGGGTCCTATTCTTTTTTTTTTTTATTGCAGGTTCAGGCAAAAGTTAAAACCGCTCTTATTATGCATAAATATACCGCCTGTAAGACGAGGAAACTGTACTGCTCAGTAGATTTAATTGGAATTTATATGGGACTGCACACTTTAGGATTTCAACTATAGATTCAACTTTAGGACCACCTTGTGCAGCATAATAAATAGTATCCCACTGGAAAGTAGTCTACTCAGTAGCCGTTTTTCCCTTATGCAATCGCTTTGAGCAGTGAACAAACTTAGCAAAAAGTACCATATTGCCAAAGACCTCAATAAAAAATACGTGAGAAGGTAGTAGTACATACGTAATTGACTTGCAGGTAATTAAATTCGCAAAGCTCACTAAAAATCAATGACTTTCACTTATTATATTGCCGGTATAGAATGTATTTGACCAATGAACTCATATTTGTTGTTGAGGTTTAAGGTCAATATATATAAAGCTGGCATGGAAATTAAAAGGCTGTTGGTTAGGCGGTTATTAGTAATAATAATAACCTTGCAATGATATAAAACAACCCTGACGTTTAATTATCCTATGGTCACAGTTTCAACTGTTATTGATACGCGATCAAGATTGCAATGTATTTGCCTGGAATGACGAATTTCATGATAAAAACTGTTTTTATGTACGTCAACTGTTTGTCAGCATTAGACTCACATTTTTTGCTTTCTATGTAACACGAGTAATGTCGGTGGAGCAATGGAAATTCTTGAAAGCTTATTACCTGCGAAATGTGTTTCTTTTTTCATCCTGTATCTGTTGCAAATGATTCATCACTTTGCTGCAATTTCTACCCTCTTCAAGTCGTCAGAACCATCTTACACAAAAGCAGTGCTACAGAAGAATATTTCTTCATATATGGCATCAAAATTCCTCTGGCTGTATTGGCGTTTCGTGATCATGAATTTGACAAATAAACTCACAAGATAGATAACCCTTTATACCGCAAATTTATATCCATGAGTTACATCTGAAGGTAAAACTATAATTTTGTACAGCCGAATAGCCAACGTTCTTATATTAATTATTAGTCTTAAATTGTCCTTGATAGTGCTTGCTGTAGTTTGGTATTTCAATTATTACAATCACTTAATACTCAAAAAAGTACAACAATGGTCACACCAAATCTCGTCTATCATCCATAATCAAAAGTAAAATGCACATCTTTTTTTTCTGGTAAAAAGTTTCACATAATACAGGGACTAGCTAACGCCATTTTGTTGGTCAAAAAGTTAAATAAAAACTGCTCGACAAAAGAGCATTGTTTAACACTCATATCTTGCTGCCTTAATTCAGAGCTGGGGTCTAGTAAGCAAGTCACTGTTTCAGCCACATTTCAAATTATGCAGACTTTTCGTTTATGCAATGCAGTGGAGTTTAACTCTAGAATCATTAATCACATTGTTTAAACTACAAAGAAGTGCTTCAGTCCTGATGCCAGAGATATGGTTGAAAGTATAGTTGCGAATCCCACTGTAATTTGAATTGCTGAGCAGAAGTTATGTAGGTTGTGCAGGTGATTCAGTGAGGAAGGAATTGTGTATTTCATATTTTTGGATAGAAGTTTTAGGTCTTATAGTATAGTTTGATTAAAATGTACTTGAATACACCATGCAAGGTCATCAGGATATCAATGTAA
This sequence comes from Porites rus, assembly GCA_964035705.1. Lineage (NCBI taxonomy): Eukaryota > Metazoa > Cnidaria > Anthozoa > Scleractinia > Poritidae > Porites > Porites rus. The sequence continues at coordinate 13,866,065 of OZ037997.1, read as the reverse complement.
ATGTTTAGTTTTAGGTGATTTCACCGATATTGTTAATCTGCAAAGCATGCAGGCCATGTTTTGGAAGCAACTTGTACAAATCATATAAGGCCGGTGTTGAAACCATCTTTTACGTTATGTTTAAAACACAAATAGAAGTCTTTTATCAAGTCTTTTGTCTCTTGCCTGGTTACTCAGAGTTTTTGGGCAGAAGTTATTAAATGGTGTAGCAATCGGGGGGTGGTTTATATTAAACATCTCTCTGCTAAACATATATTATTTGGTATAAAGGTACATAAAGACAATTAATTCATTAATCATATTTTGCTAGTTGGTAAGCAGTATATATATAATTGCAGATGCACGAAAACAAACCCTTGTTTACGGATTTTCCTGGCAAGACTCAATAACGTTTATCAATTAGAAACTATCATTGCCAAATCGAAGAATAAAATGTCTTTTCATTAATCGAAATGGCAAGCACTCTTGACAGGTGGTACACAATTGCCGACAAATTCTTGTTAAGGTTTACTAGTATTGATACTGTCGTTGTGGGTCGTGTGTGCTGTGCGTGCGTGTGTGAGTTATTTGTGTATTATTTTTTTAAAAATTGTGATGTCGGTAATGTATGTAAAAATTAATGTTACTATTGTAAGGCAGGAAATTGAAATAAACAGTGATTAAATTACAAAAGAAAAAACTTTAAAACATACCAAGTGTTTAACAATCAAAATTAAATTCGTGCCTTAGGGTATAATAGAAACAAATTAAAGTATCAGAAATTATAATATGTTCAGTTTGAAAACGTGCTTGTTATTTTTTCTCGACATTTTGTTGAAGTTTGTCGACTGAGATAAAAGAAGCATGTTTTGGAATCGAAATGGACGCGTAAAATCTGAGTCATATAGTTTTGAAACGGCTATTGTAAATACAAGCACAGAACCCTTGAGCTTTGGCGCACAAAGTTCGTCCAGGAAGTGTTTAAAGACGATGGAGAGTGTTCTGATACTTCAAGAAGTTTGTACAGCCGGTGGAATCTGCTGTGGATTGCAGCACCATTTGAAAGAGGCCGGGCAATAGAAGTGACGACTTATGTTTACAAACGGAGATTTTGGTCCACTTTTTATATAAATCAATAAAAATCATTCGTATTTGCCTGATCGATATTTTTACAGGGTAATATTGAAGCTAATTTTACATACACAACCGTGCTTTCTATAAAGGACTGTCTAAATATTTTTATTGATAATTTCGTTCTCTCTCAGTTGTTTCTTTATTGAACCCCAATTTGCCTCGAGAATGGCAATCAAAACCTTAAATGCTTTTTTTTTCAGAAAGACCATTAGTCTTAACCGGGTGCATGCGCGTGACTAATTTTCCCCATCTTATACGGGGGGGGGGGGGGGGCGGGGGGGCTCAGCTAATAGGCCATTTATTGTTATTGATTATGAGTATTGAAAACTGGATAAGACTCGTTGAACTGAACGACTAAGTAGTCTTTCCTCTAGATCTGTTCATCTTTGCAAGATTTGTTTGGGTTTTGAAAATTGGATCTAAAAAACAAACCCAGCTAGGGTTTGGCAGATTTTAAAACACTCAGTAGTAGCAGTAATTTGCATGTTTTAAATTGCTTTAGTGAAAACTTAGAATATCTCATTACAGGGAGCCCAGGCACAAAACAAACTCTTCGAGACCAAAATATAAAGATTTTTCGGAGAATTAATAGTTAGTTCGACAATACATCTAAAATACAGATAAGAAGGTATTAATAAGTGTACTTACCTTATAAAGACCTATTTTTGTTATTTTCGTGCCGTTTGAACGCCATGTCATGATGTTCTGTTTTTGTTCTAGTCTTTATCTCACCCTCTCCCCCCCCCCCCTCCCCCTTCCTCGCTGTTCCAATGGGTATGGCCTTTACCTCGTTCCCAGGGTTCTCTCTCTTGCTTCGAGAGAGAACCCTGGGAACGAGGCTGCGTCTGCATGGTGGGCCCCTGTGAACTTTAGCACAGAGGAAGAAATAAAACAGGTGAGTTATTTTCAATTTTCCCAAACGTTCTTGACAATTCCCTCTCGAGTCACCAGACACTGGCTTTGAAAAGGAACAAGTTAAAATGCAAGACGTTATACCAAAGAGTAACTATATATTGATAGCGTGAATCGAATCAGTCATTCTGAAAATAGATTTTAGAATATAATTTTAGATATCTAAAACCGGTAAAGCTACTTCGACTATCGTGATTTCTGAAACACGGATCCTTGAGATTTCGAGTCAGAAACTGCACCCATTAATGATTTTCTTAATGCCTCAGAGCATTGCAATAATTGATGGTCCCTTAGTCCTCAATCTTCAAAAATGTTATATAACTACGACTGGTTATTTTGGTAACATCACGCAAAAAAGGCTATGTTCTTTTCTTTTATCACGACCAAGTTAAATTGCTCTAGTTTAACTAAAATTATGGGCCGTAAAGGTGACACAATTGCAACGTCAAGGTCGGGGTCCGTTCAAATTCTTAAACTGAGAGAAGTGTTTACTGCTTGCAAATCCTACCAAAGTCGAAAGTCCCTTCCTCGTTAACTAACAATGCAATGAACGCCGTTTCTTATCATTTTATTCATGCTATGGGGTGATGATCGATCATAGATAGTCATACCTAATTCGTATTCTTTACCTTTTTGATAGACACTCCACGAAATGGATAGCTACTTGTGCTCATCTTCTCCCGTATCAACTCCTACGGAAACACCAGCAAATTACGCAAGCACTCCACTGCCAGAGTTCGAACAAATGTCAGAGAAGAGAGACTGCCGATTTCCAGATCCAGCGCCAAACATGTACACAGTTGTACAGTCCCAGTGTGCGCCATCCTTCAGTCTAACACACAGATGGCAACAAGTGACAACCCCAGCCCAAACAACTGCAGTCAGTACATCGACAAATGGGGCTATAGACTTGGGTTTCGCGACGAGAGGGCAAACCTTCTCAACATCTTCCTCGACCTACAAGGAACTGGAACTAAATCACGATGACGGGTTCCTTTGCGATTTTCCCGGCTGTGAAAAGCGCTACGCGAAACGTTCGCTCCTTAGTACTCACAAACGGCTTCATACAGGTGAAAAACCCTTCCTGTGTCCGTGGGAAGACTGTGGGTGGTGTTTCCGACGTTCCGACGAACTCAAGCGACACTATCGAAGACATACTGGAGAAAAGCCCTACGTATGTCCGCTTTGTGGGAGATCTTTTAGCCGCTCCGACCATCGATCGTCTCATATAAAGAAAATACATTCACTCAAGTAATGAACTGTACAATACTTGGGAGTTTCGAAATCCCTACAAAGAATAGAGAGCAACACCCAAGTTAAAATGTTAACCTACCAATATGTTGATCTCAATCCAGTGTCTCCAGACTCAAAAACTCAAACTCAAGAACGTCGAGTGTTGCCGGATTGATAAGGTACATACTTTTCTCACGACTTGTTTGTAGCAAGAACAACTTTTTATTCCGTGGTTCGACTTTCGATTCAGTGATAAAAAGTCGGCTGCTTACACTGTGGACCTAATTTATTTAATAACACTGAGATTCAGTGCCAATGAAAACAGCAAACTGGGGGACAGTTTCTGAAATATCCTGCCACAGCTTACAGTCAAGTATTAACTTAGAGACGCAGTTGGACGATGCTGTCGATTATTTCTTACAGATAATATTATTTTCGTGATGGAAACGCAAAATCGACCGTTCTTGTAGAAATGATAAGGGTTAGCTCCAGTTGTGTCGGAGAACTACAAAACTCCTTAATGTGTCAGATTTTTTATGAGCTACCTGGCCCAAAATGTGGCTTTTTCAGTACTGTGTGCTAGTCCGGAAAATAACTTCACCATGGGGATAACAGACTATGTTGTAATATAACATAATTATATTTTTCCTGTGAGGGTAACTTACAGCTTCTGTAAGTAAAATACTCAATAACTTTATATATGTTGTGGTCCACGAATTAAGTGGCCATTCAAGTATTTAAATTGTTATACATTAAAGAATGGAAGCAAAGTTTATTGCACTTCAATTCAAAATTCTAGTGTTAAACTACCCTTCAAATACATATAAAGACTTTGCCGTATACCCTGAGCTAATCATTTTTCTGTAACTTAGGTGGACGTATTTAAGGGCATAGGAGGAGAATAGACGCAGTATCTTGAACAGTAAAAACCCGCTACTATAAGAACCTGTTGGGCTAAAATTTGCCAGTTAGGCCCCCTCTGTACAAGAACCTGTTCAGCCTAAAATTTGAAACAGGCTTCTTATATTCTAAAATCTAAAAAAAAATTCTGTATACTTGGGCTGAAGGACTTCAAAAGCCATGTGGTCAGTGCTTCAATCAGTCCTTTTTCGCATAGTCATTTTACATAAATACTAATTTGGTTTGCAGATTTTATATAAGGAATAAGCTGAGTACCATTTAATGACTCATAGCTACTTTTTTTTCGTTCCGAAAGTATGAACCTCTTTAAGAATCTAAATAGCCTAAATTTGTGTTGATCACCATTTATGTAAGGACCTGTTAAGGCTAACTTGGGAAAATGTAGGTTCTATATCGCGGATTTTTACTGTACTAAGGTTCGAGCCTTAGTTGGTTCGCGAACAAGACGTAGGGTACACACCTGATAGTGGAAGGAATGCAGGTGGTTTATTAATTACTCTAACAAGTTATATAATCATATTTAGTGCTAATTTCGTTAAGAGACTGAGAATATAAAACGAAACCAAACAAAGAAATCTGGAGTTATAATGTCCTGAATAGCAACTTTAATCGAAAGCAATAACACTTCTGAACAATTTTTTTCGAGTACTTGTTGATGGGTTATTAGAATGTCAAAGGCAGTATCTATCGATCGAAAGAGTTCTTTTAAACAAAATAAATACATACATAATATAGGCAACTTGAATAAAGTTATAACATACGTCAACATGCAAACGGCACTTATATGCAAAAAATAAAATGTACTAGCCAACAATATTGCCAGAAATGAAAATCTTTATAAGTTCCATAAGCATGTTAAGAATTGAATCAATAATCCTGTGTGGCATTAGTCAACGTTTCTTTGCAAAGTTTGGAACACTATAAACACTAAAAAACATGCAATTTCTAAAAGACAACATAGTAATAAAACAAACAAACAGACTATTCCAATTACGGTTATTAAAGTAAATGTTAAGAAAAGACACAACGAAGCATTGACTTCTTACAAGAGAGTATGAAAAGACGCTCCAGCCGGTTTAGAAATCATTATTTATACGGCGATTCATTTCATCTTTTCGCAACCAAATAACGAAAAATTTAGTGCTAAAATCAAAATAATAAACTTCCCAGTGCCAGCAAGAGAATTGTCTCGATTTTCTCTGAATGTAAACCAAGGAGGAAAGATATGTAGGAGCTGTTTCTGAAATCGGTCGTCAAATCATACAATTTAAGTGGCTTTCATCATTTTGTCTAAAAATCAGTGTTTCCACCCTCATTGACTATTTCACCGTTTACAGCAAGTTATCTGAAAACAAATATAACTTTTTTTCTATTTTAGATTGCTGACATACAAGTTTTCTTAAAATATGTAATATTTTTTGCTATAGTTTCCTTTGTTTTGAAAGCAATTTTTACGAGTTTTAGTTGCCTTTGTATGACTTTCCAGCGGTTTTCTTTGTTTACATTGTTTACTAGAGCCCAGCCCCTCAGATGATAAAATGGTGGCTCTTTTCAAGGTTCACAAAAGCTTAACTTATTGTGTTTTTTCATATATATGAGATCTGTTAAATAATGTCTAACAATGAAACGTAAGGTGTTAAACTTGCTTCCCTACATCCACGCTCTACCGATCTGAACATCTCTCAGGGTTGCGTTACCACACTCGATTGACATGGATATATAACAAAATAATGCTGATAAATATATTCGGCATTTTTTGAACTTCTTCCTAGAGTACACGCTTCTTCCATTGGCTGACGATGAACGGGGGATGTTAATAGCTAAGGGCAATATACCCCTTTGAAAGTCGCGGTTTTGAGTTTTCAGTGTTCTGTACAAGTTATATTACAAGCTTGAGATGGACTTGTATATCCACTATAAAACGGTCTTAAAAACGTACCTTAAACTCGAGTTCTAAAACTTCTTGCCAGAAGGAATACACTACTTAGTTGCCAAACAAGGATAAATCTTCAGATGGAATTTTAGCATCATATAAAAAGAGTTGGACTTATCAAAAGACAGTAGAATTTTATCCGTCGCATTTGCAATCTATCGCTCATGAAAAGATCGCGATCAGAGTAAGTTTAAAAACTTGGAGAAATGCCGTAAAAAATTTCTCTACATTAAACTATGATTTCAACATGGTATGGTACCTTTACATCGATCAATGACAATAAATTATTGGACAAAAAATTACAGAATTCCTCTTATTAAATCATTATAACATATCGCCGAATATGTAACAATGATTTAGATGCATTAGTAACGAAAAGTTGTTAGATAGATAAGTCAATTATTTAGCCGTTTAGAACTCTTGTTTAAGCACTTTACATGAGCTCTTAATTTGACTTACTACTCCCCAATTTTTAGCTACCACCACAAAAATCTGCTTTCGGTGCCAAGTGCCAGGGTCCTCTTAACTTGTATTACGTACAAAGCCACTTGCATGTTAAATCCACCATTTTAAAACAATAACCCCCAAGTGATGTAACCAAATATAAACAAAGGATCTTTTAAAGCAAATTTTCTTTTCTTGGTGCTGTCTTCTTTGCATTGATTCCTGTTTAGGTATCACTGAAGACGGTAACTAAAGAACGTTCACTAGTTGCTTAAGTCTACGTGATTGCTATGCTGTACATAGTGCGTGGGTCTTTCCCGGTACCGTGACCAAGCAGGAGGTGGAGACACGTAATATTGTTTTAATCTCTGTAAGAATACTAAATTTTTTTTGGTATTGTAAGAATAAGTATAACTATAATGCTTCTTCTTTTGTTAAAAGAAAATTTCACTTGATGATTATATCTGGAGATTATGTCAAATAGAAACCAGATAATGGTGAGAATATTTGAATTGTAGGATATTTATGTTGCATCCGTTATATAATAAGTCAAAGTTATTCTATGGTTCGTAAGCCCGTGTGTTTGAAGCCCACGCAGTGAAAAGCAGTTTTTACGCCCGTCATGAGATAACGGATTTCCCGTCCGTAAATTGAACTGTTCAGTAAACATTTACATTGTTACGCCTTTTGCCAAACGCCCCCATCATTTGGCTCATACTTAGTACCTCAAAAATAAATAAAATGGGGATTTTGACAATTTAACAGTCAAAGCCTAGCATCGGCTTTATGTTAACTGGTTCGGGTAATCTTGCCTGGTATGTGATGAAACTGAGGAAAAAGACGTGTGCGTTCGATCCCGTGAGCCTGATACGCTCCTGACACGCTGCTCCGCCGACGTATTCTACGGTGTTGCCAATAATCTACTTCCGGCGACCGACTGAAAAAAGGATGTACTCGGAAATACGGTACTTCAATATTAGCACTCACGTAAATGGTGTATAATATATTAAAATCCGTCTAGAAAGACAACCGTCACGTAGCTTTCTTTAGTTGATAAGCTGCTGACGATCTATGATCCTATCGAGAAAGCCGCAAAACCGTGTGATCGTCGTGCACACTACTGTCGTATAGGGGGCGGGGGGGGGGGGGTGGGGACTTCAATGCGTTTCGATCTTTTTCTGTGCATGAACATGTTTGATTTGCACCCTAATGAACAGTGAAATCCTTAAGTGTGACGATACAGTGTGTTCATCTAATTATCCTACTCTTGAAGCAGTGAACCTGTTAAGGATTTGAAGAATTGCAGTATACACGTCATTCCACTGGTAAATTGTTTAGACCCTTTTTAACCATGACAATGCTGCACTTATAAAATCACTACTTACAAATTGCCTACTATTCTGTTCTTAAAATAAGATATATGCGTTAAGAACACAAGTCCCTCGCGATTAACCATGTATTTTTGAAAACCGGACATTTGTAAGACAGTAAACGTCATGGTCGTTTCTTAAAACAAACCATAGTCTACAAAGTAATCAAGGGTCAAAGGTAGCTTTGTGGTACAAACTAAAGCAGCTTAGTGTCGCGCTCCATTGACTAGACTAATCCGTCAATCAAGCTGCACATTTTGCTCTCAAAAATAATGTAAGATATTTTTGCTGCCCCCATGTTCAAGTCGTTTATACTTACTTGTGTTCTACGCTGGAAAAAGGCTGGTACAATCAGTTAGCAAGGCAGTGCAATTGAATCGCATGCTGGCATTTTTAAGGGGCACCCAACGGCAATTTTCGGGAAAATATCTGTTCGGAAGACGATTTAAGAACTAGAATTTTCGGAACATTTGTTGTAAAATTTCTTGCTTGCCTGCCTCTCCTAGGATTTTCGAAGATCTACAAAATGGTATAATTACCCATTTTAACCGGATATTTACCCTAAAAAAAGGTCACCTAGAATTTTCGGGAGCCTTTTCCTGGCTGAAATTTTCGAAAAGGTAAGTTTTGATCCCTATAATTTTCGGATCACTAGACTTTCAGCTAGGAAATCCGAACACATGAAAAGTTTTTAGGGGATAAAAATATTCCTATATCTACCGTTTAAATACTAAAATACGTTCAACAATGCTATGTTAAGTGGTTTTGAACTATATCTTCGTTGGGTGCCCCTGATTTTTTATTTCTAAACTTTAGCTAATACAGTTTAAGTACAAGGCTGCGCAAAACTTGCCATAACTTTTTAAAGACAAATTGTTCAAACATTTTTAAACAAACTAACAATAAAGTTTAAAAGAAAGAAAGAGCTTGTACATCAAATTGCACAGAACATCGACTGACACCCTGCGTGATGGAAAATTCTCACCGCAAACATGATGTTAATGAATATCTCTCCTTTTTCGTACAAATAAAGTGTTGTTTTCTCCTAGGCAGGTCTCGAACGTCACCAGGCATATGGTATTGAGACAGACTTTCCACGCTTTCCGGCAATCAGTTCGTAAGTGTGGCCAAGACAAAAAGCCAAAGTAAACCTAAGTAGCTTATAATTCTGTCCATGATGAATAGCTACTTTTACAACGTCAAAAGGTCAGATAAGCTTAGTGGTTTCTAATTGCACGGTTTGGATCTCAGCGACGACCCAAAAGATTATTCTATAGTTCAAATCACTTTTTCCGGCCAAAAGGCAACTGCCCCTATTTGATTCTATCGTCTCGGGAAAAGCCAACCACATTTCAATGGCACACTTTCAACTCTTGAGTTAACTGATGCCTGCAGAGGGTGACTGGAGACCACCATTTAGAAGTACACCTCTTGGTCAATTATGGAGACTTGAACTTTAAATGAAAACTCTAATATGATGTGACAATTTAAAACCTTTCTGTCAGTACTTTGGATGGCACTATTTTGTTTGAAATACATTGCAAAGCGGTATTAGGTATTTTTTTAAATGAATTTTGCATTGTTGAACTCTTGAACAAAAGCAGCAAGTTTGAGTGATTTATTCGCTTAGAAGTTCCTAGTTAAAAGACCTTTAAAGAAAAAGTCTATCAAGATAAAGTCGTATACTTCGACAGAAAATTAGCAGCAAGTATATGATCATTTTACATGTTTGAATAACGAGACAACTGGATGGGGTTTGTGGGCAAAGTAGAGAAAGAAATAAAGAGCCTTCAAATTGCCAAATAATGGAGTATTTCATCCACGGACCCAGTAGATTTTTCGGCACTATACACCTGGTCTAAAGCCTGTTGTATTCAGTTGTATGTGCGAGGATTAACAGCAAAGAAACTACCTAACAAAGTCCGAGTCCCACGCCTTTCAGGAAATGATTCAGTATAACATGCAGTAGCAGCTAGAAAGAAAATTGCCACAATGGCACAAAATTTCGCCGATGAAATTGAACAACAAAATAAATTAATAATCAGTTAGATTACTATTCAAAGGATAAAAATACAAGATTGCCACTGATGGGTTGGAAGTGGTGGGAACCATCTCATACCAGTGTATCAAGGAGATGTTAAAATCAGTACATCTACTAGTTGAAGTTATGGCAACTGATCGCATGAGGCATTTACCCAGGAGAATTAACTCACTATTCACTACAAATCCTTCGGCAGGGCCTTACATTGTAATTAAAAAAATAAATACCTCTTATTAGCCGAGTTTTCGGTCCGTACTGTAAATTACGGACCCAGTTTTCTTTTTCCATCGATTTATAGCCCAAGCGCGAAGCGCGCGGGCCATAAATTGATGGGAAAAAACGAGGATCCGTAATTTACAGTACGGACCGAAAAAACGAGGCTAATAAGATGTTTATTATATGGTTTCTTCCTGTTTGGGGGACCGGAAACAAGTGCAGGACGCACGATTTGACAGTCATTTGACAGGCATCAAAAAAGAAAGTTTTTATTGGCGCACGAAAACAATAGCACATAACAAAGGCTTTCCGAGAAAGTAAAAACAAATTCGCCATGTTGAAAAAGTTTATTCGGTGAAAACTAAGGGCGCTGGAAGTTTTAGCTCTTTAATGTAACGCTGGAGTACAGTAAAAACCCACGAGTAAGAACCTAAGATTTAAGAACCTGTCAGGCTAAAATTTGCAATGTAGACCCCCTCTATATAAGAACCTCTTTAGCCTAAAATTTGGAGAAAGGTTCTTATATAAATGTTGTTTGATTGAGGTCACTGTGAAAATGTTTATAATATTATGTTTTACACCACAATCATGTATATAAAGTTGTTTTGACTCAAGAAATTAAAATTCATGTGAGAATAGATCTCTGTTATGGTCATACTTAAATATAAGCAATCATTAGGTATGCAAATTTAAGGGTGCTGATCACTAAAATCTTCTTAGCAACGACATAATTTTTTGCTAGAAATTAAGAACCTATTAAGAACCTAGATAGCCTAAATTTATGTTAACCACCATTTATGTAAGAACCTGTTTAGGCTAACCCTGGAAAATGTAGGTTCTTACTCGTGGGTTTTTACTGTATTTTGGAAACCGGACACTGTCTGTCTAGAAGTCGTTTCCGTCTTTCCTCCGTTTGTCCTTGTAAACAAAACACCGCAAAAGGCAAAGAAGCTTTTCAAGGTAAGGTTGTTGTCATTTCGAAGGATTCGCTCGTTAATTGTTTTTAGAAAAACCTCTCTTTCTGCCAGTTCATTCTCGTCTTCAATTGTGATCTGCGTTAAAACCTTCAAACACTGATTCTCTTCCTCGGTGAGGTTACGATTCAGTTTCAACATCAGCTTCGTTCTCATTAAAACAAATGTAGGTGAAAATTTGGAAAGGGAAAGTCAACATCCTAGTCCTCAGGGTTTACAGACATATTTTAAAGTTTACTTGGTCAAAACTAAGATCACTGTAAGTATTCACTCGTTAATGTTTTGAAAACTCGACATGGTGTCTGGCTCGAACTTGCTTCTATCTTTCTTTCGTTGGTCTTTGAAAAAACACTGCAAATGGCAAAGAAGTCAAGATGATCGGGTGCAGGTTTGTTTGTTATCATATTTGTCGAACGAATTACTCATTTTCGTTTAGGCAACACATCTCGAATCTCTGCCAGTCGATTTTCGTCTTCTTAACTGTGTACTGCGATAAAATTTTCAAACACTGACTAGAATCTTCTTCGGTAAGATTACGAGTTAGTTTCTTCTTCGCCTTCGTTCACAAATAAACACAGTTTAAAATGTTGAAGGCCAAAGTCAACATCCAAGTCCTCAAGGTTGACAGGCGTCTTATAACTTTATTTAAACCTTTTTTCCGAGGTTAAGAGACTTAGAGCTCCAAAATGAGCATTTTCTTTAAAACTTTTGGCCCGTATAGCAAGTTACGGACCGCAAATTGACCAATCGCATGCCGAAAACAGATTCCGCCATATAATAATCGGTAGTAGTACCTAACAGGGTACTTTGCAATTATAGTTATTTGAAATGGTCCCACTCCATCTAGTTAGAGCGTGTTTTACAAACTTGCATAAAGCTCAACATTACGAACATCAAACTATACACTGATTATAATGGTGGCAATAGCAATAGAACAAAATGTTACTAAGTAACTTTCATTTTCATGAATGTACAAGTTATACATTTCGTTGTGAAGACCGAGGACTCAGAGCTAGACTTAATGTGAATTTGCAATGGCATGGACACAAAAAGACATTATATCTCGGCGACCAACTAATTGCATTCCTGATTATAATGGCGGAAGTCTACCAAAAAGCAATAGAAGAAAGTGTAACTTATACATTTGTGAAGACCGAAGACTCAGAGCTAGATTTAATGTGAATTTGCAAGGGAATAGACATAAAAAGACATTATATCTCGACGACCAGCTTTGTGTTAAAGAGTTGTATTGTTGCTGTTGTGTATTTTTGCGTCTTTGTTGTGGTTGATTTTCTCCTGGTTACTAACCGGTTTGAATGAATGAATGAATGATTTATTTAATGTCGAAGACGTGGGAAGTGTTTACACAATCTTCCGAGCCAGAGGCTCATGTTAAAAACGCTCGACAAACTAAAAAATACAAAACAGGATAAAAAGTGAATTATGTATATACAAATGTTAAGAAAAACCTAAAAACATCGTAATTTTGGGAAACTTTTTTAAGAAACTACTTTCTGAAAAAAAAAAAACACTATAAAAAAGCCTAAGAAAATGCATTAAAAATAGTTTAAAACGGACAAATCGTTATAAACTGATTAAAATATTAAAAAATATAATTATACCAGTATAATTATATATGTATATAAACTAGCCCAAGAGTATGTAAAAATGTAAAAATAGATAAAGTTATATACAGTTCATACACTGGCACCCTGTGAAATTGGCATTATTAAGGCGAGCACGAAATTGCGCTAAAGTGCTCGAGGATTTGGTTACAGTTGGTAATTGATTCCATATGTGGGCAATCATGTATAAATAAGAGTTGTGCATGACAAGGGTGTTATATGGAGGCTGCACAACATTTAGTTTCAAGTTCATTATCATACATTACCATGTACAAAAGCAAAGGAACCCAAACTCGATTAAACCAAGAATAAATTTAAACCATAACGTGCAGTTGAGTTGTGGTATTTCATCCAATAAGGCAAAAAAACCACCAATTAAAATCTAACGCATACATGTAGTAAATAGCATCTCAGTTAAGTACTGAATGCTCTTAGCTTTCATTTTAATGGTCACAATTCAGGATCTCCTCTACAGGACTCAAACGTTAGGACCACCTTGCACAGGATAATTAACAGCTCCAAAGGAAATTAAGTACTGATCAGTAACTTTCATTTCAATGGTCACACTAAAGGATGTCCTGCACAGACTAAAAAGTTAGAACCCACACTTTTCCTTTTATAATAAACGTACCACAGGAAAGTACTAACTGCTCAATAGCTCAAAATCACACTTTATGATTCCATCCACAGACTCAAAAGTAAGAACCACCTGGATTTATAATAAACAGTAGTACAAGTCTGTTTCATCAGTTAATGGTCACACTTTAGGATCCATTCACATAATGTTAGGACTAGCTTGAACGGAGGGGAGAAAAACAGCAGCACAGGAAAGTATTGTTTCGAAACATCATGCAAGTGAAATGCCAAGCCTTTAATTTTAATGGATTATTACAAAAGGTGGGCGCTTTCAGAGAAACAGACAGGATATAATGTTAATTCACCATACTGTGTTAAACTGACGATAACCTATAAAGCTTGCATGATGATAGCGGTTTGGGTATCAAGAAATAACACGCCCTTTTGAGGCTATGAACGTGAGAGTGGTTTTTGCTTGTTTTTAACCTGTCAGTCACTTGATTGGCGGTGGGTCTTAGACCTTCCTCGAGGTTGTAAAACAGGAAATTGAACGTTAAATTTAGCCTAAAATCGTCTTAACCAAGAAAATAAGTCACCCCTTTGTAGCAGTCTTGTTTGGCTACCCTCTGGCATATTGTCAAAAGCCTCCAGTACTACGTGGTTGCTTGCCGGTCAAGGTTGAAATAAAAAAAAAAAACTGGAATGAAAGCATTTTAATATCCTCTCACAATTGGGTGAGATTAAGAATTTGCACTGGACACAAAACGAGTGAAGTTTCCTAACTGCCTAAAATGAATGGGGTTTTTGATCCGAAGCCACTATCCTGCGTGAGTCAACAATGTAAGTGGACATCTTAATGACATAATCATGTGACTAAGTACGATGCAACTGCTCTGATTTACGTACCTGTACCAGATCCCAGTGTTTCAATTTTAGTTCTATGAACGCACAGCATGATAAAATAGCATCACGCCTCAGAAAAGTGACCAGCAACTAGCTTTCATACCCAGAGGGAGAGAGAGAGAGGGTACTTTCTAAAACTTAAAACTGTCGGGAACAAGGTGCCCCGCGGCTGCCTGACTCCGAGCTATTCTCATCTTTAGCAACTGTATACGTAATGGCAGATTCTATATTCTGTTGTATTTCTGAGTCTTCAAAACAGTATATAAAAGTAGTAATGAAAAAATAAACTCCCTAATCACGATACATCAGTGCAAAGTACAATCGCAGCTCTATTTTCTTACTTGTTTTTCTGCTTAATTGGCTTCCATTATTCTAATTTCCTACCAGCTAAAAGTTTCTTCTTCAGATGACCATTACTACACTGTCTAACCCTAATCAGGGTTCTATTTACGATTTATCGTTTGGGGTTACTTATGTCAGTATTGTAATGATAACAATACTTCAATACTTCTGAAATACACTAAATAGAACCCTGCAGGGAGATGTCTGACCTCCTTTCCAAACTCTACCAATTGTTGTGAAGAATACCATACCACCGAGCCTCGTTTGTAAGCAAAACTCTTTGCATTTGTCCTCTTTGGGCGTGAATATTCTTTTCAACTGTTCTGATTTGGGAATTCATTTATGCACAACTTGGCAACTTTTCAAGTTCAAAACGAAGCTTGGTGGTAAACATGCAAAAGGGTCATTGTAAGTGGGAGTACATTGTGAAAAAGTCGATCCCTTCAAAATACCGAGGCCACTTTGTGTTTGTCTTTCTCCTTAATTCTAATGAACGAAAGCAATCGTGTGTATATTGAACGCATCTATGCAGCCTGTTTATATTTTTCAATTAAAATCCAGCTGTCAAAATGTTCTCTAATCTTGCGCCGGGTACACGTCCAGTAGACTGTTGATAGGATGTACCCTCAGATTTCATTTATATGTTTAATACACTTTGTGACTACTTTTACCGTCTGACTCACTAACGACAATACTCAAATTCGCCAGAAGAAGGGGTTAAAGTGACAACCAACTTTGGGTATCTGCTGAGTTGTACTTGAACACATTTTTCACCGATACTGGGTTGCTCTCCAAGGCAAGGTTGATATTCCATGACGCTGTTGGGGGACTTATTTGTGACGTCATAAAATATGGCGTCTATCTCCGCCATCTTGAATCTTATTAAAGAGTCCTGAAACTGAAAGAGAACGACGAAGGGGCAGAGAAACGTCGTTAATTAAGGAAAATTCGGGTATTTCACGGGTCATTGCGAATATACCAACTCACCCAAAAGTAAAAATGTAGGCGAATTTTACTGAGGATGAATGGGTCGGGAACATGTGCTAAGCTTGGTAAAAGAAGGGGGTTGGGGACAAGGAAAAAAGTTGCCGTCTACGTCTAAGTTCTTCCTAAGACGTCACGTTGATTCTTGAAGTCGTAGCTATCGTCTCTCAATAGTTGATTCCTATAAATTTTTCGTTCTGTGTAACAAATGGCAGAATCCAGGCATCGCCTTTATGCATTTCGTCAGTCACAACGCAGGGCGACGGGAGGCACTATTAAAATGGTTTGACAACCTTTTCTTAGGAATAAAAAGCCTAAAGTCAAGTACCTACCTTCCACAAAATTCCACAAACTTAAAAACAAGTGTTTTATTTACAAAATTCCATCACCCTTCAAAGCATAGTAAACAAAAACCACCGTAAAGTAATTCAAACCATGGAAAGTTCAGCTAACAGATCTTTGGTTTTAATAAGTTCTGGTTTATGTTTAAAATTGATCGGGTGCTATGTTTTTAACTAAGACTCACTATGAGCATAACTTGTTAATTTGCAAAACGCCAGTTTGCAACCTTGAAGTTTAAAATAGTGACCAATATGAACGCTCCGTTCTCTTGTCGTGAATTTAGTGTAGCCCTGCATGTTTACATTAAGCCGGAATATTACATATTTTCATGTTTTTAGTGCTCAGTACAACCTTTTAACAGTAGTTTCCTACAAATGAAAGCAATCTTTATTTTATACCATTTTTGGGTTAATATATTTAATTCCACGGGGTTTTAACCGCATTTTGGCAGTATAGATACTCCTTGGTGGTAGGAAGTGGATTTTCTGGTCAATAGAAACAAGTGTTAAAGCATTCATCGGAGAGAATTGTAAGCTATCAAATGCAAGTATAAGTGAACTTTTTAACCGATAAAGCTGGTCAAAGAAGAAACGATCCTCATCATTTCGTACCTGCTTTTAAGTTGGTCCTCAAGTAGTTCCTTCAACACTCAGTAGCTTTCAGAGCTTTTCGTTCTGCAATAGTTAAGGTAGCAACTACCAATTTTATCTTCTAATTCAGTCAAAACGGTTAGAACAAACTTGAAAAGCCTCTTTAACCCCGATTATACAGTAAAACAGTAAACTACCACTCAAGCTTTGGGTCCTAATTTTTTTTTTTTTATTTCAGGTTCAGTCAGAAGTTAAAACCACTCTTATTAAGCATAAATATACCGCCTGTAGGACGAGGAAACTGTATTGCTCAGTAGATTTAATTGGAATTTATATGGGACTGCACACTTTAGGATTTCAACTATAGATTCAAAAGTTAGGACCACCTTGTGTAGCATAATAAATAGTATCCTACTGGAAAGTAGTCTATACTCAATAGCTTTCCCTTATGCATTCCCTTTGAGCAGTGAACAAACTTAGCAAAAAGGTCCCTACTGCCAAAGACCTCAATAAAAAAAAAAAGGTGAGAAGGTAGTGGTACATACGTAATTGACTTCCAGCCAATTGAATTCGCAAAGCTCACTAAAAATCAATGACTTTCACTCATTATATTGGCGGTATAGAATGTATTTGACCAACGAACTCATATTTGTTATTGAGGTTTAAGGTCAATATATAAAGCTGGCATGGAAATCAAAAGGCTGTTGGTTAGGCGGTTGGCGGTTATTAGTAATAATAATAATCTTGCAATGATATAAAACAACCCTGACGTTTAATTATTCTATGGTCACAGTTTCAACCGCAATTGATTAACTGATGCGATCAAGATTGCAATGTATTTGCTTCGATTGACGAATTTCATGATGGTCCATGATAAAAACTGTTTTTATGTACGTCAACTGTTTGTTATTAAACTCACATTTTTTGCTTTCTATGTAACAAGAGTAATGTCGGTGGAGTAATGGAAATTCTTGAAAGCTTATTACCCGGGAAATGTGTTTCTTTTCTCATCATGTATGTGTTGCAAATGATTCATCACTTTGCTGCAATTACTTCCCTCTTCAAGTCGTCCCTGGCAGTGGCCATATACTTTCGAATTTCATTATTCTTACACTGGAAAATGAACTCAAACTGATGTAGTTACCTGACTAACAAGAAGTCACAATCCTCGAAATTTAGTGAAGAGTCAGAACCATCTTACACAAAATCAGTGCTACAGAAGAAAATTTCTTCATATATGGCATCAAAATCCCTCTGGCTGTATTGGCCTTTCGTGATCATTAATTTGACAAATAAACTCTCAAGATAGATAACCCTTTATACCTTAATTTTATATCCATGAGTTACATCTGAAGGTAAAACTATAATTTTGTACAGCAGAATAGCCAACTTTCTTATATTAATTATTAGTCTTAAATTGTCCTTGGCAGTGCTTGCTATAGTTTGGTATTTCAATTATTACACTCACTTAATACTCAAAAAGGTAGAACAATGGTCACACCAAATCTCGTCTATCATCCATAATCAAAAGTAAAATTCACATCACTTTTTTCTGATAAAAAGTTTCTCATAATACTGGGGCTAGCTAACATCACTTTGTATGAATGCCAATTTGCTATCAGGCCTAGAAATAAACCTGTCTAGTTCCTTTGCTGCAATGCTGCAGTTAATGAGAAAATCCCTTTTCAATTAGTACAAAGCTTATGATTCAGTTTTTACCCGCTGGAACAATTTAAGGGTAAGAAAAAATTGAGTTTTTCTTGGTTGGTGGTCAAAAAGTGAAATAAAAACTGCTCGACAAAAGAGCATTGTTTAACACTCGTATCTTGCTTCCTTCAGTGCTGGTGTCTAGTAAGCATGTCAGTGTTTCAGCCACATTTCAAATTATGCAAACTTTTCGTTTATGCAATGCAGTGGATTTTAACTCTAGAATCATTAATCTCATTGTTTACACTACAAAGAGGTGCTTCAGTCCTGATGTCAGAGATATGGTTGAAAGTATAGTTGTGAATCTCACTGTAATTTGAATTGCTGAGCAGAAGTTATGTAGGTAATGTGCATGCAGGTGATTCAGTGAGGAAGGAATTGTGCGGGTGTGATATTTTTGTCGACTTTGTTCCTCTTATAGTATAGTTTGATTAAAACATACTTGAATACACTAAGCTAAGGTCATCAGGATATCAATATTAATGTTTAGTTTTAGGTGATTTCACCGATATCGTTCATCTGAAAAGCATGCAGACCATGTTTTGGAAGCAACTTGTTCAAATCAAATAAGACCGGTGTTAAAACCATCTTTTACGTTATGTTTAAAATACAAATAGCAGTGTTTTATCAACTTTAAAACATGCCAAGTGTTTAACAGTTTGAAAACGTGCTTGTTATTTTTTCTCGATATTTTGTTGAAATTTGTGGATTGAGATAAAAAAAAAAAGCATGTTTTGGAATCGAAGTGGATTGAAGTGTTTAAAGAAGATGGAGAGTGTTCTGATACCCGAAGAAGTTTGTACAGCTGGTGGAATCTGCTGTGGATTGCAGCACCATTTAGAAGTGACGCCATTACATTGTTAAACAAAAGATTTTAATTATAGCTTCAGCGTACAGCTTGTAATTACCCATTTTGTTTTCACTCAATGAACTACTAATTTTTTAAACAATGCTTATGTTTGCAAACGGATATTTTGGTCCACTTTTTAAAAATCAATACATATCACTCGTATTTGCCTCATATTTTTACAGGGTAATACTGAAGCTAATTTTACATACACAACCGTTCTTTTTATATAATGGACTGTCTAAATATTTTTATTGATAATTTCGTTCTCTTTCAGTTGTTTCTTTTTTGAACTCCGATTTGCCTCGAGACTGGCAATAAAAATCTTAAATTGATTTTTACAGAATGACCTTTAGTCTTAAGCGGGTATAAAGATGCACGCACGTGACTAATTTTCGCCATCTTATGCGGGGTGGGGGAGGGAAGCTCGGCTAATAGGCCATTAATTGTTATTGATCATGAGTATTGAGAAATGGATAAGACTCGTTAAACTGAACGGCTAAGTAATCTTCCTCCAGATCTGTTCATCTTTGCAAGATTTATTGGGTTTTGAAAATTGGATCTAAAAAACTAACCCAGCTGGGGTTTGGCAGATTTTAAAACACTCATTAAATTTTAATTTCCTTGATCACGTTTTTCTTTAAAATTAGATTATAATGCCTATATTACAACAATTACAATAATCTTATATTACATTTATAATACTCTTATATTACAATAATCGACAATAATCCATAATTGCGTCCGAAGGGCGCAGTGCCAATGGGGTATCTCATCGACCTTTCCTCTGTTTCGACGCCACTTTAGTTGTCCCCGCTCAATAACCTTTCAGGGGCTTTTCCTCTACCGGGAACTGGTATCTATGTTTTTGCGTGGCTAAATCGCGTGATTGATCATGTAGTGAAAGCAGTGAAATCGTTTCCCACTCCCCCTCCGTATCTTCCCATTCTAATACTGTAAACTGCCTCAGTCCTTAGCCTGCGCGGTAGGCGCCGGTTAGTTTGTTTAAAGCCAGCTGTGCAGGCGTATAAGCCCTGGGCCATTACATCTTCGCAAGGGGTCTCAGAAGGACTTATAAACGGAGGGATTTATATCCCAGGGGGCATATAACCGGGTTAGAAAAAGCGCTTCGAATTAAGCTATACAGTACTGATCAAATACGTCTTACATTTACTGGTTTTTAATTGAACTTCAAAACGTCATAATGAAATATCGAATTCAGAGGGAGGCTTATAACTGGAGCTAGAGAAGGCCTTATATCCCTATGCTCGTATAAACAAATGTATTATGTTTTTGTTTACAGTTAGATGGGCCAATAACTGTGGGGGTGGGGGTGGGGGGTGGTCGAGGGTTTACGATATTGCATTAATGATAACATCCAAACCCAAACAGAGTCCCAAGTTCCCCTTCCTTTGTCAAGCAGAAACATCTCTATACAAATAGATCTAGTGGCAACTGTCGGTTAGGAAGTGCATGTATGAAACTGGCCAAATCAACGAATTTGTCATTAATAGAGAGAAGTCGCTGCGACACGTTGCCATGGTAGCAAAATTTCTGGATAACAACAAGCCAAAACGTCACTTGAAAAGTGGATTCGCACTGTTTCAAACTTCATTGATCTTATTTAATTTCATTTAATTTGTCAAATGTTGGCGAAATTTTGGGGGTTGAATCCGAAAGTACCATATCTAAGTTTAGAAAAAGAAAAGAATTTTTTTGTGTTGTGCTCACCTACTCCATAAAGAGGGTGCGTGATATTGCAACAACGGCTAAGAAAGGTACAAAAAAGCAAGATGCACGTGCAAAGTTGTTCTATTGCCAATCTAAACCTATTGCATTTTTGCTGTTAGCCCGTCGCCGTTGCAGAAACTCCCTATTCCTGAAATTTTGCTACCATGGTAACGTGACGTCACACTTCTCTTCTCTATAGTAGTAGCCAATGTAAGTGGTCGATTTACTCTACATGATAAGATTCATGCGTGGCAGGCTTTTCGAGAACAAATCGCGCCCGGCTGTTACCAGTCAAAGCAGTAATTTGCATGTTTTAAATTGCTTTAGTGAAAACTAAGAATAACTCATATCACAGGAGGCCCAGCCGCAAAACAAAGTCTTCGAGACCAAAATATAAGGATTTTTCTGAGAATTAATAGTTACTTCAACAGTACATCAAAAATACAGATAAAAAGGTATTAATAAGTGTACCTACCTCATAGAGACCTATTTTTGTTATTTTCGTGCCGTGTGAACGCCATGCCATGATGTTCTGTTTCTGTTGTACTCTTCACTTCACCCTCTCTACCTACTTCCCCCCACCCACCTCCCTCGCTGTTTTTTCCCTAGCCACTTTTTTTTTTCGCGCCGTCCCCACCATCAGAAAGCTTCGAACAGGCTACTGTTAGTCTCAATTAGAGTGTTCAGGACGGAGAATCATTATTTTTACCGCTAAAGGTGCAAATTTGGCTTGTACGTACTGGAGAAATTCTTCTTTCGTCATACTATAGAGTACTCCAGCTTCACAGACTTGAATAATTCGGAGAAAGTTCTATTTCTTTTTAACAGTGTTGATCCGTTTTTTTCTACCGAGAAAACTTGATTATTTGTTTACGAATCATTTCACCTCAGAAGTAGTTATTAAAATAAAATAAAAGCATCTGAAATAGAGATCACTGAGAATTTTTATTATCATTTTTTTCAATTAAATTGTAATTATATTTTAATGCAATTCCGTTTCTGTATAAGCCCGGATGCTAATAAAATTGTTGTAGTTGTTGTTGTTGGACAAAATAATGCCTGAGCCACGCCTAAATACCCACTTAGGAGGCTTTTTCCAATTTGCATGGATACCCTTACCTCGTTCCCAGAGTTCTCTTTCTTGCTTCGAGAGATAACCCTAGGAACGAGGCTGCGTCTCCATGGTGGGTCCCTGTCAACTTTAGCACAGAGGAAGAAATACAACAGGTGAGTTATCCCAAACGTTCTTGACAATTCTCTCTTGCAAAGGCTTACACAAGTGTCGTGCAGTCGAATCACAAGACACTGGCTTTGAAAAGGAACAAGATAAAATGCAAGACGTTATACCAAAGAGTAACTATATATTGATAGCGTGAATCAAATCTGTCATTCTGAAAATAGATTTTAGAATATATTTGGAAGTAGATATCTAAAACTGGTAAAGCTACTTCGACTATCCTGACTTCTGAAACACGGATCCTTGAGATTTCGAGACGGAAACTGCACCTACGAATAATTTCCTTAATGTCTCTGAGCATTGCAATAAATGAAGGTCCCTTAGTCCTCAATCTTCAAAAATGTTATATAACAACGACTGTTTATTTTGGTAACATCACGCAAAAAAGGCTATGTTCTTTTCTTTTATCGCGACGAAGTTAAATTGCTCTAGTTTAACTAAAATTATGGGCCGTGAAGGCGACACAATTGCAACGTCAAGATCGGGGGTCCGTTCAAATTCTTAAACTGCGAGAAGTGTTTACTGCTTGCAAATCCTACCAAAGTCGAAAGTCCCTTCCTCGTTAACTAACAGTGCTATGAACGCCGTTTCTTATCATTTTATTCATGCTATGGTGTGATGATCGATTATAGATAGTAATATTCGATTCGTATTCTTCACCTTGTTGGCAGACTCTCCACGAAATGGATTATAGCTACTTGTGGTCATCTTCTCCCGTATCAACTCCTATGGAAACACCAGCAAATTACGTAAGCACTCCACTGCCAAACTTCGAACAAATGTCCGGGAAGAGAGACTGCCGATTTCCAGATCCAGCGCCAAACATGTACACAGTTGTACAGTCCCAGTGTTCGCCTTCCTTCAGTCTAACACACAGATGGCCACAAGTGACAACCCCAGCCCAAACAACTGCAGTCAGTACATCGACAAATGGAGCCATAGACTTGGGTTTCGCGACGAGAGGGCAAACCCTCTCAACATCTTCCTCGACCTACAAGGAACTGGAACTAAATCACGATGACGGGTTCCTTTGCGATTTTCCCGGCTGTGAAAAGCGCTACGCGAAAAGTTCGCATTTTGGTACTCACAAACGGCTTTATACAGGTGAAAAGCCCTATCTGTGTCCGTGGGAAGACTGTGGATGGTGTTTCCGACGTTCCGACGAACTCAAGCGACACTATCGAAGACATACTGGAGAAAAGCCCTACGTATGTCCGCTTTGTGGAAGATCTTTTAGCCGCTCCGACCATCGATCGTCTCATATAAAGAAAATACATCCACTCATGCAAGGAACTTTACAATACTTGGGAGTTTAAAAATCCCTACAAAGAATAGAGAGTAACACTCAATTTAAAATGTTAACCTACCAGTATGTTGATCTCAATCGAATGTCTCCAGACTCAAAAACTCAAATTCAAGAACGTCGAGTGTCGCCGGATTGATAAGGTACATACTTTTGACACAACTTGTTTGTAGCAAGAACAACTTTTTATTCCGTGGTTCGACTTTCGATTCAGTGATAAAAAGTTGGCTGCTTGAACAATGTACGTATTTTATTTAATAACACTGAGATTCAGTGCCAATGAAAATAGCAAACTGGGAGACAGTTTCTGAAATATCCTGCCACAGCTTATATTACGGCTGAGTATTAACTTAGAGACGCAGGTGGACGATGTTGTCGATTATTTCTTACAGATAATATTATTTTCATGACGGAAACGCAAGATCAACCGTTCTTGAGGAAATGATAAAGGTTAGCTCCAGTTGTGTCACTCAATTATGCGCAACTACTTTCTTTCCATTTGTTGTACAAAACTTCTCAAACTGTCAGATTTTTTAAGGAGCTACCTGACCCAAAATGTGGCTTTTCAGTGCTGTGTCATGAAAATAAATTCAACATGGGGATAACAGACCATGTTGTAATATAATATAATTATATTTTTCCTGTGAGGGTAACTTACAGCTTCTATATATAAGTAAAATGCTCAATAACTTTATATATGTTGTGGTCCACCAATTAGAGGCCATTTATTTAAATTGTTATATATTAAAGAATAGAGACAAAGTTTATTGCACTTCAATTCAAAATTCTGGTGTTAAACAACCCTTGAAATAGATACTTAGACTTTGTTTACCCTGAGCTAATCATTTTTCTGTAACTTAGGTGAACGTATTTAAGGGCATAGGAGGAGAACATGAATGAGATGTAGCATCTAGAGCAGTAAAAACTCGCGACTAAGAACCTGGTTTCTAAGAACCTGTAGGGCTAAAATTTGCCAGTTAGACTTCCTCTGTGTAAGAACCTGTTCAGCCTAAAATTTGAAACAGGGCTTATATTTTAAACTCTAAAAAAAATTCTGTATACTTGGGCTAAAGGACTTCAAAAGCTATATGGTCAGTTCTTCATTCCTTTTTCGCACAGTCATTTTACATGAATACTGATTTGGTTTGCACATTTTATATAAGGATTTAAGCACAGTACCACTAAATACTCATAGCTATCATTTTTTTTCTTCAGAAATTATGAACCTCTTTAAGAAACTAAATAGCCTAAATTTGTGCTGATTACCATTTATGTAAGGACTGTTAGGGCTGACTTGGGAAAATGTAGGTTGTTTATCGCGGGTTTTTACTGTACTTAAGTTCGGGTCTTAGTTGGTTCGCGAAAAAGACGTAGGCTGGACACCTAGCCTGATAGTGGAAGAATGCAGGTGGTTTATTAATTACTCTAACAAGTTATATAATCATATTTAGTGCTAATTTTGTTAAGAGACTGTGGATATAAAACGAAAACAAACAAAGCAATTTGGAGTTATAATTTCCTGAATAGCAATTTTAATCGAAAACTTCTGAAGAATTGTTTTCGAGTAATTGTTGATGGGTTATAAGAATGTCAAAGCCGGTATCTATCGATCGGAAGAGTTCTATTTAAACAAATTAAATACATATATAATATAGGCAACTTGAATATAGTTATAACAACTCTCAACATGCAAACAACACTTCTATGTAAAAAACAAAATGTACTAGCCAACAATCTTGTGAGAAACGAAAATCTTCAAGTTGCATAAGCATGTTACGAATTGAATCAATAATCCTGTGTGGCATTAGTCACCTTTGTTTGCAATGTTTGGAACACTATAAACACTATAAAAACATGCAATTTCTAAAAGTCAAGATAGTAATAAAACAAACGGACTATTCTAATTACGGTTATTAAAGTAAATGTTAAGAAAAGACACAACCAGGCAATTTGACTTTTTACAAGAGAGTATGAAAACACACTCCAGCAGGTTTAGAAATCATCATTTATTCGGCGATTCGTTTTATCTTTTCGCAATCAAATAACGAAAAATTCAGTGTTAAAATCAAAATAATAAACTTCCCAGTGCCAGCAAGAGAATTGTCTCGATTTCTCTGACTGTAAAGCAAGGAGGAGAAACATATAGGAGCTGT
Source organism: Porites rus (assembly GCA_964035705.1). NCBI lineage: Eukaryota > Metazoa > Cnidaria > Anthozoa > Scleractinia > Poritidae > Porites > Porites rus. The sequence goes on along the minus strand of OZ037997.1, from coordinate 13,840,568 downwards.
TTCTGAAATCGGTCGTCGTCAAATCGTACAATTTAAGTGGCTTTCATCATTTTGTCTAAAAATCAGTGTTTCGACCCTCATTGACTATTTCACCGTTTACAGCAAGTTATCTGAAAACAAAGATAACTTTTTTTCTTATTTTAGATTGCTGACATACAAGTTTTCTTAAAGTATGTAATATTTTTTGCTATAGCTTCATTTGTTTTGAAAGCAATTTTCACGAGTTTTAGTTGCCTTTGTATGACTTTCCAGCGGTTTTCTTTGTTTACATTGTTTACTAGGGCCCAGCCCCTCTGATAATAAAATGGTGGCTCTTTTCGAGGTTCACAAAAGCTTGGCTTGTTGTGTTTTATTATATACATGAGGTCTGTTAAATAATGTCTAACAATGATAAGTAAGGTGGTAAACTTGTTTCCCTCCATCCACGCTCTACCGATCTAAACGTCTCTAAACAGGGCTGCATTACCACACTCGATTGACATGAATATAACAAATACTGATAAATATATTCCGCATAATTAGAACTTCTTCCTATGGTTCACGTTTCTTCCATTAACTGATTATGAGCGGGGAATGTCAATAGCTAAGGGCAATATACCCTTTTGAAAGTCGAGGTTTGGGGTTTTCAGTATTCTCTACAAGTTATATTACAAGCTTGGGATGGACTTGTATATCCACTATAAAAAGGTCTTGAAAGCGACTACCTTAAACTCGAGATCTAAAAGTTCTTGCCAGAAGGAATACACTACTTAGTTGCCAAACAAGGACAAATCTTTAGAAACTTGTGAAATTTTTGCATCACATAAAAACAGTTCGACTTATCAAAAGACAGTAGAATTTTATCCTTCGCATTTACATTCTAGGCTATCGCTTATGAAAAGATCGCGAGCATAGAAAGTTTAATACCTTGGAGAAATACCGTTAAAATTTCTCTACATTAAAGACTATGATTTCAACATGGTATGGTATCTTTATATCGATCAATGATAATAAATTCTTGAACAAAAAAATTACAGAATTCCTCCTACTAAATCATTATAACATATCGCCGAATATGTAACAATGATTTCGATACATAAGTAACGAAAAATTGTTAGATAGTATACATAAGTCAATTATTTAGCCGTTTAGAACTCTTGTTTAAGCACTTTACATGAGCTCTTAATTTGACTTACTACTCCCCAGTTTTTAGCCACTACCATAAAAATCTGCTTTCCGTGCCAAGTGCGAAGGTCGTCGTCTTGACTTGCATTACGTACAAAGCCACTTGATTTTGAAACAATAACCCGCAAGTGATGTAACCAAATATAAACAAAGGATCCTTTAAAGCAAATGTTTCTTTTCTTGGTGCTGTCTTCTTTGCATTGATTCCTCAGGGGCGGATCCAGGATTTTCTTTAGGAGGGGGCCACTCGACACTTGCTCTACTTCAACACCAATAAACCACATAGTTTTTTTTTTGCAGAATACCAGTTGTATTAGAAAACCGCAGGTCATCTCAGGGGGGGGGGGGGTGCGCACCACCTCCACCCTCCCTCTAGATCCGCCCCTGTTCCTGTTTAGGTATCACTGAAGACGGTAACTTAAGAACGTTTACTAGTTGCTTAAGTCTGCGTGATTGCTATACTGTACATAGTGCGTGGGTCTTTCCCAGTACCGTGACCAAGCAGGAAAATTCCACTTGATGATTATATCTGGAGGTTATGTCAAACAGAAACTAGATAATGGTGAGAAAATTTGAATTGTGGGGAATTTATGTTGTATCCGTTAATTCAAAGTTATTTTATGGTTTGTAAGCCTGTGTGTTTGATGCCCAAGTAGTAAAAAGCCATTTTTACGCCCGGCGTAAAAATTTCCCGTCCGTAAATTGAATTGTTTAATAAGCATTTACACTGTTACACCTTTTGCCAAACGCCCCATATCTTTTGGCTCATACTTAGTACCTCAAAAATAAATAAAATGGGGATTTTGACAATTTAACAGTCAAAGCATAGCATTGGCTTTATGCTAAATGGATTGGGTAGTCTTGCCTTATATGTGATGTGAAACTGAGGAAAAAGACGTGGTGCGTTCGATCTTAGTCGTGAGCCTGATACGCTCCTGACACGCTTCTCCTCCGACGTATTCTACGGTGTGGCCAATAATCTACTTCCTGTTACCGACTGTAAAAAGGATGTACTCGGAAATACGGTACTTCAATATTGGCTTTCAGGTAAATGGAGTATAATATACTCCATTCTGTCTGGAAGGACAACTGTCACGTAGCTGTCTTAAGTTGATAAGCTGCTGACGATCTTAATCCTATCGTGAAAGCAAAAACAGGTGATCGTCATGCACACTACATGAAGTGTTCAGACGTTGCGTGGAGGAGGGGGACTTGCGTTTCGAACTTTAATTCTGTCGATGAACGTGTTATAGATTAGGACCCTAATGAACAACAGTATTTTTTTCTTATGTTACAGTTTGTCTGGCTGTTCGAAAGTGCAGAGTAAGACTAAAGTATGCCCCGAGCTTGCAAATGAACGCTACTCAGTGAGCAGAACTTTCCTGTGGCGTACTCCGTATTATGCTGCACCAGGCAGTTTAAACGTTTGACTGTCTGTGAATGTGAAAGCTACTGAGCAGTACTTTGCCGTGGCACTCTTTTTTACGCTGTAGAAAATGGTTTAAGATTTTGACTGTCGGTGGATCAGTGAAATCCTTAAGCCGGTGTGACGATACAGTTTGTTCATCTAATTATAGTACTCTTGAAGCAGTGAACCTGTTAGGGATTTGAAGAATTGCAGTATACAGGGCATTCCACTGGTAAATTGTTTAGACCCTTTTTAACAATGACAATGCTTCACTTATAAATTAAAATCACTACTTGTAAATTGCCTACTTATCTGTTCTTAAAATAAGATATATACGTTAAGAACTCATCTCCCTCGCGATTAACTATCTATTTTTGCAAACCGGACATTTGTAAGACAGTAAACATTATGGTCGTTTCTTAAAACAAAACATCGTCTGTAAAGCAATCAAAGGTAGCTTTGTGGTACAAACTAAAGCAGCTTAGTGTCGCGCTCCATTTACTAGACTAATCCGTCAATTAAGCTGCAAATTTTGCTCCCAAAAATAATGTAAGATATTTTTGCTGTGGTATTGAGACAGACTTTCAACGCTTTCCGGCAATCAGTTCGCAAGTGTGACCAAGACAAAAAGCCAAAGTAAACCTAAGTAGCTTATAATTCTGTCCATGATGAATAGCTACTTTTACAACGTAAAAGGGACAGATAAGCCAAGTGGTTTCTAATTGCACGGTTTGGATCTCAGCGACGACCCAAAAGATTATTCTATAGTTCAAATAACTTTTTCCGGCCAAAAGGCGACTGCCCCTATTTGATAAGCCAACAACATTTCAATGACACACTTTCAACTCTTGAGTTAACTGATGCCTGCAGAGGGTGACTGGAGACCACAATTTAGAAGTACACCTCTTGGTCAATTATGGAGACTTGAACTTTAAATGAAAACTCTAATATGATATGACAATTTAAAACCTTTCTGTCAGTACTTTGGATGGCACTATTTTGTTTAAAATACATTGCAAAGTGGTATGAGGTATTTTTTTAAGAATTTGCATTTTTAAATTCAAAAGCAGCAAGTTTGATTAATTCGCTTAGAAGTTCGCAGTTTAAAGGCCTTAAAGTCTATCAAGATAAAGTCGTGTACCTCGACAGAAAATTAGCAGCAAGTACATGATCATTTTTAAATAACGAGACAACTGAATAGGGCTTGTGGACAAAGTAGAGAAAGAAATAAAGAGCCTTCAAATTGCCAAATAATTGAGTATTTCATCCACGGACCCAGTAGATTTTTCGGCACTATTCACCTGGTCTAAAGCCTGTTGTATTCAGTTGTATGTGCGAAGATTAACAGCTAAGAAACTACCCAACAAAGTCCGAGTCCCACGCCTTTCAGGAAATGATATATAACATGCAGTAGGAGCTAGAAAGAAAATTGCCACAATGGCACAAAATTTCGCCGATGAAATTGAACAACAAAATAAATTAATAATCAATTAGATTACTCTCCAAAAGATAAAAAAACAAGATTGCCATTGATGGGTTGGAAGTGGTGGGAACCATCTCATTCCAGTGTATCAAGAATATATTAAAATCAGTACATCCACCAGTTGAAGTTATGGCAACTGAGGCATTTACGCAGAAGAATTAACTCACTATTCAGTACAAATCTTAAGGCAGGGCCTTATATTGTAATTAAAAAAAAAATCGGTAGTATTGCCTAAGAGGGTACTTTGCAATAGTTATTTGAAATGGTCCCAATACATCTAGTCAGAGCGTGCTTTACAAACTTGAATAAAGCTCAACATTACGAAGCATCAAACTATACACTGATTATAATGGTGGCAATAGCAATAGAACAAAATGTTACTAAGTAACTTTCATTTTCATGAATGTACAAGTTATACATTTCGTTGTGAAGACCGAGGACTCAGAGCAGGATTTAATGTGAATTTGCAATGAAATAGACACAAAGACATTATATCTCGGCGAGCAACTAATTGCATTCCTGATTATAATGGCGGACGTCCACCAAAAAGCAATAGAAGAAAGTTTAACTTTCATTTCCATGAATGTACAAGTGATACATTTGTGAAGACCGAAGACTCAGAGCTAGATTTAATGTGAATTTGCAAGGGAATAGACATAAAAAGACATTATATCTCGACGACCAGCTTTGTGTTAAAGGGTTGTATTGTTGCTGTTGTGTATTTTTGCGTCTTTGTTGTGGTTGATTTTTCCTGGTTAATAACCGGTTTCTTTCGTAAGTTCATTATCATACTTACCATGCACAAAAGCAAAGGAACTCAAACTCGATTAAACCAAGAATAAATTTAAACCATAACATTCAGTTGTATTGTGGTATTTCATCCAATAAGGCAAAAGAACCACCAATTAAAATCTAACGCATACATGTAGTAAATAGCATCTCAGTTAAGAACTGCATGCTCTGCAGCTTGCATTTCAATGGTCACAATTCAGGAACTTCCTCTACAGGACTCAAAAGTTAGGACCACCTTGCACAGGATAATTATAATAGCTCCAAAGGAAATTAAGTACTGATCAGTAACTTTCATTTCAATGGTTACACTAAAGGATGTCCTCTTCAGACTAAAAAGTTAGAACCCACACTTTTCCTTTTATAATAAACGTGCCATAGGAAAGTACTCACTGCTCAATAGCTCAAAATCACACTTTATGATTCCATCCACAGACTCAAAAGTAAGAACCACCTGGAGTTATAATAAACAGTAGAACAAGTCTGTTTCATCAGTTAATGGTCACACTTTAGGATCCATTCACATAATGTTAGGACTAGCTTGAACGGAGGGGAAAAAAAACAGCAGCACAGGAAAGTATTGTTTCGAAACATCATGCAAGTGAAATGCCAAGCCTTTAATTTTAATGGATTATTACAAAATGTGGGCGCTTTCAGAGAAACAGACAGGACATAATGTTAATCATCTATACTGTGTTAAACTGACGATAACCTATAAAGCTTGTATGATGATAGCGGTTTTGGGATCAAGAAATAACACGCCCTTTTGAGGCTATGAACGTGAGAGTGGTTTTTGCTTGTTTTTAACCTGTCAGTCATTTGATTGGCGGTGGGTATTGGACCTCCCTCGAGGTTGTAAAACAGGAAATTGAACTTTAAATTTAGCTTAAAATCGTCTTAACCAAGAAAATAAGTCACCCCTTTGTGGCAGCCTTGTTTGGCTACCCTCTGGCATATTGTCAAAAGCCTCCAGTACTACGTGGTTGCTTGCTCGTCGAGGTTAAAATTAAAAAAAAAAAACTGGAACAAAAGATGAGGGAAGGTGGAAATGGCGCATTTTAATATCCTCTCAAAATTGGTTGGGATTAAGAATTTGCACTGGACACAAAACGAGTGAAGTTTCTTAACTGCCTAAACTGAGTGGGGTTTGTGATCCGCAGCCACTATCCTGCTTGAGTCAACAATGTAAGTGGACAACTTTATGACATAATCATGTGACTAAAAAAACCCAGAAAAGTACCCCGCAACTGTTCTGATTTACGCACCTGTGCCCGATCCCAGTGTTTCAATTTTAGTGTTATAAACGTACAGAATGATAAAAACAGCATCATGCCTCAAAAAAGTGACCAGCAACTATATAGCTTTCATACCCAGAGGGAGAGAGAGAGAGAGAGAGAGAGAGGGTACTTTCTTAAACTTAAAACTGTCGAGAACAAGGTGCCCCGCGGCTGCCTGGCTCGGAGCTTTTCTCAACTTAAGCTACTGTATACGTAATGGAAGATTCTCTATCCTATTGTATTTTTGTGTTTCCAAAACAGTATATAAAAGTAGTAATGAAAAAATAAACTCGCTAATCACGATACATCAGTGCAAAGTACAATCGCAGCTCTATTTCCTTACTTGTTTTCCTGCTTAATTGGCTTCACTTAGTCTTAATTTCCTACCAATTAAACATTTCTTCTTCAGGTAACCATTACTACACTGTCTAACCCTAATCAGGGTTCTATTTACGATTTATCGTTTGGGGGAGAAGTCCCGAGTGGCCGAAGGCGACGAGCTTCCTCGGCGGGTCCGGGGACATGCTCTTCCGGAAATTTTATGTAACGAATATGCGCTGAGATTCAATGAGGTACATTTTGAGACACAATTTCGAGAAATGTTACAGTGTGTGCACTGACCTCGTCGCGTCTAGATGATATTTGCGATATAGTTACTTATGTCAGTATTGTAATGATAACAATACTTTTTGGGGGGGTGGGAAGTTAGGCATTTTGGGGGGGAAGCTTCTACCCCTCAAATACCCTAGATAGAACCCTGCAGGGAGGTGTCTGACCTCCTCTCCAAACTCTACCAAGTGTTGCGAAAAATACCATACCATATTCTTTTCAACTGTTCTGCATTGGGAATTCATTTATGCACAACTTGGCAACTTTTAAACTGCAAAACGAAGCTTGGTGGTGAAATTTGCTCGTCTGAAATAAACATGCAAAAGGATCATTGTAAATGGGAGTACATTGTAAAAAAGTCGATCCCTTCAAAATACCGAAGCCACTTTGTGTTTGTTTCTCTCTTTAATTCTAATGATCGAAAGCAATCGTGTTTGTATTGAACTCATATATGTAGCCTATTTATATTTTAAAATTAATATCCAGCTGTCAAAATGTTCTCCCATCTAGCGCCGGGTACACGTCCAGTAGACAGTGGGGTTAAACTGACAACCTGTTTTGGGTATCTGCTGAGTTGCATTTAAAGACATTTTTCACCGATACTGGGTTGCTCTCCAAGGCAACGTTGATTCTTCATGACGCTGCTAGAGACTTATTTATGACGTCATACAAGATGGCGCCTATCTCCGCCATCTTGAATCTCATCAAAGAGTGCTGAAACTGAAGGAGAACGACGAAAGGGCAGAGAAAAATCGTTAATTAAGGAAAATTGACGTACCTTCACAGGTCATTCCGAATATACCAATTCACCCAAAAAGAAAAATGTAGGCGAATTTTACTGAGGATGAATGGGTCGAGAACACGAGCTTAGCATGGCAAAAAAAGGTGGCGGGGCGCTAAGAAAAAAAAATTGCCGTCTACGTCTAAGTCCGTCTTAAGACGTCACGTTGATTCTTGAAGTCGTAGCTATCGTCTCTCAATACTTGATTCCTATAAATTTTTCGTTCTGTGTAACAATCCAGGCATTGCCCTTCATGCATTTCGTCAGCCACAACGCAGGGCGAGGGGAGGCACTATTAAAATGGCTTGACAACCTTTTCTTAGGAATAAAAACCCTACAGTCAAAAGTACCTACCTTCCACAAATTCCACAAACTTAAGTTAACTTAAGTTAGAACTTACCACTTGCAGCATACTCAGGTTTCATTTGAGTCGTAGCAATACAAGTATTTTATTCACAAAATTCCATCACCCTTCAAAGCATAGTATAAACCAAAACCACCGTAAAGTAATTCAAGCCATGCAAAGTTCAGCTAACAGATCTTTGGTTTTAATCAGTTCTGGTTTATGTTCAAAATTGATGGGGTACTATGAGCATAACTTGTTAATTTGCAAAATGCTAGTATACAACCTTGAAGTTTAAAATAGTGACCAATATGAACGGTCTGTTCCATTGTCGTGAATTTAGTGTAAAACAGTTGTTCTTTTTACATAGCCCTCCATGTTTACATTAAGCCGGAATATTACATAGTTTCATGTTTTTAGTGCTCAGCACAACCTTTTAACAGCAGTTTCCTAGAAATGAAAGCAATCTCTATTTTATACCATTTTTGAGTTATTTCCTCGGGATTTTAACCGCATTTTGGCAGTAGATACTCCTTAGTGGTAGGAAGTGGATTTTCTGGTCAATAGAAACAAGTGTTACGGCATTTATCGGAGAGAATTGTAAGCCATCAATTGCAAGCAGTGAACTTTTTAACCGATAAAGCTGGTCAAATAAGCCGAACGATCCTCATCATTTCGTACCTGCCTTTAAGTTCGTCCTCAAGAAGTTCCTTCAACACTCAGTAGCTTTCAGAGCTTTTAATTCTGCAGTAGTTAAGGTAGCAACTACCAATTCTATCTTCTAATTCAGACAAAACGGTTAGAACAAACTTGAAAAGTTTTTTTTAACTCCGATTATACAGTAAAACAGTAAACTACCACTCAAGCTTTGGGTCCTATTTTTTTTTTTATTGCAGGTTCAGGCAGAAGTTAAAACCGCTCTTATTAAGCATAAATAAACCGCCTGTAAGACGAGGAAACTGTAATGCTCAGAAGATTTAATTGGAATTTATATAGGACTGCACACTTTAGGATTTCAACTATAGATTCAAAAGTTAGGACCACCTTGTGCAGCATAATAAATAGTATCCCACTGTAAAGTAGTCTACTCGGTAGCCGTTTTTCCCTCATGCATTCAATAAAAAATAGGTGAGAAGGTAGTGGTACATACGTAATTGACTTGCAGCCAATTAAATTCGCAAAGCTCACTAAAAATCAACGACATTCGCTCATTATATTGCCGGTATAGAATGTATTTGACCAATGAACTCATATTTGTTGTTGAGGTTTAAGGTCAATATATAAAGCTGGAATGGAAATTAGGCGGTTATTAGTACTAATAATAATCTTGCAATGATATAAAACAACCCAGACGTTTAATTATCCTATGGTCACAATTTCAACAGTTATTGATACGCGATCAAAATTGCAATGTATTGCCTCGATTGACGAATTTCATGACAAAAACTGTTTTTATGTACGTCAGCTGTTTGTCAGTATTAAACTCACATTTTTTGCTTTCTATGTCACAAGAGTAATATCGGTGGAGCAATGGAAATTCTTGAAAGCTTATTACCTGGGAAATGTGTCTCTTTTCTAATCCTGTCTGTGTACAAATGAGTCATCACTTTGCTGCAATTGCTACCTTCTTCAAGTCGTCCCTGGCAGCGGCAATATACTTTCGAATTTCAATATTCTTACACTTGAAAATGAACTTAAAACTGATGTAGTTACCTGATTAACAAGAAGTCACAATCCCAGAACCATCTTACACAAAATCAGTGTTACAGAAGAATATTTCTTCATATATGGCACCAAAATTCCTCTGGCTGTATTGGCCTTTCGTGATCATTAATTTGACAAATAAACTCACAATATAGATAACCGTTTATACCTTAAATTTATATCCATGAGTTACATCATGAAGAGCTCATGAAGGTACAACTATAATTTTGTACAGCGCAGCAGAGCCAACGTTCTTATATTAATTATTAGTCATAAATTGTCCTTGGCAGTGCTTGCTATAGTTTGGTATTTCAATTATTACACTCACTTAATAGTCAAAAAATTACAACAATGGTCACACCAAATCTCGTCTATCATCCATAAATGAAAAGTAAACTGCACATCCTCTTTTTCTGGTAAAGTTTCACATAATACAGGGACTAGCTAACACAACTTTGTATGCATGCCAATTTGCTATCAGGCCTAGAAATAAACCTGTCTAGTTCCTTTGCTGCAATGCTGCAGTTAATGAGAAAATCCCTTTTCAATTAGTACAAAGCTTATGATCCAGTTTTTACCCGCTGGAACAATTTAAGGGTAAGAAAAAATTGAGTTTTTCTTGGTTGGTGGTCAAAAAGTGAAATAAAAACTGCTCGACAAAAGAGCATTGTTTAACATTCGTATCTTGCTTCCTTCAGTGCTGGTGTCTAGTAAGCATGTCAGTGTTTCAGCCACATTTCAAATTATGCAGACTTTTCGTTTATGCAATGCAGTGGAGTTTAACTCTAGAATCCTTAATCACATTGTTTACACTACAAAGAAGTGCTTCAGTCCTGATGCCAGAGATATGGTTGAAAGTATAGTTGCAAATCCCATTGTAATTTGAATTTCTGAGCAGAAGTTATGTAGGTAATGTGCATGCAGGTGATTCAGTGAGGAAGGAATTGTGCGGATGTCAAATTTTTGTCGACTTATTCCTCTTATAGAATAGTTTGATTAAAATATAGCTGAATACACCAAGCTAAAGTCATCAGGAAATCAATATAAATGTTTAGTTTCAGGTGATTTCAACGATCATGGTCATCTGAAACGCATGCAGACCAGGTTTTGGAAGCAACTTGTTCAAATCGCATAAGACCGGTGTTAAAACCGTCTTTTACGTTATGTTTAAAACACAAATAGCAGACTGTTTTATCAACTTTAAAACATGCCAAGTGTTTAACAATCAAAATTAAACTCGTGCCTTAGGGTATAATAGAAACAAATTAAAGTATCAGAAATTATAATACGTTCAGTTTGAAAACGTGCTTGTTATTTTTTCTCGATATTTTGTTGAAGTTTGTTGATTGAGATAAAAGAAGTGTGTTTTGGAATCGAACTGGACGGGCAAAATCTGAGTCAAAGTTTTGAAACGGCCGTGATTTTAAATACAAGCACAGAACCCTTGAGCTTTGGCGCACAAAGCTCGTCCAGGAAATGTTTAAAGAGGATGGAGAGTGTTCTGATGCTCGAAGAAGTTTGCACAATTGGTGGAATTTGCTGTGGATTGCAGCACCATTTGAAAGTGGGCAATAGACTGAAGTGAGTCGCCATGCATTACATTGTTAAACAAAGTATTTTAATCATAGCTTCAGCGTATAGCTTGCATACCCATTTTTGTTTTCACTAATGAACTACTGATTTTGTAAACAATGCTTATGTTTGCAAACGGAGATTTTGGTCCACTTTTTAAAAAAATTCAATAAAAATCACTCGTATTTGCCTGATATTTTTACGGGGTAATATTGAAGCTAATTTTACATACACAGCCGTGCTTTTTACATAGCGGACTGTCTAAATATTGTTATTGATAATTTCGTTCTCTTTCAGTTGTTTCTTTATTGAACCCCGATTTGCCTCGAGACTGGCAATCAAAACCTTAAATGATTTTTTCAGAAAGACCATTAGTCTTAACCGGGTATAAAGATGCATGCACGTGACTAATTTTCGCCATCTTAAGCGGGGTGGGGGAGGGGGAGGGGGCTCGGCTAATAGGCCATTAATTGTTATTGATCATGAGTATTGAAAACTGGATAAGACTCGTTGAACTGAACGGCTAAGTAGTATTTCCTCTAGATCTGTCCATCTTTGCAAGATTTGTTTGGGTTTTGAAAATTGGATCTAAAAAATTATCCCAGCTGGGGTTTAGCAGATTTTATAACATTCATTAAATTTTAATTTCTTTGATCACGTTTTTCTTTAAAATTAGATTATGATACCTATATTGCAACAATTACATCGACTTTTCCTCTGTTTCGACGCCACTTTTGTTGTCCCCGCTCAATAACTTTTCAGGGGCTTTTCCTCTACCGGGAACTGGTATCTATGTTTTTGCGTGGCTAAATCACGTAAATGATTATGTAGTGAAAGCAGTGAAATGGCTTCCCCACTCCCCCTCCGTATCTTCCTATTCTAACACTGTAAACTGCCTCAGCCCTTAGCCTGCGCGGTAGGCGCCGGTTAGTTTTTTTGGTTAGAGTTTAAAGCCCGCTATGCAGGCGTATAAGCTCTGAGCCATTACATGTTCGCAAGGGGTTTTAGGAGGACTTATAAACGGAGGGATTTATATCCCAGGGGGGATATAACCGGGTTAGAAAAAGAGCTTCGAATCAAGCTATAGCAGTGCTGATCAAAATACGTCTTCCATTTACTGGTTGTTAATTAAACTTCAAAACGTCATAATGAAATATCGAATTTAGAGGGAGGCTTATAACTGGAGCTAGAGAGGGTCTTATATCCCTGTGCTCGTATAATCGGATGTATTATGTTTTTGTTTACAGTTAGATGGGCCAATAACTGTGGGGGTGGGGGTGGGGGTGGTCGAGGGTTTACGATATTGCATTAATGATAATGTCCAAACCCAAACAGAGCCCCCAAGTTTCCCTTCTGCTGTCAAGCAGAAACATCTCTATACAAATAGATCTAGTGGCAACTGTCGGTTAGGAAGTACCTACTGTATACAGAGTAAGACCAGTTTGTGCATGTATGAAACTGGCCAAACCAACGAATTTGTCATTAATAGAGAGAAGTCGCTACGTCACGTTGCCATGTTAACAAAATTTCTGGATGACAACGAGCCAAAACGTCACTTAAAAAGTGGATTCGCACTGTTTCAAACTTCATTGATCGTATTTAATTTCATTTAATTTGTCAAATGTTGGCGAAATTTTGGGGGTTGATTCCGAAAGTACCATATCTAAGTTTAGAAAAAGAAAAAAAAAATTTTTGTGTTGTGTTCACCTACTCCATAAAGAGGGTGCGTGAAATTGTAACAACGGCTAAGAAATGTACAAAAAAGCGTGATGCACGTGCAAAGTTGTTCTATCGCCAATCTAAACCTATTGCGTTTTTGCTGTTCGCCCGTCGCCGTTGCAGAAACTCCCTATTCTTGTGATCCTGAAATTTTGCTACCATGGTATCGTGACGTCACACTTCTCTTCTCTATAGTAGTAGCCAGTGTAAGTGGTCGATTTACTCTACATGATAAGATTCATGCGTGGCAGGCTTTTCGAGAACAAATCGCGCCCGGCTGTTACCACCAGTCAAAGCAGTAATTTGCATGTTTTAAATTGCTTTAGCGAAAACTTAGAATAACTCATATCACAGGAGGCCCAGCCGCAAAACAAAGTCTTCGAGACCAAAATATAAGGATTTTTCTGAGAATTAATAGTTACTTCAACAGTACATCAAAAATACAGACAAAAAGGTATTGATAAGTGTACCTACCTCATAGAGACCTATTTTTGTTATTTTCGTGCCGTGTGAACGCCATGCCATGATGTTCTGTTTCTGTTGTACTCTTCACTTCACCCTCTCTACCTAACCACCCCCCCCCCCCCTCCCTCGCTGTTTTTTCCTACCCACTTTTTTTTTCGCGCCGTCCCCACCATGAGAAAACTTCGAACAAGCTACTGTTAGTCTCAATTAGAGTGTTCAGGACGGAGAATCATTATTTCTATCCATTAAGGAGCCAATTTGGCTTGTACGTACTGGAGAAATTCTTAGATAAAAATGATAAATGTCGTCATACTTTGGAGTACTCCAGCTTCACAGACTTGAATAATTCGGAGAAAGTTCTATTTCTTTTTAACAGTGTTGATCCGTTTGTTTCTACTGAGAAAAACTTAGTTATTTGTTTACGAATCATTTCACCTCAGAAGTAGTTATTAAAATAAAATAGAGATTACTGAGAATTTTTATTATTCTTTTTTTTTATTTAAATTGTAATTATATTTTAATGCAATACCGTTTCTGTATAAGCCCGGGTGCTAATAAAATTGTTGTAGTTGTTGTTGTTGGACAAAATAATGCCTGAGCCACGCCTAAATACCCACTTAGGAGGCTTTTTCCAATTTGCATGGATACCCTTACCTCGTTCCCAGAGTTCTCTTTCTTGCTTCGAGAGATAACCCTAGGAACGAGACTGCGTCTGCATGGTGGGTCCCTGTGAACTTTAGCACAGAGGAAGAAATACAACAGGTGAGATAATTTCAATTATCCCAAACGTTCTTGACAATTTTCTCTTGCGAAGGCCTACACAAGTGTCGTGCAGTCGAATCGCAAGACGCTGGCTTTGAAAAGGAACAAGTTAAAATGCAAGACGTTATACCAAAGAGTAACTATATATTGATAGCGTGAATCAAATCTGTCATTCTGAAAATAGATTTTAGAATATATTTGGATGTAGATATCTAAAACTGGTGAAGCTACTTCGACTATCGTGACTTCTGAAACACGGATCCTTGAGATTTCGAGACGGAAACTGCACCCACGAATGATTTCCTTACACAGTGTCTCTGAGCATTACAATAAATGAAGGTCCCTTAGTCGTCAATCTTCAAAAATGTTATATAACAACGACTGGTTATTTTGGTAACATCACGCAAAAAAGGCTATGTTCTTTTCTTTTATCGCGACGAAATTAAATTGCTCTAGTTTCACTAAAATTATGGGCCGTGAAGGCGAGACAATTGCAACGTCAAGGTCGGCGGTCCGTTCAAATTCTTAAACTGCGAGAAGTGTTTACTGCTTGCAAATCCTACCAAAGTCGAAAGTCCCTTCCTCGTTAACTAACAGTGCAATGAACGCCGTTTCTTATCATTTTATTCATGCTATGGTGTAATGATCGATTATAGACAGTAATACCCAATCCGTATTCTTCACCTTGTTGACAGACTCCCCACGAAATGGATTATAGCTACTTGTGGTCATCTTCTCCCGTATCAACTCCTATGGAAACACCAGCAAATTACGTAAGCACTCCACTGCCAGTGTTGGAACAAATGTCAGGGAAGAGAGACTGCCGATTTCCAGATCCAGCGCCAAACATGTACACAGTTGTAAACTCCCAGTGTTCGCCTTCCTTCAGTCTAACACACAGATGGCCACAAGTGACAACCCCAGCCCAAACAACTGCAGTCAGTACATCGACAAATGGAGCTGTAGACTTGGGTTTCGCGACGAGAGGGCAAACCTTCTCAACATCTTCCTCGACCTACAAGGAACTTGAACTAAATCACGATGACGGGTTCCTTTGCGATTTTCCCGGCTGTGAAAAGCGTTACGCGAAAAGTTCGCACCTTGGTACTCACAAACGGCTTTATACAGGTGAAAAGCCCTTCCTGTGTCCGTGGGAAGACTGTGGGTGGTGTTTCCGACGTTCCGACGAACTCAAGCGACACTATCGAAGACATACTGGAGAAAAACCCTACGTATGTCCGCTTTGTGGGAGATCTTTTAGCCGCTCCGACCATCGATCGTCTCATATAAAGAAAATACATCCACTCATGCAAGGAACTTTACAATACTTTGGAGTTTAAAAATTCCTACAAAGAATAGAGAGTAACACCCAATTTAAAATGTTAACCTACCAGTATGTTGATCTCAATCCAGTGTCTCCAGACTCAAAAACTCAAACTCAAGAACGTTAAGTGTTGCCGGATTGATAAGGTACATAACTTTTGTCATAACTTGTTTGTAGCAAGAACAACTTTTTATTCCGTGGTTCGACTTTCGATTCAGTGATAAAAAGTTGGCTGCTTGCACTAAGTAGTACGTTTTTTATTTAATATCACTGAGATTCAGTGCCAATGAAAACAGCAAACTGGGAGACAGTTTCTGAAATATCCTGCCACAGTTTACAGTGTAGCGTTAACTTAGAGACGCAGGTGGACGATATTGTCGATTATTTCTTACAGATAATATTATTTTCGTGACGGAAACGCAAAATCAACCGTTCTTGTGGAAATGATAAAGGTTAGCTCCAGTTGTGTCAGACAACTACATGCAACTACTTTTTTTCTATTTCTTGTACAAAACTCCTCAATGTGTCAGATTTTTTATGAGCTACCTGACCCAAAATGAGGCTTTTCAGTGCTGTGTGCTATTCATGAAAACAAATTCACCATGGGGATAACAGACCATGTTGTAATATAATATAATTATATTTTTCCTGTGAGGGTAACTTACAGCTTCTGTAAGTAAAATGCTCAATAACTTTATATATCTTATGGTCCACGAATTAGTGACCATTTATTTAAATTGTTATACATTAAAGAATGCAAACAAAGTTTATTGCACTTCAATTCAAAATTCTAGTGTTAAACAACCCTTGAAATAGATACTAAGACTTTGTTTACCCTGAGCTAATCATTTTTCTGTAACTTAGGTGAACGTATTTAAGGCCATAGGAGGAGGACATGATGTAGCATCTAGAGCAGTAAAAACCCGCGACTAAGAACCTGGTTTCTAAGAACATGTTGGGCTAACATTTGCCAGTTAGGCCCCCTCTGTATAAGAACCTGTTCAGCCTAAAATTTGAAACAGGCTTCTTATATTCTAAAATCTACAAAACAATTCTGTATACTTGGGCTAAAGGACTTCAAAAGCCATGTGGTCAGTGCTTCAATCAGTCCTTTTTCGCATAGTCATTTTACATAAATACTAATTTGGTTTGCAGATTTTATATAAAGAATAAGCTGAGTACCATCTAATGACCCATAGCTACTATTTTTTCCTTCAGAAAATATGAACCTCTTAAAGAATCTAAATAGCCTAAATTTCTGCTGATTACCATTTATGTAAGGACCTGTTAAGGCTGACTTGGGAAACTGCAGGTTGTTTATCGCGGGTTTTTACTGTATTTAAGTTCGGGCCTTAGTTGGTTCGCGAAAAAGACATAGGGTGCACACCTGATGGTGGAAGGAATGCAGATGGTTTATTAATTACTCTAACAAGTTGTATAATCATATTTAGTTTCTAATTTTGTTTAAGAGACTGAGAGAAAAAAACGAAACCAAACAAAGCAATCCGGAGTTATAATGTCCTGAATAGCAACTTTAATCGAAAGCAATAACACTTCTGGACAATTTTTCCGAGTAATTGTTGATGGGTTATTAGAATGTCAAAGGCAGTATCTATCGATCGAAAGAGTTCTATTTAAACAAAATAAATCCATATAATATAAGCAACTTGAATAAAGTTATAACAACTCTCAACATGTAAACGGCACTTATATGCAAAAAATAAAATGTACTAGCCAACAATATTGCGAGAAATGAAAATGTTTGAGTTTCATATTTAGCATGTTACGAATTGAATCAGTAATCCTGTGTGGCATTAGTCAACTTTGTTTGCAAAGTTTAGAACATTATAAACACTATAAAAACATGCAATTTTTAAAAGACAACATAGTAATAAAAAAAACAAACAGACTATTCTAATTACGGTTATTAAAGTAAATGTTAAGAAAAGACACAACCAGGCATTGACTTCTTACAAGAGAGTTATATGAAAAGACACTCTAGCCGTTGTAGAAATCATCATTTATACGGCGATTCATTTCATCTTTTCGCAATCAAATAACGAAACGAAATTCAGTGTTAATAATAAACTTCCCAATGCCAGCAAGAGAATTGTCTCGATTTCTCTGACTGTAAACCAAGGATTAAAGATAAATAGGAGCTGTTCTGAAATCGGTCGTCAAATCATACAATTTAAGTGGCTTTCATCATTTTTTCTCAGTAAAAATCAGTGTTTCATCCGTCATTGACTATTTCACCGTTTACAGCAAGTTATCTAAAAACAAAGATACCTTTTTTTCTTATTTTAGATTGCTGACGTACAAGTTTTCTTAAAATATGTAATATTTTTTGCTATAGCTTCATTTGTTTTGAAAGCAATTTTCACGAGTTTTAGTTGCCTTTGTATCACTTTCCAGCGGTTTTCGTTGTTTACATTGTTAACTAGAGCCCAGCCCCTCAGATAATAAAATGATGGCTCTTTTCGAGGTTCACAAAAGCTTGGCTTATTGTGTTTTTTCATATACGTGAGATCTGTTAAATGATGTCTAACAATGATACGTAAGGTGTTAAACTTGTTTCCCTCCATCCACGCTCTACCGATCTGAACGTCTCTAAACAGGCTTGCATTACCACACTCGATTGACATGAATAAAACAAATAGTGATAAATATATTCGGCATATTTAGAACTTCTCTTTGAGTACACGCTTCTTCCATTAACTGATTATGAGCGGGGGCTGTCAATAGGTAAAGGCAATATACCCTTTTGAAAGTCGGGGTTTGGGGTTTTCAGTATTCTCCACAAGTTAGTTTTATTACAAGCTTGGGATGGACTTGTATATCCACTATAAAAAGGTCTTGAAAGCGTACCTTAAACTCGAGTTCTAAAACTTCGAATTCTTGTCAGAAGGAATACACTACTTAGTTGCCAAACAAGGACAAATCTTTAGAAACTTTTGAAATTTTTGCATCATATAAAAACAGTTGGACTTATCAAAAGACAGTAGAATTTCATCTGTCTCATTTGCATTCTATCGCTCATGAAAAGATCGCGAGCATAGAAAGTTTAATAGCTTGGAGAAATACCGCTAAATTTTCTCTACATTAAACTATGATTTCAACATGGTATGGTACTTATATCGATCACTAACAATAAATTCTTGGACAAAACAATTACAGAATTCCTCCTACTAAATCATTATAACTCATCGCCGAATATTTAACAATGATTTCGATAGATAAATAACGAAAAATTGTTGGAAAGTACATAAGTCAATTATTTAGCCATTTAGAACTCTTGTTTAAGCACTTTACACGAGCTCTTAATTTGACTTACTACTCCCCAGTTTTAGCCACTACCATAGAAATCTGCTTTCCGTGCCAAGTGCGAAGGTCGTAGTCTTCACTTGTATTACGTTCAAAGCCACTTGCATGTTAAATCCACCATTTTGAAACACTAACCCGCAAGTGATGTGACCAAATAAAAACAAATATAAAAAAATGTAAAAAAAATCTTTTAAAGCAAATTTTTCTTTTCTTGGTGCGGTCGTCTTTGCATTGATTCCTGTTTAGGTATCACTGAAGACGGTAACTTAAGAACGTTCACCAGTTGTTTAAGTCTTCGTGATTGCTATAATGTCTGACATAGTGCGTGGGTCTTTCCCAGTACCGTGACTAAGCAAGGAAAGGGAGACACGTAATGCTGTTTTAATCTTGGGAGTAAAATCTCTGTAAGAATACAAAATTTGGGGGTATTGTAAGACTTTGTATAAGTATAGTACTTCTTTTTTTTTAAGAAAATTCCACTTATTGATGATTATATCTGGAGATTATTATTCGAATTCTTGCCAGAAGGAACACACTACTTAGTTGCCAAACAAGGACAAATCTTTAGAAACTTTTGAAATTTTTGCATCATATAAAAACAGTTGGACTTATCAAAAGACAGTAGAATTTTAACTGTCTCATTTGCATTCTATCGCTCATGAAAAGATCGCGAGCATAGAAAGTTTAATAGCTTGGAGAAATACCGCTAAATTTTCTCTACATTAAACTATGATTTCAACATGGTATGGTACTTATATCGATCACTAACAATAAATTCTTGGACAAAAAATTACAGAATTCCTCCTACTAAATCATTATAACTCATCGCCGAATATTTAACAATGATTTCGATAGATAAATAACGAAAAATTGTTGGAAAGTACATAAGTCATTTATTTAGCCATTTAGAACTCTTGTTTAAGCACTTTACACGAGCTCTTAATTTGACTTACTACTCCCCAGTTTTAGCCACTACCATAGAAATCTGCTTTCCGTGCCAAGTGCGAAGGTCGTAGTCTTCACTTGTATTACGTTCAAAGCCACTTGCATGTTAAATCTACCATTTTGAAACACTAACCCGCAAGTGATGTGACCAAATAAAAACAAATATAAAAAAATGTAAAAAAAATCTTTTAAAGCAAATTTTTCTTTTCTTGGTGCGGTCGTCTTTGCATTGATTCCTGTTTAGGTATCACTGAAGACGGTAACTTAAGAACGTTCACCAGTTGTTTAAGTCTACGTGATTGCTATAATGTCTGACATAGTGCGTGGGTCTTTCCCAGTACCGTGACTAAGCAAGGAAATGGAGACACGTAATGCTGTTTTAATCTTGGGAGTAAAATCTCTGTAAGAATACAAAATTTGGGGGTATTGTAAGACTTTGTATAAGTATAGTACTTCTTTTTTTTTAAGAAAATTCCACTTATTGATGATTATATCTGGAGATTATTATTCGAATTCTTGCCAGAAGGAACACACTACTTAGTTGCCAAACAAGGACAAATCTTTAGAAACTTTTGAAATTTTTGCATCATATAAAAACAGTTGGACTTATCAAAAGACAGTAGAATTTTAACTGTCTC
Organism: Porites rus; assembly: GCA_964035705.1. NCBI lineage: Eukaryota > Metazoa > Cnidaria > Anthozoa > Scleractinia > Poritidae > Porites > Porites rus. Next base: position 13,820,261 of record OZ037997.1, on the reverse strand, counting down.
ATTTGCATTCTATCGCTCATGAAAAGATCGCGAGCATAGAAAGTTTAATAGCTTGGAGAAATACCGCTAAATTTTCTCTACATTAAACTATGATTTCAACATGGTATGGTACTTATATCGATCACTAACAAATTCTTGGACAAAAAATTACAGAATTCCTCCTACTAAATCATTATAACTCATCGCCGAATATTTAACAATGATTTCGATAGATAAATAACGAAAAATTGTTGGAAAGTACATAAGTCAATTATTTAGCCATTTAGAACTCTTGTTTAAGCACTTTACACGAGCTCTTAATTTGACTTACTACTCCCCAGTTTTTAGCCACTACCATAGAAATCTGCTTTCCGTGCCAAGTGCGAAGGTCGTAGTCTTCACTTGTATTACGTTCAAAGCCACTTGCATGTTAAATCCACCATTTTGAAACAATAACCTGCAAGTGATGTGACCAAATATAAACAAAGGATCTTTTAAAGCAAATTTTTCTTTTCTTGGTGCGGTCGTCTTTGCATTGATTCCTGTTTAGGTATCACTGAAGACGGTAACTTAAGAACGTTCACCAGTTGTTTAAGTCTACGTGATTGCTATAATGTCTGACATAGTGCGTGGGTCTTTCCCAGTACCGTGACCAAGCAAGGAAATGGAGACACGTAATGCTGTTTTAATCTTGGGAGTAAAATCTCTGTAAGAATACAAAATTTGGGGGTATTGTAAGACTTTGTATAAGTATAGTACTTCTTTTTTTTTAAGAAAATTCCACTTATTGATGATTATATCTGGAGATTATGTCAAATAGAAACCAGATAATGGTGACAAAATTTGAATTGTGGGGTATTTATGTTGCATTCGTTATATAATTCAAAGTTATTGTATGGTTCGTAAGCCTGTGTGTTTGAAGCCCACGCAGTAAAAAGCAATTTTCACGCCCGGCGTAAGATAACGGATTTCCCCTCCGTAAATTGAATTGTCTAATAAACAATTACATCGTTACGCCTTTTGCCAAACGCCCCCATATCTTTTGGCTCATACTTAGTACCTCAAAAATAAATATAATGGGGATTTTGACAATTTAAGGTCAAAGCATAGCATTAGCTTTATGCTAAATGGCTTGGGAAATCTTGCCTTGTATGTGATGAAACTGAGGAAAAAGAAGTGGTACGTTCGATCTCAGTGTGAGCCTGATACGCTGCTGACACGTTGCTCCTCCGCCGTATATATTCTACCGCGGTGTTGCCAATAATCAACTTCCGGCTACCGACTGTAAAAAGGATGTACTCGGAAATACGGTACTTCAATATTGACTTTCACGTAAATAGAGTATAATATACTTCATTCTGTCTGGAAAGACAACTGTCACGTAGCTGTCTTAAGTTGATAAGCTGCTGACGATCTTAATCCTATCGTGAAAGCAAAAACAGGTGATCGTCATGCACACTACATGAAGTGTCCAGACTTTGCGTGGGGAGACTTCAGTGCGTTTCGAACTTTAATTCTGTCGATGAACGTGTTAGATTAGGACCCTAATGAACTACAGTATTTTTTTCTTACGTTACAGTTTGTCTGTGGCGTACTCTCCATTATGCTGCACCAGGCGGTTTAAACGTTTGACTGTCTGTGAATGTGAAAGCTACTGAGCAGTACTTTGCTGTGGCACTGTTTTTTATGCTGTAGAAAATGGTTTAAGATTTTGACTGTCGGTGGATCAGTGAAATCCTTAAGCCGGTGTGACGATACAGTATGTTCATCTAATTATAGTATTCTTGAAGCAGTGGACCTGTTATATAAGGATTTGAAGAACTGCAGTATACACGGCATTCCACTGGTAAATTGTTTCGACCTTTTTAACCCATAACAATGCTTCACTTATAAAATCACTTATATATTGCCTACTAATCTGTTCTTGAAATAAGATATATGCGTTTAGAACTCAAGTCCCTCGCGATTAACTATGTATTTTTGGAAACCGGACATTTGTAAGACAGTAAACATTATGGTCGTTTCTTAAAACAAAACATCGTGTGCAAAGCAATCAAAGGTAGCTTTGTGGTACAAACTAAAGCAGCTTAGTGTCGCGTTCCATTTACTAGACTAATCCGTCAATTAAGCTGCATATTTTGCTCTCAAAAATAATGTCAGATATTTTTGCTGCCCCCCATGTTCATGCCGTTTATACCTTCTTGTGTTCTACTCCGGAAAAAGGCTGATACAAGCAGTTAGAAAGGCAATGCAATTGAATTGCATGCTGGCATTTATTATTTCTAAACTTTAGGTAATACAGTTAAAGTTCAAGGCTACGTAAAACTTGCCATAAATTTTTCAGTTTAAGACAAATTGTTCAAACGTTTTTTAACAAACTAACAATAAAGTTTTAAAAGAAAGAGAGAACTTGTACATCAAATTACACAGAACATCGACTGACACCCTGTGTGATGGAAAATTCTCACTGCAAACATGACGTGAATGAATATCTCTCCTTTTTCGTACAAATAAAGTGTTGTTTTCTCCTAGGCAGGTCTCGAACGTCACCAGGCATATGGTATTGAGACAGACTTTCCACGCTTTCCGGCAATCAATTCGCAAGTGTGGCCAAGACAAAAAGCCAAAGTAAACCTAAGTAGCTTATAATTCTGTCCATGATGAATAGCTACTTTTACAACGTAAAAGGGACAGATAAGCTTAGTGGTTTCTAATTGCACGGTTTGGATCTCAGCGACGACCCAAAAGATTATTCTATGGTTCAAATCACTTTTTCCGGCAAAAAGGCAACTGCCCCTATTTGATTCTATCGTCTGGGGAAAAGCCAACCACATTTCAATGGCACACTTTCAACTCTTGAGTTAACTGATGCCTGCAGTGGGTGACTGGAGACCACCATTTAGAGGTACACCTCTTGGTCAATTATGGAGACTTGAACTTTAAATGAAAACTTGAATACGATGTAACAATTCAAAACCTTTCTGTAAGTACTTTCGATGGCACTATTTTGTTTGAAATAAAGTGGTATTAGGTATTTTTTAAGTATTTGCATTTTTAAATTCTTCAACAAAAGCATCAAGTTTGAGTGATTTATTCGCTTAGAAGTTCGCAGTTTAAAGGCCTTAAAGTCTATCAAGATAAAGTCGTGTACCTCGACAGAAAATTAGCAGCAAGTACACGATCATTTTCAAATAACGAGACAACTGAATAGGGCTTGTGGACAAAGTAGAGAAAGAAATAAAGAGCCTTCAAATTGCCAAATAATTGAGTATTTCATCCACGGACCCAGTAGATTTTTCGGCACTATTCACCTGGTCTCAAGCTAATTGTATTCAGTTGTATGTGCGAAGATTACGGCAAAGAAACTACCCAACAAAGTCCGAGTCCCACGCCTTTCAGGAAATGATATATAACATGCAGTAGCAGCTAGAAGGAAACTTGCCACAATGGCACAAAATTTCGCAGATGGAATTGAACAACAAAATAAATTAACAATCAATTAGATTACTCATCAAAGGATAAAAATACAAGATTGCCATTGATGGGTTGGAAGTTGTGGAAACCATCTCATACCAGTGTATCAAGGAGACGTTAAAATCAGTACATCTTCTAGTTGAAGTTATGGCAACTGAGGCATTTACCCAGAAGAATTAACTCACTATTCACTACAAATCTTACGGCAGGGCCTTATATTGTAATTAAAAAAATAATCGGCTGTAGTGCCTAAGAGGGTACTTTGCAATAGTTATTTGAAATTGTCCAACTCTATCTAGTTAGAGCGTGTTTTACAAACTTGCATAAAGCTCAACATTACGAAGCATCAAACTATACACTGATTATAATGGTGGCAATAGCAATAGAACAAAATGTTACTAAGTAACTTTCATTTTCATGAATGTACAAGTTATACATTTGTGAAGACCGAAGACTCAGAGCTAGATTTAATGTGAATTTGCAAGGGAATAGACATAAACAGACATTATATCTCGACGACCAGATTTGTGTTAAAGAGTTGTATTGTTAGTTGCTGTTGTGTATTTTTGCGTCTTTGTTGTGGTTGATTTTCTCCTGGTTACTAACCGGTTTTTATGTTCCAAGTTCATTATCATACATTACCATGCACAAAAGCAAAGGAAACTAAACTCGATTAAACCAAGAATAAATTTAAACCATAACATTCAGTTGTATTGTGGTATTTCATCCAATTAGGCAAAAGAACCACCAATTAAAAGCTAACGCATACATGTAGTAAATAGCATCTCAGTTAAGAACTGCATGCTCTGCAGCTTTCATTTCAATGGTCACAATTCAGGAACTTCCTCTACAGCACTCAAAACTTAGGACCACCTTGCACAGGATATATATATAACAGCTCCAAAGGAAATTAAGTACTGATCAGTAGCTTTCATTTCAATGGTTACACTAAAGGATGTCCTCTACAGGCTAAAAAGTTAGAACCCACACTTTTCCTTTTACAATAAAAGTACCACAGGAAAGTACTAACTGCTCAATAGCTCAAAATCACACTTAATGATTCCATCCACAGACTCAAAAGTAAGAACCACCCGGAGTTATAATAAACAGTAGCACAAGTCTGTTTCATCAGTTAATGGTCACACTTTAGGATCCATTCACATAATGTTAGGACTACTTGAACGGAGGGGAAAAAAACAGCAGCACATACATCATGCAAGTGAAATGCCAATAGCCTTTAATTTTAATGGATTATTATAAAAGGTGGGCGCTTTCAGAGAAACAGACAGGATATAATGTTAATTAACCATACTGTGTTAAACTGACGATAATCTATAAAGCTTGCATGATGATAGCGGTTTTGGTATCAAGAAATAACACGCCCTTTTGAGGCTATGAACGTGAGAGTGGTTTTTGCTTGTTTCCAACCTGTCAGTCATTTGATTGGCGGTGGGCCTTGGACCTCCCTCAAGGTTGTAAAACAGGAAATTGATAGTTAAATTTAGCCTAAAATCGTCTTAACCAAGAAAATAAGTCACCCCTTTGTAGCAGTCTTGTTTGGCTACCCTCTGGCATATTGACAAAAGCCTCCAGTACTACGTGGTTGCTTACCGGTCGAGGTTAAAAAAAAAAAACTGGAATATAAGATGAGGGAAGGTGGAATTGGCGCATTTTAATATCCTCTCAAAATTGGTTGGGATTAAGAATTTGCACTGGACACAAAACGAGTGAAGTTTCCTAACTGCCTATGCTGAATGGTGTTTGTGATCCGCAGCCACTATCCTGCTTGAGTCAACAATGTAAGTGGACAACTTAATGACATAATCATGTGACTAAAAAAAACAGAAAAGTACGATGCAACTGCTCTGATTTGCGTACCTGTACCCGATCCCAGTGCTTCAATTTTAGTTTTCTAAACACACAGCATGATAAAAACAGCGTCATACCTCAGAAAAGTGACCAGCAACTAGCTTTCATGCCCAGAGGGAGAGAGAGAGAGAGAGGGTACTTTCTTAAACTTAAAGCTGTCGTGAACAAGGTGCCCCGCGGCTGCCTGACTCCGAACTATTCCCAAGTTGAGCAACTGTATACATAATGGAGGAGCCTATATTCTATTGTATTTCTGAGTCTCCAAAACAGCATATAAAAGTAGTAATAAAAAAATATACTCGCTAATCACGATACATCAGTGCAAAGTACAATCGCAGCTCTATTTCCTTACTTGTTTTCCTGCTTAATTGGCTTCCATTATTCTTAATTTCCTACCAACTAAAAGTTTCTTCTTCAGGTGACCATTACTACACTGTCTAACCCTAATCAGGGTTCTATTTACGATTTATCGTTTGGGGGAGAAGTCCAGAGTGGCCGAAAGCGACGAGCTTCCTCGGCGGGTCCGGGGACATGCTCCCCCGGAAATGTTTTGAAATGAATATACGCTGAGACGCAATCAGGTACATTTTGAAACAAAATTTCGAGAAATGACTTGCAGTGTGTGCACTGGCCTCGTCGCGTCTAGATGATTTTTCCGATATAGTTACTTATGTCAGTACTGTAATGATAACAATACTTTTTTAGGTGGGGAGGAGGAAGTTGGGCATTTTTTGGGGGAAGCTTCTACCCCTCAAATACCCTAGATAGAACCCTGAAGGGAGGTGTCTGACCTCCTTTCCAAACTCTACCAAGTGTTGTGAAAAATACCATACAACCAAGCCTCGTTTGTAAGCAAAACTCTTTGCATTTGCCCTCTTTGGGTGTGGATATTCTTTTCAACTGTTCTGTTTTGGGAATTCATTTATGCACAACTTGGCAACTTTTCAACTTCAAAACGAAGCTTGGTGGTGAAATTTGCTCGTCTGATATAAACATGCAAAAGGGTCATTGTAAGTGGGAGTACATTTTGTAAAAAAGTCGATCCCTACAAAATACCGAAGCCACTTTGTGTTTGTCTTTCTCCTTAATTCTAATGAACGAAAGCAATCGTGTTTGTATTAAACGCAGATGTGCAGCCTCTTTATATTTTTAAATTAAAATCCAGCTGTCAAAATTTTCTCCCATCTTGCACCGGGTACACGTCCAGTAGACTATTGATAGGATGTACCCCCAGATTTAATTTTTTATAGGTTTAACACACTACTTTTACCGTCTGACTCACTAACGACAATACTCAAATTCGCCAGAAGAATGGGTTAAAGTGACAACCTGCTTTGGGTATCTGCTGAGTTGTATTTGAACACATTTTTCACCGACACTGGGTTCATATCCAAGGCAAGGTTGATTTTTCGTGACGCTGCTTGAGACTTATTTATGACGTCATACAAGATGGCGTCTATCTCCGCCATCTTGAATCTTATTAAAGAGTGCTGAAACTGATGGAGAACGACGAAGGGACAGAAAAAATCGTTAATTAAAAAATCCGAGTGCCTTTACGGGTCATTGCGAATATACCAACTCACCCAAAAAGAAAAATTTAGGCGAATTTTACTGAGGATGAATGGGTCGAGAACACATGCTAAGCATGGTAAAAAAAGTGGGCGGGGGACAAGGAAAAAAATTTGCCGTCTACGTCTAAGTCCTTCTTAAGACGTCACGTTGATTCTTGAAGTCGTAGCTATTGTCTCTCAATAGTTGATTCCTGTAAATGTTTCGTTCTGTGTAACAAATGGCAGAATCCAGGCATTGCCCTTTATGCATTTCGTCAGTCACAACGCAGGGCGGGGGGAGGCACTATTAAAATGGCTTGACAACCTTTTCTTAGGAATAAAAAGCCTATAGTCAAATACCTACCTTCCAAAAAATTCCACAAACCTAAGTTAACTTAAGTTAGAACTTACCAGGAGTTTGCATCATACTCAGGTTTTATTTGAGTTGTAGCAATACAGGTATTACATTTACAAAAATACATCACCCTGCAAAGCATAGTAAACAAAAACCACCGTAAAGTAATTCAAGCCATGCAAAGTTCAGCTAACAGATCTTTGGTTTTAATCAGTTCTGGTTTATGTTTAAAATTGATGGGGTACTATATATGAGCATAACTTGTTAATTTGCAAAACGCCAGTATGCAACCTTGAAGTTCAAAATAATGACCAATATGAACGGTCCGTTCTCTTGTCGTGAATTTAGCGTAAGACAGCTGTTCTCTTTACATAGCCCTGAATGTTTACATTAAGCCGGAATATTGCATAGTTTCATGTTTTTAGTACTCAGCACAACCTTTTAACAGTAGTTTCCTAGACATGAAAGCAATCTTTATTTTATACTATTTTGGGGTTATTTCCTCGGGGTTTTAACCGCATTTTGGCAGTAGATACTCCTTAGTGGTAGGAAGTGGATTTTCTTGTCAATAGAAGCAAGTGTTACAGCATTCATCAGCATTCATCAGAATTGTAAGCCATCAATTGCAAGTAGTGAACTTTTTAACCGATAAATCCGGTCAAAGAAGCCGAGCGATCCTCATCATTTCGTACCTGCGTTTAAGTTCGGCCTCAAGAAGTTCCTTCAACACTCAGTAGCTTTCAGAGCTTTTAATTCTACAGTAGTTAAGGTAGCAACTACCAATTCTATCTACTAATTCAGACAAAACGGTTAGAACGAACTTGAAAAGTTTTTTTTAACTCCGATTATACAGTAAAACAGTAAACTACCACTCAAGCTTTGGGTCCTATATTTTTTTTTTATTGTAGGTTCAGTCTGAAGTTAAAACCGCTCTTATTAAGCATAAATATACCGCCTGTAAGACGAGGAAACTGTACTGCTCAGTAGATTTAATTGGAATTTATATGGGACTGCACACTTTAGGATTTCAACTATAGATTCAAAAGTTAGGACCACCTTGTGTAGCATAATAAATAGTATCCCACTGGAAAGTAGTCTACTCAGTAGCCGTTTTTCCCTTATGCAATCCCTTTGAGCAGTGAACAAACTTAGCAAAAAGTACCATACTGCCAAAAACCACAATAAAAAAAATAGGTGCGACGGTAGTGGTACATACGTTATTGACTTGCAGCCAATTAAATTCGCAAAGCTCACTAAAAATCAATGACTTTCACTTACTATATTGTCGGTATAGAATGTATTTGACCAATGAACTCATATTTGTTGTTGAGGTTTAAGGTCAATATATATAAAGCTGGCATGGAAATTAAAAGGCTGTTGGTTAGGCGGTTATTAGTACTAATAATAACCTTGCAATGATACAAAACAACCCTGACGTTTAATTATCCTATGGTCACAGTTTCAACTGTTATTGATACGCGATCAAGATTGCAATGTATTTGCCTCGATTGACGAATTTCATGATAAAAACTGTTTTTATGTACGTCAACTGTTTGTCAGTATTAGACTCACATTTTTTGCTTTCTCTGTAACAAGAGTAATGTCGGTGGAGCAATGGAAAATTCTTGAAAGCTTATTACCTGGGAAATGTGTTTCTTTTCTCATCCTGTATCTGTTGCAAATGATTCATCACTTTGCTGCAATTGCTACCCTCTTCAAGTCGTCAGAACCATCTTACACAAAAGCAGTGCTATACAGAAGAATATTTCTTCATATATAGCGTCAAAATTTCTCTGGCTGTATTGGCGTTTCGTGATCATGAATTTGACAAATAAACTCACAAGATAGATAACACTTTATACCTCAAATTTATACCCATGAGTTACATCTGAAGGTAAAACTATAATTCTGAACAGCAGAATAGCCAACTTTCTTATATTAATTATTAGTCTTAAACTGTCCTTGGCAGTGCTCGCTATAGTTTAGTATTTCAATTATTACACACACTCAAACACACTCAAAAAAGTACAACAATGGTCACACCAAATCTCGTCTATCATCTATAATCAAAAGTAAAATTCACATCATTTTTTTCTGATAAAAAGTTTCACATGATACAGGGACTAGCTAGCACCACTTTGTATGCATGCCAATTTGCTATCAGGCCTAGAAATAAACCTGTCTAGTTCCTTTGCTGCAATGCTGCAGTTAATGAGAAAATCCCTTTTCAATTAGTACAAAGCTTATGATTCAGTTTTTACCCGCTAGAACAATTTAAGGGTAAGAAAAAATTGAGTTTTTCTTGGGTGGTGGTCAAAAAGTGAAATAAAAACTGCTCGACAAAAGAGCATTGTTTAACACTCATATCTTGCTTCCTTCAGTGCTGGTGTCTAGTAAGCATGTCAGTGTTTCAGCCACATTTCAAATTATGCAGACTTTTCGTTTATGCAATGCAGTGGATTTTAACTCTAGAATCCTTAATCACATTGTTTACACTACAAAGAAGTGCTTCAGTCCTGATGCCAGACATATGGTTGAAAGTATAATTGCGAATCCCATTGTAATTTGAATTGCCGAGCAGAAGTTATGTATAGGTAATGTGCATGCAGGTGATTCAGTGAGGAAGGAATTGTGCGGATGTCAAATTTTTGTCGACTTTGTTCCTCTTATAGAATAGTTTGATTAAAACATAGCTGAATACACCAAGGTCATCAGGATATCAATATAAATGTTTAGTTTTAGGTGATTTCAACGATATTGTTCATCTGAAAAGCATGCAGGCCATGTTTTGGAAGCAGCTTGTTCAAATCATATAAGACCGGTGTTAAAACCATCTTTTACGTCACGTTTAAAACACAAATAGCAGTATTTTATATCCCTATGGTCGTATAATCGGATGTATTATGTTTTTGTTTACAGTTAGATGGGGCAATAACTGTGGGGGGGTGGTCGAGGGTTTACGATATTACATTAATAATAACGTCCAAACCCAAACAGAGCCCCCAAGTTTCCCTTTCGCTGTCAAGCAGAAACATCTGTATACAAATAGATCTAGTGGCAACTGTCGGTTAGGAAGTACCTACTGTATACAGAGTAGGACCAGTTTGTGCATGTATGAAACTGGCCAAACCAACGAATGAGAGAAGTCGCTACGTCACGTTGCCATAGTAGCAAAATTTCTGGGTGACAACAAGCCAAAACGTCACTTAAAAAGTGGATTCGCACTGTTTTAAACTTCATTGATCTTATTTAATTTCATTTAATTTGTCAAATGTTGGCGAAATTTTGGGGGTTGAATCCGAAAGTACCATATCTAAGTTTAGAAAAAGAAAAATAATTTTTTTGTGTTGTGTTCACCTACTCCATAAAGAGGGTGCGTCAAACTGCAACAACGGCTAAGGAATGTACAAAAAAGCGTGATGCACGTGCAGAGTTGTTCTATTGCCAATTTAAACCTATTGCATTTTTGCTGTTAGCCCGTCGCCGTTGCAGAAACTCCCTATTCTTGTGATCCTGAAATTTTGCTACCATGGTATCGTGACGTCACACTTCTCTTCTCTATAGTAGTAGCCAGTGTAAGTGGTCGATTTACTCTACATGATAAGATTCATGGGTGGCATGCAGGTTTTTCGAGAACAAATCGCGCCCGGCTGTTACAAGACAAAGCGGGAATTTGCATGTTTTAAATTGCTTTAGTGAAAATTTAGAATAACTCATATCACAGGGGGCCCAGGCCCATAACAAACTCTTCGAGACCAAAATATAAGGATTTTTCTGAGAATTAATAGTTACTTCAACAGTACATCAAAAATACAGATAAAAAGGTATTGATAAGTGTACCTACCTCATAGAGACCTATTTTTGTTATTTTCGTGCCGTGTGAAAGCCATGCCATGATGTTCTGTTTCTGTTGTACTCTTCACTTCACCCTCTCTACCTCCCCCCCCTCCTCCCCCCTCACCTCCCTCGCTGTTCTTTCCCTACCCACTTTTTTTTGGCGCCGTCCCCACCATCAGAAAGCTTCGAACAAGCTACTGTTAGTCTCAATTAGAGTGTTCAGGACGGAGAATCATTATTTTTACCCCTAAAGGTGCCAATTTGGCTTGTACGTACTGGAGAAATTCTTAGATAAAAATAATAAATGTCGTCATACTATGGAGTACTCCAGCTTCACAGACTTGAATAATTCGGAGAAAGTTCTATTTCTTTTTAACAGTGTTGATCCGTTTGTTTCTACTGAAAAAAACTTAGTTATTTGTTTACGAATCATTTCACCTCAGAAGTAGTTATTAAAATAAAATAGAGATTACTGAGAATTTTTATTATTCTTTTTTTTTATTTAAATTGTAATTATCTTTTAAAGCAATACCGTTTCTGTATAAGCCCGGGTGCTAATAAAATTGTTGTAGTTGTTGTTGTTGGACAAAATAATGCCTGAGCCACGCCTAAATACCCACTTAGGAGGCTTTTTCCAATTTGCATGGATACCCTTACCTCGTTCCCAGAGTTCTCTTTCTTACTTCGAGAGATAACTCTAGGAACGAGACTGCGTCTGCATGGTCGGTCCCTGTGAACTTTAGCACAGAGGAAGAAATACAACAGGTGAGTTATTTTCAATTATCCCAAACGTTCTTGACAATTCTCTCTTGCAAAGGCCTACACAAGTGTCGTGCAGTCGAATCACAAGACACTGGCTTTGAAAAGGAACAAGTTAAAATGCAAGACGTTATACCAAAGAGTAACTATATATTGATAGCGTGAATCAAATCAGTCCTTCTGAAAATAGATTTTAGAATATATTTGGAAGTAGATATCTAAAACTGGTAAAGCTACTTCGACTATCGTGACTTCTCAAACACGGATCCTTGAGATTTCGAGACGGAAACTGCACCCACGAATGATTTCCTTAATGTCTCTGGGCATTGCAATAAATGAAGGTCCCTTAGTCCTCAATCTTCAAAAATGTTATATAATAACCACTGGTTATTTTGGTAACATCACGCAAAAAAGGCTATGTTCTTTTCTGTTATCGCGACGAAGTTAAATTGCTCTAGTTTAACTAAAATTACAGGCCGTGAAGGCGAGACAATTGCAACGTCAAGGTCGGGGGTCCGTTCAAATTCTTAAACTGCGAGAAGTGTTTACTGCTTGCAAATCCTACCAAAGTCGTCGTTAACTAACAGTGCAATGAACGCCGTTTCTTATCATTTTATTCATGCTATGGTGTGATGATCGATTATAGATAGTAATAACCAATCCGTATTCTTCATCTTGTTGACAGACTCTCCACGAAATGGATTATAGCTACTTGTGGTCATCTTCTCCCGTATCAACTCCTATGGAAACACCAGCAAATTACGTAAGCACTCCACTGCCAAAGTTCGAACAAATGTCAGGGAAGAGAGACCGCCGATTTCCAGATCCAGCGCCAAATATGTACACAGTTGTACAGTCCCAGTGTGCGCCTTCCTTTAGTCTAACACACAGATGGCCACAAGTGACAACCCAAGCCCAAACAACTGCAGTCAGTACATCGACAAATGGAGCTGTAGACTTGGGTTTCGCGACGAGAGGGCAAACCTTCTCAACATCTTCCTCGACCTACAAGGAACTTGAACTAAATCACGATGACGGGTTCCTTTGCGATTTTCCCGGCTGTGAAAAGCGCTACGCGAAAAGTTCGCACTTTGGTACTCACAAACGGCTTTATACAGGTGAAAAACCCTTCCTGTGTCCGTGGGAAGACTGTGGGTGGTGTTTCCGACGTTCCGACGAACTCAAGCGACACTATCGAAGACATACTGGAGAAAAGCCCTACGTATGTCCGCTTTGTGGAAGATCTTTTAGCCGCTCCGACCATCGATCGTCTCATATAAAGAAAATACATCCACTCGTGCAAGGAACTGTACAATACTTTGGAGTTTAAAAATCCCTACAAAGAATAGAGAGTAACACCCAAGTTAAAATGTTAACCTACCAGTATGTTGATCTCAATCCAGTGTCTCCAGACTCAAAAACTCAAACTCAAGAACGTTAAGTGTTGCCGGATTGATAAGGTACATAACTTTTGTCATAACTTGTTTGTAGCAAGAACAACTTTTTATTCCGTGGTTCGACTTTCGATTCAGTGATAAAAAGTTGGCTGCTTGCACTAAGTAGTACGTTTTTTATTTAATATCACTGAGATTCAGTGCCAATGAAAACAGCAAACTGGGAGACAGTTTCTGAAATATCCTGCCACAGTTTACAGTGTAGCGTTAACTTAGAGACGCAGGTGGACGATACTGTCGATTATTTCTTACAGATAATATTATTTTCGTGACGGAAACGCAAAATCAACCGTTCTTGTGGAAATGATAAAGGTTAGCTCCAGTTGTGTCAGACAACTACATGCAACTACTTTTTTTCTATTTCTTGTACAAAACTCCTCAATGTGTCAGATTTTTTATGAGCTACCTGACCCAAAATGAGGCTTTTCAGTGCTGTGTGCTATTCATGAAAACAAGTTCACCATGGGGATAACAGACCATGTTGTAATATAATATAATTATATTTTTCCTGTCAGGGTAATTTACAGCTTCTGTAAGTAAAATACTCAATAACTTTATATATGTTGTGGTCCACGAATTAGTGACCATTTATTTAAATTGTTATACATTAAAGAATGCAAACAAAGTTTATTGCACTTCAATTCAAAATTCTAGTGTTAAACAACCCTTGAAATAGATACTAAGAATTTGTTTACCCTGAGCTAATCATTTTTCTGTAACTTAGGTGAACGTATTTAAGGCCATAGGAGGAGAACATGATGTAGCATCTAGAGCAGTAAAAACCCGCGACTAAGAACCTGGTTTCTAAGAACATGTTGGGCTAAAATTTGCCAGTTAGGCCCCCTCTGTACAAGAACCTGTTCAGCCTAAAATTTGAAACAGGCTTCTTATATTCCTAAAATCTACAAAAAATCCTGTATACTTGGGCTAAAGGACTTCAAAAGCCATGTGGTCAGTGCTTCAATCAGTCCTTTTTCGCATAGTCATTTTACATAAATACTAATTTGGTTTGCAGATTTTATATAAAGAATAAGCTGAGTACCATCTAATGACTCATAGCTACCTTTTTTTCCTTCAGAAAATATGAACCTCTTTAAGAACCTAAATAGCTTAAATTTGTGCTGATTACCATTTATGTAAGGACCTGTTAAGGCTGACTTGGGAAAATTTAGGTTCTTTATCGCGGGTTTTTACTGTACTGAAGTTACGTCTTGTTCGCTAATAACGAACTAAGGTCCGAGGGTGGACACCTGATAGTGGAAGGAATGCATGCGCAGGTGGTTTATTAACTACTCTAACAAGTTGTATAATCATATTTAGTACTCTTTTTGTTAAGAGACTGAGAGAATATAAAACGAAACCAAAGCAATTTGGAGTTATAATGTACTGAATAGCAACTTTAATCGAAAGCAATAACTCTTTTGAACAATTTTTTCCGAGTAATTGTTGATGGGTTATTAGAATGTCAAAGGCAGTATCTATCGATCGAAAGAGTTCTATTTAAACAAAATAAATCCATATAATATAGGCAACTTGAATAAAGTTATAACAACTCTCAACATGCAAACGGCACTTATATGCAAAAAATAAAATGAACTAGCCAACAATATTGCGAGAAATGAAAATGTCTGAGTTCCATAAGCATGTTACGAATTGAATCAATAACCCTATGTGGCATTAGTCAACTTTGTTTGCAAAGTTTGGAACACTATAAACACTATAAAAACATGCAATTTCTAAAAGCCAAGATAGTAATAAAGCAAACAAGCATACTATTCTAATTACGGTTATTAAAGTAAATGCTAAGAAAAGACACAACGAGGCATTGAGAGTATGAAAAGACACTCCCGCCGGTTTAGAAATCATCATTTATACGACGATTCATTTCATCTTTTCGCAATCAAATAACGAAAACTTTAGTGTTAAAATCAAAATAATAAACTTCCCAGTGCCAGCAAGATAATTGTCTCGATTTCTCTGACTGTAAATCAAGGAGGAAAGATATATAGGAGCTGTTTCTGAAATCGGTCGTCAAATCATACAATTTAAGTGGCTTTCATCATTTTGTCTAAAAATCAGTGTTTCATCACTCATTGACTATTTCACCGTTTACAGCAAGTTATCTGAAAACAAAGATAACTTTTTTTCTTATTCTAGATTGCTGACAAACAAGTTTTCTTAAAATATGTAATATTTTTTGCTATAGCTTCCTTTGTTTCGAAAGCAATTTTCACGAGTTTTAGTTGCCTTTGTATGACTTTCCAGCGGTTTTCTTTGTTTACATTGTTTACTAGAGCCCAGCCCCTCAGATAATAAAATGGTGGCTCTTTTCGAGGTTCACAAAAGGTTGGCTTATTGTGTTTTTTTATATACGTGAGGTCTGTTAAATGATGTCTAACAATAATACGTAAGGTGTTAAACTTCTTTCCCTCCATCCAAACTCTTCCGATCTGAACGTCTCTTAGCAGGGCTGCATTACCACACTCGATCGACGTGAATATAACACAGTACTTATAAATATATTCGGCATATTTAGAACTTCTTCCTAGGGTTCACGTTTCTCCCATTAAGTGATTGTGAGCGGGGGAAGTCAATAGCTAAGGGCAATATACCCTTTTGAAAGTCGGGGTTTGGGGTTTTCAGTATTCTCTACAAGTTATATTACAAGCTTGGGATGGACTTGTATATCCACTATAAAAAGGTCTTGAAAGCGACTACCTTAAACTCGAGTTCTAAAACTTCTTGGCAGAAGGAATACACTAATAAGTTCCCGAAAAAAGACAAATCTTTAGAAACTTTTGGAATTTTTGCATCATATAAAAACAGTTCGACTTATCAAAAGACAGTAGAATTTTATCCTTCGCATTTACATTCTAGGCTATCGCTTATGAAAAGATCGCGAGCATAGAAAGTTTAATACCTTGGAGAAATACCGTTAAAATTTCTCTACATTAAAGACTATGATTTCAACATGGTATGGTATCTTTATATCGATCAATGATAATAAATTCTTGAACAAAAAAATTACAGAATTCCTCCTACTAAATCATTATAACATATCGCCGAATATGTAACAATGATTTCGATACATAAGTAACGAAAAATTGTTAGATAGTATACATAAGTCAATTATTTAGCCGTTTAGAACTCTTGTTTAAGCACTTTACATGAGCTCTTAATTTGACTTACTACTCCCCAGTTTTTAGCCACTACCATAAAAATCTGCTTTCCGTGCCAAGTCCGAAGGTCGTCGTCTTGACTTGTATTACGTACAAAGCCACTTGATTTTGAAACAATAACCCGCAAGTGATGTAACCAAATAGAAACAAAGGATCCTTTAAAGCAAATTTTTCTTCTCTTGGTGCTGTCTTCTTTGCACTGATTCCTGTTTAGGTATCACTGAAGACGGTAACTTAAGAACGTTTACTAGTTGCTTAAGTCTACGTGATTGCTATACTGTACATAGTGCGTGGGTCTTTCCCAGTACCGTGACCAAGCAAGAAAATTCCACTTGATGATTATATCTGGAGGTTATGTCAAATAGAAATTCGATAATGGTGAGAAAATTTGAATTGTGGGGTATTTGTGTTGCATACATTAATTCAAAGTTATTTTATGGTTTGTAAGCCTGTGTGTTTGACGCCCACACAGTAAAAAGCCATTTTCACGCCCGGCGTAAGATAACGGATTCCCCGTCCGTAAATTGAATTGTTTAATAAACAATTACACCGTTACGCCTTTTGCCAAACGCCCCCATATCTTCTGGCTCATACTTAGTACCTCAAAAATAAATAAAATGGGGATTTTGACAATTTAACAGTCAAAGCATAGCATTGGCTTTATGCTAAATGGCTTGGGTAATCTTGCCTTGTATGTGACGTGAAACTGAGGAAAAAGACGTGGTACGTTCGATCTCAGTCGTGAGCCTGATACACTCCTGACACGCTGCTCCTCCGCCGTATATATTCTACCGCGGTGTTGCCAATAATCAACTTCCGGCTACCGACTGTAAAAAGGATGTACTCGGAAATACGGTACTTCAATATTGGCTTTCACGTAAATGGAGTATAATATACTTCATTCTGTCTGGAAAGACAACTGTCACGTAGCTGTCTTAAGTTGATAAGCTGCTGAAGATCTAAATCCTATCGTGAAAGCAAAAACAGGTGATCGTCATGCACACTACATGAAGTGTCCAGACTTTGCGTGGGGGGGACTTCAATGCGTTTCGAACTTGAATTCTGTCGATGAACGTGTTAGATTAGGACCCTAATGAACGACAGTATTTTTTCTTACGTTACAGTTTGTCTGTGTCGTACTTATGCTGCAGAAGGCGGTTTAAACGTTTGACTGTCTGTGAATGTGAAAGCTACTGAGCAGTACTTTGCTGTGGCACTGTTTTTTATGCTGTAGAAAATGATTTAAGATTTTGACTGTCGGTGGATCAGTGAAATCCTTAAGCCGGTGTGACGATACAGTATGTTCATGTTCTGGCGCATTTGAATATATTTATATAGATATTTGCGCCTTATAAGTTTTTGAAATTTATTAATTAATCTAATTAACCTACTCTTGAAGCAGTGAACCTGTTAAGGATTTGAAGAATATCAGTATACAGGACATTCCACTGGTAAATTGTTTAGACCTTATTTAACCATAACAACGCTCCCCTTATATAATCACTGATAAATTGCCAACTAATCTGTTCTTAAAATAAGATATATACGTTAAGAACACAAGTCCCTCGCGATTAACTATGTATTTTTGGAAACCGGACATTTGTAAGACAGTAAACATTATGGTCGTTTCTTAAAACAAAACATCGTCTGCAAAGGAATCAAAGGTAGCTTTGTGGTACAAACTAAAGCAGCTTAGTGTCGCGCTCCATTTACTAGACTAATCCGTCAATTAAGCTGCAGATTTTGCTCTCAAAAATAATGTCAGATATTTTTGCTTCCCCCCATGTTCATGCCGTTTATACCTTCTTGTGTTCTACTCCGGAAAAAAGGCTGATACAAGCAGTTAGAAAGGCAATGCAATTGAATCGTATGCTGGCATTTTTTATTTCTAAACTTTAAGTAATACAGTTAAAGTTCAAGGCTACGTAAAACTTGCCATAAATTTTTCAGTTTAAGACAAATTGTTCAAACATTTTTAAACAAACTAACAAAAAAGTTTAAAAAGAAGGAAACAACTTGTACATCAAATGACACAGAACATCGCCTGACACCCTGCGTGATGCAAAATTCTCACTGGAAACATGATGTGAATGAAAATCTCTCCTTTTTCGTACAAATTAAGTGTTGTTTTGTCCTAGGCAGGTCTCGATCGCCACCAGGTATGTGGTATTGAGACAGACTTTCCACGCTTTCCGGCAATCAGTTCGCAAGTGTGACCAAGACAAAAAGCCAAAGTAGACCTAAGTAGCTTATAATTCTGTCCATGATGAATAGCTACTTTTACAACGTTAATAGGACAGATAAGCTTAGTGGTTTCTAATTCCAAGGCTTTGCGTCTTTGTAAGGGCAAGTTTCTGAAAAGAAATATCAGTGGACGTTGGTTCGTGCTGCCTTACCGCTGTTTTACCGGAGTTGCACGGTTTGGATCTCAGCGACGACCCAAAAGATTATTCCATAGTTCAAATCACTTTTTCCGGCCAAAAGGCAACTGCCCCTATTTTATCCTATCGTCTCGGGAAAAGGCAACCACATTTCAATGGCACACTTTCAACTCTTGAGTTAACTGATGCCTGCAGAGGGTGACTGGAGACCACCATTTAGAAGTACACCTCTTGGTCAATTATGGAGACTTGAACTGTAAATGAAAACTCTAATATGATGTGACAATTTAAAACCTTTCTGTCAGTACTTTCGATGGCACTATTTTGTTTAAAATACATTGCAAAGTGGTATGAGGTATTTTTTAAGAATTTGCATTTTTAAATTCTTGAACAAAAGCAGCAAGTTTGAGTGATTAATTCGCTTAGAAGTTCGCAGTTTAAAGGCCTTAAAGAAAAAGAAAAAAAAAGAAAAAGTCTATCCAGATAAAGTCGTATAACTTGACAGAAAATTAGCAGCAGGTACAGGATCATTTTACATTTTTGAATAACGAGACAACTGAATAGGGCTTGTTGGCAAAGTAGAGAAAGAAATAAGAGCCTTCAATTGGTCAAATAATTGAGTATTTCATCCACGGACCCAGTAGATTTTTCGGCACTATTCACCTGGTCTCAAGCCAGCTAAGAAAATACCTAACAAAGGCCGAGTCCCACGCCTTTCAGGAAATGATATATAACACTGATGCAGTAGCAGTTAAGAAGAGAATTGTCACAATGGCACAAAATTTTGTAGATGTAACTGAACAACAAAAAAAATTAATTATCAATTAGATTTGTCTTCAAAAGATAAAAATACAAGATTGCTATTGATGGGTGGGAAGTGGTGGGAACCATCTTATACCAGTGTATCAAGGAGATATTAAAATCAGTACATCTACTAGTTGAAGTTATTGGCAACTGAGGCATTCACCCAGAAGAATTAA
This sequence comes from Porites rus, assembly GCA_964035705.1. Taxonomy (NCBI): domain Eukaryota; kingdom Metazoa; phylum Cnidaria; class Anthozoa; order Scleractinia; family Poritidae; genus Porites; species Porites rus. The sequence goes on along the minus strand of OZ037997.1, from coordinate 13,800,444 downwards.
CTCACTATTCACTACAAATCTTACTGCAGGGCCTTATATTGTAATTAAAAAAATAATCGGCAGTAGTGGGTAAGAGGGTACTTTGCAATTATAGTTATCTGAAATGGTCCCACTCCATCTAGTTAGAGCATGAAACTATACACTGATTATAATGGTGACAGTCTACCAAAAAGCAACAGAACAAAATGTTACTAAGTAACTTTCACCAATACCCTTGTGAAGACCGGGGACTCATAGCTGGATCTAATGTGATGATTTGCAATGGGACAGACAGCAAACGACATTATATCTCGGTGGTCAGTTAATTGCATCCCTGATTATAATGGCGGTACTAGTCTACCAAAAAGCAATAGAGGAAAGTCAGTGTAACTTTCATTTCCATGAATGTACAAGTTATACATTTCGTTGTGAAGACCGAGGACTCAGAGCTACATTTAATGAGAATTTGCAATGGCATAGACATAAAAAGAAATTATATCTCGGCGACCAGCTAATTGCATCCCTGATTATAATGGCGGAAGTCAACCAAAAAGCAATAGAAGAGAGTGTAACTTTCATTTCCATGAATGTACAAGTTATACATTTGTCAAGACCGAAGACTCAGAGCTAGATTTAATGTGAATTTGCAAGGGAATATAGACATAAAAAGACATTATATCTCGACGACCAGCTTTGTGTTAAAGAGTTGTATTGTTAGTTGCTGTTGTGTATTTTTGCGTCTTTGTTGTGGTTGATTTTCTCCTGGTTAGTAACCGGATTCTACTTTTTTTTTCAAGCCCATTATCATACATTACCATGCACAAAAACAAAGGAACCCAAACCAAGAATAAAATTAAACCATAACATGCAGTTGCATTGTAGTATTTTATCTAATAAGAGAAAAAGAACCAGAAATTAAAATCTAACGCATGCATACATGTAGTAAATAGCATTTCAGTGAAGTACTGCATGCTCTGTAGCTTTCATTTCAATGGTCACAATTCAGGACCACTTCTACAGGACTCAACAGTCAAGGCCACCTTTCACAGGATAATTAACAGCTCCAAAGGAAGGTGCTGATCAGTAACTTTCATTTCAATGGTTACTAAAGGATGTCCTCTACAGACTAAAAAGTTAGAACCCACATTTTTCCTTTTATGATAGACGATACCACAGGAAAGAACTAATTGCTCAGCAGCTTAAAATCACACTTTATGATTCCATCCACAGACTCAAAAGTAAGAACCTCCTGGAGTTATAATAAACAGTAGAACAAGAAGGTACTTACTGTCTGTTTCATCAGTTAATGGTCACCCTTTAGGATCCATTCACATAATGTTAGGACTAGCTTAAAAAGAGAGAAAAAACAGCAGCACAGGAAATTTGTTTCGAAACATGCAAGCAAAATGCCAAGCCTGCAATTTTAATGGATTGTTACAAAGGGTGGGCGCTTTCAGAGAAAAAGATGCATATAATGTTAATCAACTATACTGTTTTAAACTGACGATAACCTATAAAGCCTGCAGGATGATAGCGGTTTTGGTATCAAGAAACAACACGCCCTTTTGAGGCTGTGAACGTGAGAGTGGTTTTTGCTTGTTTTCAACCTGTCAGTCACTTGATTGGCGGTGAGTCTTGGACCTCCCTCAGGGATTGTAAAACAGGAAATTGAACGTTAAATATAGCCTAAAATCGTCTTAACCAGCAAAATAAGTCACCTTTTTGTGGCAGTCTTATTTGGCTACCCTTTGGCATATTGTTAAAAGCCATCAGTACTACGTGGTTGCTTGCCGGTCAAGGTTAAAATAGAAAAAACTGGAAAAAAAGATGCGGGTAGGTGGAAATGGCGCATTTTAATATCCTCTCAAAATTGGTTGAGATTAAGAATTTGCACTGGACACAAAATGAATGAAGTTTCCTAACTGCCTAAACTGAATGGGGTTTGTGATCCAGAGCCACTATCTTGCTTAGCTCGAGTCAACAATTTTATTGGACAACTAAGTGACATAATCATGTGACTATAAAATAACAGAAAAGCACGATGGAACTGCTCTGATTTACGTACCTGTACCCGATCCCAGTGTTTCAATTTTAGTATTCTAAGCATACAGCATGATAAAAACAGCATTATGCCTCAGAAAAGTGACCAGCAACTAGCTTTCATACCCAGAGGGAAAGAGAGAGAGGGTACTTTCTTGAACTTAACTGACTGTCGAGAACAAGGTGCCCCGCGGCTGCCTGACTCCGAGCTATTCTCAAGTTTAACAAGTGCATACGTAATGGCAGAGTCTATATTCTGTTGTATTTCTGAGTCTCCAAAACAATATATAAAAGTAGTAATAAAAAAAATAAACTCCCTGATCACAATACATCAGTGCAGTTTCCTGCTTAATTGGCTTCCCTTATTCTTAATTTCTTACCAATTAATTAAACATTTCTTCTTCAGGTAACCATTATTACACTGTCTATATTTAGGATTTATCGTTTGGGGGAGAAGTCCCGAGTGGCCGAAGGCGACGAGCTTTCTCGGGGGGTCCGGGAACATGCTCCCCCGGAAATTTTTTGAAATGAATATGCGCTGTGATGCAATCTGGTACATTTTGAGACACAATTTCGAGAAATGTTACAGTGTGTGCACTGACCTCGTCGCGTCTGGGTGATTTTTCCGATATAGTTTCACGCTTATATACTCTAATGGAAACAATACTTTTTGGGGGGTGGGGAAAGCTGAGCACGTTGCGTTTGTGATTTTTTCTCGTGAAACGTTCCTCTGCGGCGATGAGCGAGGAGAAACGTCTGCCGTTCGCAGGCTACGTTGATACGTTAACGACAACATTCAAATTCGCAAGAAGTAGGGCTTAAAGTAACAACCTGCTTTGGGTATCTGCTGAGTTGTATTTGAACACACTTTTCTCGCCGATAATGGGTTGCTCTCCAAGGCACGGTTGATTTTCCATGACGCTGTTTGGGACTTATTTGTGACGTCATACAATATGGCGTCTATCTCCGCCATCTTGAATCTTATTAAAGAGTCCTGAAACTGAAAGAGAACGACGAAGGGGCAGAGAAACGTCGTTAATTAAGGAAAATTCGGGTACTTTCACGGGTCATTGCGAATATACCAACTCACCTCACGACTCACGAATTTTACTGAGCATGAAATGAATGCTGACTCGCAAGGTACCTGCGGAAAGTAGTGTTTAAAGCCACCGATCATTTTTATGAAATTGTTATGAGATTTAATTTTTCAAAAATGAGAAAGAGTTTTGAGCTATGTAAGTTATATTTTTGTCTCCAAGCGCAGTATTGTGGGGTTTCTGAGTTACAGGCCATTAAAGATGATCTTGGTGATGATTTTTATCGATCGGTAGGAGCGTTTGTCAACACTTTTGAGTCTTGTCACCAGTCTGTTTTTTGTTTTCGGGTTGAAATTGCGTTGTTGATACTTCATATGATAACATCTGCAGCTTCGCTTTAGTTGTAGAAATGATTTCCTCTACTGTTACTGAGAAATTGGAACGTGAAATTTGCACGACAAGCATTTTGTTTACTTCCTTTCAAACCTTCCCGGGCCGGCTTGAACGTGACGTCTCGGATTTTCATTCGCCAATATCTGCTCTAGTGCCCAGGCCTAATTTATGACTCCCTCCTAGATCAGAAAGAGTGTCGCTTTTTTGTTGTTTACATGAAGTAAATGATGAGCCTATTCGAGTTGTCGGTCATGAGAGGATGACGGACAGTTCGTCGAGCTTTGAAGATGACATAACCGAAGGAAATCAAGTTGATGGGGCTCTTGTTAGCGTAAACAGGTAATCGTATTGTCACTTTATCAAAATTCAACTGTGTAAGTCAATGATCGCTGGGAAGATTGTGATCGTGTATATTAATACCAAATGTTGCCATGCAGCTGCTAGGGATTCCGAAACACAATTATTTAATAATTGTGTTTCGGAGGTTGTTTATTTGTAGTAAGGAGTAATTTGTTGTAAAGTAATTTGTAGTTTATTTGTAGTAAGGAAAACCCTCAGGGAAATCATCAGTTAGTGGGTTAATGAGCGGATTAAAGTTTGTTTTTATCGTTTTAGCACCTTGTTCTAAAATTTGTGAAACTTTGTTTTCTTTTTCGTTCATAGAATACATTTTGATTGTATGAACATAACAGAGTCCATGCATTCATTCCATCATCCCCAGCGTATCCAATCGATGAAATCGATAATTGATGACAATCGATATCAATCAATACCAATCGATATTGATAATCCAACCCTACTGATAATCAATTACCAATCGATGGTGAAGATTTGTGTGGTTGTGGATTGGTATTGATTTTCAATAACAATTGATAGATAAATATGTCAGTTGGTATTGATTGATTGTAGATTGACAGAATCGGCGCATAAATATCACATCTGTACACAGTCATTGTAAACACATTTCATTTAAAATGCTTTGAACATGAACAGGAGAACAATACTTCTTTCCTTTCAACGCCGCTTCCACAGGTAGCCGTTTTCCTTTTCCTTTCCATGAAGAAAGTGCTTATTTCCTCCTTTTGTTCTTGGAGGGTCTTAATGGGGTCAACTGTCAGCTGTCAAACGGCCTAAAATTTAACCGTCAAGTAAGGTCTGGAAGGGTAGTTTTGGAATCCAGGATTTGACAAAAATACGGTGCGGGACTTGGGCAAATGCAAAAAAACTTAACAGGAAACAAGATTTGACTGCAACCCAGGAAGTGGGATTCGCAAATATTGGCACGGAATGCGGGATTCTTTACCATGAAAAAAATGGGGGATGTAACCTGGGATTTTCCTGAAAAAGGGGCTGGAATGCAAGAATTTGAGCCAAGACAACCTCCAAGACAGAAAGGTTACAACTGTAATATTAAGTTATGTAAACACAAATTAATATTTACTTAAACTATTGGACTAAATTCCTATTTAATAACTGTCAACCATCAAAAGCTCTCAAATTTAACCATCAACCGTCAAATCAGCTATCACCCTATTAAGACCCTCTTCTTGTTCACCAGCATAACTGCTGTGAACTGAGCTGAAAGCCAGTAATATTAAGATAGTGGCTGTGACTTACACTTATAACTGTTGTTCCAGGATCTAACAAAACTTAACATACATATTTGGCATGATCTTTTTCAAGGTGCATAAAAACAGTTTCAAGTTTCTTTGGCATCAAATTCGAAAAGTGGGTGAGCCACAAGCTTTGAAATCATTGTTTTATAAAGTCATATTTGAAATCATTTGGTCAGTCAGTGGGTCACTTTGTTGTTTAAGTTTCATTGCTGTTATTCCCCGTAAGGGAATAAGATTTCTGCTCTGCAGAATAAAGTTATAATGCATACTCATGTTTTGACTCTATTCGTTTAGGCCCCTTGCACACGAATCTGAATAATTTTGAAACTGCATTTATACATAGTATAATTTTTTTTTAAATGAATCTGCCTTTCATCCACACAAAACCAGTAGATCTGCTCACCAAAACAGCATGTTTCAGCAGAGTGGTTTAAGACCCCTTCCACACAGACATCAGGAAAACAAATTTGTGGTGACAAAACTGTCTGGATTCGTACGGACAGGGCCTTCACCTTTTTTTGTGAAATATTATAAGATTGCTATATTCATAATAAGACGTGTGTAAGGCTAGTTTGGGGAAGCTACCAATTTATTATTACAACCCACAGATGTTTTGTATCCATTAAGAAAACATTATTATGTTTCCTGAGTGGTCTGCTAAAAGGTGATTGCTGGCAGCAAAACACAAAACTGTTGACTGAGAAGAGTGCAGTTATTATTGAAATAAGAAGGAAGAAATACAAAGCAAGAATGAAATTTTATGGAGTGCAATTCAGATGCTAATCATATTAAGTTTTAAAAGACTTTGGCTATGCTCAGTACACTACATTAGACAGCTAACCTGCGCCCCCATGAAAACCATACCAGATGGGGCTTCTGTTCATACACAAGAACAGTTGCGGTGGCGCAATTTCTGTGACAGAGAGAAGCTGCGCCGTGACAATCCCTAAAGTGGAGATCGAGTCACATATTGGATATATAGGTGCTCACAGTATACCAGGTAGCTTTTCGTGGTGGAACAAAAGCTACCTTGTCAATAGTGTGAACATAGCCTTAGTGTGAAGCTATCATAGTGCAATGCTATCCCATCATTACTTGTAACCAAATTTAATGGGTCAAAAAATGGTTACACAGCTAACAGGGTTTCTTTGTAGTTTAATTCATTTAAACTGCAACACAGCTGGTTTTTTCCCAAAATCACTTTTTAAAGGTGTGAAGCCCTACAGTGTTGCAGCTGAGTTCATTGACTGTTCATGTGTTCTTGACTGTGCAAATAAAATAAAGTTTTGCAGTCTATCTAGTATTGTTCTAAACAATAACTTTATCATTGTGCCCATCTCTTTTTGGTTTGTGGAAGTGTAAACAATTATTATGTATTATCAATTAACTTATAAAAAAATGATTGTTATAAATTTTGTGATTGTTAGCCCCTCAGCATTGCAGTTTGATGACATTTTGCACTCCATTGGTGAGTTTGGTCCATGGCAAAGGATTATTTACATTCTTTGCTGTGCAGTTGTCATCATACCAAGTGGTATTCAGTTTGCTGGAGGTTTTTTTTTCACTGGTACACCTGAGTTTCATTGCACAACACCTGGCGTGAAGTGTGATTTAAATAAATGCTGCACCAACTGTACCAAGTATCAGTTTACAACATTCACCAGTGCAGTGACAGAGGTAGGCATGTTTACCTTCCCTTTCTTGCATGTTGTGTTTGTTTGTATGTTGTGTTCATTTACAGTACAAAAAGGACTAACAATTGGCAGGCACTGGCTGCACAGGCCTGTGTGCAGCAATAGTTAGAGAGAATTAAAAAAAGAGCTGTAAATGCATGTTTCTTTTCATGGCTTTGATACACTTAGTAGACAGGTGTTGGCTGCACAGGCCTGTGTGGTTTGAAACAGTAGAGGGCCAACCTATTAAAGCTCGTCCTTTTTTCTGCAAAAGGTTATGACCTCAATTTATTTGTAAAAGGTTAAGTAGGGCTGTGTGATGGCAGTCCAGTCTATTCCGTTTGGTTTTTCAGATTCTTACCCTTATACTTGCTATTAAGTTGACAATGTAGTGTGTAGTTATTCTGTAATCGTTGCAGTTGATGCCCAAAATGGCCTCAAAATTGCAATTGCAGAGCTTCCACGTTTAATAGTTTTCCTTGGGACATGCCTCAGACCTGCCCCCTCCTTTTGTCACATTCACCTCTTTAAGGTTGGACAGACACCTACTTCAAATCCTATTGAGAACCCTGATTATTGCGTAAGCCTTTACAAGTAAGTCATAGTACACATTGACTATATCTCTATCCCATCAATATAATCCTCAGAATGTAAGCAGTAGTTTTTCTTTTTTGTTCTTATTTCTCTTAGTACAACCTCATCTGTGACCGAGCCTTTATAGCTGCAAGTATACAAGCTGCATTTTCTGCTGGATGTTTGGTTGGTTCTTTCCTCTTTGGGGCCATCTCTGATTTTTATGGCAGGCGATTTTGCATGCTGCTTTGTTCAGTGCTTACAGTAAGTATTCTTTATTTACCGGTATGTCAACGCAATTTGTTTGATCATAATGAATTTGGAACGGTTCCTCATAAAGCTCTGAACAACTTCTGTATTGTCAAATTCTCCTTTCAATCACAAGCAAAATCAAGGCAATATGAAAGGATAATTAAGCAGTTAATACATAAAAGAAGTCACCTAGGGTGTTTTTTTGTTCGCGTTTTGATAGTGTGCATCAGTCATTATAATTGCCATGGTTTCAAGGGGCAAGGAAAGTTGAATGACCTTCTTTTTGGTTGTCACGCAATGTAATCCTTCCTCAATGATGAATAACTGCATGGTTTTACAGCTGGTTGAAAGCTAGCGATCAGTATTATGCTTGTGGTGCACATTTGGTGGAATTATATTTGGGAAGCAGCCATAAACAGGAAACATTATCAGAGACTAGCAATCTCAGGAGGCACTTGGTTTTAGTCAATAAAGTACAGTAGTAGTGTTGAGAATTAGCTGATATGTCATAATCAATCATCAGAAATAATCAAATTGACCCACAGTTTTCATCATTGACTGACTGTAATCAAAACAATCTCTTTATATAATATAGAAGGTCATTCATTTTTCACCTGTGAACAAGCGTAAAGTCATAATATAAACTTTTGATTTTTTTTAACAGTGGACCATTTTTATTCTGACAATCACTTTAAGACAACAATAAGAACACACAAAATAATATAAGAAAAAGGGTCATCAATGGATTTTAGTGACGTCACGTATTAATTAGTCCATTGAAAAGACAACATACAAGTTTCAATATATTTTTTTTTCAAAAATATTATAATTATTTTATTTTTAATTTTTTTTTGCAATAATCAACTGGAAATTTTCCATAATAGTTTAATATTGCTTTGCCTAAGGTTTCAATCCGTGATTGATTATAATCAATGATTGGCACACCACTATTCAGTGGTCCTCAGCCTTATTAAACCTCCAAGTTCTATTGCAGTGTTTATCATTTCATAGCTGAGTGCAAGTGATACTGAAATTATTGTTCTTGTTTTTATAAGAGAAGAACTGGAGGGTTGCATGGAATAAGGCCTTCAATGAGTCCTGATCTGATGACAAATTGCCCCTGCATGTATATCTGTCTGTTTTCGTTAAAATGTGGTCACTAGGTTTTCACCTGGCATCAGGTGCAGCTCGGCTCCATGCCGAGTGGGGTAGGGAGGGGGCTATTTTGACACAACTCTGCTGAGAATAATTATCATGATAATTGCAGAGCTCAGTGGGAGGCACAGACAGTCACCTAGTGTCCTGGGTGGGGAGGGTCAAAGTATTGGTACATGTACCAAGGACATAGTTAGCTGAGGACTTGTAGACACTCACTGAAGCCATGTTTACCTAAGTTCAGTCAGATACACTGTACCCTGTAGAACAAATGGAACCTTGGAGAATTTTATTCCAGTATCCTGTGAGCAGGCTCATGTTATTGGATAATGTGCAAGTATCTTGATGGTGTAAGGGCCACCAACATGAGTTACAGTATGGGGTGATCAGTCAGTATAACTGCAATTCATTCCAGGCTCACCTTCAATTAAATTTTGAACAGTATAAAAAGACCTACATTAAATTTTGATTGTTAATTATTATTATCATAATTACTATTTTTAATTACTTACAACTTTTATTGTTGTCCCTCCAGGCAGCATTCAGTGTTGGTGCTTCTTTCTCCCATAACATAATCCTTTTTGCAATCCTTCGCTTTGCCACAGCAGCATCCTTGACTGGTTTCTTTGTCGTCCAGTATGTATACATCCTCGAGCTTGTTGGACCAAGTTTCCGCACCATGTCTGGGAAGGGCTCAGGGTTTTTTTGGGCCATTGGATCAGGTGCATCTGCGTTACTAGCCTACAACATCCGGTACTGGCGGACACTGTTGCTAGTGGCCAGCTTCCCTCCTCTACTGTTTGTTGTCTTCTACACGTAAGTTTGCTACCATTTCAAATCCGTCTCCTACACAGATCTTGTTTAGCTAGGTGCATGAAGCAGTTCTCTTCCATGGTCAGTTAGCAGGTGGAGGGGAATGTTTGACAACCTCAAAGGATATCTGCGTGATTGCAGTTCTAAAAGAACACACACAAAAAAAAAAAGGTTCCATTAACCCTTTGTCCCAAGAATGACCAAGATCTGTTTTCTGCTAACCATATCAATACAACATCGGGTATAAAGGTTACAGGAATTAATAAAAAGATCACTAGCGAAAAGTGCTTTGATCTTTTAACAGATTCTCTCAACTAATTTTTCAAGAAAATGTAGGGAAATTGATCTGAAGAATTTGTATGTGGATATTTGGGCTTAAAGGGTTGACCAAGTTTAGTGTACTTGATCTCTATATAATTATTATATATGATTTGATTACCATTGTGAGATACAGTAAGCCTGAAGTTGGCACAATAAACGTGTTTTTCACTCCCTAAAAAAATTGTCATATTACCTTGTTCCCAGGGTTCTCTCCTACCCGTCACTACGGAGCGAGAGAGAGAGAGAGAGAGAAAGACCCTGGTTGGGTCTGGTCATGATTGTGGCTCCAGAACAAAATTAATTCTGAGGGAGGAGTCCTTTGTCTCACAATTTTGTTTCTCGTTCACGCAATGATCTGAAGGTCCGCAAGGGCAAGACCTACAACTATAACTGAAAACATGGGAAATTTCTGACCAAACAGAACTGCCACTAGATAAACAAGTTTATAATTTTACAAGAGGAGAAAGCAAAAACTCCGGTTGTCGCAGTTCAATCGACGACGCCAATCGCAAATAAAATCGACGATCTTGAGTTCTACACGAGCGCGTTTATATTGAAGGGAAAGTCCCTCTTTATTAAACTTGCATCATGGAAAGTATCAATGTTTGCCTCACAGCGGCTGCTGGTAATCGGGCCGAATCAGTATACTGCAAAACCTACACCATTACAGGTAGTTTCGAAAACGAAGCACTCGAAAACGAAGACCGAAGCACGAAGCACCCAAATCTCGAAAACGAAGCACCCAAAACTCGAAAACGAAGCACCCTAGATCGAAAACGAAGCACCCTATCTCGAAAACGAAGCACCCAAAACTCGAAAACGAAGACCCCTAAATATCGAAAACGAAGCACCCAAAACTCGAAAACGAAGACTCCTAAATCTTCGATCTTCGTTTTCGAGTGCTTCGTTTTCGAAACTACCCACCATTACATGCCATTAGCGGTCTTGGCTTTTCGGGAGCAGGGAATTCATATTTACTGCACCGTCAAAATAATATTTTAGATCTGTTGACTTAACGGATAGCTATAGTCTGAAATGAAATGTCAGCTTTCTCCAGCCCCCAACCTTTGTTATGATGGGCAATGGAAAAACGTTTCGCTTTTAGTGGTAGATAGAGATATATATAGTACTGACTCGTCCCTAGTCGTTCGTCGACTGGGGACGAGTCAGTGACCACAACGCGACAGATGACAACAGGAAATCATGCAGTGTAAGCAGAGACAAAACAGACAACATAACCTTCCAAGCGAAAGGCTTTCTTGTACCTGGTCCATATGAAAACGTTATTAGAAAACACATGCAGCCAGGTGATTTTTTTTAAAATCCTCTAAAGCTAAGCATACCTAACCCTCCAGAACAATAAAAAGGAACAATAAACGGTTGGCGGTCGTACAAGCCAATTTTTAACAAAGATGCTTACGGCCATTCGGTTGATATTAAACGACGACGAAAAAAGCTGAAAGAGACAGAGCCATAGATAAAAATATACTCTTTCAAGATTCTTTTTACCTTTCTTCATTTGAGCAATCAAACTGTGTCCGGGCGGCGTATTCTCTCTTCCTGTTGCTTGACCTATTTAATTCATTTTCGAGGTCAGTGAGGAGGCGACGGTTGATACATCTATTCGGCGCCCTTCGACCTATATAATCGTAATTGTTTTCTAATGTGGCCTCCACAACATAGAAATGGCAATTCAAATCCAGTGCGTTTCGATCGGTATGAATACCACTGCGTAATTTATTTTTGACTTCACAAGCGGTGACTGAATCCTCGATTTCCTCTGCATGCGCCAATATTTGAAGAGGACGGCATCCCCGATAGATAAATATCCAGATATTCTGAAGTTCGTTACGCTTTCGCTGTCAAGGAATTTTGTACATTATTTTCGGCGTTCGAGGTTTTGTCTTGGCTAGTCATGACCTTTAAGACAAGGTCAGGTACACAGTTTCATGGCTGCACTTTACATCTACTCTCTGCAGAGACAAATCTCACCTTATCTGCCCCTCCCCCAAATCGTTTGTTTGTGATCTCCCAGATTCTGGGAGACACGTGACCAGACCAAACCAGGATCTCTCGACGAGTAGGAGAGAGAACCTGTGAACGAGGTTGATCTTCATTTAAATATCCTTTTTAGTAAGACAGGACTTAGCTAATACGCGTCTTGTCTAAGAACAGCTCGTAACACCTGTTCTTAGCTAAGGAAAAGAAAACCTCGTATAAATGACCCTCGTCTCTTAAGCAAGACGCGAATGCATAGTTGCGCAAGTGTTATTTTAACACGTGCCGTGTTGGAATGACGTTACGACAGGCAACATGCACGCGATATTGAGTCCGCTCCAAGAAATAAGACGCGAACCATTTAAGCGACCTGTTCGCGTCTTATGTGAGACATGCCCGTATAAATGATAGAGTTCGCGTCTTCTTTATCCTCATATTAATGGCTCTATTTTGAACATTGTTAATCGTTTAATTCTTCAGAGGCTGTTCTCAGTAATACTACCATGTCATGACGATTAAACGATGATGACGACGAAGATAATGATGTTGGTAGTGATGATATGTTGATGATGATGACGACGATAATAATGATCATTTGAGCAAAGACAGGGTTTATTCTAGAGCGTGGCCTTGCGGGATTTCCTCAATTTGGAAAAAAATGCCGCACGTTGCCGCGTCAAATAAAAATAATAGTCAAAAAAATGATATAATAAAAAATAGACCCAAGGATAAGTACTATTTTTTTTTTAAATAAAGTACAGTATCCGAAAACATCAATGACAACAACACTGATTTGACGGCCGCTCTATAAACTTACTTTGAACTTTAATAGCCTCTTAGTGTCTCAATTGCCTTTCTCTTCTTCGTTTGAGTCATTATTTCACCAGACAAACATCCGGGATTCTGCAGTTTTGATTCGACCCCAGGTTTTTTCAGTTGCCCAGAATGTTCCAAAATCGCGGCAAAGTGTCCGGCGAGTCCGGCCAATGTTGAATGTCAAAAGTCTAAAAAAGCACTCATTTTCTTTGGATTTGGTGCCCCCTTTCTTGGACCCTCTTTCTTGAAAAAGGACCCCCTAAAATTACAGAAGGGGGCCCATTTGACCCTCATTGGCCAATTTCTAGAATAAATCCTGAAGGGCGTTTTTAAATGATGCACGCCAACTGGAAATGAGGCGTTTTCCTTTTAATATACGTGTATCGTGATGCTACCAAATTTGTAATGCCTGGTGTGTTTGCTGTAATAGAGCCGACCACTTGCCCAAACATTAAGGCGAGGCCACAGCCGAATATTAATTACAAAAAGTACAGTGATGTCTTCCGGTTGACGTGCATCGCTCATAATCGTCTTTGCCTAAACTCCCTATTATTATTGCTATAATGATAATAACAAAAATTATTGTTATCATTTCTTTGTCATTTCAGAGCACTACCTGAGTCTGCAAGATGGCTTGTCGTTCAAAATCGTTTGGACGAAGCTCATCGTATTCTGATGAAATTTGCCGAGAAAAATTCAGCACCTGTAACCTCTGATTTTTTGAGAAATTCCCTGGAAAGGTGCCGGCAAGGTGTTGCTGAGTCAAGGACAGGAAAAACAAGTCATTCGCCTTTCGATCTTTTACGGACATCACGCATGCGAAGAAGAAGCGTCATCCTTTGTTTCTGTTGGTAGGTATTTTCCATTCACAAGTACAAAACAAAATAGCCGTGGTTACACCAATTTCCTACGCGATTTCTCCAGCGAGTTTGTTGCAAACCTGAGATACACAATTAAGTTTGTTTTCCGCGGTACTCGTCGTCTGCAGCGGTAGCAGCGCGTCCTTTACCCCAACAATTTTTGTTTGGGGCCATAGCCTTTTCCAGGCGTTCAAACAGTAGAGTGTAGCACAAATTCAGAGAGCGGCGGGAAAAAAATAATGAGGAAGATAGCGAGAGGGAGCCCCCCCCCTCTTCGCTGCTTTTCCTGTGCAAATATCTTTGTGCCGTCCCCACTATCTGAAAACCTAGAACAGGCCAGCGGCATACGCGTATAGTCGTCGTGTTTGCCTAATGGGACTTTAAGATCCAACGACGCGACGGCAACGAGAACGTCACATAAAAGTAAATATTATTTGCGTTCTTTCAGTCTTTATCGCAATTATTCCTACCCACTTACTTTGCCAAATGTAGGTGAACCCTCCTGGAGGTGAATTCCTAGGAACCATATCTAAGTTCAGAAAGAGAAATTCAAATTTCGTCGTTGCTTGTTTACGTTCTCCAGAAAACGCGAAATTAGGCATTTCACGTCGTAGTCGTGCAAAAACTGGAAACGAAGTGTACAAACAAGTGTGATGCACGTGCAAAGTTGTTGTTATGCTTATAAAGCAAAAATTACTTACTTCAGGGAATTCTGCTCCCTAAAAAATACTACTTTAAAGTTTAGGAGTTCCTCGAAGAATATATAAATTCACGCTTTTGTAGCAAAACTCGGTACCAGATGTTTCTGTTGGTTTCCGTCCGCCATGTTGGTACTTACCGGATGGGCACCAGAATGGCGTCTGCATACAAATCTCTATTAATTTTGTGAAAACATTTCCTCGGATATCTCGTATACGAAATATTCCTCTGACCTAAATCTTGGCGAGGGTCTTTGTATCTTTACCTCCTTTCATTTTCCAGATTCTGGACTTTTATCTATTGAACGGTTTTGATTTTTATTTTGATCTATTTTGAATGGCGTGACACTGAAAACCAGCAATTGAGGGATTTTCGGTTTTACCATCTGCGCGTGGGTAGAGCGCTACTTTTGCAAATTCAAAATGGCGTCTCGTAGTTGAGTCACCACGCATCCATGAAGTCGGTTAGAGTGTTCATACCGCGTCGGTCAAATTTTCGAACGTATCGGCTGAAAATGTCACCACGTTTTTGGCGTTCAAATCTGGAACGGCTTGGCGTTTAAATTTTTGTACGGTTAAAAGAGGGTTTGACGTAGCCTCCCACGCAGAAGTTCTTAGGGGTTCGTCACGCGTTCCTACCCCACGAACTGTTCGTGGGGCAGGAACGCGTGACGAACCCCTAAGAAAGTCTGCGTGGGAGGCTAGGTTTGACGCGAATTTTATCAAAAAATTACAGTAGGAACTGCCACCAAATTGAGTAAACTTTGGAAATAATCGCTTAAAAAAATTAAAAGAGGGTATTAATAACGCAACAAATACAAAAGTACTAATAAACAAACTTGAAGAAGACTAAAACGAATTGAAATTGTGGGTTGGTGAAAACTACTTAGCCCAACAGTCTTCAATTTTGCTGTTCGTATCAGTTGATATTACAATGCTTGGGAAGTATTTTTGTTGGAGAAGAAGCCGTGATTTTGTCGTTTTGGAGTAGTTTCTTCGTTAACGTAAAGTTCCTTGGCGAATAAAGACGCGTAATTGGCGATATTAACTGCCGTGACATTAGGGTGCGAATTTTCAACCGGTCAGAAAAGCGGTAAACATAACCAATGCAAGTTCCTGTTAACGCGTCAAATGATGAAGCTTGTTACGACTCTACCAGTAACTTATACTGCGTTCACTTACCAGCAAGTTTTGCCCAGACATAAGTTCCCTTGTCAAGTTTTTCCTGATATTGAAGATGAAAAAATATGGCAAGTTTCCCCTCGACAAGTCCCTTCGTTTCTTCCAACCCACGACACTTCTTGCTACAACTGCCGAAGCAGTGCATTACCATGGACAGGACAAACAAAAAATGACGTTGTAAAAACAGTTGAAAACATCACGTGGAAATTTGCCCCGGCGCTTTAACACCTTATTTGCATTAACAAACATTAATTAAGGGCCTGTTTACATGGAGTGGGGGACCCCGGTCTAGTGGGGTTGGTTTCTTTTGTTTTCACTCTCTGGGGGACACAAAACAAAAGAAACTTACCCCACTAGACCGGGGTCCCCCACTCCATGTAAACAGGGTCTTAGTTTCCTTTGAAATGTTTTTCTCTCGCCAACGATTTCTTTCTTTGGAAAATCTCGATCTGCATTGCTGATTCTTGCAGACGGGGCCAGGAGAACTTTCAAATCAAATTTTTTCAAGGGTGAATGTGGCGTCATTATCTCAGGCATGTCTGCGTGTTGATATATCCTGGGTTCTCATTGATGGCGACTTAGAGAGTTTTTCTGTCCTATGAGTTGTTCTAGAGGCTGAATTTTTCTTTTTCCTCTCTGTTTTGATTTAATATTTTTACAATAAATATTATCATTACTATTTATTTATATATTTGTATATACCCCTTATTAAACTTACTAGTCATAGGGCGCGTATCAACTGAGATATATAATAAATAAGTTTACTTATTTTTAATGAGAATTTCTGACTCCGATATTTCGCCTTTTTTTTTTACAGGTGTGTAGCAAGCCTGGTGTTTTACGGATTTCTGTTGTATATATCAGATATAGAGGGAGACCCTTATCTGAATTTGGTGATTATGTTCGTTGTTAGTGATGTACCAGGTACCATACTATCGTGGATAGTGATACAAAAGTAAGATTCAGTAAAGTGGTTATTGTTTTAAAAGTTAATTCATCATAGACTGGTTTCTTGCAACTCTGGAAGGCTAACATTTCAGTTCAGTGTTTCTTTGCTTGCGACATATTTTAGTTGATAGTTTGCTACTGAAAGTATCGTTTTCATCCAAAGTGCGTTGTGGCTGGTCCAGATTTTGCCTCCAACAAAGAAGTCGCTGGTTAAAGTTTAAGTAGCAAATGGAATACGCCATCTTGCATCGAGTTTGGTTCCAGAACTATTGTTATTTCTCACTTTATGAGGCTCATGCTTATGTGGGTTGTCCAATACAACGTAATACACATAAACAGAGCGTCATAAACAACCCGACTTACTGATTGTGTCTGTCTGCGAGCATTAATTTTTCTGGCCCTCTCGGTCATGTTTAACACCTTACTTCCGGTACCAATAATCAGAGCGTCTGGTGCTCATTTCCGGTTCCGGTGGCAATCTGAGTCGAAAGGAAATGTGCAACATGTGCAGCTTGTGTTGATCAACAACTGTTGCCGGAAACTTAACTTGTATGGTTTTATCGCTTCCTGTCAATTGTACTTGTCGATTGATTAAAGCTTTTAATTTGAGTATTCTCATTTTTACAGATTTGGGCGCCGTATCCCTTTCTGTTTGTTTATGATAACTGGTGGTCTCGCCTGCCTTCTTGTCCTTACTGTACCAAAGGGTATGTACTAACTCTAATTAACCTTTTAGAGCTGAACGCATCTCTTACACCTGTGGTCCTCAGTAAGATTTGACGTGTTCTTTTAGAGCGTGATTAAACGGACAACGTTAAGGTTGCGTCGTTGTCCTTAGTAATATGTCCCATAGGTAACTGTGTGCTCACATTGTGGGTGACTCCTCAGAAAAAAGGTTCTGCAATTAGTATGAGTTAATGGAGTCTTAAGAGTGTTTAAGACCTGGTAAAAATCAAAAATCGGAGTCGAAAGCGAAGTCATAGAATCGGAGTCGGACGAATCAGAACTTCTATCTTCTTCCGACTCTGTTTACGACTCCTTACGTCTCTTAAGATCTAGTGAAAAATAGAGTGTCGGAGTCGGAAGCAAAAGCGGAAGGATTAACCGTCTAATCACAGTGCTTGTTTTAAAGCGTTGTTATTGGTTTAGTTCTTCCGCTTCTACTTGTACTCTGATAATCTAGTTCTTATGCGCCTATCAATGTAAATCCCGTGGGGGGGGGGGGGGGGGGAGTGCGGGCAAGGGGAGGGGATTTGATGCCTGGGACCATCCCCGCTATCGGGCTTTTGATCGTGCGAAGCGACCCCGGGGTCGGGACATTTAACTTTGACCGACAGAAGCCTGGTATCAATTCAGAAGCAGTTACCAAGTCCGTCCCTCGAGGCTTCCTGAAAGTCACGCTGTTGGAGAAAGGTATGAAGTTTTCATTTGTTTTAATCGCCATAATCCGATACTTTAAACTGTCATCTAAACAGATAATGTCTATTTTGAGAAAGTTTTTATCTTCAAGTTCCCATCTGATTGTAAAACTCGATTGAAATCGAATTCCACCATGAAAGTCAGAGGATTTTTTATGGGTCACTGATCCGACCTGTTCCGACATGTTGAGCAGATGTTATAAAGCATTTTAAGTTTTATTAATATTATATAGCACGGTCAATCTTCCTGGAGTGATTTTGTTGTTCAAGATAAGGGATACTAGTGGAGAGAGAAAATACTTAATTACAACGAGTAATTTAATGGAGCTTCCGTTAACCGTAAATAAAAGTAGTAACAACGTGTTTGAAATGTTCTTTTATTCGTTTTATATAGTATTATAGCATTGTTTGTTTAGATTTCTTCCCCTGGGTGGGGGCTTTTTTGACACTTTTGATTGACCTTTCGTTTCCCACCCTGGGGAATTTGATCGAAAAATTTTAAAATTTGTCAAATCCCCACCCCTTGCCCGCACTCCCCCCCCCCCCCCCCCCACGGGGTTTACATTGATAGGTGCATTACTACTACTACTACAACTTTCTACGATTTGATTACGACTCCGACTTCGGCTAGTGAAAACCTGCGTAAAGGAGATACAGTCGAACCTGCAAGTGCGACCACCGCCCGTAAGCGACTACCTCCCATAAGCGACCGCCTATCCAAAACACTAAAGTTTCCAGTTAAAGGGCTATGGTTAGAACCTCTCTTAAACAACCCCCTTTAGTAAGCGACCGCGAGCACTTTTTGTACTGACGGTTTTACAATTTTCCTTTGTTTTTAATCTCGTCAACGTGTAAGCGAACACTTGAAGCATGACCTGATCTCTTTGTTCACTGTATGTACTGCACCAATCAGAGTTTACAAAGAACTTTTGGTGACAACATGAAACTACACATATCGTAATACACAAATCGCATACAATAATTTTTCTTCCAAAAAGTAGATGACCTCTTCTCGGAAGAGACCCTATTTAATTCGATTCTCGCAAGCGGCGATCTCCTGTAGGCGACCACTAAATTCTTCTTGTGGTCGCTTTCTGAAGGTACGACTCTACTGATTATTGAGTGTTCACTTTTTGTTCCGGACGTAAAAGATAAAACATCATTTACTTTAACAACTATTGTTTATCCCTTGTTTGTGCAGACATGACGCATATCAGCAGAGTGTTGGCGTTCATTGGACGAGCGTTTGTTACCATGTCTTTTGGCATTTTGTACCTTTTCAGTAGCGAGCTGTACCCTACCTCAATAAGGTATAGAGAACATCGTAACTGTTTTCTGAGGACGGTCGTTCTCCAATTTTTTCACCACATAGAAGTTTTGGAAACATGCTGCTGTTAGGTAATGATCAATTTCGACGAGCAAGGATTGCCTCCCACCAAAGTGGCCTGGGTTCAAATCCCGGCGTCAATGCCATATATGGGGTTGAGTTTGTCGTTGGTTTTCTCCGTGTACTCCGGTTATCCTCTTTCCTCAAAAACCAACATTTTCGTTTGTTTATTTGTTCACCGAAGCACAAGAAAATTTAGGGTGTTGGGGACGGGGAGGCTCGTTTTGTAGGTACTATTAAAATCTGATCCTGTTAGTTTCTAGCACCCTTGTACATGGAAGACGATAAATCAGCGAAAAGGCTCGATCTGTGGCTCAACTTATAAATTGCTTTTTTGCAGGAACATTGCTGTGGGTGTGTGCTCGCTTTCCGCTCGCATTGGTTCTATAATAGCTCCTTATATCGTGATGCTGGTAAGAAAAACTACTTTTTGTGTAGTGAAGTTAATTACTCCAAGTTTGAAACTTTTCTTATGTCGCTGCAAGGTCTAAGAGCACAAAGGGTTAGTCTAAACTAAAATTGGGCCAACTTTTTCAAAGTTTTAATGCCATCTCTGCAAAAATCACCAAAAACATTTTTATGGTAAATGCTCACAGATGAAAATAGTTTGAATAGCATTTTGAGTATGGGAAAAGGCACTAAGTGATGTCTTCAGCACAGAATTGACTTAAACAGCAATATCCTTTTGAGGATTTACGGTCGTTCGATACAAAGTCGTTTCGATACAAGTCGTCTCGATACGAGTCTATTCAGTTTAGGTTTACTTGGCTTAAAGAACGAAGAATATTCACCCAAAATGTTTTTAAATGATCACCCGCAAACTATATACTTGAAGATTTCTGAATTTTTGTGCAATATCACTGCTTGAGTTCGTATCGAAGCGACTTATACCGAAACGACTTTGTGGCGAGACGACCGAAGTCCCCGCTTGACATAGCTCCTTTAACATCGAGTTTTTTTCCCCTTTTTAAGTCTCAGTTACCAGAACTCAGCGTCACCCTTCCCATGGTTATTTTCGGTATTCTCTCTTTATCCGCTGGCCTAATGATACTCAGGCTCCCGGAGACCCTCAATTCAAACATGTGTCAGACGATAGAGGAAGCAAACCTTGCGAAAGAGTATTATGGACTTATGTGGATGGGAAAGCGAGTTGGAAACCCATTTCCGTGTTTGAGGTGGGATATTGCGAGAAATACTCTGAAACAAGTCAAATTGTATTGAGGAGTCAAAGACAGCATTTTACAATTAACTTATTAATTTAAATATTTATCCCCACTACTTCTTTCTTCTTACGTCTACGGGTCAGCGGTGGTGAAACAAGATGGCCGCGACATTCTAACATAATTTTCAACACTTTACTTATTTTTCTGCCGTGTAAGTCTGTGTTATTGTCATTTCTGTGTTAATGTGTCTGCAAATCATATAACTGTTGAAGAACTACGAGCGACTTTCGACGAAAAAAACTTCGTAACTTCCATCCTACTTTTTCGCCCATCTTACAGTAATACGTGCTAGTGTATATGTGTATATAGCTTATTCAACAAACGTTGCTTTGGGCATTGGGAATCTATTGTTTAGTGGTCACGTAAGTAAATCATTGCATTGTTCCATATGCCAAAATGCCCAATGTGCAATTATCAATGACCAATTACCAAAGTAACCTTTTTTGATTTAGCTGTATCTGTGTGTTTGTGTGTATACAGTCTGATATGCTGTAATATTGTACCCCTCACAATAAACTTATTTGAATTATCTTACTGAATCTGGCTATTTGGCATTTTTAACTTATTAGTCATTTCAGGAAGTCAGTACCCCTTTTAGTTAATTGATTAATTTAACAACTTGTAAAACAACTATAACATTCTGCTCTGGGTACAATAAATAAATTTGTTTTGTTTTTGTTGTTGCACGTTAAGATTGATTTTGCGGTTGATAACAACTTTTCTTGGATTGATTTCTTATTTTTCTTAACGCACGACTCGATAAAGCTTTTATAAGAAATCTAATAAATAAATTTTGTGTCTTGAATTGTGGTCCAAATCCAAAAAAAAAAATTTTTTGGTTTGGTTAAGTGAATGTTTGAGAGATAGCTGAAATGCGGAGTGTGGAAAATGCACTCTTCATTTTCCAGCTAACCGTTCCGAGTTGAATACGAATTGCTTTGCTTCTCCAAAGGGTTTTTTGTATGAAGCTGACTCACCTTAGGTCCCATACCACCTCGGAGGAGCCAAGGCTTTTGCAGGAGCTCGGTGACAATGTTTTAAGGTACTATTTTGCAAAATTAGTTTGATCAATTGAAAAGCACCAACTTTAGAGGATTAAGAATGAGTTAAGATTGAGGAAATTAGGATGCATTACAAGTATTCGCGAGTGAAATTGCGTGGGAAAGGGCGCGAAAGTTAGAGTGCAAAAATAAGTAATTGGGGAGGGGAGAGTGCAGAAAAGGGAACCTCTCCCACTCCTTCCTCTTATTTTTTTTCTTTACGCTCTTGGCAGAGTTGTCTAGCTTCATCAGTTGGCACGCACCGTGCACAGGAGCGTCTCTATGCTGGTAGAAAGGGATTAGCAAAATGATTCTGTCAATAAACTATCAGTGAAAACCTCTCACATGTCATGACGGAGGGAGATTTCGTGGCTTAAACTTTGCTAGAAAGTTATTACGTGCATTTAAGCAAAATTTGTCATTGCTGTATCTGATACCTCCTGCCTTTCCGTAAAAGCCGTATTTTAAAATCTGCTCCTGTCATGACACCCTGCAGTATTTTTAGCAGGGTTTGAGCTAGGATTTGATCACTGGGGGACAATTTGTCCCCTTGGCTAAATTTTGGGGGACATTTTCATTTTTAGGGGGACAGAAATTTGTACACCCTTCTGCTGATGCAAAGGGCTTTGTCTTCTTAGCAGGGCTTCTGATAGCTCTCGGAAGAAAAAGTCAAATTTCGCGGGATTTTTAGGGAAAAATTCGCGGAAAAATCGGCCGATTTCGCGGGAGTTTTCGGGGCAAACTTCACCGAAAAGCAATCGGTAAAAAACGGCCGATTTTGTGGTTATTTTCAAGGCAAATTAAGCTAGAAATCGATCGGTTTTGCGCTGATCAGACCAGCCTTTTAAACGTTTTTCTAACAGAGGTCATCATTTGCTCTTTCAACAACAATACGCTCCAGAAATGAACCAATGGCAAAGCCTTTAACATCATGGCTAGTGCCCAGTTTTTCGCAACATAATCTGTTTGTACGTTTCAGTGACGAAGTTCCGAGATAAATTTGCAAGTTTACGGCAAGTAAATAGCCCCTATAGCTGAAATAAGTTTCAAATATGTTGTACAGACATGTATTTGATAAGATTTCTACCGAATTTCGCGGTATTTTTCGTGTTTTTGTGAACTTCGCGGCTCCGCGGGCGCGCGAAGAATCAGAAGCCCTGTCTTAGGTTTTTTCCGACAAAAATAGCAGTAGAGCGTGACTGAAACGTAACTTTGGAATAAACTTTATAGGTGCGATAAAATATACTTTCCACGTTCTGTTTCAGCTTGCAATTTCTGTACTGAAATAAATCTCTTCGTGTGTGCTTCCTTTCGAGTTTTTTCCCTAAATTTTGAAGGGGACAAATTCTCCCCTTGGCCGTTTTTTAAAGGGACAATTCCAATCGCAGTGCGGGATTGGCGCAATGGCGCGGCCTGGCTCAAACCCTGTTTTAGTGTACCTCTCTGAAGTGTCAGCTCATGAAGTTCTTAATGTGAGTTGAATTCTTGCACACAAAATCGAACGGTTTAAGTGGTCGAAACACATGTGCCAAGGCGGGTATTAAAATTATTTAAATTATCGTGTTAAATTCCACGGGGAAATTTTGAAACAATTAAAAGACAACAGATTGATAATAAGGTTTCGTCCATTCGTATTTTTTTCTCTTTGAAAACGTCTACACGTATCCGAAAAAAAACAGTCACGGAAAACGAAACTTCCCTTTAGCGTGGAAAGTTTTGAAAACACCGTTTTGCCCATGGACAGATGGGAAAAAAAATAATGACGTAGTCTGCGCAGTGTTAGGGTGGATTTCCACTCTCGCTTAATTTTTGTTTACGTACGCGCGTAAATAAAATAGAGCCAATGTATGGAAAGTCGCACCTACACATAAAAGTTGAACCTCACTCAATTTAACGTGTTCCTCCCGCGACCTAAAATTTTAAACATTGACTAGGGAGTTTAGTAATTAATTGCTTTGTTGATAACCTAGTATACATTCAGGATCTAACAAACCACTTATTGATTTTAAGGTATTCAACCGGGGAATTAACTCGTACAGAACATGTACCAGTACCAAACGGGGAACCAAGCTCTGACGCGGAATCCGACAGAGTCGAATATGCTATTGAAAATGTGCCTTTAATTTCTTAAGTCTAAAATCCCTTAGCCTCTTCACACGGGGCCGCAGGTGGGTCGACCGCATTAAAATCAGACCTGAAAGGACTTTCGTCTGCTTGGAACCTCGGTCTGGAGTCACGAAGAGCTCTCGAGAAAATACATATCTTAAGTTTTGACCCTTAACAATATGCTAGTGCTGTTAAACAATGGCTAGGATACAAAAAGAAACAGGAACGAAAAAATTCTTACATGGAGTTAAAAGTTGTACAAATTTAGGTAAAAAGTCAATCACAATAATTGGCTACGATAAAAAATATTCTTGCCGTAACCAAATCACCTAACCCTGGTCTTTCCCAGTCAAAATGGTCGGCCCCGAAAATTTATGCAAGGAAGATAAAAAATAGGACGAAAGGATAGCTGTTAAACCAATTCCGTTCCCCGGCTTTTCCCATAGAAAACTCATTTCCTAACGTAAAACCCCTGGGGACGACGGTGCTATAGACCTTTCTAGCTTGCGTGTTGTTTTCCCATACCAGACCACGTGATCCTACCCCAGAGTAGTGTTTCTTTCAAATGAAGCGCAATCCACATGCACACGGGTGTATAGCTAATGAAAAGACAAAAGAGAAATTCCCTCGAGAACATCACGTGGTCTGAATTGAGAAAATAAAGCATACAAGCTAAAAAGGTCTTTTAAGCTAGTCTGTGAACAGGCCCCTAGGGGAGAATGGTGTGGAGGCCAATGGAAAGGGATGTCTCACGCTTTCTCACCCTAAAATCCTCCAAAGGACCTGTCCATAGGCTACTATTATCCTTCCGTGGGAGAAAATATAATGTACGGCTTAAGACAAGGACATTTGTAGGCATTTTGTATGTAGGCAGGGAAACCAATTCCATTAATTTATACATATTTACAATGTATACAACGTGTCAGTAATAGTTTTCTGCATAACTTACAAAAAGATGTGGAAAAAAGAGAAATTTATTAACTAATCACTGGCCCTGTTAGTAAACGAATTGTTCCATTCGCTTTTTGTCCACTATATTTAATTATCTTATGAATTATTATTGTTATTAATTATCTTATGAATTATTATTGTTATTATTGAATTCAACTGCACAGTCTAATAGATTATATTGGAATTTTTGTAAGTATTGAGAAAGCAGTAAAAATGGTATTTTGTCTATTGGTATTTTTGTGCTTTGTCGACGAATTTATTGCATACGGTGAAATAGGTCTAGAGGAAGGAAAAATACCTTATAGTCAACAAAAATCTTAGGTTAACAGTGCATAGCCTCAATTTGGTCGGTAAGAAACGCCAGACTTGTATCTTCATGCACCGGTTGGAATAAATAAAAACAGACGGAAAACAATTCCTTAATGTTGCTGCCTTATTATTCACTGCGAAAAATACATTTTAGACCCAAACTCGAGAAACCACAAGCTTTTGCTTATAGGTGTCTCGCCTCATGTAAGGGAATTGTGATTCCGGCATCCGGGAAGTTTTTGCATGTGGAATCCAGAATCCTGGGCCTTAGAATCTGGAATACAGCTGTAGGAATCCGGAATCCCACTAACAATTGGAATCCAGAATCCAAGTTCCACTGAAAAAGATCTGGAATCCAGTACCTAGAATCCGACGTGGAATCCAGAATCCTAGACGGCCTTGGATTCCCTTACATGGGGCGAGGTGTCCGTTTTGGAGAGGTTCAACTGTAGTGAAGTTCCTACCCTTTCCTATGTCAGAAGCCTCAAAAGGTACCCCTTTCTGGCGGAGCCTCCTACTATGAGCCATTATAGGGAGTGCCCTCCGCCCCCGGGCACTGAACCCCCTCCTCCACCACCTCTTGTACACTTCCCAGTAGATGTTTGTTTCAACAACCACTTACAGTATTATCACCCACATAACATAATGTTGCTCCCAGATGTATTATAGGGTCAAGTTCCACCCATCTACCAGCGCATGCTATCACGAGACACCGAAATCGTAGAAACTGCGTCAGGTCCTATAGCTTGTTCCAGGCTCCAAGATAGTAATGTGTGAAGAGATCGCGAAAACTGGGGACTTAACGACCCGAAGGCCATGTTTAGGCATGATCACCCGATACTGGATAGGGCTTCTGTTAACACACCAGAACAGTTGTGGCGGTACGATTTTTGTGACGGAGCGAAGCTGCGCTGCTGCGATCTCTAAAGTGAAGATTCGCATATCGGGTAGGTGTTCACACTACACTAGATAGCTTTTCGTGGCGCCACGAAAAGCCATTCAGTATCGTGTGAACATGGCCTTAGAAGGCAAAACAACAACTTTGCACGTGCATCACACTGTTTTGTACATTTCTTTTTCGTTGTTGCACGACTACGACGTGAAATTGCCTAATTTTATATTTTATGGAGGATGTAAACAAGCGACGACGAAATTTTATTCGTTATTTGCACATCACCCATAATACACTTTGTTTTCCCCTTAAAATTTTGGATAACCTTTGTTCTTCATTTCTCTTAAGACGACTGTAATACCCAGGGGAAATGACAAAAAAAGGTTATGCAAAGTTCTGGGGCCAAACAAGGTGTATTATGGGCCATTTGCAATTTGAGAATTTCTCTCTCTGAACTTGTATAGAGATCCTGAGAATTCAACTCCAGGGGGCTGGCCTACTTTTGATAAAGGAAATGGGTAGGAATAATTGCCATCAAGGCTGAAAGAACGTTAATTCTCTTTTTAAGCGATCTTTTCGCTGCCATCGCGTCGTCGGAACGTAAAGTCCCTATAGTGATGCGAAAAACACGGGGGCAACCACGGGGGCTAGTTTGGGAAGAGAGGAGGTGGTCAGCGCCTCCAGAACACACGCGTCTTATTATCGCGACGTTCCTACTTGAGAGCCTGGCGCAGGCGAAGGTTACTTGAAAGGACCTAGATTAGTGCAACTTAAATGGAAATGTCAAGATCAGGTCCTGAGAAGATGTGATACTGAGGTCCCGTCCACACGTATCCGGATATTTTATACCAAACACGTGATTAAAAAAAAACAGAAATTATCGGATGAGGCTAAGTATGGTCTGAAGGAATTATGCAGATTGAGGAGGGTTTTATCCGTCGAGGCCGAAGACAAAGGCGAATAACACCCCCCGCGATCTTCTTAATTTTTCAGATCATACAAAAGCCGAATCCAATAACTGTTTCACCATTCATTCAAAATAATTCCCGGTATAAAAAGAAGCTAAAACAGGCTTACTTCGAACGATGTTTAAGTTCCCGTCTCCGTTTGCCTGTTTCTCGGTACTCCTAATACGACTTTTTAAAAACGTATCCACTTAAAATGTATCGGTAATCAAATTCCTAATTCTTCCCTTTAGATCGGTGCGTTACAGTTGCTTCGGGTCTCTTGAAATATTATCAGTAGTCCAAGAATTTTTACCGAAATCTTCTTTGATCATTAACATCTTGATATTTGTAAATCGAAACCTATGGCACATTAAATTGTCTCGATTAATCGGTGCCGTATTGCTACGGCTGATTTTCATGGTAATCGTAGCCTTTCGCGGTCAATTCAATGTTTTAGTTGAGCGTCTGAGCCAATCAGATTACAGGAAACTACATATCCAGTTCTAGTTGTGGCCCGTGCTAATAAAGGTATGTATTCTTGCTGTTCTTGCTATGTTTCAGGCAGTAGCCGGTCCGGCTATTTCTTCGCGAATTGTGTGAAATGTTCCGCCATTTTAAACTGCTGTAAGAAAACAACGCAACCTCGTTCCAAGGGCTTCTCGGTTGTCGTCCCTTTTTCTGGCAATTATCATGTCCTATTGACGTCATTTTCCGGATATCGCGAACGTCTTCCAAATTTGGTCAAATATGGGTAAAGGCACTAAGTAATGACTATAGCACAGAATTGATCTAAAACAGTACTATCCTCGTGACATAGCCACTTTAAGCTCGTCGTTCAGCTTCATCCATGCCTTACCGAATGCTAGGGGTTTTGTTAAAAGTTAACTTAAGCTTCGAACTTAACCCCCGAACCAAACAACTATGCCCTCTCTTCCGATTCATCATCTCCGAGGTAATTTGCCGACCGAGTCCGAATTATTGTCGATGGACCGCGACTAAGTCTGTTAAACGACGGACCCCTGTTTATTCCTGTCCGATTTCCATAACGAGCTCTAGGTGAATCAGGTTCGTCAGAAATGTAATCATCTTTCGTGTATAGCTCTGGTGCTTTCTGGTGACTTGTTAAACAAACCGCACTGTTCCATCGTCCATTTCGGCGCTTTTTCAGGGAGTCGCGTAGACCACCTTGTTTCATAGGTTGCTGGAATAAGTAATTGCTATTGTACTTTCCTCCCTGACTCTTGTCTCTTCTTATGCGGCTGTCAGTTCCAGCTCTTGCACCCGGCTCTTCGTCTGCAAAGCGTACACTTGACAAAGACATGTTTGATCGCCTTCGACTTCGCGCAGATTCTACGCTTCCTGACGATTCAGATGGCGGTGCTGGGGAATATGTTTCCCGAGGTTTGGAAAAATAAGCTTGTCCGTCACGACTTAGTTCTTGTGACGTTACACGTTCAACAGGGCGAGATTTCGAGGGCGACACCTCCACAGGATATTTTCCGTGGTTTGATTTAGAAGAAACCCTAGCATTGGACGCGAACCGTCCTAAACTCTGATCACTATCTAGACGCAAATCTTCACCCTCTAATACAAATTCATCTTCCGTCAGATCATAAGACACTGAGCGCCGCAGTTTAGCAGGCTTGCCATTCATACGCTGAAAAGCACTCTGACGTTTTGGACTGTCCTCACTGGGAAATTGCTCACGTGTTTTTCTATCTTCGTATTCTTCTAAACCTTCGTATGACGATGAACTTCGAATGTTACGTTCTCTTGGGACTTTGTCTCGGCTCCTGATGTCACGATCCTGGCGACGAGGTTTTGCGTAGCGTTCGTCATCTAAGTCAGGTCCCTGCCATTCATTCGGAGCACTCAGCATTTTGCGTTCTCGAGGATGCTTTCCGCGATCTCTGTAAACATCAGAACCATCATCTAAGCTCTTCGCGTCGTTATCCCAGTTCCGTTCGAAAGTATGATCATTGCTGTAATCGGTTTGTCTACCTGGGCTTTTACCTCGATCCCATACAGGTGATTTCCCATGACCAGAGCCTTCAGGTCTGACCTCATCATTATCTTCTCCTGCCGGTCTTTCAGCATCACGAAAACTTATCACTGGATAGCTTTCTGCTTTGTCTCGTTCATGTAAATATGTTGGGGTAGCTGTTTTCTGCACCCGTGTAGGTGCTTCTGAATCTTTACCTCGATGCAAAATCACCGGTGCATCTAAGCCGTGATTTTGAGCTCTTGTGTAGCCATCATAGCTTGCACCCGGCTGATCGTGGCCCAGAAAAGGCGAGGAAATGTGGAGAAGAGTTTCATTGGCTCGGCGCGCCATTTCATCTCGAGAACCTAGCCAAGCTGGTCTCAGGTCCACATTCTTATTGACCGGTTTTAACCGCTCGCTCGCTGCGCCTCTAAGTTTCATCTCCTCATCGGCAGCGTGTCTCATTTCCAACAATGCATTATCTGGCATGCTAAGAAAGGATCTGCGCACGTTTTCCCAGGGCGATACTCTCGGTTCATGGGCAAACATTCCCATAGAATCCTGGAACAAAAGATGTGGCTCGCTTCGATACTGAGGCTGTATGTTATCGCGGTCAGTTTGTGTGCCTGTGGACATCAGTGATTTGCACGACTCGTACCGAGTTCCATACCGCTGTGTTTGTGCTGGTGTAGTGGAAACGCAATCAAAATAAACTGAATCGCTTTCTAAGGAAACAGTCGATCCTTTTATGTCAGTCGAACCAGCTTTCCCAGTGCTATCCTCGCTTTTTTGACTACTAGCAGACGACCCTCCTTTCTTTTTGTTTACAACCCGAACAACAAGTCGAACAAGTCTAATGGCAATGTGCAATATACTTCCGGACTTCTTTCGAGTTTCCTCAATTCCTTTGCGTGCCTGCTGATCTGCACCTTGTATAGCCGAGCCAGCCATATTAGTGGTATTCTGGACCATTCCAGACGCCATTTCAGTGGGGCTCTTCTTCAGAAGCTCCGAAACTTGGGTATCTTCGCCGAGGAGCGTTGCACTCCTAAAGTTATCTTTTAAGTTAAAGCTTGTTTCTGGTAATGAAGTCCCTTCAAAACCGCTCGTAATCTCCGATGCACCTTGTTCAACACCTTTTGCTATCTGCCTGGAGCTCCATCTAAGATGCCGTTCAGCGGAAATAACATTCGTTTTTGCTGCATTCTGCCAATCAATTTCCGCAAATCTTTTTCCATGTTCTAAGGGATTTAAGTCAACAACCACCGAGTCGTTTAACCCACATGTGTTTGAAGCATGCGGATTGTGGTTAACTGATGTAAAATCTAAAGCACCTGTTTTTGCGGCCGCCTTCCCGGACTGCCATTCACCTTGTTGTAAATTTCTCTGCGGCATCTCCGGCCCGACTCCCGCCCCCTGTCCTTGAACATCTCTGGAGCTTCCTTCACCTCCGGTTTGTGCGTCGATGGTTGGCACATCTTCCTCCTGGCCTTCACCTCTTTTCTTCTTGAGCTTTGCTAATATCCCAGCTGCAAGAACGGCAACCGCAATTACCTTGCGTGCAATATTTTGATTTCCATCAGTAGGGGTGTTAACAGTGTTTGGGTCATCTTGTCCATTCTCATTTCCATTCTCGCTGCTCACTATTCCTTGGATATCTCCAACTGAAGCTCCCATCGGAAGACTAACACTACTTCCTACCACATCTCCCAAAGCCTTACCTAGATCCCCATCATCGCCGCCACCTTCGTTTTCTATTTCCTCCAATCCTTCCGCCACGTCTTCGACCACCTCCATTACATCCTCAATAGCGTCAAACGCCTCCGCCAGGCCTTCAGGCGCTTCAGGCGAGTCTCGCTTTCCCTTTCTCTTTTTCGCGCCAAAGAGAAACACGCCAGTTGTCACAATAAAAGAAAAAGTAGGAAAAAACGCCATTTTCCAACCCTCGAAACCAAAAAGTCCCAAGACGTCTTTTATCAGCCCCATCGCGGAGTCAACAACAGCCAGTAAAGTAACAATTTCAAACATAAATTTGTCGATGTAGTCCGCAAAATCTTCCATAATTTGCAGCAGTTCCTCAGTGGCTGATGGCATATTTTCCGGATTTTCTTCAGGTGGTATGTCTATTAAACTATCCATTTTGAATTGGTGTGGATTTTTATCTATCGTTTCCAAAACGTTTGATCATTAATGCCTCTAGGTCTAAATTTTAACGTGCAAAAAAATAACAAGTCCAATATTATTTACGTTTCCCCCTGATGTCAATAATACTTTAAAATCATTGACACCTGTTACAATTGAAACTTATAAATCATAATTAATTCATCGAGGCTTAAAAATATGAATACAAAAATTAAGTAATTGGCGGCTTGTAAGCAGAATCAGACAAAAATGGTTACATGCTAAAATAATGCTTAGTAATTATCAGAAAAAATGCCTACAACATGCTAAATGCTTAGTTATTATTATTCAATTAAGTAAGGCTTAGAAATCTATTTAAGATGCGTCTTAACTTAATTAGTTTACTCCTATGTACACGCTTAGGGCAGTTCGTTCCTTAACGAAATCATTTGAATTTTCTCTTCTTTGTAGCTGGTAATCCATTTAATTACACCGTTTACTATTACAATTCCAGTTTCAAGGTTCTATTCCACATTTAATTAAATAGCTTATCAGTGCGTAATTTCCAGGATTAGGTGAGAGATAGTCTATTAGTTGAAGTCAGTGCTGAAATAAACTAGCGTTTAAGTGACGGGGGAACTTGACAAATGAAAAACTGTTACATTAATTTGTTAAACTCGAAGTACAGAAAGATTTAAATGATACTGATTTCAATGGTTGACAGTCCGGGAGTAAAAATATATTTCAACAAGGTGACACATGACTTGAAGTACTTTAAAAAATTAAAATAAAGAAAAAATAATTCTGCTTCTAGTACAGATTTTTCATCTTGATTAATTAGAATGGAAGAAACATGCAAACTCACTATTATATTATATTATTTGTTTCTCTAAGAAACATTCAGGATCTCCAAGGACGCCTAGTTATTACGGACAGTTTTCTTTGTCCTTGCCGAATGTCTTTACATTTTCTCTAAATCAACACACTTAATATGAACTCACTTTAATGCAGACAATGTTGTTTCTTGCCCAATACACAGATTCTCATAGAAAGTCAACCTCGCTAATGTGGACACTTCAATTGTCTGCTGTGAAGGTATAAAAAAACTCAGTCGAAGCATGTTTGATGTTCCCAGCCCTACAGTACACCGGATAGGATGATTTGTAGACGTGAATTTCAGACTATTTTTCTGGTATCAAACAAGTTCGATAGAAAGCTGTTTTGATCAAGTTTCATAGAGATGAGCGATTTTTGAGCGTTTCTGTGGAATTAGTCCAGGGAATGTTGGCTTTGTTATGGTTAGAGATTTTTAATTTGAGGATGCTTATGTTCTCAGTCTTCAATTTCTTTAGTATTATTTTGTTCCCATAAAAGGAATTTTTTTTACTTTAAAAGTTCATGACATGCTTAATATGGAAACCCTGTTAATACAGTGAGTTTCTATGGCCCCTTAAATATCCCTATTATTGGGGTTTGACTGCAACTGAAATTGTAGTAAAAGTCACCAATTTAATGACTTCTGTCCAGCAGCTATATACAGGGCCAAAGTGTTGTTATTAGTTGGTGTTTATAGTTTCTAAAGTTTACGTTGTAAGTGAGATTAACATTTGCTTTAAATATTACTTCCACTCTACTTTCTTTATAATTTGCCCCTTTGAGCCTTGTCATCTAGGTATTACCCCCTGAGAAACCAAGTGACATTGCTTTTATCCCATCAGTCCTAAGATGTGTGCAAAGTTGGTGAGTATCTAGCCTGCATAGCAAGCGTTTCCACGCGAGTTTGTCGAGAAAGTTGGGACGAGAGCAAAAAAAAAAAAATTATGGGGGAGGGGGAAGGGAGCGAAGGAAACGCTTGCCCGCAAACCGCACGATTTTGAAAAACTACGTTCACCCATGAACGCAGCTTTTGATTGTTGCGGTACTGGTAGTGTTGATTACTTAGCACTCGAAACATCAATCAAACCAGGTATGTTTTGTTTACGTGTGTCGCAGATCTGGTCTGATCTGATTTGTGGTCGCAGATTACAAATGCTTTGGTCCGATATTTATTTGAATCATGTTTGTGCAAAGTCTCTTCGATCAAAAGTATAATTGGAGATCGAGCAGTGGAGACTAGTGAAGGCCAATTTATTGGGAATGTCAGGGTGCGTATCTGACTGGAAAAAATGGACTGTTTGTTAGAGATAACATCAACGTAAATCAGAACATCAAGTACTAGACACTAGCTAGAGCCACCATGGACAAGTGATTGGAAATTGAGCGGCATGTATTGTAGTCAACTTTTCGACACTGGCTGGCCTATGGAGAGCAGCTGCTCTGCAAAACTCATAGCCGGCGGAGTGAATTGTTCCAGACAAATCATTTCTTCGCGACGTTTTGTCAAGGTTTCAGATGAGATAAAGCCACATAACATTAAAATTTTAACTCAGCTATAAAGAACAAGAAATTCTGCAGCAATCGCTTAGAGTTTCAACCTTCTTTCAAAGTAAAGCTTCTTTTTATTACAGTTTTGCAATCGCATGGAGCATGTTTTAGGGAACAAAATTTTTTTCAAATCTGGTAATCTATTTGTTATCTATCAATTTACAAATGAACTGAACTGTGAAATATCAAGGGGCATTTTGCAGAATCGTGGGGTTTGCAGGCAAGCCTTTCCTCTTCTCCCCTTCCCCTTTCATTTTTTTTTGCCTCCGCTCTAACTTTCATGCAGGCTAGTGAGTATCATGAGTAAGGTTCCTGTCACAAGACATTACACAAAGTTTCCCTGAGTGTGTATGATAGTGCTTTTTTTTCTGGCTGCCAATGTTTTATTACTAGCAGCCATTTCTAATTTTACAACATCAAAAGGTGATGTTGAAAATATTTGAGCTTGGACCATTGATTCATATTCCACTTTACTATTAGACTAGGAATAGTCCCTCATTTTTCCTCAGGGATGGTAGAGCAAGCGATATGCAAGCACGCATGAAAATCACCCTGCCACATCTTGCCTTTCTCGAGTGGGATGATTTTCACACGTGCTCATGTTTTACTCGCTCTACTATCCCTGAGGGAAAATGAGAGGCTACTTGTAGTCCACTTAACACTATTTACAATAATTTTATATCAAAGCCCATATGGTTCATATCTGTCACAGAGTGTTACCAACCAGTCAATTTCTACCCTTTTTCATCCATGAATTGCATGCAGATTGCATCCTGGATATTTAAAAAGGAGATGTGTGTTCCTCTTACCCCCAGAAGCAAAACTAGCCTTCAAAAATACACCAAAATGGACTATCATTGGGCTTGCTGAGTTTGTTTCTGGGTAATTCAACAGCCAAATCACAAAATTAAACAATAGCAATGGCAATTCTGGAAGAGCAAGTGTCTGAAATTTTCACATTTCTAAAAATGTGCTATTTTCTCAATGTCGCTGCAGTTTGGTCTACATGCAATCCAGTGACACTAAAGAAAGCTTCATCAAAGATCTTGCAATGCCGCAAGTTCAGAAGATAAATATCCTTGGAATCATACAACTCTAACCTGTGAAAAGTGTTCTTCACGTCAATTCCAGAGTCGCAGAGTGGAACGAGGCTGGAGAGGGGAAGAATTCTATTGCGTCGATTCCCCCAAAAAGTCAAGCTGGAAATGATAACTGACTGCGAATCTTCATGGAATGAAATCTCTCCAACAACTCGACGGAAGAAAAAACTTAGAGCAACTAACCCAGCGGTTGTGCCTGCAGCTCCTGCAATAGCACAAACAAGAGTTGGAAAAGATATAATCCCGCTGGAATACCAGTAGCTCATTGGCCACGTGAGAGCAGAAACAACAGCTACGTGTAAGATCTTAACTCTTGATATAAAGCGTAAGTGTTTGATCCATTTAAAGCGATAAAGTAGAAGACTGTCTTCTGGCGAGGGAGTCAATGTTGATAAACATTTCCTGGATGTTTCTTCAGCAGTTCGAACATGGCGGCGTCCACAACCGAAGTTCGATGATGACAAAATTAAAATGCTTCTAGATGGTACATGCAGCTTTCGTCCGCATAAACAGTTAAAATAGGAGTTTGAAGAACCCTCGAAAGTCTTAAACTGCAAGGAGCGTCTCAAAAGAAGACAATTTGTTGCAATTCTTGAGGTTCCACACATTTCAAAAAACTCACGACTCGGGCTTTGTGCTAGAGCCCGCAGTACAGCTGATAGAGAACATGCGGCCGTATACTCTTCATGTATCCCACAATATTGTGTCTTGGGCTGCCTATAGAAAAGCAAAGAAAATGGTGATGGCAAGGTTAATCCCATTAATTTATTAAATAATGGCTTGAAAGACGCTTTGCGCAAAGATGGAGCTTGATTCTTCTTCCAGTCTTTTGGCATTTCATTGGACTCATTTGACGCTCTGGCCCTACCACAACTTCCGGGTCGAATTTGTGCCCGGAGGTTTATAAGTTTCGGTACTAGGGTTGGGGAGTAGTTCATGCCTCCTTAACTTAATACGCCTTTGTCTTTTTATTTGCACTTCGGGTCGTAATCATAGGCTGGCTTGTGATATCCCTTGAAAGAAGACATCAAATCGGAAACTAAGACGGGTCTTAGGTCTTAGGTCTTAGTTTTCGAGGGTCTTAGTTTTCGTAACACCCCTGGACGAAAGCCAGACGTGCCTCGAAGTCCGGCAAAAATGGCTCGATTTAATGGGGAAATTATGGATCTTTTTTCGAACCGATCTCCTAGAGAGGAAGAAGAGGTTTCCCTCTTAGGCCGGAGCTGAAAATTTGCAGCGGATTTGAATTTCGGCGAAAAAAAAGGCTTTCTTGTTGCGACTGGTCCAGGACCCCGACAGATCGAAGTGACCAGCCTTCACTTTCGTTCTATGAAAGGAGTAACAGAGGTTACGCAAAAAAGCCAAAAAAACAGTAAAACGACAAACAGACACCAAAACGCAGCGGAATACATTGCAGGTAAGTCTTTTTTATTCAATTCATTTAAGAAAAAGTAAGGTTTAGCGTTATTTAGCGTGCGTAGATCTCAGTAATATATTTCTCATACAAAGTCTCTTATATTTTCAACGGTCGCCTGTAACGCGACACCGGCGCGCCACCTATGCTATGTAAATTACATTACACCCTTCCCTCGCAACGTGAGTTTGGGCCGCCTGTGATTACAAGTAAGGACTGAATCACAATGTCTTCGCAAGAAGAAAGTTTTTCTGAAAAAGAAAAACTTATCAGAACTCATGTTTTCCTGTGGGTAAGGTCACGTGTTCCTTAAAGTACGTCATATGACGTCATACTCAGAGAGAAGACTAAGACGAATGGTGTGCCAAAATGGCTGCAAATTTGAACGTTTTTGAAAAATTCTTAAAAAATCGTCTTTGGTTCAAATCGCAAATTTTTTTCGCAGAAGTTATTTTAATAAGGTGTAGTTTCAGATAAGAAAATAAAAAAATTTAGGTGATGGGCACTTTAAACGGGGTCGTTTTGTTACAGCGATTTTCGAATGACCCTGTACTGCCTGTATTGAAAACGCGCAAACAAAAGACAAACAACAAACGAACGGAAAGAGAGCGATTTGATTGGTTTATGGAACGGATACAAACGCGCGTGCCTTTTGGTAGGTTAAGCGAACGCTCGGGTGAAAAAACGTTATGCCCGAGAACTTTTTAGAAAACAACTTTGACGTCATACTGCAACACCATTAGTCAATCGAACAATGCCTTCTCCATATTAGGGTTTTCTTTGGCGGGAAAACGAAGAGTCCATGTTTTGACCTTTTCATCCAATGGCTGAAAAAACAAATAACTAACACTTACCGAAACCATTTTTCAAGGTCATACGAAAATCGCTCTAAGAAACATCGAAGCTTGTATCTTGACCTTTGTCAGCCAGGGAACGCTTTTTTTCAGAGCAGTTCCAGAGGGTGAGAAGTACCGAGCCCCAAAAGCTAAACCGGCTAAATATTCCGTCTTTTCCTCCAGGATAATGGATCTTTGGAACAAACAAGCATTTAGAAAGGGATTTCCCGATCTATTTCAGTTGTATTAACACATTACACCTTTTAAAAGCCCCAATAGTGATTACTCCAAATTTAATTTATTTCTCCCTTCAAGAACAATGGTTCCGTGAGGAGGTCGAGAGAATTAAGGCAATTAAGCCGATATGATCACTCAGGATTAATTCTCAAGATATTTTAACAAATTTTCCTAACTTCTTCTGTAAGAAACGTTGAGGATTAAAGTGTTGGGGGGGGAGGGGGGTATTTTCAAATAAAACTGTGGGAATGCGTCGGAGGGGGATTGAAACAGTTAAAAGAGTGTCAATTGTCTTCTATATAGTACAGCTTGATGTTGCAACTATGTTGCTTAGATCCATTTAGCTTGCATGTTTTGTTTTCCAAATGCAGGTCATGTAAAAATTGTTGGCTTCACACTAGAAGCGAATTTAGAAGCGAATTTAGTTTCAGGTAAGCACTTGATTTAAGTGCACTTGGAAATCTTAAGACGATCTGTAGAAAACGTGGCTTCACACTTGTTGACCAAGTAAATTTCTTGAAGTACAAGCTGTCAATCTCAATGGTCACCAAGTAAAGCTGAAGCAGGTACATTTCACCCTTTCACACTCAACGTTAGTAGGTAGTAAGTAGGTTCCACGTATACTTGCATTATACTTGAAGCTCTAGTGTAAAGCCAACAATTATCTAGAGAACTGTTTCTTTTTCAAGTTTGGTCAGTTATTCACGTGCAAATGCACGCATAATTCATGATAAGACAAAGGGGCACAGGGTCCAGAGGATATGTGTTTGTCGTTAGAAAATCAAAACCCGTCGAAAACCTCTGAAAAAATGGGTTATTTTGAACGCGTTACAGTTTCGTTACACATTCTATAGACCGCAAACCAAGAGACTGAGGGCTCGCAAGGTCGGCGTACAGTATTCGTGCCTCGGTCGCCCTTCGGGCGACAGCCTTCGAACACCCTTCGGGCGACGTGCCGTGCGCCAGCGAGGATATGGCTTGCGGTTATTGATTTTCAGATAAGAAGCGAAGAAATCGTTTACAGTAGATTTATAAAGATCCCATTGGGCTAATTAATCGTGCTAAGCGACAGGTATAGACATTTTTCAAGGTGAGACTTTAAATAAGTAATTCATTTATTCACACGAAACTCCTCTGGACCCTGTGAAAGGGGCATATTCCCCTGAGACCTTGATAGTGAAAATAAAACATACAAGCTAAAGAGGTCTGTTGTAAGCGCGAAAGGCAAAAGACGATCACAGTTCTTTCACTAACCACTACAAACTTAACCGAGAAGTTTCACTTTCCTTTAAGAAATATATTTTATTCTATTTCCTAACAAATTTTACGCTGGATATCTATTGTAAAATATGACTGAGGAAAATAGCTCTATTACAACACCTAAATATTTTAAATTTGTGGTACAACAGTAAGCTTCTTGATAAATAATTATTACTTTCTTACAACATTGCAATTGGTTTGGAATAAATTCGAATACATTTTTAATTACTATAACTAACTCTATTTTTATGGTATAAAATGCATTTTCGCACTATAAAAATACTTGTTTTTTGTCCAACGTGATTTTCTTGCAAACTTACTCGAATGTAGAAAAGTGGATTCGTCTGTGAGCCTACCGTCACACTCCCAAAGATGGGTAATCTGTGCCAGGCTCTTAGATACGTATAGGGACGTCGTGAAAATAAGACGCACGTGATCTCAAGAAATGGGGTGGCCTCGCCTCCTCTTTCCCCAGCCCCCGCGAGTTTTTCGCATTAGTTTTCCAAACTCTTTGCACATTACTATCTTGGAGCCTGGAACAGGCTAACAGATGGGAAGAAATAGAGGCCAATACGACGCTGAATAGAGAGAAACAACATACTGCTCCCTACCAGGCTCCCAACAGGCTTAAATATAAAGCGGACTTCCGTTGAGGAACTAAAATCCAAACCACATCCTGTTCGCTCTCGATTTACAATTAATACCAGTAACCGACCGCCAGATATTCACACAAAAACACATCAGGCGGAACTTCAGACTCCACCTATTCCGTTCAATGTTAACCTTTTAAGCACTAAGAGTGATAATATCAAATTTCTCCTTGTCATATCCACAACGCGTGATAACACAGACTGGCGATGACAACTGAGGACACGATCACACAAGATACATCTAACTGATACTTTAGGAACCTCTCCCAGTACTTCTAAAGGGGACGTATAGAGGCAACAAATGAGACGTTATGTAACTGGCCCCAGAATTCACAGGGTTTCATTCTTTGGAGCAAATAAGGCTATAGTCATGTAAGCCACACTGATCGAAATAACTAATTCCATATGACACCATTGTGACAACAGCAAAAAGCACTACCCTGCCAGTAAGAAACTACACTTTCTCGATTTGATGGAATAGGTTCTTAGTTACAAAAATGGTAATTATCGCAAATTAGGCTATTTGAAAAACAGGTCCTTATTTTCTGAAGAAAACGAAGTACCATAAAGCGCAATTAAGAAGTATTTTATGAAAGAAAAAGTGACGCACTGATCACATAGCAAACAATTGTTTTAGATTGTAGAAAATAAGAACCTGTTTCAAATTTTAGGCCTTACAGTTATACGGAGGGACATCAACCCCTTGTTTTAAAATGAATGCCATTATATACGTATTTAATTGCTACAATTCTGTATCCTTGATTAAATTCCTCATAATAATTACTGATGCGCTCTCATTTTCAATCATCACCTTTTACTTTTATTCTCACTCTAAGTACCCTCATATAACTCATCCTCGTCCAACTCGCTGGCAGGTGTTCGCGGTGTGTCATTCCGACTGTACATACTGTAAATATCTACTTCACTAAGATCAACTGGAGTCAGTAAACTACTAGGCTGCGAGAATTGAACTTCTTTGATTGCTTCTTCCGCTTCGTCAATTTCGCCAAATTCCTCTGTTCCGAAAGCAGCTCTGACGCTGATGTGACGCCAGTGGTCCTGTTAACAAGAAAAATAAGGCTTAGCACTAAAGCCAAGCAATACTTAGCATCTAAATGATTTCATTTACACACCTAAAATTTAGAACCATCTTGTGTACCAAAATAAACAGTGCCACAGAAGAGGACTGCTCAGTGGCTTTCATTTGAATGGTTATAATTTATGATTTCATCCATAATCTCAAAAGTTAGAACCACCTTGTACACAATAATAAAGAGTACCGCAAAAAGGTATTGCTCAATAGCTTCCATTTGAATGGTCATACTTCAAGATTTTATTCACCGACTCAAAAGTTTGAACCACCTTGAGTAGCGCAAAGACGCCTCTTCCGAATACATGGCTTTCAATTGCGCGACTTAATGGCTGCATTGTGAAGAGGCAGAGATGAATTCAATACAAACGTGGGCCTTAAAAATAACATAAGAAGCCATCTACAGAAAATCGAGTGTCTGGATTCAGAATGGGTAGCTACTGTACATTACCAACTTACCGACAAAACGACTTCCCAAGCCTTCCCTAATGGGTCAATTTGAGTCACTTTGTAACGCCGTTCAATAGCATTTCTGTTAATCATCCAAGCCTGAAAGAAAGCAAGAAAAGATCAAAGATATAACAAGATGAAATTGAAAAAACGAAAATAAGTTAAACAGTGTGTTTTTCGGCCACGAAAAACATATTATTGCTTAGCCTGCGTAGCAAGCGTTTCCGCGCGAGTTGGTCGAGAAAGTTGGGACTAGAGAGCAAGAAAAGAGGAATGTCCCCGGAAGGGGAGGGCAGAAAAGAAAACCTCCCCCCCTCTCTCTTCTTCCATTTCTTTTGCTCTCGCTCCATTTTTCGCGCAATATCTCGATGTGAAACGCTTGCTACGAAGGCTAACTATTACTGCTTGGCGAGACTGGCACATAGACGTCCCGCGGTTTCAAGACCCGAGCACGTGCGAATCTCAAGTTTCCTAGGGTGTGCAAACACTTTCATCACAGTGTCTCCAAACTGCCTTGCAACGAACGGTCCCAGTCCATTAAAACTTTTCTGGTAAAAAGCACTTCTCTCCTTCTGGACAACTGAACAGCTGTGCCTGAGCTATAGGAACTATTTGAATCAACAAACTTATCTCCCGTTGAAAAAGTTTCAGTAAGAAGCAGAAACGATCGTCAGGTAGTAGAACTGAAAACAACTCCCATTTCT